>JAMAGY010000010.1:0-600000 GCA_023626415.1 Penicillium sp. S1701 | reverse complement strand
TTTCGGACGAGGACTTTGGCCTGCCGCCTCCGAACCCCGCGGCACGCCGACAACCAAGACCGGATGTGCAAGATTCGGACCCTATTGTTTGGAACTCTTCTCAACCTATCTCAATTTCGAAATTACCCTCCCAATCACGAGACCCTATCTGCGACTTCTCCGATATATTTACATTGGATGGTGACGATGATACTCTTATCAAACCCAAACCGTCGGGGAAAGACGCGCCTCGTGGTATTCGACAAGATGAGATAGAGGAATTCAGTGATCCGTTTGCTTTACCGGAATTTGCAGATGTGATCGCGTCATCTAGAACGGAAACACCCGTCTCGAATGGGGTATTTTCTAGCAAAACGGCCGGATTGTTGTCCAACCTGACCAACGCCGGAAAACGCAGCGGAATTCACTCCCCCAAAAAATCTGGACTGCAGGCTAGAAAGGGGAGATATGACGACATGACAGCAATAGATCCATCTGATTTGGACGAGCCGGCTCAACCTAAGCGCACCACCAAAAAGACAAACAAACCTACCACGCAAGAGAAAGAAGCAAAGGCAAAGGCTAGGGCAGATGCCAAGGCTCAACGAGATCTAGAGCGTCAAGCAGAAAAGGAAAGAAAGCAGCAGCTCAAGCAGGACAAGGCAAAGCAGAAACAACTGGAAGCTGACCTCTCGGAGGTCAACAAGCTGAAGGTGGATAAGAAGGATTCTACCCCGGAGATGATCCTTGATATGGCATCGACGTTCCAAGAGGGTGCCGTGGGGAACCAATCCATTGAGTTCATGAAACGGCTCGGTGTTGATCATCACTTCTACACCAGCCCGATCCCGAATTTAGTCAAATGGCGTCGGAAGATGAATGCCCGATTCAACGAGGATGCAGGTCATTGGGAGCCTTGTCCTTTCTATATACAAAGTGAGAAACATATCCTATGTCTGGTGCCGGCCCAAGATTTCGTGGACATGGTTATTCCTTCGCCGGATGGTGAAGACCGAGAATCATTAGAACTTCACGTTCTCAAGATTAAAAGTGCCCACCCAGAATACACTGTAATCTACCTGATTGAAGGTCTCATGGGTTGGATGCGCAAGAACCGGAACTCGCGAAATCGAGCCTACCAAGCAGAAGTGCTACAACAATACGAACCAGCTAGCACACAGACGTCGAGCTCGACAGCCCCGTCTCGTGGTCGTAAAAAGAAAAACAAACCCGAGACTACCCCGCCAGTCGATGATGACACAATCGAAGATGCCCTTTTGGAGCTGCAGGTAATTCATGCGTGTCTCATCCATCATACCAACACGCCGTCAGAATCGGCTGAATGGATTAAGAACTTCACCGAACATATCTCCACGATTCCATATAGACGCCAACGAACTGACGGTAACGATGCCGCATTCTGCATGGATGTTGGTCAGGTTAAGTCTGGCGAAGATAAGCAGGATACATTTGTCAAAATGCTCCAGGAGGTGAACCGTGTTACTGCCCCTATGGCTTATGGTATTGCGGCACAGTACCCTAGTGTGACTGACCTGGTCAAAAGCATGCACATACATGGACCCACGATGCTAGAAGATGTCATGGTACGAGCCTCCAGTCTTCCTTTCCCTTTTCTCTCTCACTTCTTTTCCATGCGTCCCCCCATCTTTACTGTGTCGATTCTTCTTGTCACAAAAACTACCTATACTTTGGAATCCGGCTGACGAGTCTAGAAATCCGCTAATAAAAACGGTGGCATAACAAACTCCCGCGTCGGCCCTGCGGCCAGCAAGCGGCTGTACAAAGTGTTTACAGGCCTTGATCCGACATCAACAGAAGTCTAGTCCTTTGAGTGCTAGTTCCATAAAGCATTCACCCCTGTCTAATTTTGCTTGAGCCACTCGGTGTACATTCGATAGCATCCAGTGATACAAACAAACCAAGGAATATGAACAGAGTGGTGTCCAACTTGTTACCAACTTGAAGCGGCTGTATTTGGGACCTGCGCCAAACCATTGTACATGCAGATTTTCTGTGATGTCGTGACTTGCAGTCGAGGCCGAACAAGGGAATACTGAATCAGAATGACCTACGCCGGCTTATATAGTCGAATAAGTACTAATAAGTAATAGCTGGCTAGATCAAACCGAGAGTATTATCATTCCCAGATCTATATCATTGAAAGATCTATAGCGTCCAATCGCTAATTGCTACCTCAACATCATCTAGATGCTTCCAAAAAAAGAGTCGAAAAATGGTCTAAACAACGACTCCACGTCGTTTCCATCCTCTCCATGCAGCGAACCAAACCGCAATAGCAACCCAGACACTAATCGTGCAGCCCACCGCCCAAACTCCAAAGCAGCGCCAGCCATGACACTGCCCATCGCCAGAACCAGCACCATCGTCCAACGCCCTTTGGTAGGCGCTAGAGTAAATCACACCCCAAAGCGCGGCACCAAGGGCTGGCATCATAGCAACGATACCCCAATTGGTGGCGAAATTCTCCACGCCCCAAACGACTGAAATGAGAATCGGGGTGAGAGAGAAGGCACTGCCGTATCCGAAGCCGACGAGGGCGGTGGTTACGTGAAATATAGATGGCTGCTCCAGAGGGAGGGGAGTGGAGAGAATAAGATACCCAATGGAGAGGAGCACTGCTGATGGGAGGAGAAAGGCCATTCTTGAGAATGTTGGGCGAGATTTATCGCCTGATGCGATCTCAGATCGACGACGACTACCCTCCGGGATAGGAGGGAATAAATGTGTTGCGGGTGGTGCGAAGAAGTCGGATAGAGATCCAGTGAGGAGTCGAGCAATGGTTGAGGTGAATGCAACTGTGCTGACATGTGTTGATGGCAGGCCAGCCGGTGGAGCGGCTTCTGGGGCGTAGGTGGGCGGCGTGAGGGTTGGGATGACAGTTCCGAGCTAGTTTATGATTAGAAGGCATAACTTGGTACGAGTCATCTTGGATGAGATTTACTCACATTATTGATATAGGACTCTCCAGGACCTGTGACCAGGAAGAACCCTGCAGCCAGCCACCACATGGTGGGATCTCGAAGAAACACCCGCGTTTCGTAATTTAGAAGCCAATTCTTCTTACGGCGCTCTTCCTCGTCGTGTTTTCTTTGCTCCCGCTCTTCCTCTGATAGTGTCATAGAGCCCGCCTCATCGGCATCCGAAGCAAATGTGCCGTATTCAGCAGCTGCCCTCACCTCGTTGCGAGGCCTGAAGAAATCGCTCTCCTCGAGTAGTCCACTGCGCTCCAGTTCTTCCACAGTTTCATCGATGTATTTTTCTTCCTCATCATCAACAATCCGCAATGTGAAAGTTCCGATGACACCGATCACCAGGAGAAGGATTCCTAAGAAGAGGAAGAATTTGAACACATCCACATCGCCACGGCTGCCATCCGCGTTCCGCTCGTAGAGGATGTGAGTTCCAACCTGACTCTGCCACATACCACTCAGGCCGAACGCCGCGATAGGAAAGGCCAACATGATTCCCTTATGTTTGCCGCGACCATAGTTCTTTGCACATGTAGCCACCGCAGAAAGATACATGCAGCTTGTGCCCATGCCAATAAGAATAAACGCCACAATCATGACCCAGAACGGCCAACCTGAGCCCCCAACATCAGGTGGTGGGCCTTTCTTGTAAGTGAATGCGGCGAGAAGGTATCCCAGACCGAACATAACCCCCGACCCCAAGGCTAAGGGCGACGGGCTATATCGATCGCAAAGAAACCCGAAGACTGGGACAAGCAGATACATCGCGATCTCGCCCGCAATGGATACGGCATTGACCCGGAGCTGTGAGTAATGAAGGCGTGTGAGTAGTAAATGTCCGTAGAGAGAGAACGCCGTCAGGCTACCGGCGCCCAGACTAGATGTAAAGAGCCAAGGGTCAGCAACGAACGCCCATGAGCTTCGCAAACAAGGTGTATTAGGGGATATCTTACCATGTAACAACTCCCCAAGCAAAGCTAATCACCCGCACAACCTCTTTATGCATCTTCCGGCGGTCACGCTCAACAATACCCTCGACAACATCGTTCAATAGCCCATCATCGCTATTTGTACTACCATGGCTGGTTCGTGAAAGTTGGGAGCGGTGCGATTCCGACCGTGAATGCCGATACTGCGGACTGGGCTGTCCATGATCACTCCCCGCTCCATCCTGAAGCAACGGCCGGTTCGCATCAAAGTCCCGCTTATCGATGGCCAAATCCGCGTGCCCGTCGGAGCTCGTCATCCCTGCCCACCGCAACTCGGTGCGTTGGTTTCTTTGATATTGGGCGAGTCGGAGATATGAGATGGATAGAAGATAAAGCAGGTTTCGTGGGCGATTCTTGAAGCGTTTATACTGCGGCCTGACTCACAATCTGGCGGGGTTCGTGAGGTCAAGCGTCTCTCGGAGGTCCCTCGGCAAGTAGCAGCTAGCTCTCCGCAGGGATTCGAATGATAAGCGGCCGTGTCAGCTGGGTGGATCAGTTGCTGTGTTGTCGCGGTCTCCACCCTACGTCATTGAGCCAGCGATATGAGCTTTTGCAAGGTGAGCACTGTAAAAGGGATATTTTAGGATCCGAAAGAGTTGCTGTCTGCAACATCTTCGCGTTCAAAAAGGCCCAGATGACGTGGTCAAGTCTAAGGCGTGATTCCGGCTGGCGGCTGGATGGTCCTAAAAGGGAAAAGTGCGGATTTTATAAGCGGAGATCATTTCTGCCTTGTTGCCTTACATGCTTGTATTACTACAGTTCGTCTTCATTTCAGGGTTCAAAACTATGTAAAGAGGCAAGGCAGTCAAGATAATCGGAATATTTTCAAATATAGCTTTTGCTGTCTAAGATGAGAAAGAGATATCCATATACAAAAAACACCATTCGTCTGAAGGCCAGAGTTGCAAAGAACCGGGTATTTTCAAATAAAACAAGGCCGAGAAGTGAACCGGGAGGGAATCAAAAGGTGACTAAGTTCATACACGCCGGGAAGAAGAGGAATGGGAGGATTGAGCACGAATTAGCAAAATAACAGAGTCCGCCGGGTTCTAAATGCATCCAAGCGTTGATCAGGGTCGTTGAAACATCCATGGAGGTCGTTAATCGTACCGTCCCTAGGAGGGAACAGCTCGGAAAGGAGGAAGAAAACGAGGAAGAAAAAAAAAAGAAAAAACAGACAGGGCAACTCCGGTGTGGAAGGGATTGTCTATCCCCGAACGCCATAATGTCAGCCATCAAACCGAATGGTGAGTAGGAAAATAAGAAGCACAGGCGAGAAAAAAAAAAAGGCAAAAAAAAAAAAAAAAGACCACATCAAAAGCTGACTTCACCTGTATCGGTTTCCATCACGCTCTCGTCATAGTATTGGTCTGAAGGCATCTCACGAACAGCAGGTTGAGAGCCCAGTGCGATTGCCTCGCCCTCTCCGCGTTCCACGAACTCATCTTGTGCGATCTCTTTCAAGATCCGTTGGAAGTACATGCGGAGGGTTCGAAGGCCTCGCAGGTAGCCACGGTCAATGTCCATTGGGTGATGGGGTGGGCATGGTGTGTCAGGAGGAAGTTCATCCTCGCCCGTAACGCAGTTGGCGAAATCCACAATCTTCAATTGAACATTGGTGTTATTGTGGCCGTCTTCGGAGCCTCGGCGTCGTAGTCCCGGTCGTCCATTGCTCTGGAGATTGGCTTCCTGGGCTGGAGTTTCGGACTGGTCTCCATCATATAAGATCAGGAGACTACTTGCATACAGCCGGTATCGATCCAATTTACGGATCATGTGCTCCAATAAGGATAGCTTCTCCAAGATAACTGGGATCTTTTTTGCTACACTATTGTAGCTGACTCCGTCGTAAAGAAAGCGCGTGAGAGCATCTTGAAACTCACGGCCAGACTTCAAGTCTCGACCGAAGTATTTGTCCTCAAAGATGTATTCCTGCTTTTTCACATTCCAGGCCTGCATACCGCAAAGACGAACACCTAATTGTTGAGAGGTAGTTGACTGACATTTGCGCCTCTGGGATTTCTTCTTTTTCTCATTGGCCTCAATGCCGTATTGCCGGGTTCCCATTTTGAGGTCAAGAACACAAGGTTTGTTCATGCCAGCTGTTAGATCTTCCAAAAGGAGGAAAAACTGAACGCGTTCGTCTTTGCTCAGCTGGGCATCCTTCGGGTTGCTGGGCAAGTGGGGCTCAATGCCGTCTTTGGGCCTCGCAGCTGCTGCGTCATGAAGCTTACTTGGAGAGGTCAAATGATTCATATGGACTCCAGGGGGCGGTGGCTTCGCAGAAATAGAGGTGGATGACAACAGGGCCGATGGTACATTGGAGGGTGCTGGAACGTCTCCCTCCATGGAAAAGATTTCATCTTCTCTGTCTCCTCCGTACCCCTCATCGTCGAAAAATACAAGATCGTTATTTTTGCGCGAATTGATACTACCGCGCCTCTGTAGGCCACTGCCAGAGTGTCGTCGCCGAGACTGATGAGCGCGGTTCAAGGAACTTGCTCGGTTGAGGTCATCTTCGATTTTGATTGGCTCGCCCCGTGTCCGCTTATCCTCAAATGCAGTGGATGCCGATGATGAGAGGGTTATACCATCCTGGTTCGATGGCGCAATATCGATGACGGGGGTGTCCACAGAATGAATCCTCGTCAGTGCAGGAGGTCGGCTGCTCGATGTGTGGTCTTCCGACAAATTGCCACGGTGATGGTATGGGATGTCTGAGGTCGCTCGAGGCAAATTGAGATGACCTCGGGCACGTCGACGATGTTGATGAATCGCAGGCGGACTGAATACCTCCCGAAGGACTTGTTCTTGAAGCTTTCGATTTACAGTGGTAGCGCCCCATATCTTTGTTTTTTGTTGCATAGCCGCGGATGTATCAGTGCCAGCTGCAACATTGTCAAGCCCATCAGCAGACCGCGGCCGGCTCATGTGGGCCTCCTCTGCAACTCGCAGCCGCTGAGGCCGACCAAACAAATCAGCCGGAATAATATGACGATTATTCTCCAGAATAACTTTGGGAATTACGCCAGTAATCTGTTTTTGGCTCACGATTCGCTGAGGCTCGGGAGCCTCGAGGACATGAGAATTCCCATTTGAGGTGCCATTTGTGTGGTTCACCTCTGGCGAAATGACACCTTGTTCGGGAGCCCCCTTCGAACGCTTTGAAGTTTTCGAGAAAGTTACATTGAGAACACCAATGTATCTGTTCAGCGTTTGTTAGTAAGAGACCCGAGAACGAACGAAAGCAAGAATACAATAGGAATGGGCCAAGAAGGGTCGGTTCTTCTCAACATTTGTCCTCCAGAAGAAATTAGACGTACCTGGGCAAAAATAGCAACATATCCGGATGCCTCCTCTCAATTCGCTCGTAGAATTCATTTTCACGGTTGTTAAGTTGCTTGCATACTGCACGTCTAGAGAAACGGAATACAGTTGTGTGGCCGCCAACCTGGTGACGATAAGGCTTCAACTCCACAGCACCCAGTGGGCCTGTGGGCTTACGCCTAGGAGCAATTCGTAATTTCTGTGTCGGTGTCGCAGTGGGGGTATCGGCATCCTCATCGGTGATACTAGACTCATCATGCGCTGAGATCACGCTCTCGTCGGCAGATGCAGACTCAGACTCGAAGGAGGAGTCATAACCGTAGCTGCGCTCGGAAATCGTACTCAAAGATTTTTCTGGGACACCATCTGCCGCGGACCGAAGACCCGGGAGATCACCATGAAGGATCTTACTTTCATTTTTAGATCGAAAGGATATATCCACATGGCCGGGTTCCTGTTGGGAGGGGGCACTACGCTCTTGAGGGATCAACATCAGCTCGTGGCCTTTATCCGGGGCTGATATCTGAACTGTTTGCACACTATCCAAATGGGAGTCTGCCGCCATCGGCTCTTTCCCTTGAACTCCCTCGGTTACCGCGACTCGCTCGTGGGGGAAGTAGACTGCAGACGATATTTGCTCATTCTCCTCCTCATCTTCGAATTGCGACGGGTGTTGGTCTCCTTCTTCTTCAAGAGAGCTCAAGGAGTCGGGAAACCTTTCAACGTGTGCTTCTGTCTGGAAATAATCGCGACCACGTTCGGCATATTGTGTTGGAATACTTCTGGAGAATGAAGATCCGCGGCCTCCACCGGGTGTGAGATGGAAGTTTCGGATTTCCTCTAAAAGACTCAGAGGCAATGTTGGTGGGCGGCGTTTAGTTGGGTCTTCCTGGTCCGCCTGATGAGAGGGCTCAGTTGAGCTTGGTGGTTCAAATGTTTGCCCGTCGCTCAGTGAGGGGAGGGAAATACTCTTGCGGAGCAGCGCATCGTCATCTGCTGACAATGTGAAATTCGGTTGCTCAAAGTCCATCGTGGAGTTTAATTCGGCATGCCCTTCGTGCAGGCGGGCTCGATCACGGTCCTCCCATCGTTTGCGGTCTGGGGAAGTAGTGTTCTCCTTGAATAGACCGAGGTAGTGACTAGACTTTCGGCTGCGTACGTTTGAGGCAGGTTCCGCATTGGGCAGATTGGCCTCGATAGAATTATCCACTTGCCCTCGACGACCTCTAGTGGTGTCTGTGAGGGAAGGGAAAGGCACAGCGTCCGTGTCAGCCGATGGCCAGTCGTGGCCAGATACGGGCGTTACTGAGCCCGGGGAATGAGAGACATCGTCTATAGCTGACGGAAGTAGAGTACGTTCAGTGCAAGTGTCTTCAAAAGTACCATTATGCGTACCTGTATCACCTGAAGGCACGGAGTGCACAGTAACGCTCGCTTCCCCTTCTTGGGCCTTTAGCTGATCTGCGGATGAGATGGATGAACGCAAGAGAGAGAGGCGGGGAAGTTGAGAGGTTGAGTAGTGAGAAGGAGGGCGTAATGGGTAATGTCTGCGGACGTCAACTTCCATGTGGGAAGGGCCGACGCGAGAACGGAGGGGGGAGACCTTGGAGACAGGACTTGGAGACCCGGGTACATCATCGAGACCAGGTATCAAATTGACTTGATGTTCATTCTCCACGGCTTTCTCAGGCGGCAATTGTGGGGTATTAGCGCCGCTCTCTGAGGGAAGATAGTGAGTCGCAAAGATACTATCCCGTTCGGACAATTGAGGGCTGTGGAAAGTGTCGGGACGGGAGAAGGTCTCCAAGGGTAATGTCTGGGTCCTTTTTAGGGCAAAGGCCGATGCGGGCTGGGACCATTGACGGACAGTGGGGGATTCAGCGCGCGATGGGGATTGGGTTTCCTGTTGAGCCCCCTGGGACAACAAATGTTGGTCCTGCGACAAGTGGTGACGTGGGTTGACCGACGAAAACTCGGTCTCCGAGCAATCATGTTGGGCTGGAGCACCAGGTGTTACCAGGGGGTCAGGCAAGGAGTGTTCGGGAGCGGGAGGCGGGTTTGACATGGAGAGGACATTGGTCAGGCCTGCACGGTCGGAATGGTAGGAACAGCGACAGATGGCTATTGGAGGGGAACTTGGGGGGAGCGGTTCAGAAGGAGGGGGGTAGTGGGAAACGTTTGCGACACGGCGACACACGGCGACACAAGGACCCAACGGCGCGGCTAGATGGCCGAGAGCGGGAGCCCAAGTTCAAGGAGGAGCAGAAGGAACGAGACAGAGGAGAGTCTGGCGTCACGAAGAGCAGCAAAGGCGAGTCAGTGGACACCCCAAAAAGACAGCCCACAAAGCACGTTGGGCGAGGGCGAGATCTTACAGGTTGCGCTGACCGCAAAAAGGGAAATGGAAATCGGACGGGAATTCGCAGTGGAATTAAATTCAGGTCTGAGCTTTTGGAGAGATAAAGGAATCAAGCTGCAGTTCGAGCCCAGGTAGGACAGTGACGCCGATCGTCCGTCACCGCCTTGAGGCGTGAGTGGATCCGATCGGGGAGAGGCTTTTCTCTGGAATCTGGAGTGGTTGTGGGTGTTGTTTAGATGACCTGATGGGATGGAGCTTGCAGATGAAGGTATATAGGTGGTGTGGTAGTTGGTGGTGGTGTTTTTGTTGTTGGGGGATAGAGTGAAGAGGCAAGAGAAGTTGAGCAGGTGAAGTTGTGAAGTTGCGGAGTTCCTCAAAATGTGACTTCCGCCTTGTTTGGCTCTTTCCCTCTTGTACTCTTCCACAACCCTTGGGGACCATCTATACCTTGACCTTCTTCACCCTACATTTACTTCTGCTATCTGCAGCTTTATCTTCATTCCAGCATATCCCAAATCTACTCGTATAGCTCTCATCGGGTGCAGATCGGCAATCTGCAGTGTCGACTTGGGCCAGTGCTCTGTGATTCGTGACGCCTAAATCTTGCAAGGGCCGCTGCTTTCTCCACAATCCGGGTCCCCCGGGCATTTCCCATTCAGATAGGCATCATGGTCTGACTCGAGCACCTGGCTGGATGGACATGAACGATAGACGTTAAAATGGGGCCGCCTCCAACTCTAGAGGTTCCTTGGTCCTTGGTCCCCCCAACAGTCAACCATTGGAAAGTCAACTTATTGTGGGGGCCCAAGGGATACAAGTTGAGTTCGCGGGTCGATCACTGGTTTCTTGTCTCTTCTGCATCACCTCGCACCAATCACCGGCCCTATGGTGCGGCGTGCGGCCATCACGGTCAGCCATAGGTGTCAGCTCTTCATTCCCCAAGTTTGATCCAGTGCTTGCCATTGGGTGTTCTTCCCTTCTGCATCCAATGTTCCGAGAGCCAAGAGATCCTGGAATGTCGAGTCTTTCTCAGGAGATCAGGATCCGAATCAGAATCAGCGGTCAGCGGTCAGCTGTGAAGTGTCAGGGGTAGCTGAACACGATGCTTATTTGCTTATTTTCCAGGGTTGGTTTCAGACGTTGGGGTTGGGGGCTGCACCGCCATCTGTGGCGTGGTTAGACACTGGAGACTCACAGACATGCCTTGAATCGACCTCGGCACCAAGTCCTTGACATACTCCAGCTCATTCATGACTCCAGGCGACCACATTTCAACTGACCCGAATGTGCGCGGATCTTGTGTTCAACCGCTGATGACACACGATTAAGCATCTTTATTTGACCAACTCATTTTCAACGTAGTCATGATGGAATATAAAGATGGGCCTTCATCCATCCCACATACTGGCAAACAGTTTTAGAGAAGTATGTTGCTAGCTCTCTCTACACCTGTAGTTGGTAGGTATATTTATATTAGTATGTGGACTCATCAATCTGTAGCACCACGAAGGCATTCATGCACTTGGGCATCAATACTAATGGGGCCAAAAATAGGCGAATAAAAGACCGCCAATCACCATCGCTCTTCATGTAAGAGTACGAAGTAGGAAACATACATTGTTAGTTACTGCTAGACGAATACTTGACTGTAGAAGCTGTAGTAGAGTATCTACCAGTACATCTTACTAGTGCGGAGTAGACTTGGAACCAATGCTATTGCCTGAAACTGAGGATTTGATTAATTCTACACATACTATTACTACCCCCAGATCATAGTAAACGGCGGCCTACCCTAGGGCCGGCCCGCTGGCGCCCACCGATTGTAGTTAGTCGCGATGGAGTACTTTTGCACCTTCAAGTGTGCGCTTCTGTAGCTCGAAGCACATTGATTGCAGCTGTGACGTAACGGGCTTCGATGGCGTCTCCATAGCTAAAAGGAAGGGCACACGACTCTGTTGGAGACTCGAATCTAGGGCCTTTGACTCCATAGTTAATCCATGTAGGACCTCCCATGTCAGGGTTCAGATCGGCCTATAGTTCTCTTAACCAACCATGTTTTCAAAGAAACCATAGCCCGGATGACTTGCTATTTGCTATACCATAGAAGAGAATAAAGTAAAAAGTTCCAATAGTTACACGCGAGTCACACTGATCGCTTGGCTCGGCGTGTGATGGGGATGGCCCTAACGACTTAACGGGAGGTGCCGGGCGGGTCCCTAGCCCAACCAGCGTTCACAGCGATGTGAACAAGATGCATTAGGGTGCCAGGACCGCCCTAGCGACTAGGTTCACCATGAACAGGGAGCTTCTAGACCAGTCATATCATCCAAACCCCGCGGACCTCAGACTTGGCCCCCCTCAGCACTGGGTATCTCCTCTCGTTAAACACGGATATCCCCCATCACCCGCAGCGCTCAACAGTCTCAATGTTTCTTTTTCATTTCTCGTCGATCTCCTGTCGCACTTTATTTCGAAGCGAACTGGCCAGTGATCGGTTATTTGAGCTTGTGCCGAGTGTCGATCTCTAGGAGAAGCTCCTGAGATGCAGATGCAGCGTCTGTTACAGCTACAGACTCTAGCAGCTTTCATCCCTTTGGTTGCGAACCGCACAATCGCTGACTGGGTATCTTGCGCGCCTGCAAGATAAAAAGAAATAAATTTTACTCACAAGCGAAACTCAAGTGTTGAATAGTGACACTGAAGATCGTTGTGATCAAAATGAGTCGACCTCGAGCACTTCAACTCGATACCCAGGTGGATCAGAGGCAAAGATACTCTTTTATGGAGACTCCGATGGAAATGAATGCACCGGTGCATAATTTTGATATAGCAAGTGCTCCCTCGTTGCCAGCGAATCATCACCTAGCCCTCCAACAAGAGCAGCCTGCAACAGAGCAATCAATTCAACAACCCGAACAACCAGCGGAAGTGCACCAACAACGCGAGGAGCCACAAGTGGACGAAGGAAGCATACCTACCTATTCGCGATATCCACAATTCGACCAACACCCTGTTCATTTCGCGCCCGTTGCCCATACTCCCCAACCTCAGCCGCAACAAGTAGATGTGCAAGCACCAGAGTATGCATACGGCCAGCCGCCGTGTTCGCCAGGACCTTTGCCATCAAAGATCAATTCCGATACCCTCCAGCGAGCAGACACCTTTACTGTAACCCCCGATGCGAACCCTTTACAGTCGCCAAAATCCCCTTTTTTCCCACCTCCACCAGCATCAGCTCCATCACATGCACCTACGATAGATGATCTCGCCACATATCATCAGCCAGGGCAGATAATGCACCCGAATCAGGAAGTCATGGGAGGATCATGGAACCATGGACTGTGTGAATGCTCAAATATCGGAACATGCTGCATGGGACTGATCTGCCCTTGTATCTTATATGGAAAAACTCAGCACCGCCTGGCCATGAAATCACGGAAAGAGGACCCCACAAACATGCTGGGATATGACACATGCAATGGGTCATGTACTGCAATGGCTCTATTATGCGGGTGCCAATGTAAGTCGAGATAACCATGTGGCCAAGAGCGTAAATTAACCCGGCGAATTCAGGGCTCTTCGCGACGATACAACACACGCGGACGAGGAAGGCGTATGGAATTCAAGGAGGGGTTGCATCGGATTGTGTACGGGCGACCTGTTGCACATGCTGTACATTAATTCAAGACGAGAAGGAGATTCAGAGACGAGAGAATCAGCGTGGGCGCGCAGCCCTCGAGCGAGGCGCGACTTTGCTCTCTCCATACACAGCCCCAGGACCAATGGCATATCCACCGCCACCCAAGTGACGACAGAATATTCCCAGCAGTTTGGGATATGTATGAAACAAGCCACCTTGTACATATATAGTGAGACGATGATAAATTATAATGGACCATTGAATGCGAATATATCGATGTAGGAAGTGGACCTCTCCAAACTCTCCTTTCTAGTCGGGATGGACGAACGCATAGTACATATGGAGCTGCACGATTTCCAATTAAATAATATTCAAATATCTTATTAGAATAGCTATTAAAAAGATTTAAATTAGATAATATCAAGTTACAAAAATATAATATTATGAGTTGCCCTCCCCCCACCGCTTCAACACGTTGCTTCGACACCGCTAACTGCGTACAAGTAGCATTATTGTACGATGTAACCCCCGATATGTCCCATGGAATCCCTTGCGTATTGCAATGAATCCCTCGGGTCGTCTCTGACCGTGGTCCGAGAAGGTTGTTATAAGGAATGGGTTATTCTCCTTGTGTTCTTAGTGGCCGCGTCTAGGGGAGTATTATCGAGCTTGTTCTAATTCTATATCCCAAGCTCTCTTATACGACGTGATTTATTGATCAATCCGACAATGGTAATCGCACTGCATAATTGCCCAACTGGCAGCAGGTAAGGGACATCCGGTACATACACAGGGGATGAATTGTTGTCACTGCCATTTCGTATTCTTGGTATATTGAGATTTTGATGATAAAAGCTTCTTGTTCTTTTTGTTCGACGTCCATACTCTACCTTGACTGTGCCTGCCACTTCTTGTTTATTCCACAAGACCTCCAAAGCCACACCGAGATAATTCACACATCTACCTCAAATATGGCGCCGGCGCTTAGTACTGTCAAATATGGTCCAACGTCCCACATCCTCCTACTCGCACAGCCGCGAACAGGCTCGTACCTCTTACAAAAAATGCTCGGAGTCGAGAACCAACTCAATATCCACTTCGATGACCTTGCACCAACACATCGCGAAGGAGCCATTCTCATGGAAAAACTCGGCGTCTCCAGAAAATCTGTAGACGATTGGACCGACGATGAAAAAAATCAAGTAATAGAACGCCTTCAATTTTGCACCAATAGTCTCCAGCAACGGATGAGTGCTGCTGAGGCTGACAACACGATTCTTTTTCACAAAGAACACCCTCAATGCATATGGCGTTTCGATGCCCGCGCGCAACAAAAGCACGACGTATTCGATGCTATACTACCTCAGTCCGACGAGGAGGCTCATCAAGCTGATCCTATAGCTACGACAAATCCAACTGTCCTCCCAATTGAATGTCTGACATCCTCGCAGGTGATTCTCTGTATTCGACATCCAGCCTTGATCTTTCCGTCCGTCTTCCGCGGAGTCCTCGAGCTTCGAGACCAGAACCCCGAAAACTGGAAGAGAGAGGCAGGGCGATCCTATTTGACCCTCTCCTACTCGCGTGTCCTTTACGACTGGTACTGTTCCTACTTCCATGAAAGTGGAGCCCATGAGAACCCATCCAATCCAGTCATCCTTAGCATGAACGACTTCATCGACGACCCTAGTCTGGTATCCAAATTGGCCGAATCTATAGGTCTAGATCCGTCAAAGACACGGACGAAATGGAACACAAATTCCATGCCGGATAGCGAGTATGCCACACGAAAAATATTCTTACGCACGATAAACCAATCAACCGGGGTCATAAAGGAGAAAGCTCCCGCAACGATAGATCTGGAGGTGGAGAAAACGAAATGGATGGAGGAGTTTGGGGTTGATGCAGCGGGTATGCTTGCCGATTGCGTGGACCGCGCGATGCCTGATTATGAGTATTTGATGGCGCGGAGACTGCAGTGACATTGGTAATTTCCAGAAGGAATGTGAATTGTGGCCACAATAAGTACATCGGTGAATAGACTTTGGCCAGTCCGTGGTTCATGTTATGGCGCTTTTTATGCTGTAGCCAGCTTACTCTGTGAGGAGTAGTTCTCGCTTGGATCAAATCAACGAGAACGCGTTCTACAATCCTATACTGCAGATAGCAATACCCAGACTATCATTCATGTCTTAAAGCACATTCCGCTTTCAAAAACCACTGACCTAATCACTGAGCCCGAGCCCGAGCGCCCTCATAAAAGCGGCGGCAGCCAAAACAGAGAATCCCCACCTGGCAGACATTATTTGGTCTATATAGGTGCACATGCACCAAAATGTGCTGTATCCTGTGGGAAAATTGGACGAATACCAGTTCCAACGCGCATTGCCGAGCCTCAGCTGTGGACCTGGTTGTTGGGAGTACGCATGGCCGACCTGTCAGATGGCCAGACAATGCCAACTTGCTACTACTTCCATGTACTGCGATCAACCCAAAGGAAGACACGGCGATGAGAAGACTCACTACGGTTTTCAAGGCTACTGTCACTTGCATCTCACACCATTCGGAATCAATACATGATAGGTCGAATTGTGATCGGTAACAACACAGGAAGAAGCAAGACATTGCTCAACCTCAGCCTGGAAGATTTGTAATGATGTCAAATCATCAAAAGGGGCACGCAATTGGCATGGATAATTGAGAACCAACTGAAAGACCAGCCAATGGGTAAAAAGCCTTTCATGATCAACTTCTCCATGAGCTTAGGTTAAGCAGGGATTCCCATTTGCCTTCAGGGCGATTTATCCTGATAGTGGATCGCACAGCAGTAGACTGTATCTCGGCTCTTCGGATGTATCAAAGCTCAAAACACCAATGGCTTCTGTTCGATCGGGGGATTTTGCGATCTCCCGATCGGACGAACCAGGTAGCTGGGACGGAAGAGATCATAGCATCGGATAAGCTCGTCGGTAAGATTAGTCAATTCAGCCACGAAGATCTCTAAACCCTGCAAATATTCTGCACTCCATCAACACCCCCGCTTCTCACTAGCCACGGAAGTATGCAAGGCCATGTACTCCGTACATATGAAGAGTCGGCGTGGAAGACGTCCTCCGTTGCGGAGTGATGAATCGACTTCGGTGTCTGGAGGGAAGATCAGTGGGGCCCTGGTCAAGCTCCCCAGAACTCTGCCTTGAATAATTTGTCCCGATCGAGTCTAATGCCATGCTGTAGCTGTCCGTCAGGACTCTTACAAGCGTTAGCCGCGTTG
Organism: Penicillium sp. S1701; assembly: GCA_023626415.1. NCBI lineage: Eukaryota > Fungi > Ascomycota > Eurotiomycetes > Eurotiales > Aspergillaceae > Penicillium > Penicillium sp. S1701. Next base: position 583,424 of record JAMAGY010000010.1, on the reverse strand, counting down.
AAGATCCCGGAAATGGACCGCTGGGTAGGACGTAAGGGTGCGATAGATCTATTATCCCACTATAGGGTGGCCACTGGCAGCATAGCAACGATGGAAAAGTCAATCTTTGTCGTCAGTATGGTGCAGAATATTAAATTTGAGACCTGTCTACCACGGTCTTGACACACTATCGGGTTCCCTCTGCGTGGCTCGAGTGGATTTTGATATTTATTGATCCAGGTGCCTCTCACGCGGAGTCACGGTTTGCTGTTTCTTCTCACATGCCCCTCGAGACATCTGCGAAGGGATACTTTTTCCATTGTTGCTATACACAGAGACATCTTTCATGATGGCCGACTCAGCTTCGGAGACACCTGCTGGCTATGACCATCATAATCTGCGTCATGTTGTTATCACCTCAACCTGCTTTGCCTTCATTCTTTCTACCGTGGCAGTTGGTTTCCGAGTCATCTCGCGAAAGTTGAATGGAACTGGTCTATACCTAGATGACTTTCTCATGCTGGGCGCCCTGGTGAGGATCCAGCTTATCATAACATAATTGCAAATCACTCACCAGCCAAGCTTTTCGAATACGGAATTTCTGTTGCGGGAGTTGTCCGTAGGTTCCCCCCATCTCAAAGCATTCATGGATCACCGTCATAACTTGAGCAGTACTCTATAACGGACTAGGAACACACATTGTCTATGTGAAGCCTGACCAGTTGGTTGTCTATTTGAAGGTGAGTTGAATTGGGGCTTGATACTTCACAAATTAACGTGTTTTCTAACCATTTTATAGACTCTCTTCACTGGCTCTATACTGTACACCTGCTGCATTGGCTGCATCAAGCTTTCAATTCTCATGCTATACAGACGATTGTTCCCTGTCAATAGCATGAACATCATGGTCTGGATCGTCTCTGCTATCGTCATTCTATGGGTCTTTGGTGGCATCCTGGTGGGCTGCTTCACATGTATCCCGATCGAGAAGCTTTGGAATCCCATGATACCCGGAGGCTGCTTGAATATGGGCAAATTCTACTATGGACTCCAGATTCCTAACATTGTCACCGACGCAATGATTTTGTTAATGCCAATGCACACTGTATGGGGATTGCCTATTTCCCGCGCACAGAAAGTTGGTCTGTCGGGAATCTTTGTCGTTGGATTCCTGTAAGTTGAACCACACATCGCTCAAGGCCGACAGCAACTAACAGGATATAGTACCCTCGTGTTTGACATCGTTCGTCTCATTTCCCTCATTGACCTTTCCGAAGCGGGCGAGGATATTACCTACACCCAAGTCAACCCAAGTGTCTGGACATGCATTGAACCGGCCGTTGGTATTGTCGCTGCCTGCTTGTCCAACATGCGACCCTTGTTTAAAGTCATACACGAGAGGGTCTGGTCGCGCTACGTCTCGACTAATGCGAGCAGTCGGAATGAAATCACCGGCAAGAATGGCGAAAAGTCATCTTGGACTCGCGACACCCCCAGTTCTAATGGTGAAACTGTGCACAGTGGTACCACTCTGTCTAATGAGGAGGCTCGTCACCCCGATAGTCCGGCATAAAAGCAGATTCGCATGTATATCCCCTGGCTGGCGTTTTTAAACAACTTGGAATTCTCTCAGCAGCCTGCTTGGTGTTGAGGACATACTCTTTTCTTTTTGAACTCTTGCATTCTTCTATTTATCTTTTCCTTTGGTCATTATGACCAATAGCTTTTTAACTGGGTACTAATAAGTTATAACTTTCCCCTATCATATCATTACTTTGCAATGTCAACTATTGAATTCGAATATAGCGGTGTCGCTCATCTGTAAGTCACTAGCGTAGATGATTTGCGAGCCAATCATCGTCACATTTGAATTTCTCTGTGGATTCGTCAAATCTCTCCTTGTAATAACAAGGAACGGTGCTCTTAGCGGGGGCATACCCTCTAAAAGTCTATTTCCCAGTGATATCCACCTGGAACTCGCTACGTGTAGATAAAGAACGCTCATACCTCACAAAGGCTGGGCGTGACCCGCATAGCGACGCCATTTGAGCAGGACGCAGCGGTGTGCAAACGTCGATCATAGAAAATTCATGATCAAATAGCTAGATCGAAGCCCCTATTGGCCGTGCAAAGGAGTTATCTGAGATGCCCCCTCATTGCCAAGCGGGTCAAATCAAAGCCCCTCCCGCCCCGTAATGCCCACATGACTACCAATCATGCGCAATGACGCGAGACACCCCGGGCGAGGCTAGTTGACCCCGGAGGAAATAAATGGAACCCCTTAGGCTACATCAAAGGTGGCACGAAATCAGTCGTACACGATGCGTGGTCTCGATGAAAGTACCGAGGTGTTGATCCGCGTCGGACAGACAGCCGGCGAGCAGGTTAAGCATGGCTTAGACGCTTTCGTTAATTTTGCGGCGCGAGACAATGTTCTAGAGGTTGCACTCGGTTTGATGTCAGAACCTAGCTCAGAGCTGATTTGAACAGGGATTTTGGTTGTAGGCTGACATCTCAACTTAACAGAATCGCTAACGCTTTCACCAAAGTGGTGACTTCCTTTGTGTCGGACATGGTTCTTCCAATAGTCTCGCTTCTGCCCTTCTTGAATCGGAATATGGATCAGAAATTCGCAATTTTGTCGAAAGGGCCGAACTACATCCATGAGAAGGGCTACAACACGGTCAAGCAGGCCAGGGATGATGGGGCTTTAGTGCTTGCATGGGGGTATGTTGAACACTCTGGACTTACTGGGAATCCCACTACATGTCAGCTGGACTAATTTTTCTGACTTCTGGAATAGCAATTTTATTGAAACTATGCTTAACTTTTTGGGTGTGAGCCTGACCTTATTTGCGGTTGCTCACTTGTATATGGCCGTCTCCCACAATAAAATCATCAAGCCTACCATGAGATGCAGGTATTGCAAGAAGTTCATTAGCATCGAGGTGAGATAAAATCTTTCAAATCCTCCATCATTCATTGACTTATCATGTGCCAGGCAAAACGTTGTCTCAACTGCTCAAGTTGGCAGGATGGAAGAGAAGACTTACCTGGGGAAAATGAGGACCATGAAGATGAAGATCTTACCGGGGATAGATCGTAGTAGTATAAAATGCTGATACTTGTTTAAATTTACACTAGCTAGATCCTCAGCAGAATACGATATGTACTTGTTTAGTGCCTACCACTGGCACGACAATCTTTAAAGCTAAATCTTGCTCAAACGACCTTCCACAGCGCGCCTCATCGAAGCCTGGCGAATATCGTGCACATTTACAGCCCCCGACAAAGCCATGGTACGACTAAGCTCTCGCTCTAATATATTCATCACAGTTTCAACACCATTGCAACCATCATATGCAAGTCCCCACAACGCTGGCCTGCCAACTAACACAAAATCAGCACCGAGTGCCAGCGCTTTGAAGACATCGCTTCCATGCCGTATTCCTCCGTCCAAAATGACTGGAATTCGTCTTCTAACAGCTGCAACGATCTCTGGCAGCGCTTGAATGGTTGACGGGGCACAATCCAATTGGCGACCACCGTGATTCGAGACAACAATAGCGTCAACGCCGTGCTTAATTGCAAGCTCAGCATCCTCCGGCGCCATTACCCCCTTCAGAATGATTTTCAAACTGGAATTCTGCCTTAAAAAGCTGATGGTTTCACCCCAAGGGAGAGAAGCGCTATTTACCCCATCACCAACTGCTCGACGCATCTCGCTTGCGTGCTTGGCTGAACGCGCATCCATCAAGGTGCGATTGGAGGTTGGCTTGTCTGACTTTTGGCCATAGTGGCTACCTATGTTAGCCAGATGAAGACCTTTTGGAAGAACAAGCGGGGCCTGTCTTTCATTGATGCGGTTCCCGAGAATCGGCGTATCGACTGTCAGAACGAGTGCCTCATACCCCGCAGCTGCGCAAATTAGCCCTAAATCTTACATGCCGAGGTATCGAAATATTGAAACATACCCTCTGCCCTCTTTATCAGAGGTATGCTGAGCTTCAACTTGGTTGCTAGGTATAGTTGAAACCAGAATGGTGTTTTGGACCCCATTTCCTGCTTGACGGACATTACATCTTCCAATGATGTGGTCGAGTTGGACGAAAGCGTTAGACCCAATCCCATAGAGGCTGCTGCATGAGCTACATCCATCTCACCATTACCTCCCGCTAGCCTTTGCATGGCACTGGGAGCTATACCGATGGGTAGAGGATATGTGTGGCCGAGCAACTCGGTGGAAGTATCCACTTCAGCAACATCACGAAGGACACGAGGTAGAACAAATAGTCTGTTCAGGTTGATTAGCATTCGAATTAGACCGCTAAGGAGACTTCAATATACCTGTCGAAATCAGCTCGGTTTCTATGCAGCGCTGTCTGCTCATCTGCACCGCATGAGTAGTAATTGTAAACATTTGCCGGAAGCTTTCGTCGAGCAATGGCTTCCACTTGATCGACGGTAATAGGATCGTCTTCGGCCATTTCGAAGTTGGGACTTTCTTTTGAAAAATTCGGAATATGGAGAGAGTGGTGTAGGATTGAAATTGCCTTCGTGCCGCAGGGCTGTGAAATGTTGGCCGGAAATTAATCCGGTCGTTACAAATAGAATATGAGGACCTGTGAAAAAGACGCCGAATATCGCCGTCAACAGACCTCTTCGGGAACAATAACGGTAGGGCTGCTAACGATACAAGTCGCTAAGTTTTTGAATCATTGTTATCGTATTGTCACTCTGACGATATTGACAACATTTTTCAACGATAATATTATTAAATATTTTATTATAGTGATACGATCGTGATACGACAAAACTGATACTAGTACGATATCGTGAGCAGCCCTGAATAAAAGGCTCCGCTTCAAAGTTTGTCGCTAGAATTTCAACAAAGTGAAGATAATTCGAATCAAGTTTTTGTATCATTAAGAGGATATATGTGATTTATTGAAGCACGCGGCATCACGGTGACTCGGTCTCATTCTATCATCAAATACACTTAATCAAATAATATCCCATTGCACGAAAACTCAACCAAAACCTCTAATCTATATGAGATCTCTGTCTCCAATAGAATTCCCGAATTTTCTTGGACAAAATTCGAGTGTTCTTCTTCCTGGCCCATACTCAATGAAAGGGTTCTTAGCTTTCCTTGTCCCAGAGTATGTTATTGCACAACATTTACCCTTTACTTTAGCAGCAATTGACTTAAGCATTCTTATTAGTTCGACCAATCCTTAAGAGACCTTTCGTTTTGGCCTACCCAAGCTTTCAATGAGTTTTCGTCGAATATCCTCTTGTCAAAATTTTCTTTGTCATCAAACGACTGAACCTTCTTGCCACGATGGATTCCAATATACATGCGAAGAGTACGAGATAGTCAGAGTTGAGTTGGAATACTGAGATAATCTGGATTCTTTCTCTTTTTAGATATTGTTTTCACTTCCACTGTTTGATCTGGAGAGACTGGAGGGCCAAGATGATGTGTTTTGATGACTCTGATCGGGCCCGGGCCTGAGGGTCCTTCTGGAGGATTCAGAACAGCATTCTCGTCTTGCCTGTCGGTTTGCTCTTCATAGGTATCAATCTCAGATCGAATGAAGCATTTCAAAGGGCCAATGCCATATGAAAGAGCTTGGTAGTAAGCGGTGCTCTTGTCAATCCCAGCATGTTTAGTTGCAAATAATTCCTCAAAGATCTTTCCCAGGCCTTTGCTTTGGTTCTCAAATTCGGGATGTTCGTCCCCTTCATAACGCTGTCTTAAAAGCAGGGTACCTTTGATCAAGTCAACGTCTATTCGAAATGCTTTTTTGTAGCCGTTCATCCACTTTAGTAGTGTCCTGATGGTACAGCAATTTGCAATGCAATCAACTTGATTGTGATCATATTGGGGGCTCATTTCGTCGGCTGCCTGTAATAAAGCCTCGAAGGAATACCTCACCCGAGGGTTACGTTCCGGTTCCGACATAGTATTGCCCACAAGGAACTTTGGGAGATACTGCTCGATCCATATTGAGGGCTTGCCTATTTCCAATATCAAAGTTTTAACAGTTGCCAGTGGTAAAAGTGTACACTTTTGGTGCGTACTAGTAAATATAAATCTTACCAGGCACAAAAATCGTAGGTGACTCACGGACAGAGGATTTCCAATTATAAGTACAGACGACTTCAGCTGGAGACAAATATATTTCGCTCTTAACGGTAATCAACTGACTCAAAGGTATACACTCTTGACGGAAATTTAGATCTTTTTCCCACCAAGAGTTCGAAAATATCTCCCATTCTCTCTTTGATGGTTTTGTTGCCTACTTATACTTCGCCATGGCAATGAGATAAGTTGCAGGAATTGCATTCGGAAGATTGGACTTCTTATATGAGAAGCAGAAGCACTCAAAGCTCTAAGGAGTTTAGTGTGAGCCTTCAGCAGCAAATTGCTATTGAATGGCATGGATGCCAAATATATACTACTTGTATCTCAAGTAAATGCAATTTGGTGCATAAAGGGCCAGACATTATGAGACGTAACAGGCCCAGCAGTTTCGGCTACTACTAGTAAATATGAGTATACAATGCTGCATAGAAAACCATTGAAAGTTATTCATACTAGTATTCGGATCTATGTACTGAATACATGTACTCAGGAGAAAACTGATTTCTATCAAAGGCGTAGATCGTCCTCCGTCAGACTGCCACGCCTTAGCGAACTACATTCAAAAAGCGGAATAGATTCTTTTCGTTTCAGAACGAGTCTTAAGAGAAAAAGATAGTAAAACAATTGAACAATTTCTAGAATGCCTTTGAATATGTATCTCAGACTCTGATCTAGAAGGGTCACGTGGTGGCTGTTTGACGATGACCCCGCCTGCAGCCGCCCGCAGTTTCCTTTCCGATCACTTTCAAACACGAATACTTCTGTACCCTGCGTGTGCTATATCCTGTGGCTGTACAAGAAAGCTCTAGGCAGCACCATGTCGATCACTCACATTGTTCTGTTCCAATTCAAAGCTGGTCTTGATACCCAAGTAATCAAGGATGTATGATCAGCAGATGTCGTGGCAGCGTTGCAGAACCCAATTAATAATTGCCACAGGTATGTACGCGCATGCTCGGTCTAAAAGACAATTGTTTGCATCCATCATCCCAGAAGCCATACATCAGGGCGTCATCGGGGGGAGCAGATAATTCACCCGAAGGTATTCAGGTGAGTTGACCAAACAATGGTTCTCCGGGTGGATGAGAACTGCCTGGCATATTATTTCAAGAGAATGAACTCAAACGAAACGATCTTGTCTAGGGTGGCATCTCTCATGCCTTTGTTGTTGAGTTTGAGAACGCGGCGGACCGAGACTATTATTGCAACGAAGACCCCGTGCACCAAGAATTTGTTCGGAGTCTAAGCGGACTCATCGAGAAGGCTCAGGCTATCGATTATACACCCGGTGTGTATTAGTGCATGTCGGGTAAACGGCACCGTTTGGTGGAGAGTCAACAGTCAAGATCATCCAAAGATACCCCGGGCTTGGCAAATGTTGAATGACGTCATCTGATGTATAGTCCAGAGCGGAGGGTCATTTCTTGACTGATGCTTAGCATCACTTGGAGAAATTAGTTCTTGTCATAGAGGATACTACGGAGAGAATTTCACAACATTTGCACTTCTATATGCATGCCGACGGTTACCAAAAGAAAAGAAAGGGATCAATCCTTGCTTTTACTTCCATCAAATCTTTATGGTTCAAGTAACCTACGTGGAAGCCTGTAATGTGACCCTTCTCATAGTATGAGCAGAATCATGGCCTGAGAAGGCTTCGGGATTTACATTGAGAATGCACTGTCCAAGATTTGGACGCGGAGGCGTTCAATGGTGCAGTTACTTTACAGATTGGGCTCAGAATAGTTCTAATTATAACACCCCGCTGGCTCTTGGCAGTAATTGATATGCAGCCTGCTTTTACTATTCCAAGGTTGCATATACAGTCTACCTATTCCTAGACAGAATGGCTGAAGAATCCATGATATACATACATTTATGTATAATAAGTAGTGTGAATGCTGATGCCTTGGATGATCATTTATGTCTGTGCGGGAGTCGGAAAATGATAGAGTACCGACAAATGTAGGGATATGTCAAACACGGAGATTCCCGACAAACATGGAGCCCTTATAAAGGCTTGAATTACCACCTAGTAAGCACCTTCCTTCAATTCCACTTATTCATGCACATTTTCCAGTACCGAAAATCTTGATATCTCGCAATTCGCCATGCGGACCTTCTCTCTGCTCTCTATCTTTGCCCTCGCATCATATGTTCTGGCTGTAGATGTTGATGCCAACGATATTCCATCTAAGTGTGAAGACGTCTGCGCCCCAGTCGTCAGTCTGACCTCGTCTTGCGACAAGAAAACGAGCGACGATGATTCTGCCGAGCTGAACTGTATTTGCAAGGATCCTCGGGCAGCAGCAAGTCTACCCATATGCGATGCCTGTATCTCGAAATATAGCAAGGATGGGAGAGACAATGGTATGCTTTCTCTTTGTGAAAGTGCTAAGGATTCAAACTGATCGTAGTCAGATGCAAATGACCTTGTTCGATCATGCTTATTTACTACTACGGAATACACTGCCACTGCCACTTCTGGCTCAGGAAACTCGACTCAATCTGGAACTGCAGCTACAGAGACAGGATCTGGTGGCTCCAAGACAACGACGGGGACTACATCATCCTCGGGTGGCTCGAAGACTTCCAGTGCTGCCCCCACTACATCTAACGCTGCAGCTGGCACTTTTGATTCAAATGGCAGTATCCTCAGTGCCATGTTTGCCAGTCTCATGGCCTTTATGATTTGATACAAAGATCAATTGTCTTCATGCTGATATGTGACCCTGTATTGATGGAATTGGCGCTGGCTCATTCGTTTCGGTGACGTGAAAATGATGGAATTTCTAGTCCGATTCAAAACGCAACATAGTCAATCCTTGTTAAAATAAGAATGTTCTATTGACGCACTTGACACATCTAACTACAAAAAGTCACAATTTCCTTACAAATGTGAAGACCGTGACTGGGAAGACCATCCAGTCCCAGTAGATTCTGTCAAGCCCCCGTCCATGACCAGATTTTGGCCGATGATGTACCTGGAGGAATGGCTCGCAAGGAAAGCCACACAATTCGCAACATCAAAAGCATCTCCCATACTCCCCTGGGGAACATTATGATCGGTGATTTTCTTGTATGTTTCGCGTTCTTCAGCCGATTTGCTATTGCCCAGCATTTCCAGCAACGGTGTATAAACCATGCCCGGAGCGATTGAATTTACTCGAATCCCCTTTGAAGCGTACATAATACCAGTCACCTTGGAGAAATGAATGACAGCCGCCTTCGCCGACGCATATGCCACTTGGGGTTTCCCCAGATATCTCATGCCTGCAATAGAAGCATTGTTGATGATAGATCCCCCGCCCTGCTTTTCCATGATCGGAAGTACAGTGTTGCAGGTTAGGAATACTGATTTCAAATTCAACTGAATCTGCGCGTCCCATGCCTCCTCTGACATCGTTGCCGGATCTCCAGTCTTTGTCCCGCCGACGTTATTCACGAGGATGTCGATGCGGCCATGTGCCTTGACAACTTCTTCGATGAGTCGTCGTATATCAGCTGCAGCGGTCGCATTAACCTGCAAAGCTTCGCAGTATCCCCCATTTGCATTGATGTGGGATGCAGTGCGTTGCGCTGCTTCCAATTTCAAGTCACAGGCGATAACCCTTGCACCGGATGCGCTGAGAACCTTCGCGATAGCAGCACCGTTACCCCAGTATTTCGAGGATGGGTCGCCGGATTGTCCTGCTCCCACTACCAAAGAAATTTTATCCTTAAGGTCTGGGTAAATAGCGAATTGCTCCCTGTATTTGGACTTCAGACTTAGTAATGGTGTTTGTTTTCCAAAGGGGGTGGGGCTATGGTATCACCTGTGAGCCATCTTGCACGTATTTCTTTGAAGAACGCAATAACTAATAGAATAAACTTTGTGCTATGTGCATGTCAAATTACTCTGCGGTGGAGCGTTGGGACTACGATGGGGTTTAAATAGGTAGATCAGGGATATGGTGCTGGCAGTCGTGGAAGATCTCCGCATTCACTATCTCTCGCAAAGCTCTCCGATAATTGGGGTTACTGACGTGATCAATTGGCTTTGGATCAATCCTGCAACGCTCGTGTCGAGACTAGTCAAGGTCTGCATATTTCCCCGCTCGGCAACATGCCGGCTTCTCAGTGTCGTGGGGCCTCGTAGAGTATGCTGGATGCGATCTGGATTATTAGTAGTCCGCGAATAACAGGAAAACGACATATCTCATATTTGCACGAAAGTAACTCTGCAGAAGGTTCAGGCTATGGTTTCTTCTTCCTGTCATTGTCATTTGACCATGTTTGATAAAGATATGAATGTAGCAGCTAAAACTTATACCTGCAGAGAGATCTCTTTCTCCGCATTTCCCCAGATTGATATATTTAGCAGGACATGGGTCTGCTGATGCGGAGAGAAAAGCGATAATAAAATGGGGTCTTTACAGTCCTCCAGATCCGCTTTCTCATGTGTTTTCTTCGAAGGAACACTCTATTTCACTATGTCCGAACCCATTGAAGACCTGAAAGCGGAGGCTATTCACGATGAACAGATTCTCGACATTGACCCTGCTGCCGAAAAGCGGCTTGTACGCAAAATCGATCTTTACCTGATGCCCTCGGTGTTTATTCTCTACTTGTTCTCATACGTCGTAAGTGCTGAGATGTATGATGTGATACAGACGAGCATTCCCTGAGCTGCCTTAGGATCGGTCCAATATTGGCCTTGCAAAAATTGCCGGGATGGAAGATGATCTGAACCTGACTTCGAATCAATATTATCTTGCGGTTGTCTTGTGGGTTATTGGGTACACTATTGGCGCGGTGCCTTCCAAGTATGGATTCAATTGTCTCTCTCCCAGTAAGATACAGTGACTCGGAAAATAACCGGAAATCCTACTCCATAGTATGATTTTGGCACGGACATGTCCGTCCTATTTCATTCCTGTTATAACCTTTGGATGGGGTGCCGTGGCAGCCTTGATAGGGATTGTTCAGCATCAGAGTCAGCTGATTGCTCTACGATTCCTTCTGGGCATATTCGAGGCGGGTTTTAGTGTAAGAATTCTACGTCTCATGGAGGACAGACAAGCTGATTGCCCACTTCATAACAGCCTGCAGTTATCTTCCTCATTTCTACCTGGTACAAGAAAGGGAAGGGGAGCAGTGAGTTTGGACTGTTATCGACGACACATTTCTTGGCTAACAATATCAGATCCAAGAGGTTCATCATATTTCTCACAGCTGGCATCCTCTCTGGCGCATTTGGTAGTGTTGTCTCCGGTGCGATTACATCCACTTTAGATGGTACACACGGCATACGTGGCTGGAGGTGGCTTTTCATCGTCGAGGGTGTCGCGACAGCAGGAATAAGCCTCATCGTCCACTGGACTCTCCTCGATTACCCACAGCGCAGTCGCGGCTTGACGACAGAAGAACAGGAATTAGCCCAGAAACGAATGGTCCAAGATGGCGCAGCCGAATATACGGAGAACTCGCAGAGCCAAAACCCATCAATCTTCGTCGCCTTTATGCAAGCATCATGCAACTGGCGCACCTGGCTCCTCGTTCCAGCGTATATGTCGATTCTCGGCGCCTTGTCCATCTCATACTTCTATCCTACTCTGATAGATGGTATGGGATACGGCTCAACCAAAGCACAATACATGACTGCACCCCTCTACCTAGTATCGCTAGGAGTAGCCTTGCCAGTCTGCTATTTCGCTGATCGAAACCCTCGCCTTAGAGGCAGGTTTTTGGTGGTCAATTTGGTGGTTGGTATGATATTTTTCGCTCTCACGGCAGGAATTCAAAACTATCAGGCCCGGTACGTCTTTCTTTGCTTTATCAACATGACCATTTGGACAGGGAACGCACTTGGGCTTTCCTTCACAACCACGGCATTGGCATCGGTCAACCAAGATGTTCGAGCCATCATGTTGGCCATGACGAATGGTATCGCGGCTCTAGCACAGCTCTATGGGAGTGCCTTGTTCCCAGCTGAAGACGCCCCGAGGTATCTAGTTGGATTTTCCGTTTTTGCGGCCACCTTTGCTGCAGGGGCGATTTTGTATGGAGTGGCCGATACACTCTTCAAGCGATATCCGTACGGGGAGTGAGTGACTTTACTCCGGCTTGGGTTATCAGGGTGATCGCATGGTAGCCAGGCCGAGCTTTCAGCAAAGTATTAAATTTCTTAACGTGGTGTTCATTGGTCATATCAAGGCTGCGAAGGCGAATAAAAACCCAATCATTAGAAAATCCAGATAAAGATGTATCCTGCAAAAAAAATTGGCTTCGCCTTGATGGCCACTGAACCGTGTTCTATAACCACCCAAATTTACATGCATTCTTTCCGCCAAACAAAATAAAAGCACACCCTTCTATTAAAACAGTCAAAAAGAAACAGGTGGGAATATGTCTAAGCTGCACTGTGGCAGACTGGAACTTTTCCGTGCAAGTTCAGTACAAACCAAGCCCATGATCGCAGCTTCTGTTGTCGCTGTTGCTTTCGCGGATCTTTCCTTTAGTTAGTGACCTGGGTGGCAGAGGGAGCGCCAGAGTACAGGACAAGCAAAATGATGGCCAGAGCACCACCGGCCACAATACCCTTGGCCTTGGCGGGGTTTGCGCGGCGGTACTCGCCAACTTGGAGGCGAACATCAGTGGTGAGAGCGTTGATCTTCTCAGCACCAAGCTTGTAGTAGACCAGGCCACCCAGGGCAATGGAGTAGCCGAAGAACTGCTGAGGGGTGACTGGGTCGCGGAAAATCAGCATGGAAGCACAGACCAGGAGAATATCCTTCAGGATACCAGCCATGGTGAGGACAACAGCGGACGTCTTGCCGATCTGCAGGAAGAGGGAGAGCGATTAGAAATTTATCCGAATTTCATTTCAGGTGGTCAGTGGTGTTGGTCTTACCAGCAGGACAACGGAGGCGTTCAGCAGGAAAGCAACCAGGGCGTTGGCAATAAGAGTCATGATACCGAGGCCGTAAATGTCGTTCATAGTCATGCGGGGGACGTCGGTGAAGAGGGTGATGACACCGTTGGTGACGGCGCAGGCGGGGGCGTAGTAGTAGAGGGAAACGAGGGGGTCCATCTTAAACTCGGCAGAGCTCAGAAGACGCTGGACCATGACCAGGCGCAGAGCCTCGAAGATGATACCGCCGACCTGGATGATGAAACCAAGCATGTCGAACTGGATCTCACCGAAGGAAGCAATGACAACACCAATGACGATGACACCAACATTGCCCAGGGTCTTGAAGTTGGCGGGGGCAATTCCGAAGGCCCAGGTGGCAAACAGGGTCACAACAGCGTTGGTGGCCTTGAGCATCTGGATGAAGGACACACTCAGGTAGAGGTAGGCCAGGTTACCGCAGATTAGACTCAGAGAGAACATGATACCGATGGGCACAATGGCACGACTGGAGTTCCGTAATTAGCGACTGCGTTCATGGAACAGATGTATTCGACATTCGGAAAGTGTTGTCGAGAAGACTCACGTGTAGGTAGCAGGGTTCATTGGGACCTTGTGGCGAGAGTCCAGGATGGTGGTGCAACGGGCCAGGATCTGGGTCATGGCAGTTGCGAAAGCCATGTGCCAAGTGGTCAGGAACAGGGCTAATTAGGGTGTTAGAGATGGTCATTTGTGGTGATCCAATTCAAAAAGGTGGCCGATATCATCGATTGATGGTGGGTTGGGCGAAGGGAACTCACGGAAGTCTAAAATAGAGGGAATTTTGGTTAGCTGTCATATTCAGGTAGGACAAATTGATGGTCATAATCATCGATGGATCGTGGTCAACTTACTGAACTTGGCAGTGTGCAGAACCCATTTGTTGAACAGGATGACGCTGGAACTCAGAGCAATCCACAGACTGTTGACAGGTGTTGTTAGGACTTGGCAACAGACCAGGGGCAGAGAGAGGGAACGCACGCGATGTAGAAGGCAGGGTGGATGCCATCGCTCTTCGCAGCGGGAGCACCGCTCTCGAGCTTGCGTTCGTCCTTGTTGTTAGCCATAGCGGATAGCAGAGGGTATAAAGCCGTAAAAGAGTGACTGGGGGTGAGTAGGTGTAGATGGGAAAAAGTGCCAAAGGGGCAATTTGGATTTAGGGGAAAGACCAGATCGTCGGGTGGGGCGGTGACCAGAATTGATGGCCTGTGATTGACCAGAGTCAAATTAGGGAGAGTCCATTCCTGCCGGAGTACACGTCGACGCGTGGGCCCTTCCGTTTCGTTTCAGGTTTTGCTGCTGCCCCCAGGCTGTGCCTGTGCCCCCCAGAATCAGGGTCTTCTTTTTGTCTTCTGGTACCCTAGTTGTACCCTAGACACAAGTGTAACTGCCGAGACTTCTTGACCAGCCCCATCTACTCTTGGCACGAGGATATCTGGATACGTCATTCCAGCACTATTTAAGCATATGTGGATCGGATCATTGATTGTCACAGTAAAGTTGCTACGGAGAGTCGCATCTTCTGCCGGATGGTCTTGAGAATACTCAGAGTGGCGTCTGCTATTTCATGATGCTGTGCCCATGGCTCAGTCATCTTGATCACCATCTCAATTAACTCATCGAAATCGGGTACGAGTGAGATGAGCGACGGTGTGGTCTTAGCCATTGTAATGACGAAGACTGCAGCCAAAACACTGGCACAATAACCATCAGCACTTCAGGAGGCCCCTTTTTTTCGGCGAGGTCGGGATTTGGAACTTACGCCTGTAATCTCAGCCAGGTTGAATGTGTTCTCTGTCTAAGCAGAGGCACCGTTGCATGCAATAGCTTTCGACAGCTGTCCACGCAGGTCGCACAGTTGGCTTTCACATATTCCGACAAATGATCTTTGCGCGATACTGCTGCAAATACAAGACATGGTCGGCAGATAATATGTTTGGCCGCATAGTACCTCGTGCGTAAATGGATGTCTTGAAGGTCGCGGGGGATTGGATTTTGGAGATCTGGCTTGATTGATTCGGGAAGAGAATCAAACCAAGCTTTGAGCTGTCGACTAAGCTCGATGCTGACTGCTTCTAATGATTTGATTGATGGCTCATAGCTAAGCCGAGACTCATTTGTAGAGCTGCTTCCTTGAAATGACTGGTCCGGGTTGAGTGTCTCGGCTGAGTACATGGTATTGTGGATGCGGTTTAAAAGCTTGCGAATGGAGCACATGGCGAGGAACATGAGGTTGCTGCGCTCATTGGGGTCTGTGAACTCAGGGAAGGATAGTCCCTCGACAAGAATCTCGATACCGCTGCGAGGGAAGTGGAACTCAGCAAGATCATCGCTGTAGAGTACCCAATATTTCACGTTTTAGCAAGGATTCGTATCGTATACTAGTCGCAACGATGCTCACCATTCGAGGATATAACAGCCCCAGGCAATCCGGTTAAGTAAGGCATGCTTGCTGGGCGGAACACTCCTATCATTCAGGCTGAAGTCGTTAGCATATCACGTCGCAGTATAAATGGAACAAATAAGGGATTCACTATGAGTAAATTAGCTGGACACCAGTAGCAGCCGTGTTTATCAACCGCCATGCTTGGAGCGGTCTCCCGCTATAGCGGAAATACAAGGACGCATAGAAAAATGCCAGCGGTACAGTCTGATCCCTCGAAAAGAGTATAGTTTGCCCCACCATCAAGATTTGGTATGCATGAGAAAAATATTCTGTGCCACATCCAGCCAATGACTCCATATCAAGGAAGTCATTATGACTCGAGCAGAGTTCTCCTAGCGATAATGCCGTGAGACACAAGGCAGTACTTATCTCGTCTATCGGGTCACCCGCTAAGAACTTCTGGAGCAGCTCTAAAAACACCTCTTTCTCCAGGATGGGAAACTGGGCGTGTACATGAGTGAAAAAATTGGAAATAATTGAGTTCCTTCCCGCCGAGTCGAGGTTAAGCCGCTCGCGAATCGTAGATATGGAGGTTTGTGGTGTGAGAAAGGGTGTTTTGCGCTCGGATTCGAGTAACAAAAAGAAATCTTGTGAATAGTCACCAATTAGTTTCCTGATTGGCTCAAGACCTAAAAGGTTTCCGGTCGGTGTTTGATGCCCTAGTGGAATAAGTATGGGATCATTCTCCATGCGTGCATATCCAACACCTGGATTCATCAACACTGAGCCACCAGTGGGAAGAGAACCGAGTTTAGAATGAACATCTTGGCTCCCTGGACTAGAACTTGAGTGATTTGATGTATCTAGATTGGAGTAATCTGATAACAAGCGATTGGATAACGTGGTAATCACTGCGGTCTGCTTCTGGACCAGACTCTCCAACCGATCCAAACGCAGCAAGAGTTCTGCTGATGTTTCGTTCTCGGATCTCCAAGACTAGTCAACATTTACCATCCCCATAGGGATATGAATTTTCTTTTTGGATTACCTTTCACTGGTACTAGTTTCTTGGTATTCACACTGGGCGCCTGCATTGGCACAACAACCGCAAGCGGGCCTTTGGCCGTCACATTTTCTTTTTCTAGAAACCGTCAATGATTTTGGGTCTGGATCCGTTAGCTCAGCTTATGAGCTCCACTTACCGATGCCTGCAGAAGGTACATGCAATCAAAGCACGTTTTCGAGGGAACTCCATCTGGCTGCAAGATTTCGTAAATGGTAGAGAAGGTCTGGGGAAAAGGTGGGGCAACTTGTTTGGCGGAGGACGTTTTTACTAGGACCACAGCTAAATGGCCCCTTAATAATCACACCCTGACTGGATAGCATCGGGGCTTGCATTTTATTTTCATCTTTACTTTTATCATGTTGCATTTTTCTCTTGCCCGTCTGCAAACAGAAACGTAACTACATATTATCATACCGTAGAGATGATCCTCCGCTTCCAAGGTTTGCCCTCATATCAATAAGGCTTCAGGCCCGCCAATTGGAGCAAGCGATCAGAATATTCGGGCTCTTCAAGCGGCTGGGTTCGATTGCGAGAATCGACGCTCCCATTCTCGAAACAAGGCTCCCTCTCACGTATAACAACATTATCATGCGCCCAGTGAGTGGTTGCTAGGAATGAATCGAACGCCTCCTTCTTTCGCTCAAGCGTCTCACTCGTAGCCAGCTTGGCCGGTGAATAGGACGCATATATGACCGTTCTGATAGTATTGCTATCTATCGTAGGCTCGCCACCCCAGTGTACCGTGCGTGAATCCCAGACAATCAAATCACCAGGTTCGGCGAGCACTTTGGTAGGCGTCATTCCCCGAGACTCAAACCATTTCATTTCTTCTTCGCTGATAAAGCGGAAGTCTTTCTTTTCCCACGTATCCGAATTTGTTTCTGTGTCAAAGAAGTTTTCTAGTACGGTATTTGATCTTGGAAGCACAATAAGCGAGCCATCCTCGGGTCCGGCATGGCTCAGGTTAATCACTCCTTGGACACAGTGAAGACCTCGGCGCATAGGGGACTGATCCACGTGTGGCCAGGGCTTCAATGCAGACTTATCCTTCATGTTGGGTAGAGTAACGTTTAAGGCATCAAACGACACCAGTAACTCATCAGTCCCCCAGATCTTAGCAAATGCGTCCAAGATCTTGGGCTCCATGCGAGCCTCCCACATGAATTTCTCATGGACCACAGAGTAATGCTTGAAGGTGTTCACTTTGGTCTGTATGGGTAGATTGTCTCTGGTCCAAGTGGAAGGGTCCTGGAGGTCGAGAGGAGTGCCGAAGGATTGAAGCCAATCCAACGCCTTTTGTTGATAATATTGCGCCTTTTCAGGATCAATCGCATTTTTTATCACAGCATACCCCTGCGACTGAAGATCGTCGCGCCAGTCTCCGAATGGGCCTGTCAGTCTGGCAAGAAATTTTAATTTCTATTTTGATCGCAAAATAAATTCGGGGACCCCACCTAAATGAAGACTTGTTAAGCTTTATAGTACTAGTGGAAGACATTGTGATAGTTCGAGTTCTCGTAATCAAGTTATTTTGGCAAGTTGTGTTTTGACTTTTAACATTAAAAGGACCAGGAAACCCTCATATTTATAGCTTTGAGAAAGGTCAAACATGTTATACGTGGATCTGGAGTCAGCTCTACAGTAGTGCCACGTAATTAGCATATCAAAAATCATAATCTTCTTTATTGGCTTGGTGAGACATTCGAAATGTGAACCCCGCGGCGGGTGAACGGGCCGCCATTCCCCTCGGCAACGCTACATTTAATTTTGACTGGCTGTTACGAAAACCAGCTCATGCACAAACTACCGACATATTCTCATCTAAGAATATGATCTTCCGAAGGATTAAGGATTCTTTATGCATGCCTTTACAATGGGAATATGAGTCAACATTGCAGTCTCATGGCTTGGTATGTGCCTTTAGTGGCAGATGTCATTTCCTCACTTACTGGTAAAATTGTATACTAATACACACTGTGAATAGAGTCAAAGATGCAAGATAAATTCAAATGAAATGGGAGATGGGCCCTCATAGAGCAGAAATGCTCCTCGACAGAGTGTCAAGGAGCGGCCAGGATGTGGCATTCCATCCTTCTTAATACCAAA
The DNA here is from genome assembly GCA_023626415.1 of Penicillium sp. S1701. Classification (NCBI taxonomy): domain Eukaryota; kingdom Fungi; phylum Ascomycota; class Eurotiomycetes; order Eurotiales; family Aspergillaceae; genus Penicillium; species Penicillium sp. S1701. The sequence goes on along the minus strand of JAMAGY010000010.1, from coordinate 564,805 downwards.
GAGCTTCATTCCAATAAAGACTCTTGGCATTAGCCAGGTCATCTTCCTGGGTGTACATGGTAGAGTTGAAGACCAGTTCAGTGGAATTGCTGCCATATTTTGGCCAGTAGATCTTGTCGCCAGCCCACTTCTTGTTTGGATTTCCGGTCAAGACAAAGGAAAGAAGGTACTTCTGCATTTTGCGCTGTGGGGAGACAAGAAAAGTTAGTATAGGGCCATGGGTCCTGGATAAAATGGGAAATCAATCACATACAGCAACTGCAGAGCTGACAGAAGAGCTACCGCTGATGGCGACTCCGGCTCCAGCATCAGCAGCACCGGAACTGGAGCTGCTGGAAAGAGAGTAAGTGCTATACCCTATTTCCACGACACATATTAGCCTAGCTCGTAAGATCCAATATAAAGCGTTGCTCACAGTAGTAACTCTGGTCGGTACCGTGGGTAGCCTGTTCAAGGGCAACCATTGCATTCCAGGTGTTATTGTTGAGGGCGCGTGTGACAGCATAGTCATGGGCAGTGAGATCAAAAGACTGTCTCATGTCGGCAAATCGGTATCCGGGGCTGGAATAGTCGGTTTCTGGGTATAAGTCCATAATCTTCTCAACAACATCATCGGTAATACTGGGGAAGAAAGCGCGAAGTTCGCTCTCTACATCCGCGGTTGTGTTAACGCCGGAGGTGGGAGAACCGTTGTTCTCGTGTTGCTCATGCGTTATGACCAGCGGACCAGTCCAGTTGAAACGACCCTGGTAAAGCTGAGATTCGTAGGTATCGGCCACAAAGTCACCGTCAACACGGGGCTGAAACTGGTAACCATAGTCATCATACACATCGGTCGCGGCATCGGTTAAATTAGTGAAGGAAACACTGCGCATGCAAGTCAAGTCACCACCGTCGCATCCGACGGCAGTCGAGACATTTTGCCAGAAGACCTCTCCCTGGTGATGGCCGGCACCAGGAACAAAGCCAGGAGAAGTCACATAGGCCTTGTGAAAAAGCTGCTCATTGTGTCCTCCATATCGGGTAATCATAAATAAAGGCATACTGCCACCGGCAGAGAATCCAAAAGAAGTGACATCGTCTGGGTTGCCACCGAAGTTACTGATGTACTTGTTGACCCACTTGAAAGCATGCTCGACATCGTACAGCGCAACATTATCAGTAGCTCCCTGGTGGGTGGCAGTCACGGAGTTTGCAATACCAGTGATACCAAGGCGATAGTTGAAGGAGACAAAGATAAATTCCTTAGACAGATCGAAAAGACCTTCAGGGGTGTTCTGCGACTTGGATCCACCGGTAAAGCCCCCGCCATATGTCCAAACCAAGACTGGCAGCTTTTTGCCCTTTGCATTAGCCGGGGCCCATATGTCCATATAGAGACAATCCTCTTCAGATGAACAGTCTACATCAGCACTGGCATATGTTGTGCCGTTGTTTATACCCGACTCGACCGAAGGCCACTGAGGCTTCGCAAAACGTAGTTTGCCGGTTGGTGCCTCGGCAAAACGAATATTCTGGTATTTATAGTATCCCAGGGTATCGTTTCCAGCAGCGGCTCGGAGGGTGGTATAATCAAGAGCGACAGTAGGCTTGCTTGATGCTCCGCTGAGACTTGAAGTTGGGACTGCTGCAGCCAGAGAGGCAGCCAGCGGCAGTAAAACCGCGAAGGGATGCATAGTGTGGTCGAATATAATCACAGGCTCTAACAAGCAAGTTGACAGGATTTTCCAATTGATCTCCTGTGGTATCTGGTCCTGCTTGTCTTAAATAAAACTACTGTTGTCTGCATATCTAGAGTATCCTCGTCATGATCATGACGCGGCAGCCCGCGCCACTTCGGACAAAAGGCTATAGGAAACAAGACTCAACAGGTAAGATCCACCTCTCTGGCTACATTAAAGCCCGCCAAGAGACGGGCGATTTCAATTATATAGCTAGCAAGGTTCAGCCGAGGCGGACAGAGCATAATAGAGTTAATTGAGCCACGAAGCACCTGCCTGGTCTCCACTGGAATCATCCTAAATCTCGTGAGTACCGAAGTTTCAGGATTTAAACACTGGCTTATCCCGAATAACTGACGGCGACTAGCCAAATGCAGTAGATTGGACCGCATGTATGCGAAGATCAGTTGGCTTGGATGAGGCGGCTCGAGAAACTCCGAATGGTTGAGGCCATAAGGGGTTATTTCGGAGGCCCACTTCAGAGGATATGCTAACAATGATGACGAAGATCTTAGGTTATCTTTCTTCAATCTGCAGTAAAGATCTTTAGGGAGGCCAATTGCAGAATTGAATGCCAGGGAGATTGTGGAGTTGTCCATTGTTCTAGGGCTTTGCGGGTAAATTCATTTCCGCACCCAAAAATAACTTAACCAGTCTTGGTGGAAAAGAAGGAAACAGTTAGTTACGTTCAAAAATCGAATAGGACATATTCTAGTAATGGAAATTTGGCTTTATGAATAGATCAAACAATGCCTCGGTATGTCTAACTTGATAGAATACAAAAGGAGAGACCTCCAGTGGCACGCTCCCTACACAAACGAAAAAAAGATTTTCAGCCTCATTCCTAGTATGTCTAGATCTTCATTGCTGGGTATTTATCCAGTTTACCAAGATGTATTGCTAGGAGGGAGAGAGTATTTACAGTGACACATCATTTTATATATGCTGATTATGTAGTCCTAGTCGATCATCATGCAGAGCAAAGTACTCTTTGACCCTTTCCAGGAGCAATATAGACACAAAAAGTATGTAAAGCCAAGATGAAACACCGATGTCTACCAGGTATTCCAATCTATTAGAGTCAGATCATCCACGGGAGAGATGAACCCCCATCTAAAACCCACCAACGCCGACTATCCCGTGAAACTCCCAAAATGTCGCTATAAAGTGTAGAATAACAGGTCGCGAGAAGCAAGACCTTAAATTTCTTGCGCGTCCAGCGCCCAGATTTCCCAATTCTTTAATACTTCCCATCCTACTCGTCGCATGCGTCTTCTCATCACCTGTCCGTCGTTCGTTAGGATAGGTGGGAAGCAACCTGTTTTGACGAGCTCGGGAGGAGCGCCCTCGGAGGATTCTCGGGCATCAGAATTATAAGCAGGCATTCGGCTTCTGCTTTCATTATCTTCGTCGTCATCCCGCGTGCGCTTTCCTAATGTTGAGGAAGGAGTTTTTGTGGTTGGAGTAGAAATTGTTTCAGGGCCACCGTTTTGGATAGTGTTGACCCCATTGGAGTGAAGCGGGTTTGGCTTCCCTAGCTCCGCACCATTGCTTTTTGGCGCCGTGACTTCGGCTTGTTCAAAGATAGGAGGGTCGGGTGATTCAGGTTCGGATTCTTCATAAATCGGCAAGGGCGCTTTGTAGAAATCGCGCAACTCAAAAGCTTTCCACCCCATCCCAACGACCTTGACATTTCCATAAACATTCTTGTCTGCCATGTCATAGCTCATCATTTGCATAATTATTTCATCGTCCAACTCAACAATGTCTGCTAGGCTGCGGGCATTTTCGAGAGCCCTTTCAATTTCTCTGTTCATTTTAGGCGATGGTTGTTCTGAGAACACCATGGACTTCATGAGCTTCGGGAACTTCATTGCGGCTTCCCCGGTAAGGCCGCCTGGCGTGGAAGACATGGCTGAATTCGGGCCATTACTATTGTTACCACTTGATGATACGGAACCTGCAGGGACCAACAAGCGAAGGGCTACCAATTTTCGAAGGAAAGGTACCAGCATTCCCAGGGACTCCATACTCGAAAATTCCGTGGCGAGAGCGAGCTGCTCCAAGTTAGGACAGGCGTGAACAAGTCTTGCGATCATGCCAGTTGGAAGAGGCCACTTAGAACACAGAAGCAAATGGCGTAGAGTGGAACCGTGATTTGAGGCAATGTGGGATAGATAAATATCGCGAACGCTGTTGGCCAGGCTCAGTTGACTGGCTGGTGATGCGGCGGCGGCAGGTGAATTCCCCACGGCTCCATTTGGTGCTTCGGTAACAGGCGGCGTTAGCGCTGACGCTGCAGGTCCAAACCCTGGGCGAGGTGAATTGAGATAGTCGGGTGATTCAGCAGTCACGTTCACGAAGTATAAGCGCTCGAGTCCCGTGAAGTTACCCAAGAATTCAGAGTTGCGCTTCGAGACTGCATCGACACGAATAGATTTGATCTTAAGTTTTCGATGAGGTACCACCGTTGGCCAGCTGTTCTCGACAAAGGTGTTGACGAAGCCAGTATTATCGGTGCCGGACAGGAAGGTGACATCCTCGACGGTTGTCGGATCGAATGCAATATTGAATTCCTCGCTGTGGAACGCGTACATATTCTGAAAAGATAATTTTTTGACGGGGAGAGGGTGTTTCGCAGCAATACATTTGCGGAAGTAATCGTGGAGGGACACGCTTGGTTCTTGCGCAAGGCGCATACGAGGTGACCAATGCAGCTTAAGCTCGCGCAGCTTTTTGCTCTTGAGGAGCATTGTCGCAATGTCATCAGGGTAGCATAGAGGGTCGATTTCGGTTACTTTCAAAGATCGTAAATGCGGCATGCCCGGAAGGACGAATGTGGGTTGAGGATGGCGGGTAGAAGGGAAGCGGATCGTTAATGTCGTGAGGCGGGGAAGCTGTGTTAATCCATGATAGACTATATCCAGCATTTTGGTGTTGAGTTCCCAATGGAAGCTCTCTAGGTTTGTCATGCGGTCTACCGCCGCACGCACGGCGATGTTCAGCAACATCGAAGAGTCGGGCACCCGGCCGACCTGGGAATGCTCTTCCAATTCTCTCTCTTTCCAGTCGCCCCGCAGGGTTATTGATCGAACAAGGGTCGCATATTGTCGCGTGATCACAGCATTCAGGCCCATAGTAAAAGGACTGGCGCTTCCGATTCCTTCTGGTTGTTCATCGCGGTACCGGATTTTACCGTAGGAGGTCAGGGTCATGCTGCGATAAAGCTGGGGTAGGGCCATGTAGTTAAGTACACGACATGTGCGGCATAGTCGGGCGAGATCGCCAGTGTCCTCGACCTGTACATTCATTCACGGTCAGTCTTGCTTCTTTCAGTGGGGAGGCGGACCGTTTGGGAGAGCTCACATTTGACACAATTTGGACGATCAGATTCAGTGGCAGCCTCATCAGCGACACACCACCGGGCCGATCGGTGGTGATGCTGGCATCAAACATATTTCTGTTGACGGCCGCCATGATGCGACTTGCGACATTTGGTCACGGTGGCATAGGTTGAAAGGGGGGGAAGTTGAAGGGTCGAAGGTGATGGATAACTATGGGGAAGCCCGGAGCAAAAAGTTCCCGATCGAAGTGCAGCTCCACCGGGACCAGTCAGCGGCCTCTCAAATGCAAGCTGGGACCTGTCATCTGCTCGGTACTAATCAACGATACTCCTATGCCGAAAAGAAGATTCGGGATAATTTATGTAATGGGCACATTTTCCCACCTGCACGGGCAGGGATTGCAGGAATAGCGAAAAGGAGTGCCAGTGGGAATCGATGACGCAAGCTGTGACAAGGATGCCAGCCTAGCAGTACTAACAGATAGTAGGAGTAGGAGGATTCACATGAGGAGAGAGAAACTTAAGGTAGTGATATATAGTAAATATTGATTATATGTATGGTGACTATGTAGTATCAGGGTATCTTTTTCACGTCACGGTGGTATGCCCCAAAATTTAAAATAAATCCATATCCATATCCAGGTTCAAAAATAACAAGAAACAGAGAAAGACTGCCGTAATATCCATGTATATGTAGATCGCCGAGAACACCATGAAATGTCGGTCAATGACCAGAGCCGGTACCAATTCAACCCAACTACGCCCGCGCACATGCATGCAATCCCCTACAGAAAACTGGGGACAGCCCAAGCAACGAAATCAAGGAGATCTGTGCCTATGATCCGGCTGGTGCGAGCCAGCCTGCTCAGAGAAGCCACCGTTCCGTTCCTCTGAAACCGTCGACTCCGTCCAGCTGGCTTGGTCGGCAATGACAGTATGTTCATTACCGTGAGGACCTACATCCTCATCGATCAAGGCAGCCGCGTCCGGGTCATAACGTAAAGTATAATCCCCGTCACCATTTTCCAGGTCGGCATCGCTCCAAGGGGCAGAAGCCTGTGGTTGGGAGGGGATAACTCTCACGGGAAGATCGGGACGGATAGATCGAGGTTCGTGGCTCGTTTGACTCACTTGGCTGGCTCGCGACTCATGGTGTGCGCTGCTTGAGTCCAGCAGTCGGTTCTGTGGAGACCAGGTCTGTTGACCTCGTCGACGAGCAGGGATGACGGTGACCGAGAGTGGCGCACCTGCATTGTGCTGTCCTGAGCCCAGAAGTCCCCTACCGGGCAACGAGAAAAATTTGTTTCCTCGGCTCTGTGACTTGGCTTGTGCCTCTGGTTCCTGGCCCAGCTCATCGTCATCATCGTCATCATCATCATACAACTCGGATTCATCCTGGCCTGCGGGCCCTTCAACAGCTTGCGCAGAGGCAACTTCACGCGGGAGAGATGCACGCCTCCGCTTGAAGGGGTTGAGCAGAGCTCGCCATCGGGGGTCGTTGTGAACAATTTGAGGTGATTGTTCTCTGGCATCTGCCGCGGATAGGCTTTGGTCTGGAGCATTGGGATCCTGCCTGTTTTCGATTTCCTGTTCCTTGTCTTCGTCTAGTTCCTCTTCTTTCACCATATGCGGCATCGTCACCGGCGGCGTAGGACTGGAAACCGGGTGGTATCGGACGTTGTATACCGTGCTGGCCGCACTGGTAGTATCGGCCCGGCTAACCGGAGTCACGACAGCTGGTGGTGGAGTAGGACGAGTGTTGTTTTGGCGAGGGTTGGCATTGTTCGCGTTTGGCAACAATCCTCCCGCGTTGCGATTGCGATTACTACGGGGTATACCCACCCGAGTTCGTAAAGGACGATGAGCCAAGCCCATTACTCCACCCCATCCTGATGAGGCACCGTGTCCGCCCCCTTTGTCGTGTCCATGTGATGAATAACGAGGCCAATCAACCTCCTCTGAAGGAGTGACTTCGAGCATCTCATCGCCATCGAAAACTTCTCGACCAAGAATTCCATCTTTCGTCTCGTCTCGTTCGAGTGCTTCGATGCGTTCCACCCACTCCCAGACTACAACACTCGCGGCCGCGGATCCAACCCATCTGATATAAGTACCCCATCCTGCGATCTCTGGCCGCGCGATATCCAAGACAAAGAAGACGACCGGTATCAAAACCGCACAGTAAGACAAGAGTGCAACCAGGGCAATGTTCCGCATCTTGGGATGAAAGAATGCGAAGCGGTGTTTTGAAATCGAGTAGAAGATCACCCATGCAGCATAGAGTAGGTTGAGAGCCAGTTCGAATAGATAGCTGAGTGCCGGGATCGCATCGTCGTATAATCTTGGATGTGTCGATGTGTTTCTGAACCAAAAGTTCTCCAAGATACTAAATGTCGTGTCCAAAACAATCAGCGCGAACCCCGCCCATTTGATCATGACTTTCTCCTTGTGTCGTGGGAACAATCGAATCAAAGTTTGCACCTGGGCCAGCCAAAGGAATGTACTAGAGATGACGCGAACAATCCGAATCTCCAGCCCATCGATAACCTCTTCGGAGAGTGCCTCGGCGTCCGAATATCCATAGTCATATTGGCGCTCGGCCACCCGGAAAGAATCCACCGTGGCAATCGTCAAAGAAATCGCAACGAGGATCGCGGCTACTTTCTGAAGCCAAGGGCGACCACCGACTCCGACGACTGATGAATTCCCACTATACGAGCCACTGATCATCCCATGGCGGCCGAGGAAATTGGCGCCACCCCCAGGCCCTCCGACATAGAAGGTTCGCGGTGTGATGAGGAGTATTATGACTAGAACATAGCTGACGACGGTTGCGCACCCGATGGCATAGAGCTGTGGCGTGACGGAGGAATAGAAGGGGTCGCGGGTATCAAGGACTGCAGAGACGTGATTAGAATCATCCGCCCCGCCCGTACAGACAGGCTCATAGACGGCATTGCTATCCAGGGTCAGAGTATATGTTTTGTTAACATGTAGAATGCCTGTGGCGGGGGTCGCAAAGGCGGTGGTGTCAGTACTGAGTTCGAAGCGAACAGGGGCGAGCCATGGAGAGAGGCGCAAACACATACCATCGCTGGGCAAGACGAACGGTGTACATCCGGATGCGTACGTCTGGGTCGTCTTGGTTGTTGGGTTCGCCCAAATCTGGCGGGGAGTCACACGGGGTGGCTCATCTCCCATGGTCCAGGCGGTTTGCAGGCTCGATCCAGCCGCAGTTCACGCAGTCAAAGATTCCGCCAGAACCCCCCTTCTCGAAAATTTCAGCGCGAAATATCTAGATGGGGTCCCTTAAACGGCCATTCTCGAGGGGTTCAAGCCGCCGTCCAGGGCAAGATATTGGTCGGTCCGGCAGGGAGGCAGAAGCGCCGTCGGGAATCGGGTTACCGGTCGGGGAGGGGGCGGAGAGAGGGGAGAGATGTCTGGGCGAAAGGGGTGTATGGATTAATTGTAGACAAGGGCGCTCTGAGACCAGACCTGGGTGGAACCCTCAGCGTTCAAGCGATTCAGTCGAGAAGAGTCTGGAGTCTGGCCTGGAGTTCGGGGCTGAAGGTCAAGAAGATCCGCCACTCGGTCCACTCTCGGCTTTTCTCCACAGTTCGGCCTTCTTTCTCCAGGCGCTAGTCCTAGATGTACCCTAGGGTAAGTATTTCCAAGATGACCTGTTGAGGTGCTCTCATTTTCATTCACATATACATCCGTGGATATTATGTCGGCCGCTATCGGGTTGGATCAACCATTCTGCTAAATTCTGAATGCTGCCATGGTGGTAGAGGTCAGGACTCGGATACCTAGTACTAGCCCTGAAGGTACTATATATATTCCAAGGTTTGCACCTGGAGTCGCGGTGCCAGTGTGTGATGACTGATTGCCAGTGCCCTCAGGCTCATTGCAAACTGGTCTCAACTCAGCAACTTTCAAAGTTAAGTTGAATACTACTAACTTCCACGGTTCGAGTTGAACTTGAATCACCACCTACTACTTATATGGAGGTACTTTTTTTTAACACGCTGCCATGCCAGCCCATCTGGCCTCCCAAGAGTATCCTTAACGCCTGTATTTTTCTGGAACCCACTTGGGTACTGTCGAACAAAATCATACTAAATCACGGTATCACGGATAATCACGTCGCCGAGGAAAATCTCCTACTCTTTCGAGGGGCCATGGAGCCCCCGCCACAGATCCCAACAACGAGAGCAAGCTTGATGTCAAGATAGCTCACCCGTAGGCTGGAGGCGACGCTGCGACGCTTGCTGCACAGATACTTTTTTTAAGCTGCTGTATTTTTGGTACTTATCTTACAATATGTTACAGAATATAAAAGATGTTGAAGGTGTAGATGGAGGCCCGCTTTACCAAGGTTAATTGCTGTGTTGATGGTGTTGAAAACGCGTATTGGTTGTTGTGTTGAAGATGTTGAAAATATAAAGTCGCAAGCCTATCAGTAGTTAGTAGCCAGTAGGTAGATCATGATATCACTAAATACTACTAGATATCCTGAATACTATCAAAATACTATCAAAATACGACTTGGCTATAATATACTACTCAAATACTGTATGTTCAACTTATAGAATCCTGACATCAGGTGTGTGCCTATACCAAGAGCAAACTTCTTAAAGTGCTAAACCTTGGGAATCATGATGGAAATATTCGACAAGCTACTTTCTTTGCCCCAGTAAGCGAATTCTACAATGAAAATGGAATCTCGAAAAGAAATGCGTAGTTTATATTATGTGCTGCACGCATTATCATCGACACCATGTACAAGCCATGCCGCGTCAAGGCTTAGGCGCAAGGTCGGATATTGTCACATAGATCATCTCAACATCCTCCGAACAAAGCTAGCCTGCTAGCCAGCCAACAAGAAAGTAAAAACGAATGGTTTCCTCTTCCAGATCCAGCACGGGGAGTGGGGAAGAGTACTCGGCTCATTAAGAGTTAAATTTAGGCCTGGGCGGCGAAGCCAAGGCGGGGACCGTTGGAGTCGAAGACGGTGTACTGGCTCTTCAGGAAGATGTCACCGAAGATGGAGAAGCCCAGACCAGAGTTGCTCTGGATACCGCCAAAGCAGGTGGAGCTGCCGTCGGTGACAGGAGCGTAGTTGATCAGGTCACCGGAAACAACGGCGTCGTAGCTGCCGATGGTGACGGTGAAGTCGGGCAGCTTGGAGGAGCAGGCAAAGGTGTAGCCACCTGCGGACTGGTCCTCCTTAGCACCATCGACCTGCTTGTAGTAGGCGGAGACAACGTCGTCGGGGAGCATCAGCAGGGTGGTGCCGGTGTCTAGAAATATTCGTGATTAGTCTACTAATATACAGTAAAACTTGGTTGGTGAGTCGACGGTTTCACTTACCAGCAATTCCCTTGATGGAGCCACCAGACTGGCTGCCAATTTTGTAGCTGTCGGCAGTGAACATCCAGAAGCCCTGGGAGCTGTCGACATCAGTGTAAGCCAGATCGCCAGTGTACTTGGACTTGTCAATGAAGCCGAAGTCGTAGGAGCCGGGCTTGTTGTGCTTCAGGGTGACAGCAAACAAAGGCGAGTCAAGCTGTCCCTTGACAGTGTCAAAGAAGGTCTTCTGGGACTGAGGCTTGACGGTGTTGATAGAGCTGAACGCCAAGCCAAGCAGACCGTCATTGTTCTTGTCCTGAACGAACTGCTGGCTGATCTGCTTGGCAGCCTCAACGGCCTGACCAGAGGCCTTGACACCGCCAACAACGACAGTATCCTTGTAGACATCACCGCTGGCAGAGCTCTGGTCACCATAGGAGATGGACCAGGAAGCACCAGACAGCTTGGTGCCGTTGCTGGGCTTGTAGATGGAGTGGCCAGCCTGCTCGGAAGCGGGCAGCTCACCGGAGAAGACCCAGCTTGAAAAGAAGATTAGCATTCGTGTATACTGGCAAAGCCGAGATTTCAACTTACAGATCGGCCGAGCCGGTGTCAAAGTCCAGGTTCAGAGTAGTGCCGCCGACCTTAACCGGGGTCAGGTACTCGACATCATTGGGCTCGGGGGTAGTGGTAGCAGAGCCGCTCTCAGCAGCTGCCTTGACACCCGAGGGAATTGTAGCGCCGTACTTGGAGAGGGCGTTAGCGTACATGCCGGGCAAGTTGATAGTCCGGGTCTTGGTGACAGGGCGAGTAGACTGGTTGACCGTGAACTTGCTCTTTCCGCCCATCGGCACAGCCGAAGTAACGGAGGCAATACCGGCCAGAACGGCCGTGACTTTGCTGAAGACAACCATAGTGAGTGGAATCAAAGAAAGAACGATACTCTATAAAGAATGGAGAGTGATCGAAGGATGTTGAGAGGTCTGGATCTACCCAAATGGGCCGGGAGACAGGGCTTCTTTATAGGATATCAGAAGTCTCGCCATTGCTAGCTTCTCTTGACGAAGAAAGTCCAGAGTGGTACCTATCTCAGGGTCCAGGAGAAGGAGAATTTGCTCTTCCGGGAAGCTCATGGTGCCGATCTAGCAACTATGGTGACCCGAAACTTCGAGGTTCAAGATCGACGCGGAGTCCATCGGCCAGCTAGATTACCACGACGGACTCCGCCAAGAGGGGCCCGGGGAGGAGGGGAACCAAAGAGAGGATGAGACAGCATCGCGTGAGGATTGATGGACCAGGGTGTACCTGATAGCGTCAGGGCGGCATGGTGGGGGGTGATGGCTTGAATGCGACGGATGTGAGGCACGGAGGCTTGGTCACGACAAGCTACACTCGTTCCAGAACGGCGAAGTCCGGCCAAGGCTAACACGAGCATGTAGGAAGCTTCATATCCATTCGGTAGAGCCTTGACGATCTCCATTCGCCGTCATGTTCAGGGTTCAAGTGGGGCGGGACTCTAGAGTCAAGCGATAGACTGCATTGGAGTAACCTTAGTGGGGAGAGGGTGGAAGTGATCAGGGACCACGCCAGGACCAAGAGGAATCCAATCCATCGTGATTGTAGAGTCGAACTACAATGTCGAAGTCAACGTGATCGAGGCAGGGCCCTGACGATCATCGCCCCAGGGAGCCGTTATCTCCGTGAATAGCCAATCACGTTCCCAAACTCAGCAAGCCATATACTTTCCCTTCCAATCAAGGTCACATCGCGCCCCCTGGCCGCCTTCATCAGTCGGAGGTTTCATGCGTGAGAGTCAATGTCATTGGATGATCATATCCACTGGTGAAGCAGTCGCTTGGAACCTTCGACATTGAATCCACTCTCGCCCCCACTTAACCCCAGAAGGACTAGATGCAGATCGAGGTCTATACCAGAGTATTCTGGGATTGGATCCATGGAAATCAGTCTAAAGCAGGGAAGAGCACGAGCCCCGGAAAGTAGTGTGAGTCCGCCATCCTCGAGAGAACAATCATATCAGCCGTCCGGAGTCCGTGGCGCGATCTGCTCTGCATGTACGTTGAACCCTGCACGCCAGCCTGGCGCAGACAAGCAACTATGCCCAGAAATGCCCAGGATGCCAATATAGGGACGACGATCGGTTCAGGCGATGTGACCCTCGACGGAGGGAAATCACGAAAGCCTTCTAGATGCTTTATCGCCTGCAGAGGTCAGCCCTGCTGCAAGATCCTTTGGCGATCGGACTGGGAAAAAACTTCCACAATAGCCCAATAGAGTGTACGATCGTCCTGAGCTAGATCGACGAGAAAGAAGGTCAAATCCAAGTGATGAACTCATGATCACGCCTGCGTGGATGGTAAAGTGTGATAGGCGTAGATGGGAGGGGGTGGAAGGAGTGGAAGTGCAGGGCCAAGCCTTGCCCCTCTACACTACATACCTTACGGTCCTTACCTTCTACGGGAAATGCGCAATATACGAAGGAGAGAAATTGTGTACACATTGCAGACATTTGTGACTAATCTGCAGAGAAAGAATCCTGATAACTGAATGAAATTTTTGCATTTGCTCTCCATCTCGCGCAAGCCGGACCCCAAATGGTCCCATTTACATCAAACTACTTGACCCCGTATACCACCCTAGTTTCCTGTTCACCAAAGATACTCAAAGATCAAGCCACCCGGTAGCCTATTCTACGAGGCTGAAAAAGATCAAAGTATAACGAATGAACATGTGAAGATCTGCCATCGTGCGATGAAACCAGGGCCCCGCCATCATGAGACCGACGGAGGCCGGCCAGAACTGTACCTTTAATCTCAATCTTAGAGACAGCTGAGCCAATTGAGCAAGTGGCGCACGAAGGCAAGAAGATCGTCAAGGAGAGGTAAAGAATAGTGCGAGAGAATAATCTACTGTAGGTGACAGATACAAAAAAGGTAGGAGAAAGAAGGGTCTTGTTTCAAGCAGATTGCTACATTGCTACGTTGGCCAATCACGGCCGGCAAGACATGCATAAACTCGAGGACTCCAGGCGGGGGTTTCGTTAGGGTATATCGTCAAACAGGAAAGGGTCAAAGGCAAAAAGAAAATAGAGTACGTGTCTCATCGAGTTCAAGTTCGAAGCATCATCCGAGGGAAGACCTTCGGCCGGATGATCGGTCTGTCAGGGCTGTCATGTCAGAGCTGTCAAGGCATAAACTGAGACGCGAGCGCCCCACCCCCAGACTCGCTCTCGCCGTTAGCGTTTCCATCATAGCCCTCATTGAGGAGAACCTCCAGCATATCAAACTCCCCTAGCATCGGGCCTGTCCCGCCAAGACCCTGGTCAACTACCCCGGTGGAGCTGTTAAAGAATTGGTCCAACGGCAGGGCGAACCAGTCCAGCGTACCAGACGTGCTCGCCGCTCCATTTGTATCCCCAACAGCCTGTGATGAAACAACTGGATTTGGTGAATTGAGGTCGTCGGTAGGCATGCTCGGTTTCGAATCGTAGTAATTGTAGTACACGGATGGTGGAGGCGGCATGAACGACACGTTCAAATTGGAAGAGTTGATAGATTGCGAGGGAATATTGGCCAGTGGATCATGCCCCGACCCGATCGGTTGTCCGCCGGCGCCGTCCACGTATCCCAATCCACTTCCGCCCGAAGTTGTATCCTGGCCGTGGATAGATGACCAAGGAGTTTGCGGGCCGTCACGGCGACTCGTTATAGACTCGCGAGGTGGAGAATGAGCTCGTGAAACTGGTGCTGAGCCGCGGTCGTGGGCATCACCATCTGCCCCACGATCGTGCGGTGCAAATCGTAAGAAGCGGGTGCGAATGCTACTAGTCAGGAGCTCTAGCAATCGAGCAACAGTGTTACTGATGTGAACGTCATCCACAACAAATGTTCGTAACGCCTCCACTGTCCGGTCCTGCAGGTCCAAGGAGACTCGCACGTCATCTTCTCGTGCACCAAGTGTGAAAGTCTAAATGATAAGGTCGGTGAGCGACATACTTCGCTGCTTGGGACACAAGGTAAACTTACTTTCAGGATGAATATCATGCCAGATAATATACGGAAGAAAGTCCGAATAGGTGCATGTTTTAGACGGCCACCGGGAACCAGCCCTTCCAAAACAGTCTGCAGAATCCGCCGAGAGGCATCTACTACCTCTTGGATATATTGCTCATTGACACGATAGAGCTCCATCAAGGTTCGGAACCAGCCGCTGCTGCCAGCAGACGGTCCCATACCTGGTCGTCCAGGCTGGGTCTGGGCGGACTCGTTGGACATCGTGGTCCAGCGGTCGACAACCGCTTGCAAAGCTAATGAGTTGACGTAGAGCCCTAAACCATATTAGCTTGTATGAATTTGGAGATTGAGTATCGCAACTCACGTGTATATTCATATTCAATAATCAAAACGCTTCGCATAGCTGGGGACACTATTCATTGTTAGGATCTTTGAATGTTGTGCCATAATGAATGAACTCACTGTTGACACGGTCCAAATGATGCCGAAATTCTCGCAGCTGAGGTTGGAACCAATCAATTCGTTCCCGATAGCTTCCACTCCTAATCAGCTCCGATGTCTGCTCACTCGAGGCAAAGAGTTGGTGGTTGGCTTGATACACGATCTTAGAGATCCCCATCCAACAATCTTGCATGCGATCCAGATCTGAATCACCCTCCTTCACATCAGCTGTTGTTGAAGCTGGATCTTGGCCCCATTCAGGCAATGGAAGCATAGACGGAATCCCAAGGCGTCCACTGCTGTGAGTGATGAACACCAGGATCAGGCGCCTCAGCCTAAGTTTCCGCCCCTGTTCTGCTGGTGACTCAGGAGCTCCCTTCGATTCACTTTTGTGATCGAAAACGCCAAGTTCAAAGGCCAAAGCTTGGGCGGTACTGAGCAGCATCCAAGACATTCGGTCGGATCGCCATGCAGGCTCGAGCCATTTTTGGAAAGCAAGTCGTCCCTCTGCAGAAGGAGCTGGACCCTTCACATGGTCGCTGTCGTTGTCTAGATCCCTCTCACGACCATAGGACTGAGCCTCCGTGTCTAGCAGTGTATTTTCATCGTCACCAGGGGGGAAATGAAGATTACGCGGATGCCAATCGGTGAGAATCAGCAACGCTTCTACGGTTCCCAGTGCTCTCAAGTTGCCTTTGGCGCTCGGTCGTCCGGAGGTTGGCGCCAAGTCCAAACTTGCAGACCCGCGAGTGCCTGGTGCACCGGCATCATATTTCTCTTGACCCCAGAATAACCGCTCGATCATACCACGAAGATAGGACCACAGACGATCGTGTATGTAGAATGCGCGAGTGCTTGCCCCGTCACCTTGGGGCTTCAGGTGACGAGATGCAATTGTAAGAATGGTCACTGCTAGCACGGGCTCCTCCATAAGCAATGTTCGATGTGTTGAGGGCTGTGAATAGTCCGGAGTCACCACGGGACTCATCGGGGCAAGATTCTCATAATAGTATGCAACATAATTCATGCCCTCTTCCACAGTCATCCATCCCGCACGAACAAAGCGCAGCCGTGACCATGCTCGAACGGCATCAAGGTATCCCGGGTCTTGAGTATTTGTTGAGCTCTCCTGATGCTCAGTGGTATCAGATATCTGAGGCTCCACGGCTCCTGTGCCACCACCCTGATAGAACCCATTATTACCACCGTTGCCAGACAAGCCAGATCGGGGAGTTCGTGAGAAAGACCCGCTCATATTCCCGGGTGAGTTTCCATGCGCCAGCGGAGAAGGGCCGGAATTGAAAGATGATACAGACTGTCTCGCATTAAACCGATTCTCGAGACTTTGGCGATTCAAGTCTTCAGTTCTACCGGCCGCTTCTGACAGTAGATGTAAGGCGTCGTGGGTATTGGTAATGGCTGGCGACAAGAGCTCCACCGCAGTCCGATTCATCATGGGTGGTCCACCATACCCAGGTATTGAGTTGCGTTCTCCGGGGGGATATTGTGATAAGCGAGGGGTTCTTGACTCCGCGAAAGGTCTTGACGAAGACGATACTGGAGCGCTGGGGGTGTACCGTTGGGCAGCAGCTGCAGAGGCTGGTTCTGCCCATCTCTGACGGGCGCGAAAGCCCTCGGTGTCAAATGAAGGCTCTGGTGCGGGGAACGGAGATCCTTCTGTCGGTGCTTCTTTCTTAGAGACCTCACCGACCATCATTCGCTTGTCACGCTCAAGAACGGGACCGGAGACATCAACATCTTCGGCCTCGGAGAGCTTTCGCTTGCGCCGGGTGGCCGAAAATTCGCATCGTTTACTCTCACGACGGCATCGTACACAAGGTGGGGGACGGGGATTATCGACACCTATAGGGTTCAATTTTTTTAGATTAGCCAGCCAGTGACAAGCGGGGGGATGCCAGTGCTGATCGTACTGCCTAAGTCACACTTCACCTTGCGCTTGCGACATGGATCGCAAGCCTGATAGCCGCGCCTATGCTGCGGGGCAGTGGAGGGCGACGGCGACTTGCCGACATCCGCGTCAAGTCCCATGTTGTCTATTGCAGCAGGGTGGGTTTAGCGGATTGGCGATGCTGGGGAAAGCCGATGCAAAGCGAAGATAAGCTGGAAGGCGGTGTGGTGGGGGGGGGATTATTATATATGCGGACACCTGATTGGATGTATACGGCCCATTGAGAGATTGCCTAGAATGAGTAGAAGAAGTAGAAAGAGGGGATTGGATCAAGAGAGAGTGTGTGGGAAATGAAGAAATTTTTGGCATGAAAAATCCAGGCCTTACACGATCCGAAATCCATGATGGGCCAGTTGGGCCAGCCACCGATTTCCATTGTATAATAGAATTAAGGCCTGCGGGGTAGCAGAAAGTGTAAGAGTTACATCGCCAACTCTGGAGTGGATTGGATAGGCTCGCTTCTGCTCGTGGCAAATTAGCTTATAGTCAACTAGAATTATAGCATTATAATTATAATTATAGTCCATATAAACAAAGTGGATAAGTGGATCATTCCACCAGATCGCCATGACATGCGAGTTCAAGTTAATTTGATGAGCCTCGGAATATAAATTCAATCTATACCCGAACATTTTCCGATCTGAGACACTCGTTGTCAAACCCAACCGTGGACTCATTTAAAGGGTTGGCCTGATGTACTTATAGACAGGATTGGAATACTCTGAGTAATCCAATGGTGCTACCTCTATAGCTACTTTTGTAGGGACACAAATTGGCCGTGGTGGCAATCATTCCCATTCGCTAATGCAAACCCCCTGTGAATATACCGTACGCCTCTAAGTACCGGAATAATAATGTACAGACAAAAAGAGAGATCAAACACAAGAAGCAATGAAAGAAAAGAGGGAAAGAAATGGTATCCGCACCAGCCCGATCAACATGTCTTAATATGCCAAGATCAGACCACAAAAGGGCAACAAGAAAAAGACACCGAGAATATCCAGCGGCTGAGTTTAAGTCTAGGCCATTCGAGGAGACAGAGACGGGCCAGCAGAGGTTACCGAAGCCCTGGCAGTATCCTTGAAAGAGAGCTCGTTCATACGGGAGACCATATCCAATGCCTTACGTGGCTGGACAAGTTCACCGGAGATGGCACTGTCTGCACTATTGCGACGGGACAGGTTGGGGGTATACCTTCCCATGAAAAGGCCTCGAATACCGCCGGGCTTCCGAGCCGGTATGTCTTGTGTCACTGCAGTGAGTATATAGATAAGATATTTCAGATTCGGGAGTGTCTGGCGAATGTCCAGCACACGAATTCCTTGCCTATTTAGCAGGAACTCGATGTCTTTGTTTAGAAGAAACACGCCGTAGCCAAACTTGTAGTCTCCGCCAACGGGGTAGAGCGGAAAAGTCCGCTGGGAGAGGTCCTTAGACACGGGATCCCGAACTAGGGAAGCCGAGCTATTCGGAGTAATCGGATATGGGATCACCACCGAGAGATAAAAGGAGAGAAGGTGAACCAAGTGAGCGGCATAGCCTAAAGCGGCGGCAAGCACTTTAGGATCGGCATCGCCAAACCCATTGGAGCTCGAGTTTGGCAATTCCAGTCCTCGGATTGTGAATCCCAACGTCTGTTCGGGTATAGATTCGATGGGGTAGATATTCATTAGTTCCTCTGCAATTCGGCGGATCTGGCCCTTGGTTTCTTCTTGTGTCTGGATGAGCAATTGGTCACTGTGAGCCAATTTCTCTTTGGCATCAGGGAGATGAGTTCGTTCTTTGTCCATAACGGCCCGGCCGTTTTCCATGGCCTTGCGACGATATGCGAGACTGGCCTTCAGGTCATCTCTGCGCTTCATCGTCCTCTGGACTGTCTTCCGCTGGGCGTCTACCAGCCCTTTTATTGAATCACGCCGTTCCTTCGTTGCCGCAGCTTTGCTGATAATTGAGAATTCCGTTTCATTCTTCGTGACAGTATCGCCAATTTGTGTCTCAATGTTTCTTGTTGTAGCCAGTGTGTCTTGGAGAACCAAATCCAAATTAACCATTTTCATCAATTGATCGTAGGAAGAGGTAGACAGAG
The DNA here is from genome assembly GCA_023626415.1 of Penicillium sp. S1701. Taxonomy (NCBI): domain Eukaryota; kingdom Fungi; phylum Ascomycota; class Eurotiomycetes; order Eurotiales; family Aspergillaceae; genus Penicillium; species Penicillium sp. S1701. The sequence goes on along the minus strand of JAMAGY010000010.1, from coordinate 545,862 downwards.
CAGTCCCGTCACCAGTAACCCGACGACCTGCGCCGTCAAATGGTTTTTCCACGGGAGGGATATCGGTCAAATTAGCATAAACACCATCTGTAAGGTGAAATATCAGGCAATTGATAGGTAGCGGTTGGTGGAAGCTGTCTAAGCTTTTCCCCAGGAATTGTAAGTAGCGTAGATTCTGCTTCAACTCAACTAGAAGAATAAACTCGGACATGGCGTCAGTTTTCACCCATAATCGAATGATTATGGTATCAAGCCGGCACACTAAAGGCCATGACGAATTGAGATCGAAGAACTGAAAGCTGGGGTTGGTCGTCCTCTTGAGGGTTTCACTGATGTACAAAGGTTCCTCAATACCGTCAGAGTGGACAGAGAAGAATGTGTCTGCCATGCGATTCTTCACAATTCCTGCGAGTTTCTCCTGTCTCGATCTAGGATTGGGGTCGTTCCAAGGCAAGAGACTGCGGCGGCGCGTTGGACGTAGCTCTGGCTTCTTCTGCTTCTGGTTCTTATTTTCAAGGTGGTCACCTTGAGCCGCAGGTGATTTCAAATCGGAAAATGATCGGGATTGATGCAGCGACTGGCTGTCTTTCTGAGCGAGATATTTGGAAGGAGATTTCAGGTTGTTGGGGATTTCGTCATCGTCAATCGTCTTTCCGCGGCCTCGAGTCGCAGGCGGAGTCACGTCCAAGTTGCGCACCCAGATGCCAATGACATTGCGCAGTCTGCGATTCTAACACATGTTAGCCCAGCTGTAAAAAGTCGTTCGGGACTCAACATACCCATGGGTAAAGAAACGGCCCTCCCCTTCGCGCACCGGCGTCATGCCCCGGAGCTGCGTCCACGTCGCCCGTACCCTCCATGATGGGGGGTAGGGTCGACAGGGAAGGAGACAGTGCTCAGTATGAATGTAAGGAAATTTGAGGGGTATACATGTCCACAAACACGAGTAGAATCGAGCAACCTCAACGCGTGAGGGCAAGTGTGTTGAAGTAGAACGATAAGACGATGCGGAGACCTGCAGGCGGCGCCAAGACTACGGCTGCCCCGTCAAAAAATCCACCTCCGTCTTCACTTCCCGCCAACACCGAACACCCTCGCTCCCCTCAATCAACCCGAATCTGCGATAGATCGACTGGCATCACTGCTCCGATCTTCCATTTCGATCGACTGAACACAACCTCCGGCCGCAATGGCCCCCTCAAACTCGGCCGCGAAGCCGATCAAGAAGATCCTCGACGCAACCAAGATCTCTGCTTGGACCTCGAAACTCGTCCGCAGACCTATTGACCCGAAGTCTGGTGCCTTGATTCAAGGAAGGCCCCGAGAAGCCAACTCGAATGCGTTCAAGGAGGCTTCAAGTCGCGAGACCGTGCGGTTGCAGAAGGCCTTGAACGCGGTCGCTCACGGCAAGCACATCTTTGTCTACCACAATGTTCGGACGAAGCAAGTTGTCTATTCCTTGACCCGATACTTGGAGGTGAGTTTTCATTCCTATATTTCATGGCTAGGACCTTCCTTTCTACGGCCCAATTGCCTTTGGTTTGAATGTTGAATCAATTCCCGTGGCTCTATGCCATCAAAATTGAAAACCCGCAGCCGGACTAACCAACCAACCCTCTCGATGCAGAAAACCAACGTCCTGCGTCAAATGGTTTACCACGGCAAGAAAACCATCCCCGCCGAACTCCGCCGCGACATGTGGGTGCCCTACTACTCCGTTCACTTCGGCGATGCGCGCCTCGGTCTGCGCGCCTACCAACTTCTCCGCGAATTCTCCATGCAAAGACAGCTCGCTCCACCCGTCGAGATGATCACCGTGACAAAAGAGTTTTTGGACCAGAAGCGACCAAAGAGCCCCCTGGAGGCGGAGGAATTCGACAAGATGAACAAGAAGCGAATCGGCCATCCGATGGAGAAGAAGGAGCGTGCGCGTGTTCTGATGAACCAGAAGGCCACCTCGGTAGCCGATATCGCTGCTGTTCTCACTATGCAGGATAAGGCCATTGCGAACGGACTGCTGGAGAAGACCTCCAAGCGCGGATATCTGACTCGCAAGGCGCGCCAACGCCGCCGTGCAGCTTTGGAGCGCATGGCGAAACAGAAGGAATGGAATCAGGAGCACATCGCTGCGCTGGAGCAGCGCTGGAGCGACCTTTCCGGTGAAGATGTGGAGATCGGCGAGGTGGAGGGTGAATATCCCGAAGATGCGAAGGACGTGAAGATCCTCTGGCGTGATGTGCACGATGCTTACTTTGCCGAGGCGTGGCCCGCTGGTGTGCAGCACGGCGAGCTGGAGCTTAAGCGTAGTGCCATTATTGGCTCCGAGCTTCGCCCTGAAGGCGCGGATGAGATCGTTACCGAGCACGAGTTCAACGAGAGAAAGGAGCAATAAGTGATCGGTTTCTCCCCGACGATGAACCGCTTCTTTGCCTTCTATTTCACTGCCCTTGTGTTTGGTTTGGGCCGCATTGAGCGCTACTCTACTGTTGATATCATTATTCCATCTCTTTTTGGGCTCAGGCGAGATGGGTGATATGTTGTATTTCACTTTTCCCCCTATGTGTTCTACTCAGCTCTGAGGACTATCTACTGCATAAATTGTATTTTTAGACAATTCAATATCACTTTTGGTGACAAAGCCGAATTTGGTTTCTGTTCAATTGCGACCTGCGACTCGTTTATCCTAGGCTGATTTCAAGTTAGACGTTCTATCACGCCCTTCAGCAGAGACCAATAAACGATATGCACTTGCTTGCGTACCGAGTCCATAAACTCAATTGCTGTGTCACGCCGGGTCAAAATCCAAAAAAGTCTAGCAAGATCCGATTGGTCTGCTAGTTGCTATCACTCATATTCCTAGCCCTAGGATGAACTACGTCGATTATCTACCAGGTCCTTCATCTCCAGTTGCTCATAAACCTAGAGCATCCAATGTGCCTGAAGGAGTGTAGCGACCGAGTCTCGATTTACGCAGTTCGATAAAATAGCCGTACATACAGACATCGCAACAAAAGGAACTAGAGGACAAAAAGTCGGAAGAAACAGTAAAAGTCTTAATCTCATAAGCCGTGGAGTAAGGGCAAAGGGTCCAACAGATTGGAGATGTCCCAGTTAACAGGGCCAACGGTGAAGAGTCCTCCCAGCGTTAGCAACGATAGGGGAAGGGCAAAAAAAAAGGGCTGATAAAGTGTGTGAGAGGAATTCATAAATCGAGCGCCGATGTGCATGGTGTAAATCAAGAAATGAATAGAAAACAGGGGGAGGGGGACATCCTGAAGTAACAGAAACTTCATACTCCAAGCTCAGTCACTCAGACACATCAAGAAGTTCATAAAAAATGTTGAACAAGGAAAGGTATGTGCGCATTCTATCTGGTTGCTGATCCTTGAAAGTCTTCGGATAGCGCTAGGTCTGCGTTCAAAGTCTCAGACGCAACTATTTGCTTTCCTGAGGCAAGTTACTTGAGCTCAGCACATCAACATTTGGCAGATGACGACTTTCGCTGGGACTGAGATCGGGTGCCGGTTCTTGCTTATTGCCGCTAGCCATCTCCTCCAGGATCTGTTCATTGGCCTGCTCTGCAACCTCGGAGTCATCGGTGAGTCCGGCACTAGCCATACTTCTCCGAGCACCCTCCACGATCTTGTCGGCTTCGCTCATACCCTGAGGCGTCTGTGTGGGTGGGTCACCATCCACCCCGATCGGATCCGCTTTATTGTTCACGACATCCTTGACTCGGTTCGAATCGAGACGGATCACCATACAGGATAGGTTGTCCGTACTAAAGCGCGCAAGGGCGTGATCCACGAGAATCTTGGAAGCATGTTGGGCATCCTGCACATTGCGGATGAGATCAACAGCCTCTTGGTCACTACATACATCCCATAGCTAGATAGAAAAAAAAATTAGTCCATGTGATCAGATCAAAGGGGAATGGTTGGGATTGAATCTTACCCCGTCGCAAGCCAGAATAATAAACTCGTCGGCATCGGGTTGTATCACAGTTTCCGTGGTATACGGATGTCCAGTCACCAGGTCTTTTAGGTAGGTGTCGCCCAAAGCGCGAGTGACAGCCAGTACTCCATTGACACGATTATTAAGAATTAGCCCGCCAGCGTTGGTAATTCTTTTCCCTTCATTCTCGTCGCTTCCCTTGTGATCGTACGATAAACGCAGCGCTTTGCCATTGCGACAAAGTACAATGCGAGCGTCACCAACGTTGGCCGTATACAGCACCCGTTGACGAATAGCCTTATCGTGCAACTTCGGGTGGGACCCGCCCAGAGATGTGTCTTGAGTCGGTGTCTCCGCAGAGTCAGAGTTGGCATCACCCTTGTTCATAGCCGCAGCTGCGGGGGCAAGAGCAGCAGACCCAGTGGCGGAATTTGAGCTGGGAACGCGATCTTCCCAGCGGAGTACGGCAGTCACTGCAGTACAGCCACTGTTCTTGAGTGGCAGCTTTTCCAGCTGCTGGTCTACACTGGTAAACGTTTGATCGAGAAGTTCGGGCACAGGTGTACTGGGACTCCTGCGCATGACCTCCTCCAGAATCAAATGAAGCTTCTTGCCACACCATTCCGCCGCGAAAGTGCCCGCGTGTCCATCGAAGATAGCAAAATAGCCATTGTCCGTTTCCACCGCGTTTAAAGAATCATTGGATGTCTGAGAATCGCTCGCGCCCACCGAGGGGCCAGTGCCATTGGAATTAGGAGAGGCTGTCGGGGCCGGTGTGCCGAGAAAGTTATATAGGTAGGCATGCGTATCTTCCATCGTCCGGCGACATTTTCGATTTTTGTCTTCTGTCACCCCAACGCGGAAGGATGAGCGCGCGGTCGGTACTGATTCTCCAGCAGAGTTGTTGAACGAGCCCTGTGGGACACTCAGGGCCGGGTCCATTCTTCCAAGTCTCTGCAGAGGACTTTCGGAAACCTGTGGACTGGTACTGAAGGAAGTACCTTCGCGGGTACCGTTCAGGGAGAGGGAGTTTTTGGCGTTGTTGAAGAAGCTAGCCGCCTTAGTAACGGTACTGCTTCTGCGCTTCTTTTCACCAGCGGGTCCCTGGTCTTCGCTTTGTCGGCGGAAAAATCCAGCGCCAGGAGGAGAGAATCGTTTCTCACGGGGACTGGCGTTTTCAGGTTGGAGGCTGAGGGAGCTGGTGTCGAGTCCAGGTACAATGGCTTCGGTCTTATCTTTGGGTGGGCTCGAGGAGCCACTGAACATTCTGTTCAGCAACCCACCCTGCGAAGAAAAGCTACGGCGCTTATTTCCGGCCAGCTTGATTGTATCCTTCGAAAAGGATGGTGGGGGTGGCTCAATGAGGTTGGACTTGGCGCGGGGGCGAGAATGGAGGGCGTTGCGGACTGACGTAGCAGCAGCGGTCGGTCGATCAGGAGTGAGAGGGGAGAGGGAGGGGGGATCTCAGTCTATAGATTCTCAGGAGTTAACGTTGATCCAAATTTAAGAAAGGAAGAGTCGATAGTAAGCCGAGAGTTAGATAAAATGGGGGAGTTCCAGAAGAGAAGTGGGTGAGGCAATGGGAAAAGGTCAATGGGGAGACAACTGGACGCATGGAGAAGAGACGACTCGACTGGACTCAAGATTCGCACGGAACTTAGGCGAAGTCAGGCCATTGACAATAGGAGAGCTTCTTGGGAAAAGCGCAAGCTATGCAATGCAGTCGAACGAGCATCGACCTCCGCTGCGGCCAGCGCGCGCGTTTATCCAAGCCCATGCTCATGCTCACTACTGGCCTGACCCCGCCTTGCCGGAAGACCCGGTCGAACATAGTCAGGGGGCAAAAATGAACATACCGTGGTCGTGGGGATAGAATGCGTGTTTTTGCGTGCAATAGATAGGGAGGTGAAGAGCGCAAGTGTTGGTAAAGTGATGGGAGGAAGTGCCCTGAGCTCCGCCCCGTTGCGCGGCAGTGGGCGGAGGGAGTGGCCAAGGACGGAGGTGGAGCTGACACTATTGGGAATTTGGGACTATTGGGTCAAGCCGAGATGGAGATTAGGGTAACAAGATAGTCTATCAGTCTCCGCTGTGCAGATGAAAAGGGGGGATCAGCTTAATACGTACCATAAGGTACGAAATACACTTAGATTGGACCCTGCCTGCTCTGGGGATCCCTGCGCACATCTACTTACAACATTACCTCTCACATTGCATCACATCAGCTTGATCAGTGCCGCCGCAACCTTCGCCGCCTACAGCACGAATCATGATTTATTAAAACTGACTTAAGTATGTATGTTATAATCTTTACAACTGGATATTTAGTTAGACTATATTTAGTTAAACTAAACCCATAAAAAAGGACTGGTCTTCAAATCCACTAGGAACTGCCCAGGTGTTAGACAAATATTAATTACTAAAGAAACCTCTTAGTCTACTATTAATCTCGGTTATAGTAATCGTCATGGTCTCTACTAGTATATTGTAACTACACTCTAGCTCTTTGAAATTCTATTATTCTGTGATAGAAACAGTAACTGCAATGAAAGTAACAGATCTTATAGTTAAGATAGGATTATTAAGTAGATGCCATGGTGCCCTAACTGGCGACGAAAGTGTGATCTTATAAGACTAAATCATGTACCAGGTTGATTCAAACTTAAGACAGCCAGTACCCTAAAGGGTAGATTTAGTCTTGTAAGATCGTACTTTCCTCACCAATGCTCCATAGTATCTGCTTAATGACGTATTCCTGTTATGTTGTTGATGGCTGCGAGACTTGACTGCCTTTTCTGTCAACAGTAAACAAAACAAGATTTCCCCTTCTCTTCTCTTCTTTCCCATCTCATCAAATTAAACCTGCAAAGGTCAAAAATTTAAAATTCCCCTGGTGACAACATCTTTGTCTTCAATATGTCAACTAAACAGTTGATTCGTTCAGTGATCAAATCAAGAACAACAGGTACAATGGCCCAACACAACGATAGTCTATTGCCAGTTGATGATTACAATATCAGGTCTTCTTCCAGTAAGTTCTATGGAAATTGCGACAAGGCAGTAATCAATCTGACTAACTTCACTAGGATCACTTTCGCTCACTGACGAAGGGAGCCTATTGCGAATCATGTCCCGTGGTGAAAGTTCTCGAGAGAGCCTTTTCCGGGATACAACAACCCAAGGCACCCTTTTCTCCAAAAAGCCGGACGCATCATGGATCCCATGAAACTTTCTCTGGGACTGATAGGCCAAAAAAAACCCACTTCTAAAAAGACATTTGGACATGGACGCTCGAAAAAGAGCCAATCTTCTCTCTTCTCCCACCTTTCTGTACCACACATCGACTCGCCACAACATTTGATACCCATCATGAATAAATATGTCGTGCGTACTCCCCGCCCCCGTGCACACGCTAATCCTCCAGCCCCCACTGGAGAGGACAGTACTGCTGCTCCTGCAGTTGCGGTCCCCCTGGTTCCCACTAGGGAGAGACCTGTTGCTGCGCTATCGCATCAACCTGGACTCCAGAGATCTTGTTCGCCGAAGTCAACCAGAGCACAATGCGGGCAGAAGCGATCAGCATACAACTAGTTGGTCAGATCAACAGGAAACAAAGGTGAGAAATGCCAGAAAAGATCCGGTCCATTCGCCCACTGCACTACAGAGCGAAGTACACCTCGACGAGGGAATTGTCACTAAAACAACAAGGGATGTTCACTTCGTACCGAGCCTCCAAAGGCCAAGGCGATTAAGCAGAAACGAATGAATGAATGAACAAGAGCTTATTGCATTCATTGCGGGTAGACAAGATCTTGATGCAAGGGCACAACGTCTGCACCAGGATTACCTCGCCCTCACAACCTGGAAGTGACACTTGGCCCTCACGAAGCACCAGGCGCCTACACTACTTCTACAAATTTCGACAAGCGCTAGTCCACGTCCGGATGCCTTCGAGAGCCCACGACAATCTATGCACTGGCTTGCTATTTGCTTCGAGAATCGAGGAGACATCAGTGGAGCCTTAGATCTGATGGAATCGTGTGTGAAGTTGCGGTGCAAAGTCTTGGGCTCAGATCATCCGTATACCGAGTCATCATGCAGGGCTCTCGCTGCCCAGCTTTTCTTCCTGATCTGTGGCAAGCTGAAATCGGCGGGCCTACTCAACACTGCTTTTATACCGAGCCTCTCCCATTATCGAGCACTAGTAGTTGAAAGAAATTCGACGTCGCTCTTTATTCACAACAAACTCTTGCTTATCCTATAACTGCCTATAAACCATCGGACTTGAAGTAGTATTAAAACTGATCGAGTTCTTATCTATTATCCTAAGTGCTAACTGGTTTGGTACTGGGTTGCTTGATCTAGTTATAATGCTCTTCGTAGGTTCTGGAGTAGTGTCAAACTTTTTCCTAGGCACTGTATGTACTCGCGGGGCGAAAATGAGGGAATGAAGCATTGGTGATCTAGCGAAGTGAAGCCTACGGAAGACAAATACCTAGGGCTAATTAGTCTGAGGAAACGCCATCAGAAAGGGTCCTGGTGATATGGTTCTCTTGTTCCCATTAGCTATTCCCATTAGCTATTAATCGCTGTATGCTAGCTAGGTCGTACTGATAACCACAATGTTGCCAACCATGAGAATGTTCTATTGCTTAACTTGCGACTCATAATTCCTATCAGGATACTTGAAGGATACTGATCATGTTGGCCACACAACTGGCCTACTCCATAGACTATTGTGTGAGTAGTCTACGGAGTACCAATACTACAATAGCTGAGATGTTGCGGGTTTCACGATGCCCTAATCAGGCATAGATGATAGATAGCTCATATTTTGTCCTGGTGATCGAGTTACCCCTGAACTCCACCCAAAAACATACCCCTAATAAAACATCCCCATAACCCACGATCAGAATAATAATAATTAATGACGCCAGACATACATGAAATCCCACCCAGGTGTGGGGCACGCAAGGAAGCCGAAGTGTGAATGCATCGTACGGAGTACAGGGAGTATGTATCAATTACTCCTACCATGAGCTGAAATCTCCAAATCCACCTGTCCCCTTGGCCTTCTTACGCGCAGGTTCAGGCTCAGGCTCCTCGTCTACAAACTCCACAATCTCGTCATCTTCTCCACCGCGATCGGCCAGCGCAGCTTTGAGATACTTACCAACGCCAGTAGAACCACTTTCGCTAGCTCCGGCGCCAGGTCCGCGAACGCGCTTACCTGTCCAGGTGACTCGATCGTCGTCTACACGACGAGAGGTCTCCTCATCCTCTGGTGCGTCACCACCAACGGTGCTTTGCTCGCCTTCCAGGCGTTTCTGCTTCAAGAAATCTTCGAAGGGGTCCACGAAAACAGTCACATCCTTGATACGAACCTCTGGAGTGGGTCGGTTGGTAGAGGATTCCACTGGATGAGTCTCAAGTGAGTTCAACGTGGTAGATGAAGGAGTAGGATCATCGATAAGCCGACCAAAGACCGTGTGTTTGCGGTCAAGGTGTGGCAAGGCCCGGTAGGCAAAGAAACTAGTGATGACGGTTAGCTCTTTCTTTCTTTTTGGGCAACTTCGGTCTCCCACTCACAATTGACTGCTGTTGGTATTTTTGCCCTTGTTGGCCATGCTCAAAGTGCCGCGCCCATCGTGCTTCAAGGGTCCCTCGAATTCATCTGAGAAGTACTTCCCCCAGACACTCTCTCCACCTCGTCCAGTACCAGTGGGATCACCACCCTGGATCATGAACCCTTTGATATTGCGGTGGAACGTGACATCCTTGTAATAGCCTTTCTTTGCTAGCTGAATGAAGTTCCACACGGCCTTAGGTGCATATTCAGCGTAGAGTTCCACATTCAGGTGTCCAGCAGTCGTGTCCAGTCGAGCATAACCCTTGCCTTTAACCCGGCCACGTTTCAACATGTACTCCTCCTCAGACAAAACAGCCAGCTCGGCCGAGGTGTGAGGCGTCAGTCCTGTACTAGTGAAAGACGCTGCAGCCTTGCCAGTCGTGAAACGCGCAGCGTTGTACGGCGTAGGTTTCCCTGACTGGGATGCGGCCGATTTTGAAACATTGGTGCCTGTAGAGCCAGTTTTTGAAAGCGCCTTCGAAGCACCAGAGCCACTCTGCTGTTGCGCTCGTTCAGCGCGTGCCTTCGCCACTGCCTCTTTCGCCTTCAAGATCTTGGCCGAGCTACCCAGCGCATTGGCATTGACGCTCCCCGATGACCTCTGCTCTTCCAAAATATCCGTTTCTCCGTCCTTGAGATAGTTGAATGAGCTGAGGTTGCGCGACTCGACGTTTTGGGGGTCCTGCAGCGTAATGATATCCTTGCGGCTGAACTCTTCGTCGGTGACCAAATCACGCCAAAGCTTTCCCTTGATGTTCAGCCGTTCCACCGTATCCCAGGCAAACACATTTCCAGTATTTCGCAGTGCCACGATGTGTGTGTTGTCCGTCAAAACCTTGTATGTCACCGGATCAACATATTCGTTCTCTTCGTTTTTCGCGATAGTGAGCTTAATCAAGTCTGAGCTTTTCAATGGTGATCCATCCACTGGGTTTGTGCCATGTTTCTTGATCCAAGGTAAGATATTGGTCAGGTCGAAAATGGTACCTGTGGGCGTGCAGACTGGGTGCGCAAATGGTTGCAGGGAGAGGGAGCAGAAGTTGAAGGGCAGGCGTTTGAAAGGTGCATTGTCGCCTCCGCGTCTAGCTCTCGAGACGCCAGCGCCAGCGCTGGCTGAGAAAGCATCCTCTGACGCCCACTCGGAATGTGTAATCTAGATTGAACGATTGTGAGCTAAGATTCGAGAAAAATGCGACGGCGGGCAGCATCATGAGGAAGAAGGGGGGGGGTAGATCGCATACATAGAGCTTGTCCGTTCCTAGATCGCAATCATGTCAGAAAAATAATGCGAAGAGGTCAGGAATAGCTAGCTTACCTTTTCCCATGGCGTAAGAAGCTCAAGTATTGACAACCGCTCTGCCTCACTTTCAACCGAGTTATAGACGGGCGAGAATGACGCAGGCAGTACTAGCCTGTTTGAGACTAGTGTCTATGTTGACACCTGATTTTCAAGGTGGCCAGCCGAGCCCGATCTACCAGTTCGCGCATACAAAAAAGGCATTGTGAGGAATAGGAACATTGGAAGATTTCACATTTGAGGTCATACATAGCTCGCTAATGATACATTTACAAAGACCTCCAAACATTCACAGAAGCCTCAACAGGGAGGAAAACACCGATTGCGCCATCATTTCTTTGCTCGATTTTCCCATCCTCATAAAAAGCGCCACTAATAGTTTTGTTCGTAATTGATGCAGGTCAGGCCGTGCCAGGTTTGCCTACTGGGCTGCAGCTTGGTATTGCAATGGTACCACCCACCGGTTGCCGAAGTCGATGCCATGTCGACGGCGGGTGCCATACTTGCGCCACACAATCTGCGGAATGCCAATATCGGCAACAGTGAGGTGCCAGCTAAAGACAACACCGGAGACAAGGGCGTTGAGAACGCCGGTCTTCGGCGCGCCAAGGCAGACTACCGAAGATGCAGAGATGGACAGTCGACTACCCTCTACCATCGTCAATTCTCCTATTTGAGCGGTTAGCGAACGGAATTCAAAGAAAAGGTTAACTCCGAAGTGAACAGAGGATATTGGCACTTACCATTGGAAGCTGACATCCCCGATGGAATATCTACCGATAAGACTTCAATGCTGCTTCGGTTAACCCACGAGATTATCTCAAACGCCACAGCCTGATCGTCAGTTCGAAGGTCATCAAAGGCTAAGTGCATGCCGAACAAGGCGTCGATCACCAGGTCAGGGACCAGCTCAGACGAAGATAACCGAGTAGAGAGATCTTCCCACTTCAGCACTCTGCCTCCGATTTTTCGGAAAATGTCGAGTTGCTTGCGGCAATTCTCTAAAAGCTCAGCCTCATGTTCCAGTCCAAGTACACAGACCGTGACACGGTGACCACGGTTTCGCAAGTGACGTGCAGCGGCGATAGCTCGGGCACCAGTTCTATGATTCCCAGTCACTATCAGCATTGTTGGCGCAGCAGCATCACTAGAGAGATGTGCGACGGCCGCCTCGGCAATGCCCCGGCCGGCATTCTCCGTCATGATATCTTCGGACAAGCCAAATTCAGCAACGGCGATTTGCTCGACCTCAAGTGTTTGCAATGGGCTCACAGTTGGGCAGCTTCGGTTAGTTGTAGTGAGACGCAGTGATGCTCCAGTCACGTTAGGGCCAATCATAGGTGATCCAGACGATCGGCCAGGGCGAGGGCTCGTAGTACGTGAGGTACTGAGCTGGCCTCGACCGAGGGCACTAATTTGCGGCACCATTGGCTGTGCTAAAATCGCACTGCTCTTACGGGATTGCATACGCCCAGAAGCTCGGGACCGTTCTCGTCCAGAGATGTTCTCACTGCTGAGTCTGGCATCACTGACTTGTTCGACATCGTCCCCAGTGTCACTATTCTGCGGGCTATCAAGCACGTTCTCTGTCCAGTGAAGATTCTTGCCGCCGTTGGTTCCTGGTTTTGCTCGCCGATTGAAGCTGACCAGACGAGCTTCATCAGCAGTCGTGTCATCGTTTCGAATCTGCTCAAACACGGTCCGCTTGTCAAATTTTGACAAATTGCTTTCGAAGTCAAAGTCGCCCAGCTCTTGTATATCAGTCGCATCCTCTGTGGCCCAGCCACTTGGGTTTTCGGCATAGGAACGGCGTGTCTTCTTTTTGCGAAGCTTCGCGCCAGGCTGAGGAACAGTCTCGGGTGACACCTGGATTACCTCCGCGGTCGGCTCCACAAATGCGGTTTGACGCCAGCCTTTGCTTTTGGGGTTCGTACTTGCAGCTGCCCCATGTTTTCTCGCGGAGCCATCGTTATTGCCGCGATCCTTGCGCCGCGAGGTCTGCTTAGCGGGAGTCACACTTTGTGTAACCGGAAATCCCTTTGCTGGTGCGCCCCTCTGCACATTTCCTGTGCTCACATTTAGTTCAAGGTCACTGAAGGGCTCGGTAAGAGACGATGTGACTGTTGGCGGCACCTCGTTGGCGACCGGCGCCGTGCGGTGGGCTTGGGTTGGAGGTTCGGCTGGCTTTGCATAACTCAGAATTGCTGGATCCACGAATGACTTCGGAGCAGAGGGTTTATGCTGTGTTGTCGGCGTTGCAGTAGGAATTTGTTGCGCATATTGGGGCTGTGCGGGAACCATGCCAGTCAGAGAAAGGTCGGTGATAGCGGATGCGTCGATAGCATATTGAGGGAACCTTTGACCGTTCCAGAGAAGGGTAACTGCAGCGAACGGAATGAGCTTTTCTCCAGGACAATAACGCATGAAATTTTTTGGCTTACCATCTCGAAGCATCAAGTTTTGTCCGACCACATCAGCAACCTGGCCTTGAAGCTTCCCGCCCGGGGGATTCTGCAAGCTCACGAGCACATTGTAGCCAATGAACTCAGCAGCCATGGTCGCTATGTTCCACGGTGTATTTCAAGTGGCCGGTCGAACACAAGCGTGAACAATTGGGACGATTGGTGTGCTGGGGATAAATTGCAGGCGAGGGAGACCTCGGGCACCTTGAGGCAGCTTTGAAAGATAAGTCACGTGCTGATACAGAGTGTGGGGGGGAGCTTATCGGGCGTCATACTTTCCCAGGGTTCTACAATGTGCCTTACGCTTGCTTTATGTTCGCTTCAGGGTGGGAAATGAGCTGGAATCCCTTGGGTTGTACATACGTACTCTAGGATAAGGTGGAGATATGGCCCCGTGGAGTATATGAAGTATGGCCTGCCGCAACAAGCAACTATAGAAATATGCCGTGTTCGACGGGTGAAAGTTTAGTTGACATATGATAACCTGAAAACAACCTCCCAGAGGGTGTAGGATACGTAGGAAAACTTGGAACTCTGTAAGTGACGGTATTTCCTCTTGGGGTATATCACTATTCGGAACTAGGCTATATATGTATATGGGCAATTCAGACTCCACCCAAATCATTACAGATGGATCCTCACATCTTGATAATCTATAACTAGAGAAAATCCAAGGCAGAAGCTCCCTCGAAATCATCATCGCCACCAGGATCCTTGGGTTTGTTGATCTGGTTGATAGACACCAGTTTGTTGTAGAAGTCGACCACTTTAGGATGTACCATCACCTTGCGAGGTTCGAAGCGGGTTACTTGCAACCCAGCCGCGGAGGTGGCTCGACTCAGGGCTACATAAGCCTGTCCTTTCTCAAAAACTCGACCCAGGTCAACCTTCACTCGCTGCAAAGTTTGTCCTTGAGCCTTGTGAATGGAGAGAGCCCAAGCGAGAATCAGCGGAACTTGTTGGCGCTGGGCTTGGACTTCACCATTTGGAAGCTCAATCTTCCAGGTTTCCGGTTGACAAAGCAGATGTCTCTCGGTACCATCAGGTTGCATAAAGCACACGAGTGGCCATTTCCGAGTCATCGTAACGCCCCCTTCGCTATGACCCAATGGCTTCAGCTTCTTGCGTGCACGAAGAGCCGGATCATCGTCACTGATAACATTGCCATCACCAGTAAAATCTCCTTCGTTATCTCGATAGTAGTCAAAAGTACCCTCGTCCATGAAGGCCACTACTCGACCAATTGACCCGTTAACGAGAGTATCTTCCATGTTCTTAATGAGCATCACTTGAGCTCCCTTCTTCAGGTGAATCATCGGTGGTGCCATGCAGTTAGACAAGAGCTTTTCGCGATATTTGGCATCTGTGATAGTTCCTGAGTCTATTGCATTAAATGTCATCATTTCACCGGAGAGCCTAGTCATCCGGGCAGAATTGGCTCCCTCGACCTCAGCGCGAGTGGGAAATCTAGAAAAATTAGTCTCCGGGAATCGTTATCCTGGGGAGAAGATCATGCTTACAGTTCCGTCGCCTCAAGAGCATCATGGAAATCCAATGGACGGGAGAGCGCACGGAATGCACTTATTGTCTTTGGGGTGATCTTTCCCAGTCTCATTTCATTCAGCATCTGCGCGAATTCGGGATCACGCTGACGGAAAACGTGGGTCAGCAAAATAGTGTGCTGTATCGTAGTATTCCAAGTGGCTGCGGAGAAAGCAAACTTGGCTTCACGATTACTGCCTTCCGGAACTGGGGGCAGCTGGAAGAAGTCACCAGTGACGACAAGTTGGATGCCCCCAAACGGGCGTGCGTTGTTGCGAATGCGTCTAGCGATCTCCTCGAGTTTGTCATATAGATCACCATCCACCATCGAGACCTCGTCAACGACCAAAACCTTCGTGCGCAACCAACGATTTCTAGCTTTCTGGTTCTTTTTGATCTGCTAGTCGTTAGTCTTCATTGTGTCCGGACGCACATCTTTCTACAAGCACTTACCTTCTTGACCAGTTCTGGTACGGGTTCTTTGCCCAACCCAATGCCGGCGAAACTGTGCAGAGTGACGCCCTCGATATTACAGGCTGCGAGACCTGTTGAAGCAGTAACTGCGACACGATCTGGTTCCCGTTTGTATTTAATCCGTAACTTCTTAATAATCTCTCTCATCAAAACAGACTTTCCAGTACCCGCAGATCCGGTGAAAAAGATGCTTTTCCCACGATCTACAACGGCATCCACGACCCCTCTCTGCTCGTCGCTGAGGAAAACACCAGGAACCTTGGGCATGATAACCTGTTTCGTGGCATCATCAGTTGTGTTCTTCTTGGATTCTCGCCTCAGCTCCTTCTGTTCCTCCTTGATGGCACTGGCGCTCTTGTTCCAAAATTCGGCGGGTTTTTGTCTTTTAGGGGTTACAAGGCTCTTCTTGATTTGTACCGGCTCCTCTTCCTTGGTCTCCTTTAGCCATGGCAGTGTACGAGGTTTGGGGGGAGGTTGAAAATGAGTCGGCGGCGAAGAGGACCATGGCAGTGGCATACTGCTGTCGGGTGCCGCATTTTCTTGAGAATTCGGGGGCAACTCGGGATATTTCACATCGGGCTGAGATTTCTTCGGTAGAGGATCAAGATCTGGATAGGTGACCGGATCAGGCTTCGAAATAACCGTAGGCCTCGTAGTAGTTGGTGCGACGAAGGGTAACGGCTCATCGATGTCGAGATCGAGGTCATCATCGAAGTCATTTTCATCGAAGTATACTCCGCTATGGAGGGAACCCAGTGCGGAGGATCCGGAGTTGGTCATGTCGATTTTCCGCTTGACACCGGTCGACTGAGGCGGTTGAGGTTTGGAGGAGACAACTGAATTGGCGCGCAGGAAGTTGGACTGCAACGGTTTGGCCGACCCTCCTGGGTGGTCCTTGACGGCCTTTTTGAACATCGCGCCTTCCTCGGAGAGGGAGCGTGGCAGCGATGAATATCTGAGACAATTCGATGGCAATGACCGCAGCAGTTCAGAAGCTCGTACCCTGGCCCGGGCAACATGCATAAACAGAGCACTTTGGGGGAGGGGGGGTAAACGGTTGAGGTTGATTTGCTTTTCGTGACACAACGCGCTCCGAGACGCGTTGATGAACAGCAGTCCGAGTCCCACTTTAAGCGGGTGCGTGGTCATATGGTGCCACTGCGGGCGTGGCAAAAAGAAGTACTACGGGAGAGCACACCCAGCATGGATTTAATACAATTGGCGACCACATACATTTCTTATTTTTCATTAGTGAGGAACGATAATAGTGCCATAAATAGCTTAAATTCATAAAGATAGCATAGTAAACCTTCCGATCTCTCCCGGATAAGTACTTGTAAATTTTGAATCCCCAGTTGGATTGTTTGCATTAGGACCACTTTCCACTCTATCAATACCTCTCATCTGCATTCAGGTGCCATATAATAGGGTGATTTGGGTCACAGTGATGTCGACTCGTCGCAATTATCCTTTACAAATAGTGCTGGTAGTAGTACCTAGGCCAGTTCAAGTTCCAAGTTCCAGTAGGAAACTGAATCCATGATGACCTCAACTATATATAGTTTCATACTGGGGCCATTCCCAAGCGTAAAGTTACTACTAGTAGTAAATACCTAGGTACTTTACTGTTCGGCTGACGGAAGAGCTGCAGGGCTGATTTCGCATATAATTATAACTACAATTATCTCACCCGAGTAATCCGAAATCGCCAGAATTAATTAATGTGATTCTCATAGTTCTTTCTCACCACTCACTGCATAGTACTAGTGTTGACCAATCAGCGTGTGGCCCTCTATGCTTATCGGCACGTGAGGCTGATTGTGGTATCCACGGCGTCGCGACCCTCAATTGAACGCGCACTTGGATTTACCATTCCTCACAATACAGGAAGTCGGAGCCTTAGACCAGAGAACCCATTGACAAGCGTCACGGTGTTGTGACAGGCGAGGGGGCATGAATAATGGCGGGGTCAACAGCCGTGGGTGAGTCTCAACCTGTCTTCAGTACGTGTGCGGACCGCTAGCTAACAAACCCATAGACAAAGAGCACCCGCTCATGGGCGCAGTCATCTGCTTCACATCTGTACCGCCGGAGCAAAGGGTGTGTATCCGGCAAATATTATCCTTTCTTAACACCAAGCGGACTAACCGTCAATTGCAACACTTAGACGCAACTAGTTGAATTTGCGAGAGAAATGGGCGCAAGCGAACAACCGGACCTGACCTCGGACGTTACACATCTTCTTGTCGGAGCAACCGATTCGCCTAAGTACAAGTTTGTTGCGCGCGAGCGGAACGACGTCCTTGTGTTGAAACCAGAATGGATTGAAGCCGTGCGGGAGTCGTGGATGCAGGGCGAGGACACCGATACTCGAGAACTTGAGAACCAGTTCAAACTTCCAACTTTCTTTAAACTAACAATTTGCATTACTGGCTTCTCTGACAGTGAGTCGTGCGCCCCCGAGCCCAGCCATGAATCACTGGAAGGCTGACAAGACCGTGCATAGTGGCGTTTCGAAATCAGATGAATGACATGGCCGTGGAGAATGGTGCTGAATTCCGGAAAGACCTGACAAAGAGCGTCACACATCTCATTGCGCGCAATGCCGAGGGCGAGAAATACAAGTTTGCGACACAATGGAATATCAGGGTGGTCACTGTGAAGTGGTTCCACGACTGCGTCGAACGCGGAATGATCTTGGATGAAGAAAAATACCACCCTCTGCTGCCCTTAGAAGAACAAGGTGTCGGGGCATGGAACAGATCATTACCCGCGGTTAAAGAAAAGACAGGAAAAGACAGGACGGATGATGACGGTTCTTTGAATCCAAGACCGAGGAAAAAACTTCGCAGAACTGCGAGCACTAAGCTGGTGGGCCAAAATGAGAACATCTGGGGCGACATTATTGGCATGGGATTCTCAAATACCGAGTCGACGGAACAAAAACATGACCAATGGGAAGAAAATGATGATTTCGAAAAGCCTAAGCCACCAGTTATCCAGGCGGCAAAATCATTTGCGAGCGAGACGACATTCTCCGAGACAACACAGAATCGCCAGCAACCAGAGAATATATCTAAAAATGGTGGCTTTCTTGAAGGGTCATATATTTTTATCCATGGCTTTTCTCCTAAACAGGTAAGCATTGCACATTTTAGATTCACTCGGTGGTAACTGACGTTCGCTAGATGAAAATTCTACGAGAACATCTCGGATACAATGGAGCTCAATGTGTCAAGTCTCTGAGCGAATTTTCAAGCCCAAGTATCCCAAAGACTGGACAGGGACTCTATATCATGGTTCCATACAACACCCCTCGGTCCGATATCCCCTCAACTGATGACATGGCCTTTGAATGTGAGGTTGTGACGGACATGTGGTTAGAGCGATGCCTTGATGCCAGGGTCTTGGTGCCCCCAGAAACCCATGTTGCGAGCACTCCATTTCCCAGATTTCCTCTACCAGGTAAGACCCACTCCCCAAATGACTTGTGCTTTGATACTGAGACAACTTAAGGATTTTCGGGTATGAGAATATGCTCAACAGGCTTTGCGCGTATCGACCTACTACATCTTTCCAAACTTGTTAACCTTATGGGCGCCTCATACGAAGAGTACCTGACACACCGTGCTTCGGTTCTCATCTGCAATGATCCGCAAACAGCCAGCCGTGACAAACTTCGTCATACAAGCGAATGGGGTGTCCCGGCAGTATCTGCTGATTGGTTCTGGATATCCGTACAATCTGGCCAGAAGAAACCATTCGAGCCTTATCTTGTCCAAAGACAAGTATCTCAAAACTCAGGAAGCATGGGAAGGCCTGGCGATGGGTTCACAAGCGAAGAAAGCTCAGACAAAACTAGCAGCCAAGCACGAGCAAGACCTTTAAGTAAATCTACCGACTCAATCAGCAAAGACGCAGTAGAAAAATCTACGTCAAGCAAGACCGGAAAGTCACACACTGTACCAATCGTTGGTGATGGATTCTCAAAAGAAGACGTCGACATTCCCCCAAAACCGACAGTACCGGAGTCACGAACTGGGTCACCTGCCAGAAAATCAGACAAACCACACGCGAATGAACACCCCACAAAACAAACCGAACAGGATACATCGGCCTCATCTGCTGGACCATCTGCATTGGATACTGCACTGAAGGGCCTCCTTCAGCAAGCCCAAGCTAAATCACGCCAGCAGACTGAGAGCACAACGTCAAACGAGGATAGCGGTTACTCTGGACGACGAAAACGCAAACCTCTCCTTGGCCGCGCCCCATCACATTCGTCCAATCGTAAGCTCGAAATTACACGCCCAATATCTCGCGCTAGTTCGATCGACACACTTAACGATGATGGACTCGGGAGCGCAGTCGACAGCGGCAACCCAACCCGTGACAACTCCCTGTCTCGCACTAACAGCCGCGTCGAACAGAATGTGGAAAGCCTGTCCTCGATATTCAGCGGAGGCAAGTTTGACTTCACAGCAGACAAGACGCTTGGCCCAATCGACAATGAAGACGAAGAGAATCAAGCACCCCCGATGACACAGCTGGACTATGAAGATCCAGATGCCGTGGCCATGAGAGCCGAGTTCCTGCGAGATGCAGGGAAATTAGTCGAGAAGACAAAGAAGCCCGACCCTACAATAATCGGTGAAATCAGAGAGCTGGAGGATACTGGGTGGGGATCTGGACGCAGGACGAGGAAACAGCCTGTTAAAGTGGATGATGACTGATGCCTCATTTTTCTGGCGTTTGCATGGGACGGGGAAAAGATTCGTAAAATCAAAAGCATGGTATTGCATCGCGAATGGCGTCCTTTAAATCTCGTGGAGTTTGCTTTTGTCTGCATATTTGCTAGATTAGACCAAACTCAGCTTTCACATTAATGATACGTACCCTTCACAATCTGAAATTAATGTAACGAAACCCGGTCATCTAAGCAAGTGGATTGCCTTGAAACCTAGGCCACTTTCTCTATTCTTTCAATGGATCTCGTAGAGCAAGCTTAAGTGATAACGAAGAAGTTTTAGATGAAGTTTAGATTTGATGAATTCAGAATCAGTCAAATTGGATGGGAATCTTGGGCTAAAACTTGGAATGACCTCCAATGCACGCCGAACCACGCCATGAAACAGAAAGAGGAAAGTAAGCTGAGAAACAAGCCAACCTCCTGGAGAGGTTGATGTTCGCATCAGCGTTGGAAATACCATACAAGAGAAGGGATATCGGAATGGAAAGGAAAGAGGAATGAAGAATGTGCACGTTTGTGATGTTCGGGGAGAAGGATGGGGAAATGGTTGCCAGTAAAGCAGGAAGGTGCAGGCTCAACATGAATGAGGGATTGTTGGTACAGGGGAGAATTTTATGCCTCAAAGGCACCCATGGCACCAGGCAGAGGGCCATCAAGATCGAGGTCATCGACAGAACGGCGGTTATCGCCACTCTCACGGAAAAGGTTTGAAAAGTACTTGAGAGCGACGTCGCTTTCCTGCTTGACTTTGCTGACCTCTTGCTTGCGTCGAGCAAGGTCTTCGATATCTTGAGCCAGACTGGTTTGCAAGTTGTTCGCAGGCAGACGGAGAATACGTCTGACTTCGGATGAAATTCGATTGGCATTGGAGTGAACATAGTCCATATCAGCAAGAGTCGCAGCGATCTTGCGAGACAAGCGCGGAGGCAAGGTCGTCGGAATCGAGGATAGAACGTAAGCCGCGGTCAAGACAGCTAGTTTCAAAAGTTAGCAAATCACTTTATGTGGACAGATACAATAGAAGACTTACCCGCAGCAAGGACGCTAGGGAGAAAGAGGCGGCGCAAGTTGTTTGGACCCAAGACTTTGACAGCACTGAATGCACTATCAACCCAGCTAAAGCCACTGAAGACTCTGCCACCAAGCACGGTCACGGCGGTCATTGCAACGCCAGTCCCGGCCATCTTCTCTTGACGCTCCCAGAGGCCAGCAATATCGAAGAAGTCCCATAGTTCAATTTCCGTGTTAACTTGTCGGCCTAGGGCATGGCGACGACCCTTGCGGAACATCATGTCTGCGCGGAAGTTGAGAGGAGAAAACTTGTCTTCTCCTACATGCAACAGTCCAATGTTTTGGATGAAGCCAACTCCCTGTACAGTTTTATCTCTGGCGTAATCTTCGCAGCCAGTAACAGCCGCAGAAATTTGATCGAGCATGGCAAGTTTCAAGTCCTCTGCATACTGGAACACCGAGAAGAGACCAGGGTACTGAACACCAAGATCAGAATCAGAAACTCGATCTATGGTGCTTGACAAGGTAGACCGGGTGTGGTTGTATACATCGTCGCAAGAATCGTCGATGGCCTTGTCCACACCGTCCGCCAACTCGCTCTTCTTCTTCTTGCCGTTTTCGTAAGCAGGCTCGAGCTCCGCAAGTTCGTCCGTTACTCGCTTGAGTTCCGACTCGGCAACATCCCGATTGACGGTGGCGAGCAAATTGAGATCAGCAAGAAGGTTCAGGAGATAGGTACGTGCGGGGGCAAGCTTGGACCGAGACCGTTTCTCGAGAACAAAGCGTCTGAGTGCCCCTTCTAAGTTCTCAAAATCTTGAATCTTTTCCTTCTCCTTGCCTTTGCCCTTGCCCTTTCCAGAATCGGCCTTGTCGTCGTCATCGTCGTCATGGGGGTCGGAACCACCGCCATCACCACCGCCGGAGCCAGACTGCGAAACAGCCACAGGAGGAGCGACTGGAATAGCATTGCTGGAAACGAAATGGACCAGCTCGGCAGATTCCTTGTATGTGCGGGGGCTGAGCTTCGCAACTTGGTCCAGGATCATACGTTCACATCGTTGCTTGTCTCTGATTTGATCAAAACCGTTCACAACCATAAAAATATAAGCCTTTTCATGGGCCGCATTAAGAATAAACTCCTTTGCCGACAATGTGAAATGGTTAGCGGCGGATACCACGAATACAACGACATCAATCTCTTCTTGTCGGGCGAAGACGGCCGTAGTCTTGAGAGAATCCGAGTTGAGACCGGGGGCGTCGATCAGTGCGATGTCAACCACACCATTGTTGAGCAAAGACTCGTCGATCGTTCGTACATCCTTGACGTAGACCTTGCATTGCATATATTTGGAGTTGTCTACAACAATGTTTTCAAGCTCGCTCATGGCGTATACGTCGTATGTGCTTTCGTCGTTGCGGTTGTACTGGACATCTTTGTGCACAGCATGCACCTCCTCGATACCACTATTCTCTCGAGCATCGAGGACCTCGCAAAAAATGCTGGTGCAGGGCTGTTGGTCTTCAGGGAGAACTTTCTTGCGTAAGAGTGCATTGCAAAATGTCGACTTGCCGGCGTTCAAGTCTCCCGTGATAAGTACCTTACTCGACGTATCCTCAATCCGATCTCGAAGGGAAAGAAGATGTTTAATGCTCTGGTTGATTTTCCCGTCTAGTAGCGAAGCGACCGAGGCCTTTTCCAGCGAGTGGACCAATTCTGCCTGTGACAGAGCGCCCAACTTCAGGTCCAACTTGAGGATCGAGAATTCCTGGGCAATCTGGGGCGTGATCAGTCTAGGCTCGGGAGCTGCGCGGCGCTCAGCAGATGCACTGGACTCCCCCAAATCCTCCCCCCCAATTGTGGTCGCTGCGCGCTTGAGTGCTCCTGGACGAAGTGGTGTCGAGGGCCTGCTGTCAATTTGACCAAAATCCGAATGCGTTTGCTGTAGTTGAGGTCGTTGTGAAGGGGACGACGGAGTACTTTGGGTGTTTTGGACAGAAGGGTAATGAGCAGGCCATTTACGATTCATGTCCTGGAGTTCTTTCAAAGTTTCGATCGTTCTGGAGATTGCGCGACCCAACTTGGTCCGGTTCGAGTTGCTAGAAACACGAGAATGAGAATTTAGGCAGGTTGATGGAGATATGGAGAATCTCAACGTACTATAGAAGCTGATGCACATGGCTAGCGACCACTTGTCTTTCATGATCCACTATAGCACCATATTGTTAGTCCACAGAAGCCAGAGAAAACCACTTTCGTACTATGACTCTGAGTAACTTACTTGCAGGATTCCACTCTCCGGGGCGCGTCGGAGTATGCGCGGGAGTCGGTCTGTCCTGTCTCAACTCCGCACGCCAAGCCGCATTCGCATCGGCCTCCATGGCGCTGTCTCCCGCGATGCTACCTCCATATCCCGAATCGTTGTTGAGTGAAGTCATTAGGGCCGTAGCGCTTTCCGAGGTCGACCCGCTACCCACAGTCATATACGCTGGAGGGGGCTGGAAAGGACTCCTCTCCTCTTCCTCGCCCCCAAATCGAGACGAACCAGCTCTTGAGGAGCTCTCGGGCAAATTTTCCTGACTCATGACGGATAAATGCAGCGCTGAGGAGCCATCGACGGTGTCAAAGTGGTTGTTTGTTGGATGGGGAGATTTCCATGGAAGTCACTTTTACCGAAGGGGTTAGCGCCGGCATGTGACCTGTAAATTACAAGTGCCGTCAAGCCGACTGTGGAAAGATTCACACGTTGAAGCTGGGGGTGTGAATTATAGATATAACCCATTTTATATGATTTGATGGGGTATATAATTTGAAAGCTTGTACAATACCTTTTTTGAGTAGAATCTTAAGGCGGATAGAGTGTTGAATAGATCAATGCATAACACTAGAATGTGATTATCTACAGTTGTATGGTATCGTGCGGTAATGCGGTGGTCCCGCCTTGATGTCACTGCCTTGGGGCAGGCAATAACTGCCTCTTCGACCTACCCTCGCTCTCTTTTCATTCCCTCTCTTCCCGATCACCATGAATGTGAGTAAATAGCTACTCTCCAATGTCCTGAAAAGACCCTGCTAATCTGAATTCAAGATCGTTGAATGGGCCTTTGGTAAGCGCATGACGCCCGCCGAGCGTCTGCGCAAACACCAGCGAGCCCTTGATCGGACCCAGCGCGAACTAGACCGGGAGCGGACAAAACTCGAGAATCAGGAAAAGAAACTGGTACAGGATATCAAGAAGAGTGCCAAGAATGGCCAGGTCGGAGCTTGCAAGATCCAGGCTAAGGATCTGGTGCGGACACGAAGGTGCGTGGCATACGACTCGAGACTGCTCCTGAGCGGGCAATGACTGACGACCTGCGACACGATAGATATATTCAGAAATTCTATCAGATGCGAACACAATTACAGGCCATCTCACTACGTATCCAGGTAAGAGACAGACCACGACGGCCCTTCCTTGTTCAGACGCTTACTACTGTTTACCCTAGACCGTGCGAAGCAATGAGCAGATGATGCAGTCTATGAAAGGCGCAACGAAACTTTTAGGAGGTATGAACCGACAAATGAACTTGCCGGGATTGCAGCGCATTGCCATGGAATTCGAACGCGAAAACGAAATTATGGACGAACGACAAGAGATGATGGACGATGCGATCGACGAAGCTACTGGTATGGAAGGCGACGAAGAGGAAGGAGAAGATATTGTGAAGGAAGTTTTGGACGAGATTGGTGTCGACCTGGGCCAGGCAGTTCGTTTCTATACCCAAATCCAGGGGCTTACATGGATGCTGACTATTGTAACCGCAGCTGGGCGACACACCCTCCGACATTCAAAAGGCACCTGCAGAGGACACTCGAGTTGCGCAGGCCATAGGCGGTGGGGGAAATACGGATGATGATGACCTCCAAGCTAGGCTGAACAGCCTTCGACGATGACGAAGACACGTTTATTTCCTTTAGCTTTCGTATTCCCCGCTGTTGATGATTATTGTCAGGAAATGGGCTGATTTGTTGGCGCAAGCCTCTCTGATTGGACACTGCCTCCCTCTATTTAGCGTATTACTCGTCAATTTACACAACTACAACCTCTTGCTACCTCATTGTTCCCAATGCCCAGTAACGTGCCATCGAGCCGTGAGGGTGGCGTAGTCACAGCCAAGAACAGCATGATTCTCCCTTGGCAACCTCCACAAGGTTCAGCTCAGTACTTATAAATAAATAATATGACTGGGGCCTGAAGGGTCAACAACCTGCTGTCCCTGCTGCAAGTGTCTAAGCACGCCTCGTCCCAGCCTTGAATGACCAAGTTGAATACCAGGTTGCCCCACCCATTGGGCCAATATTGAAATCAATAGTAAAATGGCCAAATCGACTGAATTTGTATTTTAAATTATTGTAAACTTCAATCTAGCGGAGGACTTGAACATCAAATTTCTCCTTGAGACTTTTATTTTTATTTTTATTTTTATTTTTTTTTTGATTCGACTATTTCAAGTTATGGTTTAGTAACGCTGCAATACTGATCGCTCTATTGCATCAAAATTGAAAAGGAACCAGGCCTACGACATTGGCTCGTAGGAACGATGATAGAAATGCTCAGAGAATGGCCGTCTCCAAATACGATCAACGGCTGTCCAATGTAAGAACCAAGGATAACCCTCAGCCAGTTCTCGCAGGTTGGGTCGATCTTCGGGATTTTGGGCCAGCATAGAACGCAGGACATCTTTGCATCCCTGGCTAAGATTCTCATCTAGGATCAAAGGACTGCTCATCATTCTTGCTCGCCTTTTCATGACTCTTTCAATTTCATCTTCAGAGCCATCGGCGCCAAAAGACAGTAGATCTCTGTGCCCTTCTCGTTGGTCATCCCATGGCCAGTAACCGTGAAGGATCCCAAATAAAATAACGCCAAATTTCCAAAGGATGACTTGACGGCAATCATGTGGATCCTTGGTGCGTGTTGCAAACCAGCCGTAGACCGACAAGGCTTTGGCTAATTCAGGTGACATCTGGTGCTCTTGGAAGGGTAGGTAGCCACGGTTTTGTTCCATAAAGTCGCTGTCCTCCAGTCCAAACCGAATATCTCCCAGATCAATAATTGTAACCTAAGAACGAGATATTAGCTTTTGAAGTGTAATTTTTTATTTTGAATGTCACTTACATTGAGCTCTTGGTCAACCACGAAATTATTAACGGAGAAATCATTGTGCCAGAGATTCAAGTCTGCTAATTCCAAAATCCCTTGCAAGATCTGGTAGGCAACTTTACAAGCTTCCATCTCATCGAGTAGAGGCTGCCCATCCGATGTCATTAAGTACCTTCCCGTGAAAGGAGGAAATAAGCGACGGAATCCTCCTTCTGGAAGGGGATGCAGATCGGGGGCATGGTCGACACATGGTGCCATGACAATCGCCTGAAAGCGATCATGAAGATAAACTGAATCTAGCTTAGGGAACCTGTTGCTTGTAGTTAGTAGGAGCATAACAAATGCCTCTGTAGGGATATATCGAAGATCCTTTGACTTTTCCAGGATCATAACCATGGGGGGAGCAGAATAACCCTCTAGATAGTCGGAGAGCATAGAATGATGCTTTTCGACTTTGATAGCAAAATGTTTCAAAGCACGAGAGTCAATATTTTGGTTCGCTCGCTCGCGTGCAATATAAACCATACCGAATGCTATAGTATTTGATTAGCATTTAGTGAACAGTAATAATACGGGTAATGACTTACTTCCTACACCAGCAAGGCCATATAATTCCATTCGGCTGGTAGGACCGGTACAGAGATACCCCGCTCGACTTTCAGAAGTATCTATGATTGGGTCCATTCTATTTAGCAGCGTTATATCTTCATTCTCCTGAAAGGAGAGTGCGTCGCTCCGGCCTGCCTCATAGCCATCGAAATTCGTGTGTGTACATCGCGAGATGGGCTGATCTCCTCGAGCAATGAATGCACATTCTAAACGGGCCCGGAGATTATTATGAAGATGAGGATAATCTTTGGCAAGTTGGCTTTCTGGATTTAGTAAATCATTAACGAGACCGGAGAATGAACTTTTCCATGGATCTTCACTATTCATTTTTATGACGAAG
Source organism: Penicillium sp. S1701 (assembly GCA_023626415.1). NCBI lineage: Eukaryota > Fungi > Ascomycota > Eurotiomycetes > Eurotiales > Aspergillaceae > Penicillium > Penicillium sp. S1701. The sequence continues at coordinate 518,653 of JAMAGY010000010.1, read as the reverse complement.
CTTTTGTTTACTATGGGAGGATGTGTAAATTAATGGGAAAAGGGTTGGGTAGCTTTATAATCCTGGCTATCGAGGAAGCTGTCGTAGACAATGCTATTTCTGAAACTTGATTCTCTCTCATTGATAAAAAAATAGCATTGACAAAGAACAATGACGAATGTTTTCCAAAGAATAGTAACACATAATGATTGTCCACTCTTTGTTCTTCATATCCACAAAGGAGGTATTATAGTCTGCGAGCTATGGATTTTCCAAAATCCTAACAGATTGACAAGGGTGCCCTCCAACCTTGGAAAAGGAAGACAAAAAAGGAGCAAGAAAAGAGAAACTAGCAGAGGTGACTGAGTCTGGGGGCAGCTTCAAAAAATCAATAAGGTTGAATACGAGAAGATAGACAAGGCAGCCTCTGGATACAAGCCCTTACCTAGTTATATGCAGCCCAACACATGAAAGATGGATGACGGAATTCCACGTATCGCATGATCGTTCAAGGTCGGACGAGGTGATTCGAAGATGATTCAGGCTATTTATGCCCAGGCAAGATCCACATATTGTACGAGATAGCATGAGGTAACTACATATATTTAAGTGGTATATCATCCATGGATAGTGGGGCTAGCTGCTGACGAGCTATGTACTAGTGTAAGAGGCTCCAATGCAGGCGTACTTCGCCCGATACCGTCAGCCTCACAAGCATATTTCTAAAAGACATCATAGTACCGCGCTACAAATAGTGATCATGAGATGAAGAAATTTCAAATGACTGTGCGAGTTTCCCGATATGGCAGCATGAGCCCGGGTGTTTTGTAACTATTTGGGGGGACGTGCCAAGTTGGGGTTGCAAGTACATTTTCAGCCTCAACGGGTGCCCCGCCAATAGAGTTTACAGCCTGTTGCCCGATGCACCCGGGTCACTCGATAAAATAATAGGTAATCTTGGCTTACGAAGAGGCTCTTAGGACCATACATCTTGTGAAGGAAATAACTATAAGTAGCTTCGCATATCTCCTGTTTCCTTTCTAACCTTAGCAGTTTCTTCAATCTCCCTGAAAACCTTCTAGTTGATTTATGTGCCTTGCGGTCATCTCATCTCTTTTACCAGAACCATGACGATGTTCCATATGACCAATGCCAATGCAACTTCGGTACAATACAACAAGGATAGCCATGGCGAGTCCGGAATACCGACTCCTCAAGTCTCCCCCCAAATTCGAGGGAATGTCCCGGTTGACCCGAAAGTCGAGTCGCCGCAGGGACAGATCTCTGGATCGGCTGATTCAAGTGTCAACACCATGGGATATGAAGGGTTTCGATTCTTCAAAGCCGATCCCATCCCCGGACAAAAGGCAACATGGACCCGGGTGGAACGTACCCACATGCACCTGAGCCAGGGGGAATTTTATAAGATGGTCCAGAAACGAGCAAATAAAGTATCAGCAGCGCAACAGTATCAGAATCTGTCGGATACTCGACGCGCCCATGTCAATCAGTTAATCCACGAGCAACGTCGAAAGGATCCCTCGAATGAATGGAGCTGCGTCTATGCCAAAGAGCGCGATCGTGCCTCCAAGCCTCGCAACGCTCATCGCGATGACTACGAGACTGTCTCCATGGATGTCATCCTGATGAAAAGACCCATGAAGACTAAATCGTACCCAAGAACGCCCATGGGAGATTTGGTGGACCTTGGGATGCCCATGAGGCAAGAAACTAACAACAGGCCTACTCCAATAATGATGCCTTCAGGATACCAGGCATCGCAGCCTTTAGTGCCAGGCCAAGTAATTGGGCCTGGTTATGTGGTCCAAGGCCCTTTGCCACAACCGATGTCAGTTACCAGGCCCTTTATGAGACTCGACTTGGGACATCCAGCCACAGAAGATCAATGCAGAGGTATACGTGGACAAGCAGCACCTGAAAAGTAAGTCGACCTAACACATATTCTGTGGTATTGTCAAACAAGCACTGATGGACAAGGTGAATAGAGAAAACAGAAACATTGACGATCAGTCAAACTGGTCGTCTGAAGAAGCTACCAGTGACGATGGGGATGACGACTCCATGATATTTGATGATGAATCTCAATCCGACATGAGCTCTGACACAGAGCATGCCGATGATATGGATTGTGGATGTCAGGACCCAGAATCACAGCAACCATTAGAACAACCGGCTCCTCGACAGCGCTCCTGCAGCCCTGGCCGGCGAGAATCTGGCTTTGGGCCCCGCTATCGTCGCACGTCGAAGAGCCGTAATATAGAACGGAAAATGGATAGGTATAACCCTCTGCGCTATCACCATACAGATATGATAGCAGGCAAAAACGGTCTATCCAGGCGAGCTAGAGGCTCCGCGATGGGACCGGACTTTAATAAAACATGGGAAAAGAAATATCGCATCCAGAGGATCGATGATGAAGAACTACGAAGTCGTCTGCTTGATTGTGAGGCTCGTATTGAGCAGTGGGAGAGGGCTTTTGATAATCAGAACCGAAAACTACAGAAAAGTATGAAGGAGTCTCGTCAGATACAGCGCCGGGCATCCATCTGGGACTTCCCCTCGATGCGCCACTGCGGGTGTGACTGTCCAAACAGCAGTGCCATGGGGACTAATGACTAATGTTTAGTTTAAAGGCGATCTTTGTTTATGATGTTATATTGGAGTTGTGTTTTCCTTGTCGCTTTATGTCACTCATTGTCACTCGTTATCTCTTGCTTCTTATTTGAACTGATATTTGTTATGCAACTATTTGGCGTCCCGGGAAAAGAAATGTAGGGTACGCACTCTAGGAGTAGATTAGATAGTAAAAATCTCATATATTCAATTCATTAGGTGACTTCAACAAATTTGAATACTGTTGCTTATCCCAAGAACTATAATACATCGGACTTGAAGTATTATCAAAACTGATCGAGCTCTTATACATCATATTAGGTAGCTAACTGGGTTGGTACTGGGTTACTTAATCTATAGTAATTTTTATACTAGGTTCTGGAGTAGTATCGAGCTTGTTACTAACTAGGCACTGCAGTTTACCACCAAAACAAGAATTTCTAATAAATTAGAATGAATATTATCAAAGCTAAATATCATACTTGGTTATAAGAGAGTGCATTTTATAGATAGTATAAATTAGTGGTGATCTGATAGTGAACTGTCCCCTATCGACTGCCCTAGATGCATATGCATATGCATTGGGGCCTGTACTATGCATACTAACTACCACGGATCTTGACAGCTGGTTATGTCATATATGATGCCTGGCGGTTCAGGCGGCAGCGGATCGGGATGTTCTGCCCCTCCATTTATTATTTCCTTTCTTTACCCGCCCAACTCTCCCTCCCTCTTCATTACATTTCCTCCCCTCTTTCTTTTTCACCCTACATACCCCTTTCCAAATAATTCACCATGCCTCGCCAATTCTTCGTCGGTGGTAACTTCAAGATGTATGTTACCTCTCTCTACCTGCTACCCCGCGTTCAATGCATTGCCCCTCCATACTATCATGAACGCGCTATCCTAGCTTCCCCAAGACAGAACTGACCAATTCCCCAGGAATGGTGTTGCCCAGAGCATCACCGACATCGTCAAGAACCTCAACGCCGCCAAGCTCGACGCCTCCACCGAGGTTGTCATCTCTCCTCCCGCACTGTACCTCACCCTCACCCGCAGCCTGGCCGACCCCAAGATCGGTGTTGCTGCCCAGAATGTCTTCGACAAGCCCAACGGTGCTTTCACTGGTGAGATCAGTGTTGAGCAGCTGAAAGACACCAGCATCAACTGGGTTGTCATCGGCCACAGCGAGCGCCGTGTCATCCTGAAGGAGTCCGACGAGGTACGTATTCTACAAGCTCTATACACCGGCGGCCCGAATCGGCAGCCCGAATCCAGTTTCCCGTGGCACTTGAAACTAACGCTCGGATAACAGTTCATTGCCCGCAAGACCAAGGCCGCCATTGACGGTGGTCTCTCCGTTATCTTCTGCATTGGTGAGACTCTTGAGGTACGTCATTTCACATTCGCTCGGTTACCCGTTTTTCGTCCCGGTCCCGGTGTGGGTCATCGGGATGGGACCTGCATGAAAGAACCTCCGCTAACACCCGACTTCTTTGTCATAACAATAGGAGCGTGAGGCCAACAAGACCATTGATGTTGTCACCCGCCAGCTTAACGCTGCCGCCAAGGAGCTGAGCAAGGAGCAGTGGGCCAACGTTGTCATCGCCTATGAGCCCGTCTGGTGAGAGATTATTCCCTCTGAGATATTTGCTATTGAGCATAGTTTATTGACTTGTATTCTAGGGCCATTGGTACCGGCAAGGTCGCCACCACCGAGCAGGCCCAGGAGGTCCACGCCGCTATCCGCCAGTGGCTCGGCCAGAGCATCTCTGCCCAGGCCCAGGATGATGTCCGTGTCATCTACGGTGGCTCCGTCAGCGAGAAGAACTGCCGCGAGCTTGCTACCCAGCCCGACGTTGACGGTTTCCTTGTTGGCGGTGCCAGCTTGAAGCCAGCTTGTAAGTCAAACCTGATTGGTCAAATATACTCTATATCCCATACTAATCCATCCCTACAGTCGTCGATATCATCAACGCCCGTATCTAAGGGTTTATTTGGAACGATAATACCAGTCAGCCTGAGTTGACGAAAATATTTAAACGTGATATGTTGTCATGACAATAGTGATATGTACAATGTTGAACCGCGAGTATTTCCGGTTTGCGGCATATTAAAAAAGTCCCTCCACTGAGTAAAATGTAGATGTTGGCAAGCCAACTTCCAGGAACAGAAAGCAATAGAAGTACCGATGTACCAGGGCGCCCATTTCTCGTTCTATCATGATGAATACATCACTGAAACTCCAACCCCACGCCAGTATGAAGGAGCGCCACCTCCACTTTGCGTTGACCCACTCCCCGAGGCAGCGGAGGAAGCGCTTGGTGACAGGGAGAATGATCCCGGGCCCAGCCCGACACCAGCACTCACCAGGAGCTCCTTGACTCTGCCTTCCCATAATAAACGCACATTCCAGGACTGGTCAATGCGAAGCTTAATCACTGAATCGTTGGCCTCGCCGTCATCACTCACTGAGCTCGTTGCGGGCTCGGAATGAACCGGGTCGGAGAGGAGTGGAGAGGCAGGCGGGGAACCGGGCAGGGAAGCGGAGAAATCGTGCAAGCGCATTTTCCGACGAGCCCATTCTAGATCGTCATCTGCAACGGCGAAATTCTTTGGCTTGCGCCAGAGTTCGAATCCAGCAACCATCTCGCTTTCCCAACTATAGACATTGAAGCCGAATCGAGAGCTGAAAGCGAGGTTTGGCGAGGCCCGGAGAGAATATGTTGTGGATAAAGAGCCAGTGATGGGTGTGAGAGTGAGTGTCAATGTGTATGGGAATGTAGATATGGGCGTGGGGGGACTGGATGAAGATGAAGGCGACGGTGTCTCGGTTGCCGCGGGAAGGGTGCTGAATCGCAGTCCTGTTGACATTCCAATGAGAGAGGAAACTGGAGAATAGTATGCTTCTGCGCCAGCAGAGAGGAGTGATAATGGAGGCGGAGCGTCGTCGCGAGTAGTGCGAGGATCAGGACCGAAATTCCAGAGGCCGCGCCAACCAAAGAGAGCGTTGTCTGTACTAAAGAGGTACTCATTGCAGTATTTGCCCGTATCGTGGGATAGCTGGGCTAGCATGGATGCTTGTGGTGCAGACTTCGATAGTGTTGGCCCTTGGGTCGAGCAGACTGCTAGAGACAACTGCATGGTAGAAGACATTCTTCGTAGGAATAGTGCATACAGCGTAGTCGGCGAAGGAAGTTGTAAAGAAGCATGTAAGAGGGTTGCCTTTCGCTGTGCCGTCTCTTCTGCAGTATGGTCATCATTCTTGCGCGCGAACGACTCGAACATTTTCCCTTCCTTGAGGCCCGGAAGGCTAACTTTATCAAGGAGTGTATCCCAACCCCATGTTTGTACAGGGGCCACTGGCGCATATACCTGACGATAACCCGGGGAAATCTTTCGGAGAGGAACTAATGCGCTCCGGCTGGGAGTATCGTGAAGAGGAACGGTGCTAAAGAGGTATGAGACGGATCCATCGAGCATACCCCCCGTGCCCAGGGTGTAACTGGTCGCGAAATGTGGGGTTGACAGCGATGAAGCACGGACACGGAGTCGTTCTGGTGTAGAAAAGTCCAGCAACGCTGTTCTCAACACGTTAGAATCAAGTTCATCGCACATCCCTGAAAAGACTTACACTGCGCGGTGGTGGTAAGCGACAAATAGGAATTGTCGCGGTTCCAGTTAGTGGCCTCCGCAAAGGCGAGCTGGATATAGTCCATGAAATCCAGCATTATGCCTTGTCGGCCCTCACACCCTGGTTGTCGCAATGGCAGAGAGAAGGTGGAACACAGGACGTCTAAGACGCGCTGCAGCTGGTTGCCCCATCGGGGTTAGTGGGGGTCGGATAAGCGCGGCACAACTATTGATCCGGTTATCAACTTTTTTTCATTTTGCCCTTGGGAATGCCACACCGAAGGCCCTCCGCAATCTACAAACCACTTTAATTTCACCCACTTCCACAATGCCTCGTTCAAAGCGCGCGCGTGTCGTTCACGAGTCGAAGACGGCCAAGAAGGATCACAAGGAACAGACCCGCCGTCTATATGCCAATATTCGTGAATGTGTGGAGGAATATGATCATCTGTTCCTCTTTGCGGTGGATAACATGCGGAACACCTACCTGAAGGATGTGCGGTCTGAGTTTTCTGACAGCCGGTATGTGATTTGCATTTGATATTTTGGCGGGATTCTTCTGGAGAAAATTGCTGCCGATGGCGCAATGAACCGTTTACATCTGCCAATTCGGTCTCATCAACTTTTTACTAACATGATATCTCCAGTCTCTTCTTCGGCAAGACCAAGGTCATGGCCAAGGCTCTGGGCAACAACCCCGAGACTGAGGCTGCTCCCAATCTGCACAAGCTTACTCCCTACCTCACCGGCGCTGTCGGTCTTCTCTTCACATCCCGCCCCGCCCAGTCAGTCATCGATTATTTCGAGAACTTCCGTCCCTCGGACTTCGCCCGTGCCGGCACTGAGGCCACCCGCTCTTTCTCCATCCCCAGCGGTCTTGTCTGCGCGCGCGCCGGTGAGATCCCCGCTGAGGAGGATGAGCCCATCAGCCACACCATTGAGCCTGCGCTGCGCAAGCTCGGTGTCCCCACCCGTCTGGTGAAGGGCAAGGTTATGCTCGAGCTCACAGAAGGTCAAGATGGCTACCCAGTTTGCCGTAAGGGTGACGTACTGGACTCTCGCCAGACCACCCTCATGAAGATGTTCGGTGTTACTTCCTCCGAGTTCAAGGTTGACCTGAAGGCGCAATGGGAGCGCAAAACCAACGAGATCAAGATCCTCGAGGAAGGTGATATGGAGGTGGATGCATAGATGCCGAAAGTTTCTGTCGATTTGTCTCTCTGTCTTCTTCGGCCTCTGTATGGGTCGACTAAAAAAGATTCTCTGTGGGCATCTTACGGAGTTTTTGGGTTGGCGCTTTCCTTCTCCTTTGAAATATATTGAGTATCTTTTTCTACACAAAATTTCCCCTGGAAGATTGTGATTTCTTCCGATTCATGTGCCTATGACTATGGATACCAAATTGGATAAAAATCTCTACACAAAGCACTTAGATCCAAAGTATAGAAACCCTGATATATTGTTTTTGCCTTTTCAACTACCTAGCAAGATGCCTGTTTTTCAAGTCATTGTAATGGACCTTACCTGGTCTTACCTGAGCTTCATTGAAATCCACCATTCGAAGAGATATTGGTTCGACTAAAGTACATACTTACCCCTGCGGAGAGGCATAACGTTCCAACTGGACCAAGGAAAAAAAAAAAACACTGGAACACAAGTAAAGAAATGAAGACCCAAGGAGGGGGGTTCAGAACAAATAAGAAACGGGGAATACAAAAACACTTCGTGAGACCACAAGGGTTTGGGACCGGCTCCGGCTAGTAATATGTGCGCTTCGGGGCAAGAAAAGGGGAGAGGCCCTGGCAGTCAACATGAGGGTAGAGGCGATTTTCTTTGCGGCTTGGAAAATTTCGATATCCTGCACGGAACGTCTGGAACGAATCTTTCGTTGCATTTTTTTTAGTTCTCGTCTTACCCCTTTGACCTTGCGAAGAAAGGAACGCGCAACGGAGAAATCGGGGATACCCACCAGCATATTAGGGCTGAGAAGGGAAAGAGAGCAGCTTCCACGGGAAAACAGGGGAATAGCATATTTAATCATAGCGTCTCCTGGAACGCGGGTCGTCGCGTTCATCATCCTCACGGTGTCGCTTCCTTCCGTAGTCCTCTCGGCCGCCATACCTGTCACGCTCACGCTCACGATCACGGTCACGGTCTCTGTAACGGTCTCCGTTGCGGTCTGACACGCGGTCACGGTCCCTGTAGCGGTCACCATCACGGTCACGACGGTCACGGTCAGCGTAGCTATCTCGGGGCCTGACAGGCTCGCGGTTGCTACCGGTGGCACCACGGTCGAATCTGCCTCCACCACCACTACCGTAGCCGCCTCCAAATCCGCCACCTCGTCCACCACCTGGACCGGAAGGAGCGTTTGGAGGCGGCTGTCCGCCAAATCCATTGCGACCTCCTTGGTAGCCAACTCCACCACGAGGTCCAAAGCGATCACCACGGTCGCCACGGTCACCGCGGAAGCCTCCTCCACGGAAGCCTCTGCCACCAAAGCCACCTCGGAATCCACCGCCAAAACCACCGGGACCTGATGGCGCATTGAATCCCATGGGCCTTGAAGGCATAGCCTTGGTGTACCCACGTCCTCCAAGACCTCCACCGAAGCGACGAGGCTTCCAGCCCTTGGTTGTGCGGCCACGTTCCACATCCACCAGGACTCGTCGATCCTTGATCCGGATTCCATCTGTTTCCTTGTAGGCCGCTGATTACGTGGGTGAACTGTGTTAGCTTTGGGTTTTCTTACCACAGACTATGAAGTTCATGCTGCAAGTGGAGAGTAGATCTGATGGTGATACCTTTCATGTCCTTTTCACGCTCGTATACGATGAATGCATAGCCCCTAGAGGGTTTTTTAGACGCTTTCGGCGAGACGGTGTCCTTCACTATGCGAATCTGAAAGTGAAGTGTTAGTGACTGCAGGGTAGATGTCTGTGACAGGTGATAATCACTCGTTCAATGGGGCCGAAGCGGCCAAATTCTCGCTCCAAATCTGCTTCCTTCACCTCATAACTGAGTCGCGCAATGAATAGAGTTCTATATGGGTCACCTCGAGCTTGCGGGTCATTCTCAGGGTTGTCTATCAAACAGAAATATCGATTAGCAGGAGAGTCAAATGTGTGGGTGAGGAAAAGCATGAGCAATGCATACAGCTTTGCAGCCCTTCAGTCAGCTGATTGGCCAACTGTTCCTTCTTCTCCAGCTTCTGGCGCCATTTGCGCTGAATCCAACAGTCTGTAGCGTTGTAGGGTGCCTCTTCTTCGAACTTCTTAGCCTCGGGAAGGAACTGGGCTACGCCGGAAATGGTGCTTTTCTGGCAATCCTCTGGCGCGCGATCGCTGGGGGGGATGAATCGAAGCGGTGGTCGCGGCTGGAACAGGGCCAGCAGCGGCGGGGGAAGTTTGTCTGTCATCGGGAAATGCGACTCGTCACTCGCGAAGTGAAGTGAGATGGAACCTGACAAAGGCGTCAGGAGGGTCGCGTCCAGCGGTAGTAAGGGAGTTATGCGCCCTAGGCGCAATAGACGACGGTTGGCGCTGCCTCACCGCCACACGTGACTACTCAAAATGTTCCGGGGCAGTTTGGAATCCGCTTCGGAGTGGGTGAGGTGAATCTTGTTAAACATTCAGATCGCAGCGATGCCGGTAAAAGGACTCAAAACGATAACTTCGGCCAGGGTATGTGTGTGGATTGATTGATATAATGCAGGACAAAAGCATTGGTTGTGCGTGTGCTGACCCGAGTGTGTTCAGAATGGCGTCGGCGCCTTCATCTTGCAATGCAAGCGCCTTGACTTCCACTATTGCAACTTTGGCGGAAGCTCCCGAGGCATGCTGTAAGTGAGACTCATGTCATGCTTGAAAAAATGAGGTACTGATTAGATGGATTGCTTCAGGGCCTTCCTGACACAAGATCTTGCCGCCTTTGCTCGTGAACACCCCCAGATCGAAATCCGCGTCTCTCCGCGACCAGCGAAGCACCCTGTCATCAAGGGTCACTACATCAATGGCCATGAGAAGGCTATCTGTGTGCGAAACCTCGAACCCACCGAAATTATGAAGAAGACGATGATCCTCAAGGAGGCCAGCGGCGAGAAGCTGAAGCGAACCAAGAAGCCGGTGACGAGTCTGAATGAGAGTGTCCGTGGTATCTGGTCCCCCTATCACGGTGATCTGCGTGGTGTATGAGTTATCTAGCAGGGCGTTTTTCATGGGCTTGATCTTCGGCGGTGGTGAATGTGGTCACTCAATTTTCGAGACCCTTGCCATTGCCTCCTACTACTGTATTATTGAACCGGATCTAGACTTTTTTTCTCTCTTTGTTCATTCGTTATATCCTTCGTCACCATATGGTGACTGAGCACCTTGTTTATTTTTGCATCGCCAAGCCAGCTGTAACAATAGCTTATGAAATGGATCCTGGGACCTGAGTAATTTCCTGAATAGGCAGGCATGTTAAGTGACCTGTGGCCCACCTATATGTGAATAGCTTCTATCTTCTCTTAGCTACTTCTGCACGTTGGATCACTTCGCATTTTTATATTTCTGATCTCTTTTGATATTAGTAGCGAGTTGTTTTGTACTTCAACCCCGGACTTATTTATCTCGAAGATCCGAGCATAGTTGGCAGATTAATGTAGTTCACAGGGAGACTAGTGAAATCATTGTTTTTAGAAGGATTTTAAAACTTATATAGCAGATGTGAGGGTCAAGTTAGTTTTCGATCATCCTGGTTCTTCGCATAGGCACTTCGATGAATATAGCTAGTGTATTCTGAATGGTGCAACGTTGTTCCTGACCTACACCAGCCTCTTATCACAACAAAATCCTGACGGTATACAGTATCAGTCGCGACCCTTGTAGATGCAATTCGAGCAGGGAACGTTGAACGTCCATTGCTTCTTGGAAGCTCGAAAAATAGTGCATGTCGTATTGGTATGCAGGCGCTTTACAGGAAGGAGAACTTTTCGGTGGCCCACTGGCATGACTATTGGCAGAATATGGGGAAGCAAACCGAGTCTTAGTGACAAGAAGCGGAATAGGAGGTTTTAATTATGGAATATAAACCGGCTATGTATTTGATTAACGCCAATGCCAGTACACGGTATAAGATTCCCATAATAGCCCTTCATTAATTGATTGGATGATCTCTGACAATCTTACTTTCAATCCATATAATTGGGCAGTTCTCGTGAAATTCTAGAATCAACTCGACACTAGTATAAGTGAATAGCAAACGAATTAAAGTTTCGAAATGGGCTCAACAGTCAGAGTCCCCGTCTTCGAGATCAGATATTCTTCTATCGCGACATCTTTGCCTGCCTCCTTTCCATACCCAGAAGCTTTGATACCTCCGAACGGCGATTCGGCCCCAGAAGCGTTCCCTGTCAATTATTAGTAAGACCAAACTGGTATATAAAGGCATAAAGACAAATGTATATTCAATCTTACCTGTGTTCATCCCAATCATTCCGGCTTCAAGGCTCTCAAGCAACCTCCACGTACGGCTCGTGTCTTTGGTGAAGAAGTAGGCCGCAAGGCCCATGCTAGTATCATTTGCCATTTGGACAACTTCCTCCTCGGTCTCAAAGCGATATAATCCAAGGAGGGGGCCGAATATCTCTTCTTTGCTCGTCAACATGGATGGCGTCATGTCAGAAATGATCGTAGGCTCAAAGAAGTTTCCAGGTATATTCGTTAATCTCCTCCCGCCGCAGGCAACTTTGCCACCATTCGTAACCGCGTCGGTTATATGTCGTTCCATCTTTTCCAAGCCTCGAGTTGTCGTCAACGCTCCCATCGTTGTGCCTGGGGCCGCGCCATGACCGACTTGAAGTTTCTTTGTGGCGTTGACTAGCATTGAGAGAAACTTGTCATAAACACCACTTTGAACGTATACTCGGTTGGCGTGTGTGCATGCCTGCCCGGCGGTACGCCATTTTAAGACCATCAGTGCGGCGAGGGCTTGGTCAAGATCACCGTCGTCGAAAACTAGGAAAGGACAATTGCCACCTAACTCGAGGGTTACCTACCAAACTGTTAGTCATTTTCAAGAAATTCATATTTTGGATAGGTGCTGCAGATAGCAAGGAGATCATCTGTGGAGACGAATTGAGGTTTACCTTCTTCAGTCCATCACTACAGTGCTTCGCGATGATCGAGCCAACTGCGGTGCTACCAGTGAAAGTGACCTTGCGTACCAGCGGATGCTTGCACAGCCTCTCACTAACCACAGGGGTGTTCTCGTTATCTGTGGTAATAACATTCAAAACACCAGGCTCAAAACCGGCTCTCAAAGCTAGGTCTGCAAGCGCCAATATACTGAGAGGAGTCTCGGGTGAAGGTTTGATGATCATTGTGCAGCCAGCAGCCAAGGCAGCCGCAGCCTTACGGATAGTCATAGCAACAGGGAAGTTCCAAGGAACCAATGCTACACTAACACCGATTGGCTGCTTTGTTACCAGCGTGCGTCTATTAGAGACGGATGGCTGAGCGATTGAGCCACGGACGCGCTCAGCTTCGCCGGAGAACCACCATGCAAAGCCGAGTGCGTAATCAACTTCACCCAGAGCTTCAGCCATCGGCTTGCCCGTTTCATAGACCAAGAGTTTTGCGAGGTCAATTCGCGCGTTGGTAATTAGGCCATGCCAGTTTAAAAGCAACTTTGCTCGCATTCTGGGGTTCGCTTCTTTATATTTAAGGAATGCGGCCTGTGCAGATTCGACGTATTGATCGACATCTGGGAGGCGGTTTTTGGGACAGTGGGCGAAGACTTGGCGAGATCCAGGGTCTAAGTACTTTGTTAGAGAACCATCGTGTCGCTGATTGATAGATAGGGCTGACCTTCAACGCCGAACGTTTGCTGCTGCTGGGCCTGAACCCATTTTCCATCCAGCAGGGAGGCTTCATGAAGAAGACTGGGATCGTCTAGCTATATAATTCTTAATTACCTGGAAGATAAACAAATGGGTTCAACTTGAAGGGAGTAACACACCGTGAAAGGAAGCATGTCGAATCTTGTGTGGGTGTCAATAGTTAGATTTCTGTGTGCAGGATATATTCAACAACGAAGATTGTGATGAAAAGAATCAACAGATAGCCTCTGTATATATAGGCGACTCATCTAAACAATTGACGAGTACACCTGACGCAGAAGTACGTCCTACCGAGGAACTAAGTACCCCCGGACATCTGGAGCGGAGTTGAGCCTCTGACCAGTGAATACGTAAGTTTGCGCTGCAATAAAGTTTCGAGTATTCGAATATACACTTGATAACCAGAGACTTTGCTGGATACCGATGAGAGAGAGAGGGGCTGGTAAGGTACTTGCTCCGCTTTTGGAAGCATGACTCGGCTACCCTTATACTTTAGCGAATATCTCGCATACAAAGGTGGGCTCGGTCCTCCTCGCCCCATCAAATAAAAGTACTTTGCAGAAAACAACGCGTCTAAACTTACTGTTAGGGTTCAAATCTATCTTCCCGGGGACCTGCCCATCTGGGGGCAAGTTACTTTGTCCTTCCAAATTCCCCACTCCACAAGGAAGTTCCGCGCGGAGATTCCGGCTTCACCGTTCTGGCACGCTCGGTCTTGCCAGTTGGGGTTGTGGCTAATCTACGCCCGGTTAATCCTAACCTTCATGGAAGTGGGGTCGGAAATCTATGCAAACGCGTGAATGTCCCAGAAATACCTTCGCGTAAAACTGACCTTTGGGTACATCCCAATTCTGTCAATCGCCATCTGAAGGGTGTCGATGGTCAGTATTTAAAAAGCCCATGTTCCATATTTTCTCTCAACCAAAGATATAAACGTTCTGCTCTACACCAGTGCTTCCAAATCCTTCGCAGCCATGTCACAGAATCACCCCTTCGACCCTTTGACCCCAAGGGAAATCGCAAAGGTATGCGAAAACAGAAAATGATTCCTATGGATTGAGCCTAACCATATCAACCAGACCGCAACGATTGTTCGTCATGCATTCCCTGGACAAATCCCCAACTTCCGAGTTATCACTTTGAAAGAGCCCGCAAAGGCCGAGATGATCCCGTTTCTGGAGCACGAACATCGAGGAACTGTATCCGAGAAGCCTGCGAGAATTGCCCGTGTGCAGGTAGTCCTGCCTGATGACGAGGGATCCAAGTTCATTGAACTTTGGGTCGACATAGACCACGCAGCTATCATTAAAAAGGAACATCTTGTCGGAAAGCATCCCTATATTGATTCTGACTACATGCAAGCCGTTGAGAAAGCTTGCATGGCCGATCCACGGATTCAAGAAGAGATTGCTCACCTTCAACTACCTGACGGTGCCTCTGTTATTGTCGAAGCATGGGCATACGCCACAGATGGTCTTAATGACATGTCACAGCGAACCACCATGGTAATCTTGATTCCGGACTCATTTTGATCTGAAACTAGAAAAGAATGCTAACCGCTTATATAGTGCTGGTTCTACATGCGCTTGGTAAATGATCCCGATGCCAACTACTACGCCTATCCTCTAGACCTTTGCGCGGAAGTATCGGAACAATTGAATGTCACCAATATCTATCAATTGCCTTCCGGTCCCGATGAGCGCATGAATGACAAGCCCAAGCCATTTGACCGCCGCAAAATCCACAGTGCAGAAGCTGAATATAGTCCTGGCTTGAGGCCTTCTCCCCGAACGACGACCAAGCCGTATCAAGTCGTACAGCCTGAAGGTCCCTCATTCAAGACACAAGGAAATTATTTGGAATGGGAAAAGTGGTCCATGCATATCGGATTCAACTACCGAGAGGGTCTCACGCTCCACAATGTCCGCTACGATAACCGCAGTCTCTTCTATCGTTTGTCACTTGCAGAGATGTTTGTGCCATACGGCGACCCTCGTGCACCATACCCGCGCAAGGCGGCATTTGATCTCGGCAATGATGGCGCGGGTATCAATGCCAATAATCTCCGTCTGGGTTGTGATTGCCTAGGCCATATTAAGTACTTTGATGGCTGGCACACCACTACCTCGGGAGACCCAGTGAAGCTCCCTAACGTGATCTGCTGCCACGAGCAAGATGACGGTATCCTTTGGAAACACACAAACTTCAGGACCCAGAATGCAGTGGTAACGCGTTCGCGAATTCTGGTCTTACAAACAATTATCACGGTCAGCAACTACGAATACATCTTTGCCTTCCAGTTCGGCCAGGATGGTTCTATTCACTACGAGGTTCGCGCTACTGGAATCCTCTCGACTTGCCCGATTAATATTGGTGACAATGTGCCTTATGGTACTATCGTGGCCCCAGGTGTCCTGGCCCCTTACCATCAACATTTGTTCTCCCTCCGTATGGACCCTGCGATCGATGGCCATAACAACTCCCTGCAGGTAGAGGAGTCGTACGCCATGCCTGTTGATGTTAATACGTTCGATCATGAA
The DNA here is from genome assembly GCA_023626415.1 of Penicillium sp. S1701. Lineage (NCBI taxonomy): Eukaryota > Fungi > Ascomycota > Eurotiomycetes > Eurotiales > Aspergillaceae > Penicillium > Penicillium sp. S1701. The sequence continues at coordinate 502,987 of JAMAGY010000010.1, read as the reverse complement.
GGCAAGTCGCAGGCTCAGGTGGACTCCTACAATAATCCCTTCGGTGTTGGCTATGTCACACGCTCCTCTATTGTTGATCGGGAGGGGGGTATGGATCTGGATTTCACAAAGAACCGCACATTCAAAATTGTCAACGAGAATGTTATTAACCCCGTTACTGGAACCCCTGTTGGTTTTAAGCTACTTCCTGCCTATAGCCAGATGTTACTGGCACATCCAGAATCATACCATGCTAAGCGCTCTGAGTTTGGAAAGCATGCTGTCTGGGTCACCCGTTATAATGACGAAGAGCACTTCCCATCTGGCCGCCACACTATGCAATCGACCGGCGGAGATGGCATCGCTACAGGTATTGCAAAGCGCGCCGGAACAGAAGAATCCTTGGTAAAGAATAAGGACATCGTCATCTGGCACACTTTTGGATCGACGCACAACCCAAGAATCGAAGACTGGCCTGTCATGCCGTCGGAGAAGATGGTCGTCGGTCTCAAGCCCGCCAACTTCTTCACTGGGAACCCCGGTCTAGATGTTGCTGTGTCTACACAGGAGCGAAACCGGAGCGTGCTAGTTGATGCGGGTGATGATATCAATTCGAAGTCGGGATGTTGCAGGCTGTAATCAAATAGATTCATTCAGAGCGTTTAGAGTATATGTTTGCAAAGATCAGAAAATAGATCGCTTTATCCAACCTAAATCTGGAATCTTCTCGCTATCGTTGTTTGGTGATAAAGGTGACAGGACGAGAAACGATTTGCATGTCAAAAAGGAAAGCCAGAAAGATAGAAACCTTGAAAAGATGGCACACGGTGTTTTCAACTATCAGCATGCTCGAGCGAGTAAAAGAACTGCTTAATTGTATGGTTTCACACTTTCCCACTCCTCCAAGAGAGGCTACAACACATAAGCAGGAGTCTTGATATTTCTGAACGACATATATAAGGCCGATTAAGGTATCGCCTGAGAAAGCTTTAATTACTAAATTTGCTACACATATGAGATGATGAGTAGTTAAAAGAATAACAAATTCGGCTCGCAAGTTGTCTAGGAGGCTGTGAGATTCTGGGAAAACCGGCTACGTGGCGAGCTCTTTTTAATCCTGTAAGAATCTCGAATATCTACTTTTCTCTAGATGGTCAAGTTTATCACATCAATTTCATTGGCCTGCTTCTTTATCCTAAATTCAAAGCTTTGATTTAACTCCCCCAGTCTCCTTCAATATGGCATCAATCTCAGATGTAACTTCAATAAGCTCTTCGTCGTCAAACGGGCGGCCAACAATTTGTACGGCGGAGGGCTGCTTGAGAAATACCTCCGGATCGTCTACCGAGAAGCTTTTTTTAGTACTATTCATAATAAAAATATAAGAAAGTGAACTTACACATAGAATGATACGCTTTGTCGTATGGATTCGACATCACAGGCTCGTATGAAGAGTCGATCTGATCAATCCCGGCATCAATCTTGAAGTTGGCAACGGGTAAAATTGTCGATGGATAGTCGAGCAAGTTAAACATCGATGTGTACCCCCAATATGCATTGAAGTCATGTGGTGCGCCAGCTGAAGGTGAGACAGGACAAATCATGGCGTCCATAGGACGGCCAGAGGTGGTAATCCCGCTTGTCCGCTTCCAAGCGTCTGCAAACTGATCTTTGAAGTCTCGTATTTTCAAGTTGAGCTAGAATATCGTTATTAGTAGATTTTTATGTTTCACAAAGGTCAGCGAAATATCATACGTGACAAAGTTGCAGAGCGGTAAGATGGTTTGCCTTGTAGACCTTCAGCAGATCTGCGAAAGCCGGAATGAGTGGCTCTCCGCTGGGTTTGAGATTCGCAAGGGTCTCTTCTCCCGCCTCCTGGAAGTATATATCAAACTGAAAGTATCATCAGCAAAACAATTTCAAATTAATTGAAAACCATGGCCCCTACCGTGCATTTCGCGAGCTCCCAGCAATCGAAGGGGGGTTTGAATTCGATGACTACATCCATGCTTTAGATTTATTTCAACAGAGTCTGAGTGAGTAGACAGTACCTTCAAATCCGCGTCGGACAAGTGCCTGTTTTGTGTGCTCGATAGCTCTGAGAACAGGTGGTTGAGGCATGACCACCCCATCCCATTTCATTATGCCAACGGTCAGCTTCTCCTTAGACAGTGTCAAGTCTCTCCAGGGAATGGGAACAGCAGACACATCATATCTGTTGGATAAATCCCCAGTAAGGATTTTGGTAAGCATCCGGACGTCTTGAATGGAGTGACAAACAGGACCTGCTGAATCTCGGATAGAGATCTGGCCTGTCTTCGTACCTCCCCAGCCAGCTTTCGGCACTCGAAGCGAAGTGGGCCGAATGGCATAAAGTCCATTGTAAGCAGCGGGAATTCGAATCGAACCACCGATATCCGATGACGGCGCAATTGGGCATCCTTTCATAGCGACTAGAGCACTATCTCCACCAGAGCTGCCTCCGGCAACAAGTTTGGTATTGAAAGGGTTCAGAGTTCGACCCCACAGATTGCTTGTTGTTTCCAGAGCCATTCCCGTCTGGGGCATAGTGGTTCTACAAAAGAAGATGGCACCAGCGGCACGAAGTGTTGCCACAATGGCAGAATCATGATCTTCGATCTGAGCATCATGATTCTTAACGTAGCCCCGAGTAGTTCGTTGACCTTTCACGCTATAAGTATCCTAGATGGAGTCAGACACCAGGAGAGATTAAATTTTTGATCTAAATCTTACTTTCAGTGCTACAGGAACACCATGCAATTCACCCAGAGGCTTTCCTCCTCTGTCCAGGATGTCATCCAGGTGTTGGGCCTGTTGTATCCCTTCCTCAAGATGCCATGCAGTGAGACAATTAACCTTGTCTACTGTCAGTATGTTGGTTATGTTTCTCGGGACATTCAACTTGGCTTACTAATTGGTGGGCAATAGCAGCGCGGGCAGCAAACGCCTCCAAAACCTCTACTGCTTTGAGCTGGCGAGACGCGATTCGTCTTGCCAATTCCGTCGCAGTGAGCTCAGTAATTTGAACTTGGCGCTGTGTCAAGATCCCGCATGTCTTGGGTAATTGTGAGACATCCGTCACCGACGAAAAGAATGTTGTGTCAATCCTCCATTTGCTAGGAAGAGAGTTCAGTAAATCAGCCTGAGCCTTTTTAGACACTGCTTCCCACGACATGCCGAGGAATCTGTGACTTTTCGGGGAAAAAAAAATAACTGAATATGTATACAAGTATGACGTTCGGAGGAAACTGATATACCGTCTTTTGATTTCCTCGGGTCTGATATTTCCGGAATTTCCGCTAAGATGAGCGTGTGATAAGTAGCCTCAAATATTTGTCAAAGGTTAACGCGACGCTGTTGCTCCTTCAAATTGTCCGTACCCACTTCAAACCTACGAACCCCACACTTGCCTTTTTCCGTGCCCACTATTCCGGGTCCACATGGTGACAGTACCAAACGCTTATTTTGTCCGCGTACGAGCTATATTCCCAACCCAAAAACCCTTAGGCCATGTGTATCCTCGATTATAATATGTTTGTGGCCGACTAAAACGTTTCCTCTCAACCCTTCTGTGATTCACATAGGTGTAGTGTACAAGATGAAATCCGGAAGGAATAGCACCACGATCGCTGACATTAGTGAGAATAAAATCTAGCCAAAGAAGCCACGTTCATTGTGATTAAGATATCAACTCGGCGTATCTTGAAAGACGTGTGGGTCCTCCAAGGCGAATCGGCCTCTCAATATACAGCCCAGGCCAACCCTGAGATCGCCCAGAAGGCGCTCAAGTGTTTCTTATTTTAATTAACAATGCTCCATAAATCGTTCTCCAAGAAGTCACGAGATAACTGATCTATGTTGAAATGCTCCATATTGTCCAGATTTGTAGGAAATGAACACATGGACGGTGGAAGGGAATCAAGACGATCCTGTTCTCGATCCGCTTCAGACTCCTCAGGAAGACAATCAATGAAGTGCGTTTTAAGCCTCATATTCGACGTTCCATCGGTTCTAAGACCTGTCAGTGAGTCCAGATCTACATTATGAGTCGTCTCTGACATGTTGGGAAGGAGAAGGTCCCAAAGCCACTCTGACTTAAAATTAATGGTCGTTTCTTGATGTGTCGCCTGTGAACGGTTTTGATCGGCGAGAATTCGTAATTTTCTAAAAGTAACAAGCTGCACATTGTATTAGCTCTGATGTTACCCTTTCTGATTGTGTAGTTGTCTTTGAAAAGCGCCTGCTACTTCTTGATCGAAGCCTCAAAGCAAATTAATCGGACATTACCTTTTGCGAAATGTGTGGCCACATATGAGCTATGGTGTTCATATGATTCTCGCATATATCCAAATTGTCACGCATTCGTCGGGCCACCTTTTTATCTCTCGTAAATTGGAATAACCATAGAACAGTCGCACAGGCGGCAATGGCGTCCCCCAGTATTGGATTGGAAATCGTCATCAAACCTTCACTGAGTTGGAGAATTCGAAATAGCCAGCTCACATGGTATAATGCCATATCGACTTTCTGCTGAAGGAAGACGCAGGACTGGGGTATATCTGTCTGTGACCGCAAGACAACGAGATGCAAGAATGGATGATTAAGAATTGCCTGCGCAGCGTGCCACAATATTTCTGTCGTCATCCAAGGATTCCAATACTCTCTATGCTGATCAATCTCTGTCGCAGATCGATTGGGAAAAGCAACATTGAGGAGCAAGTGGTGCTTGCTATGCTGAGCCTCGAACTCAATAAGTTCTATTCCCAACTTGGTGTGGATTGAGTCCGCCAACCATGGTTTCTCAAGCTCGCCTTGCGAAAGACGATGTAAATATAACCTGATCTTACCCCATATGGAAGTGATGCGCAAAGAGTACGCATTAATTCCAATATCTTTACCTAGGGGCTCGTCAACCAATTCGCGGTCCGACATATTTGAGGTGCTTGCCGTCATGGAGGGGTACAAAGGAGGCGGTGGTAAAGCGGCAGTCTCGGGATAATTGGAGATATGTGTGCCTGGAAGTTCCGATTCGTAAGGGAGAAAAAGCCGTTCAAGAGCAAAGACACTCCAATATGCCCTTGCCTCTGCGTCATCTGCAGATTCTGGTATAGACTTTTTGATGAAAAATGTACGCATGGCATAGAGTCGCGAAGCGATGCCAATAGTCATCCACGCCTGAGCGGGCTGGGATGCTGATGGGTTTTATCAGCTTTTCTGAAATGACAAAAGACACAGGGAAGCGAGCCAGTCATAGTTACATTTGATATGCTTCATTGTAATCAAGCACAAGGATCGAGTAACATCTAGCCTTGCTTTGCCACCTGAGGACAGTCTCATTGTGGTATCCTCAGAAGAACGAGCATAGAAGTCCTCAGCAATATGTTGTTGGTTATTGAAATAAGGATGACTCGAAATCTTCAGCATGAGAGAAAGAAAGCTCCAGAGAACGAACTCTGGGCCCGCGAGTAGCTGATCTGCCAGTCCTCCGAGGTGAAAAAGAGGTAAAGGCTGGAGATGTATCTTCGTCCGATACACTTCAACGAAATGTTCTATAACATCGACAGGGGGCTGAGGTCTTAGTAGTGAATTTATCAATATAATGGTTATACATGGGTTCAAAGACTGCTGAAGGATTCACACTACCTTGCAAGTGTGAAGGCACAAGATTGACTTGGAGACTGAATGAGATTTTGAGCGTCCACATTATCATTCATGGATCGCTCTGGAGATTCGTTGATCGGTTCAACCACAGAAACTGTAGCGTCCGGCGAGAGCTCCATCTGGCGGTTGGTGGAAGATCTGTGAACGAAACTTGAGCACATGTATAGAGGAACTGGAGCAATAGCAAACCTACTCCAAGAGACCATAAAGATGATCTATGCGACGTTCCATCATTTTTAAACGATCTGTGGTTGGTGCTTTCCTGCTCTCATCCCATGAGCCGGCGTATTTACGGCTGGAATACCTTGTCGCGGGTAGGAGATTACCTTGCATCCGCGACGGCTTTTTTCCCAATGCCATTGGTGGGCATGGAGCCTCTGGGGAGGTAAACACATGTTGTGTCAAGACGCAGGCAGAATGAACAAATCGGCCGTTCACCCGAGCATTTAGTCTTCTTCCGGCTGATTTTTTCATCAATTTTCGATACAGGGAAGAAGTCCAATTCAGTGGGGAGGTAGACTTACCGGCATTGCTCACAAGATTGCCGTGTCAACGGCTCAAATGTAGCGCTTGCTCGAGACATTATGCCCATGCATCTTAGACCATTTTCATGTATTAATTATACTGCTGAACAGGTTGAACGTGCTTGCTGTGAGGTCACGATAAGCGGGGAAGGTCACGGGTTAATTGCGGAGCGGTTCGCAAGGGGACACCACGTGACACTGCGGTTGAACTATAACAATACTTGAAAACTATCAGGGCAACTGTTGATTGATTTTTGTTCAATGTTGTTCGATACAAGTAGGCTAGTAGAATGATAGTTATGCAAGATGTGATCCCAGTTCCCCTAATGATCTCTGAACCGGATGAAGGGATGATAGGTCAGCCACCCTTTATTGGTTACAAACACTCTTCATTTCAATGACTACATAGTAAATCCTACACGAACAAATGGTAAGCACCATTGATCGGGTATTCATCTTCATAATAGTCATATACTAGCTCAAATTTGAGTAAATAAACATATATCTCCAATTGTTGACCGAATGCTCATTCTCCTGCCTACAACCCCTTTGATACTCTGATTACCAAGACGTCCACTCTAACTAAAGCACGAGAAATAGCGAGCAACTATCAAGCTGGCTTTGCAGCTGCAGCATTAACTCCAAGTCACGCTGTTCAGGTACATATTAAATCAAAGAAAAGCTGGTTCACAAGTTATCTCGTCACCCGGACTTCCGGTCTGAATACCACGGAACTTCCGGCCTGGGGAAATTACTTCGATATGGATCGAAATTGTGGAGTAGCAAATCCCGATTTTCCTTGTGTAAAACATACTGTATGCGTCACTCTTAATGCAGACCATCGATAGTATATCGCTTTTACGTTATGAAAATGATGATGAATGTCATATCAAGATGTGGGGAATCTGGGGGTTCAAGACGGAGAAAGTACATGGTGGGGATGTACAAGGTAGACCACAATACTCTTAACAAAGCATGGCGTGCGAGATATGTCGAGTATCAAGTGGTGGGATTAGAGGCAGCTCGTGTTTTAGACGATATCTGGCCCGGAAGCTTTTCTTTCCTTTACGGGTATCGTTATAGTTTTTGTTTTCGAAACGAGATCGCAACAGCACGCTGTTGTGATCCTTGAGGCTTGCGGGTCAATTCCTTACACCCGGCAAAGGCACAAATTACCAACTTGCCACATGATAGGCTTGTCGCTTATGAAAATTTCCTGGGGCTGAAGTATCTTTACCCCAGAGCAAAAAAGCCTAAGAAGACAAATAGCAATTCGTTCCCGTGCCAGGGCATTCCTTTATATCTACAAATTCCCCCTTTTCAATTTAAGAAAAACGAGATGCACGAGAAAAAAGACCCAGAGGCTTTAAATGAAACTCCTTCACTAGCCGGCGAGGTGCAACCTGAAGCCACATTGACTGAAGATGCTGTCTTCGGAGTAATCTCAGAGGATGGACCTCACTATCGCAATGTATGTTTGCTTTTTACCAAGTTAGTGGTGCCAGCAAGACTTACCACGTTCAGTTGGGATGGATTGGAACTTCCATTCTTATGATGAAATCACAAATTGGGTTGGGTGTATTATCAATCCCATCCGCCTTTGATGCATTAGGCATTGTCCCTGGCTTCATCTGCATGATCACCATTGCTGTAGCTATGAGTTGGTCCGGCTATATGGTTGGTGTCTTCAAGCTCAACCATCGTGAAGTATATGGTATAGATGATGCGACCGGGCTAATTTGCGGTCCAATTGGCCGGGAGATACTCGGAATTGGATTTTCTCTTTGTAAGAGGGTCATCAGCAACAATCCTTACACCAAAATGCTAATCGCTGTGGTGGTTTGAATAGACTTGTTATTCTGCGGTGCTTCCGGAATTCTCGGTCTCTCTATCGCCTTTAATGCAGTCTCTAGTCATGGGACATGTACTGCCGTTTTTGTGGCAGTCGCAGGTATTATAGTTCTTGGCCTCGCAAGCATTCGAACTCTTGACCGTATTAGCATTCTTGCATGGGTTGGATTGGTGTGTATGCTTGCTTCTAGTAAGTATGGCCCAAGTGAAGGACCTTTGCTACCATGGTAATTCTCACGTATCCATAGTCCTCATTGTCACTATCGCCGTGGGAGTTCAAGATCGCCCTGACGCCGCACCACCCGGGCCATGGAGTTCTGATTACAAAATTGTGAATTCCCCGAGTTTCGCCGATGGTATCTCAGCAATCTCACAATTAGTATTCGCATACGCTGGCACACCTTTCTTTTTTCCGATTGTATCTGAGATGCGGGATCCTCGAGAGTACGCTAAGTCATTAACGGTCTGCCAAACTGTTGTAACCGTCACTTACATTACGATTGGAATCGTGGTATACTACTCCTGTGGATCCTATGTCTCTTCGCCTGCCCTTGGTTCGGCTGGAAGATTGATCAAAAAGATTGCCTACGGAATATCGCTTCCCGGGTTATTTGTTACCTCAACTATAAGCACCCATGTAAGATCATGTCCTGCTTTCGGCACATATATTACCTAACAATCAGACAGATGGCAAGCAAGTACTTCTTTGTGCGATTGATGCGAGGATCAAGGCATCTAGCCGCAAACACATTTGTCCATTGGATTACCTGGCTATCTTGTGTCTTCACCATTATTGTCATCGCATATGTTATTGCGAGCGGAATTCCTGTTTTCGGTAGCCTCATCTCTCTTGTGGGGGCTCTTTTAGGAACGTTACAGTGTTTCCAGCCAGCTGGACTGATGTGGCTATACGATAACTGGAGCAAGGGCAAAGGAAGACGTTCCATAAGGTGGACTTTGATGTGTTGCTTCAGCGTGTCGATGGTCATTATTGGTACGTTCTTGATGGTTGCTGGCACTTACGGTGCAGTTGTTGGAATTATTGATTCCTTGAAAAGCGGAACTTCAAGTCCTTGGTCTTGCGCTGATAACTCTTAACCCCGGGTTGACATATCTCACCTACCTATATGCACCGTTGCTATGTCCGAATAAGGGTCAGCGATGAGAGGGGTATCAATGGAACGTTCTTTATTTCGTGGGCCATATTATGCCTTATCTGACCAATATCGTCAAGTATATTTGATTCAACTGTAGTTTCAAACATTCAGTATTGTAAATACATGAGCGAAGGAAACTTCGACCAGGCGGCCTGCTGTAGAACGTGTTTCACGCCAACCGTGGAATATCTCTTGGAAATCCGGAAGTTCCGTGACCTCGGGATTCCGGTGTTCTAAATGTTAGGCCCAAGCGTTTACCTTGTAACATGAAATGTATTTCGCAGTCGGAAAATTTCCAAGCTTAGTTCCGGTGCTAACCTAATGCGGAGGCTTTTGGGTAGATAAGGGAGCGGAGAGTCAAATAACGGTTACTATTCAAGTTGTCAAAATTGTCTTTCACAACAATGCACATCACATGGCCATACTTCGCATGTCTAGTACTGCTTCCAGAGCCTTGAGTCTCAGTAACTCATTTTCGGGTTAGTCTTTACGAAATTACGCGAGGCTGGTCAGTAGTGTTGTTTATTCAATGGCTTACCCCTATACCACGAGGCGGCACCGCAGCATGCGCACACAGTTTGTATCACCTGAATCATTTCAACAGATACAGATACAAACACATACATAAATATAGAAGCAGCCAATTATTAGCCAAAATGGGCTATGGGGAGACAGAATATCTGCTAGAAGATCACGTTCCTGAATGTAATGTTTCCATGCCAAGCAATCTAGTAGCCACTAAAGTCATATTCTACCTCGTAGTCCTCAGAATCAACCTCACCGTCAGAAAGCTCGACGTCCTGAAGATTTTCTCCTTCATCCTCCTCCTCGGCGGTAAATCCATACTCGTCTTTGCTGATCTTTTTCCAAGCAGCGATGGTCTGCTTTCGAGTTATACAAAATGGCAGCTTTGACAAAGAAACACAACCATCCTTGGTAACCTCGACACTCTGCCCAATAGAGCTAGCAGTATCGGTCTCTCTATCCATAAGGATAATATGAATAAAGAATACCATTCCTGGCTGTGCAATAACAGTTTGACCTCGGACAAACATAGGATAATCCATCCAGGTAGGAGCAAAAGTAGCACCCATGCTATATCCACAAGCATTAAACCGCTGCTCTTTAAATCCATTCTCGTCCGCTACACGGGCGTAGGCATCAAAAACTGCGCCGATTGCTTTCCCCGGTTGAAGAGCAGCCATCGCTGCTTCCATCTGAAGAATATTGACCTCGAACATACGACGAGCGAGCTTGGTAACGCCACCAATATGGATAGTTCGCATTAGGCAGGCATGGTAGTGTTTATAAACACCGGCATGTTCAAGCGTCACTTGGCGATCAATTTTGGACTTTCCACAAGAATACCTAGTCAGGACAGCTTTATTCCCAGACACAAGGATATTTTCGTTCGCGGGATCATCTCCACCACCCTCATATACTGTCCCAACAATTTCTCTCCATAGGTCACCTTCATAGGCACCAGGCTTAGCCAATTTCAATGCTCGAACAAGTGCAAAATCGGCTAGATAAGCAGCCTTCCGGATCTTATGGAGCTCAGCTTCTGACTTGATAATTCGCAATTCACGACCAAATAGTGTGCTGTGATTGACCCAGGTGCACAAGCCACTAGTTGTTTCCTCTAGTAGCTTCCCAATCTCCAGATTCAACGTAGCGGAATTGGGCTCATAGCCAATTCTCTTTGATGGTGAGTCAATGCCGAACTCCTTGAAGACTTCAGCAACTAAAGCAACCGGATTGCTACCCACATCGTCGGGTCGAATCAAAATTTCTTCCTCCTTCAGAATGGAGGTGTAAAGAGCCTGTCGAAGATCGGGCATGCGAGTAATTAGACGCATCAAGCCATCATTGTGAAAGTACATGGCTTGGAAGAAGACATATCCAAAGGTGTCGAATCCAGTGAAGTAGTACAAAGACTCTTGTTTGGTCATAAGAAATCCATCGAGGCCTTCTCGCTTCATGAGTTCGAGGGCAGCCTGCCGACGCTGTCGGAATTCCTCCTCAGAGAAGTGCAAAGCACGTTGAAATGGCTGGGGCTTCCGCACAAGGACCATGATGACGAGTTTTGAGTTAAGAAGAGAGCAGAAAAAGGTAGAGGCGATCGAGAGAATCGACTGGTGTTTGTAGTTTTTTATTCTCTTCAATTGTTTCAATTCATGTGGAGGACAGACAGGCTGGGTCTTATACTTCTCTTTCCGGGCTCATGAGGAGTTCAGCGCATCTAGTTCCGCACGGGAAAATAGACAATCTGACCTCAATCAGGTCATGGATCAAATCATCATTGCCCACATTCTCCGGTCTCTCAAGACAAGCACCCCGGGGTACTAGGCCGTCTCTGCGAGTCTGTTCGATTTCATGGTTGCCTTTCATAGAGAATTGCAAATCAGGCAGGACCGCGCGGATTTCACGGCATATCCGAAGTACAGGTGGATCTTCATTGTGGGGTTGGTGCTCTCGGGGTCGTTTAGCGCGAATGTAATCCGAAGAACCAGACTGATTGCAGAGCGCTAAGACTTGAATCGGGCAGGAGCGACCGGAGGTCAAAGCGTTAATTTTGGTTGGTCTGACTTGGGATCTACACATTATCTGGGGTATCTTGGAACTCCGGATACGAGTAGAGTGGCGAAGGGGCCCGTATCTATTACTAGTACTAAAATATAGTATACTCCTTATCGTAACGTGGCTTGAGATCATCACCATGAAAGACTTGTTTTGAGTCTGTTCATAACTAACATCTTTTCCCGTCATCCGTCTTCACCGGGCTGCTAGCTTCACAAGTAGTCAAAATTTTTCAAGATGAAAAAATCCGAGCCAAACGACCAGGAGACTCCAAGCACCGCTAGCATGGAATCCACAAATAGCGGTACAACACACCGTGGCCTAAAACCTCGTCACAGCCAGATGATAGCCTTAGGTGGATGTGTTGGAACCGGTCTGTTTGTCGGCACAGGTGCAACCCTGGCCACGGGAGGACCGGCTTTTATCCTCGCGGCCTTTATCATAATGAGTATCCTGGTTTACTGCATCGTCACCGTTATCATTGAGCTTGCGGCCTACCTACCCATCAATGGGGCGTCAATGTCCTATTACGCTACTCGATACGTCTCTCCAAGCTTAGGTGTGGCAATGGGGTGGCTTTATGTGTATTCTCTGGGCATTCTGGTCCCTTACGAAATTACTGCTGGTGCCTTGGTGATTGACTATTGGGATAGGTGAGTCTTCTACTCAATCCGGCGCCTGTCTATTTCCTACTAATTAACGATGCAATATACAGCCCTGTGAATCCCGGGGTTTGGATCACGATATTCATCTTCGTCATCGTTGCTCTGAATTTTCTGCCCGTCAGCTATTACGGAGAATCGGAGTTCTGGTTTGCAGCAATTAAGGTTGTCACCATTGTAGGCCTCTTAATTCTCGCATTCATTATATTCTGGGGCGGAACTCCCAAGCAAGATGGCATTCTAGGGTTTCACTACTGGAATGACCCAGGTGCGATCAACTCATATCTTGTCCCTGGTTCAGCGGGACAATTTGTTGCGTTCATTGAGACTTTAGTCCTGAGTGCATTTCCATTCGCATTTGCACCCGAGCTTCTAATTTTCACTAGCGGAGAAATGAGTAACCCGCAAAAAGATCTCCCAAAGGCTGGTCGCCGATTCACTCTCCGCTTGATTGTGTTCTATATCGGTTCGGTCTTAGCGATAGGTGTCATGTGTCCGTCCAACGAGAATGCGCTGGTATCAGGCGGACAGGGGGCAAAATCTTCGGCCTTCGTCGTGGGCGTTCAGCATGCGGGCATTCATGGCCTTGGAAGTGTCGTCAACGCTGTCATCCTGACAACGGCGTGGTCAGCTGGCAGTGCCTACTTATATATGAGCTCACGTGCCCTCTATTCATTGGCCGTTATAGGCCAAGCACCTGCTATTTGCAAAAGGTGCACCAGGAAAGGAGTACCATATGCTGCGGTTATAGCTTGCAGCTTGTTTTCACTACTTGCCTATCTTAATGTTGGGGCTAGCAGCTCGACAGTGTTTCAATGGTTTGTTAGCATTACTAACACATCGGGCTTCATCTCTTGGATATGCTGCTGTGTTGTGTACTTGCGTTTCCGGGCGGCCTGGAACGCCCAGGGCCAGCCAGAGTTGCCTTATCGAAGCTGGATTCAGCCATACGGCTCTTGGATCGCTATGTTTGTCTTCATAATCTTGGCATTGGTCAATGGCTTCACTGTCTTTTTCCCTGGGCAATTTGTTGTTTCGACCTTTGTGACTACATATGTCGGCATCCCCGCATTTTTCATGGTTTATCTCGTCCACAAGATATGGAAAGGACACTCAGATCCTTGGCTACTCCCAGCTGACGAAGTTGATATCTTTGAAGGCTTGGAACATATTCATGATGGGCAAATACCAGCTTCAGAAGATGGGCGCGAGCAGAATAAGGCCTAGATTTGTATTGGTCTAGACGAATAATATCTACTAGTACAACCAATGCAAATACAGTCCCTTCTATAAACGCGGAAACTGCTCTGAGTAGGCGAGATAGCAACGCAAATGTTTGTAAAAAGAAACATCTAAGGCTCCGAGGTAACATGGAAACTTGTGAGCAAACCCGCTGGCCTCACCAGAATAGTTTTTTAAACTTGCTGCAATGGCCCCTTTTTGCTTTACTCGCCAGTTCGGCCGAGGCTAGTTATCTCGAAACATGTACATGAACACATCCTTGCTTCCAGGCCCAGGAGATCAGTTGACCCACATCTGGCTGACTACGAGAATCTTGATAGTCAATATCTGTCTGGATAGGAAATCACGAATCACTCCTCTCCGGTTAAGCGAGTTATCATATCCCATAGAAGCGAAGTGCGGAGTCGTCAAAACAGGAAGGCGCCTCCAGAGTTTGAAAACGATGCTTTGACTGGCTGTGGAGTGCGGAGTGCGGAGTACGGAGTACGGACGGAGTTTCCGTGACGGGTCGATGGTACGAAGGTAATCTGGATCGTTTTTATAGATAATTCACTGATAGCGCAACCCAATTGCCCCGTATCACATTGTGTTAATTGGCTCGCTTTACTTTAACAAAAAAAATGGCAACTCTTTTGAATCATTCTGTTATAGCACTGCATCGCCAAATATGCCAAATTGAATCGATCACAGGTAACGAGCGACCGGTCGCGGGGGTGATTGTCTCCTATTTAGAACAGAGAGGGTTCACTGTTGAGAAACAGTTTGTCCCATCTGCTTATTCTGATGAACGTTACAATATCCTTGCATATATTGGGGAGAAACGAGACAACAAGATATGCTTTTCAAGCCATATTGACGTGGTATGCACGCGAACCTCGAAGCTGATTACGACCGTCTGTAAGAACGTCTAACTCCTCTCAAACCAGGTACCACCATACTGGGCTTACGAGCTCATCAACAATAACACCGAGATTCGTGGTAGGGGCGTGGTCGATGCAAAGGCCTGCGTTGCAGCTCAGATTGTTGCAGCAGAGGAGCTGCTCGCTTCGTCGAGTATTAAGCCTGGTGATCTTTCGTTGCTCTTTGTTGTGGGTGAGGAAACCGAGGGCGATGGAATGATCTATGCAAATCGGCTTGGCTTGAGTTGGGATGCGGTGATATTTGGAGAGCCAACCCAAGGAACTCTACCCAAGGGACATAAAGGTGTACTGAACGTGCACTTGACTGCCACGGGCAAAGCCGCCCATTCAGGTTATCCTGAACTTGGAGAGTCGGCAGTTGATAAGTTGCTGGATGGACTGCAAGAAATACGGAAGCTACAGCTTCCTTCAAGTGATCGATTTGGGAATACGACCATGAACATTGGTCGCATGAATGGTGGTGTTGCTCCTAACGTCATTCCTTTTTCTGCAGAGGCCGACATCATGTTTCGAGTTGCTGGTGGCACCATTGATGAGCTGAAAGAGTCGCTTGAAGGGGCTTTGAAGCGATGTGGTAGTTCATGCACGTTGACATACGCGTCTGACGCCTGTGAGCCTGTTCATATCGAATATGATGTGGCTGGCTTTGAGACGATGGTGGTCAGCTATGGGACTGATATTCCCAATCTGAAAGGCAACCATAAAAACTATCTCTATGGTCCAGGATCTATTCATGTCGCTCATACCGATGATGAAAGGCTGAAAGTGGCCGACCTGGTGGATTCGGTATCAGCTTATAAAACGCTCGCCCTACACGCCTTGAAAAACTAGCTTTGCTATGGGATATCCAAGACAATTAGCCTTCAAAGTTTGTAGCTAATATGATATCTCTCCATCTATTAAATGCCAAAATATTGGTTTCAAATAGTTCTCTTATTTGCCGTAGCACTGAAGATATCACTAGTTCTACCTTAGAATACTTACCCCGTCGCGAAGAAAGCGTAAACGAACATGAATTGCACGATTCCAGAATAAAAAATGTCTGCTCAAATTGAAAATTGAGTTCTATTCATGGGATATCTGGTTATCAAACTGGGATAACGTCTATATTCGATACTTCAAGCTCTTTTCTCCAATTAGATGTCTGGTCGTAATGAAGACTTTCCCATACGTAGTGGATGGTAGCATGTTGTTGTGAGAAGTTTTTCAGTCGATAGTTCTGCACACGGATCCACCACCTCTCCCACTTTTCGCGCTGTTCTCCCACGGCTTCGCATGACGCAATATAGGCTGGCCATGATATCGGTGCCGGGCGAGATTCATGTTCGAAAATATTTTCTTTCAAATCTTCCACCTAGTTCATCGCAGATAAGGTGGCTTCTTGCTCTATGTTGAGAAGGCTCCTTTCACAACTCTGTACTGAGCGATAGTAATAGATGAGGGATGCGTGGTGGAAAGCTTTCGCTTGTGCACGTGCAACTGGAAGGATCTCTTCGTTTTCCGATCCTACTGTTGAGAAACTCTCAGAACATATTTTCCAGGACCATAGTTCATCTCCCAAAGATTCACAGGCTTCCAGAAGGCCATCGGGGAATTTTCGATCCTTATAGTAATCTGTGTGCCGGGTAGCAACATATATCTTGTCAATGGAGCGGGCAATGGTAGAGGTAATCCCATACAAATACTCTATACTGGGATTCGCGTAATCACCAGCTCTTGTTTCAAACCATGGATTTTTAGATATCCACGGCAACGGGTCATGCCTGGGCTGTGCGGTTTGAGCAAACAGACGAAGCATTGTGCATATTGCATTTAGTTGGCCGGTTTCCCGGCTTACCATAATGGCGTGATGGCGTGAGGCCTGAAGACGGAATCCTGCCTCTAAATGAATCCAATGATCATGGGTACCGCCATCCAGAATCTTTACCACCGAAGTTTAGTAAGTTGAGTCAAAATCTTGCATTCGAGGGGGGCTTACATCCACGGAGACTAGAGACAAAACCGCCATCATGAGCTCTTTATATGTGTCCACTTTCCTAGAGATGGCGCATCGAAGGGCGGAGAGAGCCTCTTTTTTGTGATGACAAATAAGACGCTCAAGATCCTGGCTCTCAACACCTAGCCCCGAAATGTGAATAGCAGCTGTAGCTACTAGACTATGAAACACTGCTTCTTCTGCCGAGTTATTTCGACCCAGAGTTCGATAGTCCTCCCCATCGAGCGACCTTTTGATTGCAAGTGGAAGATACAGAGAACGGAAAGGATTATCCTGGTGTGTCACTGGCTGCATGAGATGCGCGACATGTTTATCATAGTGAACGATAAGCATTGCGGCAGAAAACCTAGTAGAACTCGGGGTGGTCATATGATAAAATGGTGTGGGCAGAGGCATGTAGTGCGTATCTAGCACTGTCCTTCCTTGCCAGATCGCCTCTTGCGTGGGCCTGTTTGTAGAGCTTTGACGTTGCAAACCCAAACCCACAACTCTATGGCTTGACACATCTGAAGTGGCAGCTTCTTCAAATAACTGCATTAAATGAATGTTTTCATCGATCTCATAACAATCGATATTGTTATCATGATAGGTCTAGTCATCAGGAGAATGTTGGCGATTATCAGTCCAATAAGTCTCCTCTTCATCACCCATATCAGCAGCGAAGATTGATGGCAGACTTTGACTTTCAAACGAAAGTGTTGAGTCCTCCACCTGTAGAATTAGCTGGCTGAAGTCAGAAATATCAGGTGGTGTTGCAAGGGTATGTTCAGTTTCTTCTCCGAGAACAGATAATCTGTCCTGGACCGGTCTAGACACGTTGTTCTCATAATAAGCGTCCTCTGATGGGGAGGATGATGAGACTTGAAAGCCTTGGTCAAAAGGCTTAAGGCGAAAAACACAAAATGGGCCGACTATTGTCTCGGACTAGGGCTCCTTATCAAGTATAGAGAGGGCGCTGGCAAGTTCCTCATCTGTCATTTGCTAATTCGGACATCTCTCTTTCATGGTCAATTCTTAGTTTCCCCTATTTACCTCCGCTTGAAGTGGACAGGGAACCCAAGACTCACCTGGAATGATCCTCATCCGGCTGCCATTGCGTTTAGGGTTCGATTTGTCTAAATTTACGCCCCAGTTCAGTCGAATACCATACCCGTCGCAAACTAAATTGGCTTCTTCACATGTTACACACGAGCCTGGACGCTCGTCACATTTTATCCGTCGTTTTCGACACGTCCAGCAACTTTTAACATATGAGATTGAGGCTTCGAAGAAGGGAATGATGTTATCCTTACCCACTGTAGGAAATGGTTCGAGTTCGCCATTTTTTCAATCTCTTCGAGGGACCCACGAGCATGAGAAATTGAGTAAACTAGCCTGGCTCTACCATATCTTTTGAAAATAGGAGGTAGGGGCCAAAGTGTGCAAACTACAGCGTGGACTTAGGGCTCCGGGGGGTCTTATGCGGGGTAAACTGGAAATTCCGGTCGGATATTATCCCCACGCTAAGCCTAATTTGATCACGCTTCTCTCTCGCTCTTCAAATCTGACCAACAAGAGGTGCCTGTTTCGGCATCAATTAACAATATCATAGTGGGGGCTTTTTGTTGACCTTGGTATCTCTGGGCACCTCCTTTTCCACCCTATCGCTGAGTCCGGCAAATACAAGTCATAAAGCCATGGACTATTTCTCGAAGGAAATGATTCACAGTATGATGATGTACTAGTATTTTCAGTCACCCTGCACGCCAACAAAGCACTATAAGATTTTTTTCAATATCATTTAAACTCAAAAATATATACTACTAGTAGATATTAAGAGAACCAGGAATCATCCTAGATACAGAATATCAAATTCAAGTTAATATATAATCCCGAATAGACTCGGAGTTAGTCTATTTACGCACCGACACTAAATATTATATAGAGTATGCTTAATTCAGTGTTTAATTTGTATGTTAATCGAAGCCATTTTTGTGGTGCGGTAACGCGTTCAATTTAGAAGGATGATTTTTGGAAGGGTTTTCGTATGGGGGGCCCTTTTTTGTTTGGTGTCAGACCCTCATCAGCGAGAGTCCCATTAATATTGTAGAAATTTAATTCAGATGGGGCCGGTCAGTGTGAGCTTCAGTCAGACCCTGAGAATTTATTATCGCATTATGCATAATTTAAATTGCACGGATGTGATAAACTTGATTGTTAAGATCGAACTCGGAAACTTTTCGGCCAAGTATTCCAGTATGTCGGTGAGCTGCAAATTTGTGTTTCATGTAAGCCATTCGTTAGCAGTCTCAGGCTGTCAATCACGGAGAAATATTATGAGAATTCCGAAGGTTGATCTCGAATAGGAGGCTCAGATTTAATCTATTCTTCATTTCTACTGTCTTAGTGGACGACGAAGTCAGACGAAAAAGTGCCCAACCTGAAACAGACAGTCTTGACCCTGTGGATCATTGACATCCCGGGAAAGGACCGCACCCCAAGTGGATTAGATATTAATGAACCGGTTGTTTTAAAGTGCGACCTACCAATTGCAGACTTCCGGGTGAATACCGTATGACCAGAGCTAGCCCTGCACCATACTCTCTTGCAAGCAATGTTTCGGACCTGTTGTCCTAACTCGTTGAAAATACCGAACTTCTCAAGGCAGAACTTGAATGAAGGGCTGGGTCACCTCCACTGACGTCTCTGTTGAGAGGAGATATAAGGAAAATGGATGCTCGCCAAATTCAAAAGGAAGTACAATCACAGAAAATTCCACCCTGATCAGCGACTTGCTTCACAATGCCCTCTACTTCTCAGGTCGCTACTGTTCTTGCTGCTCTGGCCCTTGGCTCCGTCGAGGCTGCCATGGGCCCTGCCTTTAGCACCGGCCCTGTCGGGAGTGGTTCTTGGATTCGAGAGGCCACCTCGACTCTGGTTCTCCCCGATGCCCCTAGCGGAAGCTCTGGAGAGACCTCCCTTTGGGTTGGCATGGGAACTTCCAATGGCGATTTGATCCAGTCTATCGCCTCCAACTGGCAGTCCGATTCCTGGAGCATTTATGCTTACACCTTGACCAAGACCGGAGGTTTGTTTAACGGCTCCTTTTGCTCGACAATGACTCACTCAGTGGATAGATAACTCCCAGATGCCTCTTCAGGGAACAGCTTCCGACGCAACGGAAGGTCAGAAAGTGACCATGCACTGTAAGTATATACCATCGATGACTCGCCGTTGCTAGCACGGCTAACAATCTCCAATAGACAAGTTTGACGACGCTAGCGGAAACTACACCCAGACAGTTCTCGTCAACGACAAGGAAGTGTCCACTCTTTCCACCAGCGACGGACATGCCCAGGGCTGGGGAAGCTCTGTTGAGTGTGCCGAGGAGAACTGCGGCACTGTCGGCGCTCATTGTAAGTTGAAGCATTCGAGATGCCCCTTTCATATCTTGAGCTAATGCATTCATCTCCAGCGTGGATCAACACCAAGATCATTCTCGACTCTGCCGACCCCGACTACAGCAACACCGTGGCCAAGGGCGATGGCGTCACTGGTGACCTGACAACCAGCGACGGTGGCAAGACCTGGACTTCCAGCACCATTAAGATCCCCAAGCACAGCTTTTAGAGCGTGCAGCTGTATTTGAAATGTGTATGTCAAGCTTGAGCGGCTGGTTCCCTTGAGTCGTCAGCTTTTGTGTGAATATGTACATATCTGTGTTATCTGCTTTGATAGCTGTATTACCAAAACTTTTCTCAATTTTGAATTCAAATCTGTGAAGAATCAAGCAAATGACCCCGAGTTTTTTTCATGGATGGCGCTTGAGTCGTTGGGTTGTACTTAAGAATAAGCCAAAATTGATACCATGTGCATGGCATGAATAGTAGTAAGAAGTCCAAAGTCCATTTGGTTTCAGTGACAAGACCGCATGATTTTACAACCCTTGATCAAGAGGCTATACGGCCATACCTACAGTCAAGCTGTCAATGCAATTACACATCCACCAGGCCAAGAACGTTGGGTTGGAAAAGTCGAAGCGATTTTTTTGGAAGCATGAGCAGCCGTTTGAATTCAAGAATTTGGACCAAGTATTATTGCGATCACATAAGAAGAAGGAACGTGGAAATGCAAAAAGCTTATATAAGGAGAGGAAAACAAAACGCCATCTGTTTCCATGCATATTGGGTATCGACGAGATGAGAAAAAGAAAGCTTGGAACGCGGTAACCGGAAGAAGAACTCCGACATGCAAGAGAGCGATGCGAAGCCTCATTATAGAGGCTTATAGGTAGAGATGGATCATGGCAGTCGGCGCGCTTACAGACTTGCCGCAGTCCAAGACTTGACATTTGGAGAATGGCTTCGTCTTAGGAGGACCCTGTGCCTTTTTAGCCTTTGATAAAGATCGATTCTCAGAGCATTCTCCGCAATATACCTGCAGAAGAAAATTGTCAGTGAAGTTCTCGTCTGAAAATGATGGGGTGAACAAACATGTCCGCAAGGTTTAGCAACCCAAATCTCTTGCTTCTTGCCTTCTCCAGTACCTAATTCCCAATAACAGTTGGGGCAAACAGCAATATCATCTTCACCAAGTGTGCGAGTGAAGCCTTCCGGTGCCGGATCCGGGGGTTTATATTCGTTTCGTCGAGTAGAAGTCCCTTGCTGTGACGACGATGCCAAAGGAAACGAGGCGCTGGCATAGTCGAGATTGCTCAGATCCTCGAAAGGCGCGAATCCGAATTCCTGGCCAATGAAAAGAGACTCTAAATCCTGAGGCTCTTGTCTATTGAAAGTGCTGCCGTTCAAAAAGTTCGTGACCGACGAAAAGAACGGAAAGAGGCCGGTCTCATTGGGCCGACGTCTATGTCTGGGTGGAGCTAAGCTCGAGCCGAAGATGGATATAGGGTCCGGTGCCCTGGGAGGAAGGGGGCGGCGGCGAGTTGTGGAACCCACAAACTGGACTTCTGGGCTACTGGATGGTCCTTCAGCGGGATTGTTGGGAGGTTCTTCTTCGTCGTCCTCAAGGTCAACTATATTCGCCAAGATATTCCTCCCAAATCGCGGGAGCCTCCCAGAATTTGAACTTCGGCTTCCTGAGCCGCGGGGTATACTGTGGTGTGGAGGCGTCTCGGGTTCATCCGTAAGATCGATAATGGCTTCTTGTTGCGCAGGTTCTTGAGCGGGGCTTCGAAGATCATATCCGTCGCGAGAGGTTCTGATATGTGGCAACCGAGAAGGGCGACCAGTGGTGTTTTCGGGTCTGGGATGGAGGGGATTGAACCAGGATCGTGACGATCCTTCACTTGATTCATGTGACATTTGCCGATGTGTACGCTATAACCGGAAAACGAGGGATTCAGTGAGAACATTGCTTTTATTATCAGTTGCCCCGCGCCTTTGTGGCTCACCTTGGACCTGGCGCCCACGATCTGGACGCCAGTCTCGTCGTTCATATCAGGATGGAATCTCACGGCCGGTAAATGGGGCCACGTAGTAAGGAATAGAGGCCGGAATTGCCATGGAAAGATCAAAGGGGCCTTATAGCATTGCCCAGCGGCTCATCGTCACCAGGTAAGGTCGAGTCTCCAGGGCGGTAAGCACTTTGTCAGATACTCCAAGGCGGTGACCCCAGGGGCGGTGAAAAGCCACTCACGTGATTAATTTGACCGATCTAAAGACCAATTCCCGTGGTTTGGGTATTCCATGGCAATCTTGCCATTCCCGTAGGTGAAAAGCCAATGAATAACGACGCGAAGCACTATTGTTTACATCGAACCAGAGAAAATTGAGTTCTCCATAGACAAACATAGAAAAAAAGGGCGAAGAAAGGTATTGAGGCTTTTTCTTGCATTGAGAGCTGTTGTGAACGCAAACACCTTGAAAATCGGATATCCAGCTCTAGAATTACACATTTGAAACAAATTATCATGACTGGGCGAGCAGTGTGATCGCACCTCCCTCGTTCAAAGCCACGATGCTCTGGGCTGCCGATCCCCAAGCCACTGCCACTGCGGGAACCGCGCTGCGCAAGGGCTCGGACCAAGCCTTCGACGACTTGGTGAACTGCTGGACGGTCAATCCGCTTGGACCACCAGTCAGCAAGAATTGGCCACTGTAGTCCCAGAAGATCGAGTTGACCAGGCTACCAGTGTCCAGCACCTTGGTTTCCTTGGAGCTGCGCAGGTCCCAGATCGAGACGGTGGTAGATTGCGCTGCCACCGCTGCCAGGAAGGTACCATTCTCAGAGAAGAACAGGCACTTGACTGGGCCAGACATGGTGTAGTCCGCAGCAGCAGCGCCGGTCTTAACATCAAAGATCTTAATTTGACCATCAGATCCACCTGCCGCAAGGAGGTGGCCATCGGGGTGGAATTGGACAGACAGCAAAGCTAGACAATCATGATCAGCCATATCCTTTTTACCCAATACAAAGGGGGATTCGACAAAAGCTTACCTGCATCACTGAAAATCTGGGTAATGACGGAGTTGGTAGACAGGTCATAGAGCACGTAGCTCTTGTCAACACCAACAGAAGCAATGATATCTCCAGTAGGATGAACGGCGATAGCGGTCACCTCACCGGCATGAGAGGCAAAGCTTGCGACTTCACCTCCGTTCTCAAATACCTTCACCGAGCCTGTGGAGGAGGCAACAACGGCCTTGTCACCCGCCCAAGTGGCACCGGTAACTGGACCATCTGCCTTCAGTGTCTGCAAGACACTCTTCTGGGCAATAGAGTAGACACCAACAACACCATCGGCCCCGCCAACAAGCGCGAGTTCACCAGCGGAGTTCACTGACAGAGCACGGCCAGCGGGATACAGAGGTTCAGATGTTTCGGTGGGCTTGTAGTTGGAGATACTGTCGCTGGTAGCCCAGCCTTCAGGGACGGGTCGCTTACGGCGAGTCTTGGAGAGACTATTATAAAAGACCTGTTAGCTCCACTCAATAGAATCCGAGTCTCATTCTCAACATACGCAGCCTGTGTGTTTTCGACCCGCTCCAGAACGGCCTGAGGAAGGCCAGCCGAGTCCACCTGCATGGCTTCGCCGCCAGCACCGGAGCGAGTAGCCCCAACGGTGACCTTGGAAAGGGCATCGCGGGCCTCGTCTCGCTCCTTTGTCAGTCGCGCGATCACCCGCACGGCGGCATCGTGCTGGTACAGCGCCGCGCTGAGCTCACGTCTTGTCTGTGCTAAGTTCTGTTGAAGGGTATATGTTTCGAGGGCTAGCGCATCCCATTCTTCTTGGAAAACGCTGAGAAGCGAAGGAATAGAGGTGAGGGTGGGAGGGCGAGGGCGAACGACGCGCTGCGACTTGATATCGATGAGTTCGTCGGAGCTGAGCTCTTCTCCGTTCACAGGGTCTTTGCCATGCTCGGATATATATGCCTCGACCAGGCGCTTTTCAAAAACACTGCCTTTAGAGAAGTTAGACGGAGGCCAATTGCGCAAAGCTGGATTGGAAGAAGACCTACCGCTCTTAGGAGAGAGGACAGGCACTTGGGGTGCCTCTCCAGAGACTGCAAAGGGATGTTATCAGAAACCGAGCCACGAAACAAAGCTTAAATTGCTCTCAAGAGGAATACTCACTAGCACAGAGCATGGTTAATTGGGGAGTTGGGGTTGAGGGCGGGTGGATGGAGAGTAACGCGCAGAACGGCGGCTCCTTGACTTTTCGATGTGTCCCGTTGTGGTTTAGCGTGGGAAAGAGCTGTTCGCGGCTTTGCTACCTTCACTCCTCGCGGTCTGCCTCGCGATCCTTGATTACCACAGGGTGGGAGGACTTAATCTCGTCTATCCAGACATGAATCAGTCTTGAATTTCTCCCCATGACTGATCCCCGATGACTCTTTCCAGCCCTTCGGAGACTACGTTGTGAATCTGACCTGATTTAATCGCAGTCAACCCACAGTATCTACACGTTGCGGCCATGTCGAAGAACCCAAAGCTTGCCTACGGTACGCCACAATCGCAATTATTTACCCTAGGGCTGCGCTCATCGATATCTTAGAGGCGAATGAGCCTGCGTTTCTTCAGAAGCTCCGGGGCCAATATGGCAGCAGCGCCGGTCGCCTCGAGCGACCCGCCGCACGACCTCGCAAAGCCAAGGACAGCAAGGATGAAGAGGACGATGAACCGGTCTACGTGGATGAAGAGAGTAACGAGGTGATCTCCAAGGAGGAATACAAAGCTCTGGTCCAGGGGGATGAGCCAAAGCAGGATGGTGACGACCTGGAAAACAAGGACTCCTCAACAACTGGGAACCAAAACGAGTCCAAACCGCAACCTGAATCCACAGCTGCGAAACAAAGCAATTTGACCGAAGTTGGTGGTCAGAAAAAACGAAAGCAAGCTAAGGTGGTGGGTGAGGATAGCAAACCGGAGCCCGAAGAGACACAACCCAAGGCCGCAGGTGCTCGGAAACCCAAGAAGGCAAAGAAGATCAAACTCTCTTTTGATGAAGAATGATCCTAGCCATTCTCGTGGCCTACCAGTAGAGCAAGCACACTGGCAAGGCTTCTCTTGTACTGACTCGAGAATCACGATGAATCACGATGAGTCAAAAGGTGGATTCGCGTGTACAGAGTCTGCCTAGTAATTTAGTAACAGCACAACTTTATAGAACATACCCAAAAAATAAAATAAGAAGAATTAAAAAAGAATAAAATCCAAACACAATTTATCCACGCTATTAGTAGCGTGTATCAGTAAAATCAGTCAGGTTTCTCCGGAGTAAACCTGATTGTCGCGTTATCAAAGGGCGAGGCGGCCGGAACGTCTTGTATTCTCGCCATTTCTCAGCAACTTTTTTTTTCTCCGACCAGTCAGTCGGCTTCCTCCCCCACCACATTCCCCTGCGAAGTCACTGGGAACACCTGGGCAGTATTCAGAACGAGTCAAAATGCCCGTGGTCAACGTCGACGATCTGGTTCGCCTACAACGAAAGCCTGAAGACATTCGAAATGTGAGCTTCTGCCCCTCCATCCCACTTGTGATGTCAGAGCCTCTCCCCGATATACTAACTCGCGTGCTCAGATTTGCATTTTAGCCCACGTCGTAAGTCGACAACTCACCAGCAAATGCTTCTGTTGGAATCAATATTGATCGTAGATATCTTCTTTCTTCTGAATTTTAGGACCATGGCAAGACCTCATTGACGGACAGTCTCATCGCCACAAATGGCATTATTTCGCCCAAGCTAGCGGGGAAGATCCGCTACCTGGATTCTCGTCCAGATGAGCAGTTGCGAGGAATTACCATGGAATCTTCGGCCATCTCTCTGTTCTTCTCCATGCTCCGTCGCTCCAGCCCAGAAGCCGCGCCAGTGCCGAAGGAGTACCTGATTAACCTAATCGACTCTCCGGGTCACATCGATTTCAGCAGTGAGGTGTCTACAGCATCGCGACTTTGTGATGGAGCTGTTGTTCTAGTCGATGCTGTCGAGGGAGTATGTAGTCAGACTGTTACAGTGTTGCGACAGACTTGGGTCGAACAGCTCAAGCCCATTTTGGTTATTAACAAGATGGATCGACTGGTCACAGAACTCATGATGAGTCCGAGTGAGGCTTACTCACATCTCAGCAGACTCTTGGAACAGATCAATGCTGTCATTGGTAGTTTCTACCAAGGTGAACGTATGGAAGAGGACCTGCAATGGAGAGAGCGCATGGAAGACCGTGCCACCGCATCTGCCAAGGATAAGTCTAAATCTAAAATCGTGGACGATGAATCGGCGCAGAGTGTCAACGAAGCAACCGAGTTTGAGGAGCGTGATGACGAAGATCTCTATTTCGCACCCGAGAAGAATAACGTTATTTTCTGCAGTGCGGTTGACGGCTGGGCTTTCACAATTAGGCAATTTGCTGCGATTTACGAGAAGAAACTTGGTATCAAACGCACTGTATTGGAGAAGGTTCTTTGGGGTGACTTTTATCTGGACCCGAAGACCAAGCGTGTCCTGGGCCAAAAACATCTAAAAGGCAGGCCTCTGAAGCCTATGTTTGTACAACTGGTCCTGGACAGTATCTGGGCCGCATATGAAGCCACAACAGGCGGAGGCAAAGGAAAAGGGTATGTTTTCGCTTCTGGTACTGATGATATCTTAGTACTCACTCTCTACTAGGGACCCGGTATTGCTTGAAAAGATTACCAAGTCTTTGAATATCAATATCCCACCATACATTCTTCGCTCTCGAGACCCGAAAAATATTATGACCACTCTATTTTCACAGTGGCTACCACTGTCGACAGCTGTTCTGGTATCAGTGATTGAATACCTCCCGAGTCCACCTTCAGCACAAGCCTCCAGGCTTCCAGACATGATTGAATCGTCTCCCGGATCAAAATATGTGTCGGAAGATATCAAACAGGCTATGGTCAACTTCAAAACAGACCCCAGAGAGCCTGTCGTTGCATATGTTAGCAAGATGGCTGCGATTCCGGAGAGCGAATTATCCTCAAGCAAGCAACGTAGCGGTGGAACCATGACCGCAGACGAGGCCAGAGAAATTGCTCGACGCAAGCGAGAGGAGATTGCGAAAATGCAAGCAGAAGCAAGCGCGGGACAAGGCGACGAATTCGCACGGATGCACTCCGCTTTTGAGACTACCACTTTAATCACAGAAACTGAGGAGGTTGAACAGGTCGAAGAGAAAGAAGACCCCGAACACCTTATTGGATTCGCACGCCTGTTCTCGGGAACTCTGTCAGTCGGAGATGAGATATACGTTCTGCCCCCCAAGTTTTCGCCCGCAACTCCGCACGAGAGTCCAGAACCAAGAAAGGTTACAGTCACCGACTTATACCTGCTCATGGGTCGAAGCCTCGAACCTCTCAGGTCAGTCCCGGCAGGTGTTGTCTTTGGAATTGGCGGCCTTGCTGGCTATGTGCTTAAAACAGGCACGCTGTGCAGTCAGGTTGAGGGAAGCATTAACTTGGCTGGTGTTTCATTGAACACACCACCCATTGTCCGTGTTGCACTTGAACCTGCAAACCCGGCTGATTTGAGTAAGATGGTTACCGGTCTGCGTCTGCTTGAACAGAGTGACCCCTGTGCACAGTACGAAGTACTTCCCAGTGGTGAGCATGTCATACTTACTGCAGGTGAACTGCATTTGGAGCGCTGTGTTAAGGACCTCACTGAGCGCTTCGCCCGCTGTGAAATCCAAACTGGTGAAGCTATTGTTCCCTACCGAGAGACAATTGTGGAAGCCCCCGAAATGGCCGCTCCCAAGGACCCCGAAATGGGCCGTGGAGGAGTTTGCATGGTATCTGGCTCCAAACAAATGACTATTCGATTGCGAGTCTTGCCATTGCCTGAGACCGTGACAGATTTTCTGTCCAAGCAGGTCGGCACTATTAAGAAACTCCAGTCTGACAAGCGGTCAGCTTCTGAGGGGACAGCTATCACAAATGCCACTGAAGTCACAACTAGTCAGTCTGCCGAAGCCGCGGGTACTGATGCTGCTGGCGAGGCCCGCGAGGGTAACATTCTATCTCTCAAAGAATTCCGATCAGAGTTGGAGAAGATATACAAGGAAGCAGGTCAGAGCGATAAGCTCGGAAATGACCTCGTGGACAAAATCATTTCTTTCGGACCTCGGAGAGTCGGCCCCAATATCCTGGTTGATGCCACAGCAGTCAATACTTGCGACAAATTGTGAGATCTTACCAAACTTTTGCTCCTTTTTTCTCAAGAAACACCGCTAATTTGATTCCTAGCCTTGTGGGCGAACCTAAAAACAACGCCAACGTGGCAAATGACCTGCAAGCTCACCTGGTCCGTGATCTCTGCGACAAGATCGCCTACTCCTTCCAGCTAGCAACCGGTCAAGGGCCGCTCTGCCAAGAGCCAATGCAAGGTGTAGCCGTTTTCCTGGAGGATATTTCGGTGCAAGCCAGTTCAAACGATGAACTTGACATGGGCCGGTTGACCGGCGATGCAATCCGACTTGTACGTGAAGGAATCACGCAGGGATTCCTCGACTGGAGTCCACGCGTCATGCTTGCGATGTACAGTTGTGAGATCCAAGCAACGAGTAAGTTCTTCCTCTCTCACCTTCTCATCAGATTCGAAGTTCTGACAAAAGTACCCGCTCAAAGCTGAGGTCTTGGGCCGTGTCTATGGTGTCATCACGCGTCGTCGTGGCCGTATCATCTCCGAAGTCATGAAAGAAGGAACTCCATTCTTCACGATCATGGCCCTTCTCCCCGTTGCCGAGTCGTTCGGTTTCGCCGAGGAGATTCGCAAGCGCACATCTGGCGCGGCGCAGCCGCAGTTGATCTTTGCTGGCTTTGAAGCATTAGATGAAGATCCATTCTGGGTTCCCGCTACAGAAGAGGAATTGGAGGATTTGGGTGAACTTGCTGATAAGGAAAATGTTGCGAAGAGGTATATGGATGCGGTGCGCAGCCGGAAGGGTTTAGTTGTGCAGGGACGCAAGTTGATTGATGCTGAGAAGCAGAAGACATTGAAGAAGTGATTGTTTGACTTCTTGATTTTTCTTCTAGCGTGTCAGATGTCTCTGATTGTATCTTTAAAGGATATAGAAAAGCCATTTAGTTCATTCCCATTTTTTATTACGGTCATCTTTTTAAAAATTATTTCATTCCAACGACACGTCGGCCGATTGGGAACTGGATAAATGCCGTTCGTCAAAGTAACAGGCGGATTATCTGGTTCAAAGTATACCTCACTCAAATACTTTCATAAAAAGTATGATTACACCACTATT
This sequence comes from Penicillium sp. S1701, assembly GCA_023626415.1. Lineage (NCBI taxonomy): Eukaryota > Fungi > Ascomycota > Eurotiomycetes > Eurotiales > Aspergillaceae > Penicillium > Penicillium sp. S1701. The sequence continues at coordinate 473,678 of JAMAGY010000010.1, read as the reverse complement.
GTAGTATTCAAGTTACAGAAATGTAACCCCCGTATCAATTACTCTCCAGCCAAAATTTAGACAGGGAACAGTAGAGAGGGGGTTCGCAAGGATGAGAGTCCCGCGCAGAAACCTTCAATCTCCCTCCATTGACAAACACAGCCCGACATAGAATGGTCTCGGCCGTGTATACTAAGGAGGGTTGTTGGTAAAACCAAACAGTGAACAAGATAGGGAGCTAGATTGAGGAAAAAGCGATGTGAGTGGGTAAAGGAAACAAAAAGATTGTCAAGGACATGATTGTTCGCGTTAGAAAATGACAATCCTTTTATTCATCATTTATGGGTATCTCATATTGGCAGGGATATTTCGATCCCTACTGCTGTTGGTACATTTCATATTGTCAATTGACAGTCACGAGGTGCAGCATTGGCGACAGGTAATGGTAAACACTGGTGGGGTCTGCAGGTTTTCTGACGCGTGATGAGGCACCGATGGAAACCTGAAATAGGTCGGGCACAGGGCGCGGGTGAGGATTGTGAACCCGAAGCTTGATGTAAACCCGGGTGGATGAGGATGTCTTGAAGGGTGCGAGGCCTACAGAGCGTGGGTCCCACAGCCATCTGAACTCAACAGGAGTCTGTATTCAAACTCGAAAGACCCCCAAAGCATCCCTTGTGATTGAGCCAGACTGGGGGTGTAAACACGTTGACAGGTTGTTGTGAAGCGGCGGCAGGCAACCAGGTGATTTTCTTCAATACGGCCGAGCAACCTTCCTCTGCTCTCCAGCACCAGTGACAGGATCTCTCATCTCCTTCCAGCTAACAGGGAACATCATATTTCCAGCATCACTGCGGGCCATGACAACGCCAAGATCGTTGCGCGCAGTGGTCAGGTAGTAGAAGCTCTGATCACCGAGAGAGATGACAGAACCACGCACAATATCTCCGACGCGGAACATTTCATCCATGACGACGCGGTCTTTTTCAACGGCGCGCACGTCTTCTTTGCGGATCTGCGCCTGGAAGCGCAGCTCATCCGTGCTGCTATGGTTTTCGGGATTGGCGGCCGAGGTAAGAATCGAGGCGATGTTATCGTTATCCGAGGCAATTTTGGTGAGGGCTTCGTTGGTGGCAATGGTATCATCTAGAACGACGAGGATAGAGACCGTAGCTTGACGTTTTTGCACGCGAGTCACCCGTGCCAGAACAATTGAATCGACTGCGGGGAGGGTGTTGTATCTGGGCTTTGATTTGGTCGATGTAGCATTGGGGGCAGCGGCAGAGGATGGAAGAGCTGCAGCAGAGAGCACCCGTGAAACTCGAAGGGTGGCCCTTGTTTGAGACTTAGGCTCGGCGGGATCTAGGATGACGGGGCCAGCGATGGAAGCGAAGATGTTGGCTTGTTGAATGTGGGTGCCGGGTCCAGCAGCATATGTGTTGGCAGAGCCCAATCGTTGACCGGGGATGGCCACTGATGGAAGAGAAGCTGCCATGTTTGTTGGCTATTGGCCCTTGAAGTCGGGGATTTTCAAAGTGGCTGGAAAAGTGAGGTTTCCTTTGGCTGTGGAATTTTGAAGTTCGTCGGAGAAGCAAAAGCTCTGGCCGATCCGGAAGAAAGATTCTCCTCCGCCGGGAGTATAGCTCTGGGAGCTGCTCTTACCGTAGAGTACAAGAGTACGAATACCATGATATACATAGTTAATATCTAGAATATATACGAGGAAGCCACACCGGGGATGAATTAATTATGAAAAAAAAGCCCATATCTAGCATGAATACACGGTGTATGCGTAGAAACAAGACAGCGGCACCAGTCCCATCGTCTGGACCTCGGGCGAAACGGGAGTAAACACAAAAAAAAAAAGGCCCTTGCCACTCCAAATGCCCGCTCGCAGTAACCGAAGTAAATTGAATGCCCATACTAACACCCGAAGGGTAAGAGAAGAAAGGGAACATAGAAAGATATAGAGAGTGTGTGGTCGACCCAGTATGGAAAGGACCGAAAGATGAATAGTCGTACTTGCAATCGTCAAAAGACCCTACGCCTCCACTAGGGTCTGCTTAGGCCCAGCCCCGAGCAACTCCAGGCATCGTCTTGAGAGAGCGATAACTTCGCCCTCGCCGCCGTCGTCACCTTCGTCCTCGTCTGAGCCAGCTCCGATGTCTTTGTCCGAAATCGATTTCACCATCTGTACAACGTCATCGGACTTGGAAATGTAGCCAATGAGTTTTTTGTCCTCCGATTCGAGTAGCTGAAGAAGTGTCCAGATGGCAATGTGCTGGAAAGTCGGGTCTCCGCTGGCGAGGAAGCGTTGAAGGTAGCCGTGGATACCTCCATTCGGATCGGCCCAGTCTCGTACAAAAATCGAATAGTCGCCCACTATACTTATTAGCATCATGTTCAACAAAATAAATCATAGAATGGGGCATGACAAAAAGGAAAATTAGGATCAAGCATACCTTTTGAAGATAGGTTACCCAAGGCCGCTGCACTGTTACCTTGCACCTCAATGCTCTCGGAGTTGGTCAGAGGTATCAAAACATCAAACACACCAAGGCTCAGAAGATGAGGCTTCAGCTCGTCGCTCAGTGCCAGCACGGCGATCGCCGCAGTCATTTCAGACTGAACAGTAAGCGGGACTCGAAGAACCAAGTCCTTGCACTTTTGAACTGCGCCGGCCTGCAGGACAAGTTCTTTGTTGCGATCAGAGCTAGCCGCAAGGTTGCGCAGCGTGGAGATAGCGTGGCATTGAATTTCTTCGTTGTCAGTAGAACCAAGCAGGTCCACCAACGGTTTCAGGAAGCCCGCCTCGATGATAGGGGACTCATTGAGAGGGTGAATAGAGATGTTGCGTATACAAGCCACGGCGGACAATATCAAAGGTAGGTAGGAGGACTGGAGGAGGCGCAGAAGTGGTGACAATCCCTTCGCGCGGACAATCTCTAGTTGGTATTTTTCGTCGGACGCGAGGTTTCGCAGGGCCAAAGCTGCTTGGCACTGGACCTTCGGGGTGGACGAATCCATTAGATGAACTAATGATTGAACCAGGCGAGACTCGGTCTGGGCTAGCCGCTTGCGATTTGTTGAGTCGACGGCGATATTGCTGAGGGCAGTGGTGCAGTAGTATTGAACGTCGACATCGGGGGATGATAGAAGATGAACGAGGACAGGAATGGCTCCAGCGTTGACAAGTTGTTGCCGGTTGTCATCTGTCATGGTTACATTAGCCAACCGTTTTCCAAACTCCCTCTCCAAAACTACTCACCAGAATGGGTCATGTTCAGTAGAGCGCCCGTGGCATTGCGTTGAACGCGCATATCCTTCGACTTGGCCAGACGGATGAGAGGACCCAGCGCACCGGAGCGAGCAATCTTGGCCTTATTTTCCTCGTGTGTAGCCAAGTTCGTGATACAACCCACCGCGTTGCACTGTACCTCCACATTGGGCGACATCATTTGGCGGATAAGAGGGGCCAGCCCTCCCAAGGATACAATCAGGACCTTGTTATCAGCTGTGAAGGGTCAGCGACTGGGGATAGCAGGAGTTGGGCGGGTGCGGGCGCAGACCATTGACGGCAAGATTTCCCAGAGCTGCGCTGGCAGCTCGTTGAACCTCAATATCTGAACTTTGAAGCAAAAATAGGATGGGCTCCAGGGTATCTCGGTCGACCTCACGGACATCTGGACGAAAGGGAGGAATGTTAATTGCATCATCGGGTCAACATCCAGGCGATAGTATCGTACGCACCTCGCTCTGTGATTTCTGCGAAGGTCAAGCTCGCACTGCGCTGCAAATCTACATTGTCGGAGTAGACTAAAGTGCTTAGAGCTCTCAGGGGCTCTCCGGTGAAAAAATCGGTTTCGTTGCGCTGTGCATAAGGCCCAAGTCAGCATCGTCGACATAGCAGATCGGACCCGGCGCTCCGATCGGACGGCGACGGAAAGGAAGCAGAAGACATGAACATACGTTCTCTAGGTAGCCTAGCAAGTCGGATACAGCTTCGCGCTCATTGTCGGCCAAAGTTGTTTCGTAGATGCCATCTCGCGATCGACCTCCACCCAGGCAGGCGGTGATATGACACCATCGGTCGACGGCCGAAAGGCACGACAGACAGGTGGTCGCGATTCCACTCATGCCTCCTCAATAGGGCCGCATTAGGGTACCAAGCAGTAAACGGTCGATGGGAAAGGAGAATAAGTTGTCGAGGACAAGGGGAATCTCGAAATGTCCGCGGGGGGGCGGGATGGAGTTGAAGGAGGCTGGGGCTGGTGGACTGGGGGTGTCAAGCTTTGGAGCGGGAACACAGACGGGCGCGTGATTACGGGAAGCGTAAAGGAGAAGGATACTGAGTTGGTGGGATATCCAAAGGAGCAAGCGAAGAGGAGCCCACGGAGACTCGGAGGGAGATAGATAGAGATGGGGGAAGAGGGGGAAGGGAAGGAAGACGACCTCAGGTTGCAGGAGCTCACTAGTGCCCCCACAAGCAGTCACAATTTATAGTATGTACACTGGCAGTGGCAGTATATAACTTACTATCAGTGCAACTCATGTACCAAGGCCACGAGTCTGATCTATGTACATATTATTTTTATGAAATGTGATTGATCATAATATAGTCGTCCTATGTATAATTATCCTATATCTATACTATGTACTAGTAACTAGTAGATGTAATGTAGTAGGAATAGTCTAAGCAGGAGCTCCCACGCATAACATCATCCTCCCGAGTCAAGCTACAACCAATCCCATCCGGCGCTTTCCCTTCCCCAGTCTACATCTACTCTACATCCATATCTACAGTACATTCACTCCATCCTCCATTTTCTGCGAAACAGCTGCCACACTGGCACTGGCACTAGCACTAGCACTGCTGCCGGCTGTTGGCTGCTATGGATTATTCCACCGTATTATAATACGGTGAAACCCCAGGGTCCATGAAGTATTACCATGATGTGCTCCCGAGGTCACTAGCACGGATACTCGACACCCACATACTCTCTTGTTCCCCAGGTCGAGGGCAAAGGCATCTCGTGTCCCTTACAAACCGTTTCGAGGTCCGTGCAGGTCCTACTGATCCAATGCGCCCGTGTGATGCGCAATATCGACGCAGCTGATCATTCGTCTCTGGTGATCACCATGACCGAAGACGGACTAGCAGAGTCATTTTTCTCGCAGGCAATTAGCAATCTCTCAAAACCCACTTGCTCTCGCCTTCTCTCTGCAGGGTGACATCGTGATCGGCATTCCGCCCCTCCGGTATACCGTGGTAGATGATCGGGGAGGCGCCGAACATCGAGAACAGAGTGAGAACAGAGCCCCCATCACTTTATTGGTATAAGATGAATCTTATCCAAGGGCAATCTTGCTTATATCTGCGATTTGAGCCGGGTGGAAGCGACTGGAAATCCCGTCGGCTAAAGAGGAACAAGTAGAAAAAGTCCGAATAGGGCTGTTTCCCCGCAAAATCGTGCCACACGAGGACATCGACTATGACTATGACTAGAGTCGGGGTCCCGGGTGGCTCCTTTTATAATAACGATCTTGACCATCAAATTTGCCTTGCCCAGTCTTGCCCCTGCGGAGTAGTTCCAGTTGGGTTTGGCTCGTCCCGTGAAATCGTAACATCATACCAAGCCAGTTGCCGCCCCCCATTCCCATTCTCCTTCTCTCCATTCCCATTTCCGGCCCTTTCTTTCTTTTCTCTTCTTCTCGTTGGCTCATCCTTTCCTCCGAGACCTCACTTTCATTCTCTGCTTTCTTCCTTTGAACAAAGAAATTCAGTTTCGTCACAGGCAACCCCCCGAGATGCATGAATAGAATCCTTTCTCCTCATCCAACCCCCATTCCCCTCCCCCCCCCTCCTCTGCTTGTCGCATTGACCGAGGAATTGCCCCAAAGGCTCCTCCCACCTAAACGGTATACCCCTCTCTCAGGCAATTGCTTTGTGGGCTGAGTCGCGTGGCCTAGAAGACCAGCGCGCCCCATGTCTGCCTCAGCGTCTGCGTCTGCCTCAATGATGGGAACCGCCACCGCCTCCGCCTCCTTCTCCGATTCTTCTCCTCGTCCCGGTCGTCTGCGTCGTTTTAGCCAGCTGCGGGCCTACACCCAAAACCTCTCTGGTGGGCATCGCTCTCGCAACAGTATTAGTAGTCGAGTTCCTTGGCTGTCCCCCTCGTCTGGTCCCGATTCCACAGCGACGCAGGTGGGGAACTCCACTGCTCCATGTCCCGAATCTGACCAACCCGTTCTTTCTCGCTACACTTCAGCTCCCCCCTCGAGCTCCCACGGTCACGGCCTCGGTAGTGATCAAGTCTCCTCAACTGACTCTTCACACTCGACCCCTCCAAACGAGTCGCACGAGTCATCTCGGACCTCCAATGTTATGGCGCGGCTGAGAAGTGCCTCTGCTGTCCAAGGTCGGCCTCCCCGAACACTACTAGGCCGAACTGCCACGCCAGAAGCGCCAACGTCATCGCCAGAGCCGCCCGCCGCTGCAAATGACATCCCTGAGTTAGCGGCCACGCCTTCCGCTGATGCGGAAATGGAGGACTCCAACCAGCCGAAGCAGAAAGCCACCATTCGATTTTTTCCTTACCAGGACTCCTTTCAGAGCTCTCGCCCCTCACTACCTTTTGTCCCTATCACTCGCACTCTTCCGTCCGAAAGCTGTACGATTCGAGTTGGTCGCTACTCAGAACGAGATGGAATTCCAATTCCCAACCCCGCCGAGCCCTCAGACGCCCCCGTCGGCTTCAAGTCAAAGGTCGTCAGCCGAAAACACTGTGAATTTATGTTCATCAATGGCCAGTGGCACGTAAAAGACGTTGGAAGCTCTTCGGGTACATTCTTGAACCACATGCGTCTCAGTCAACCCAATATGGTGTCTCGTTTGTATTCCATCAAAGATGGCGACATTGTTCAGCTTGGTATTGATTTTCGCGGGGGGGAGGAGATGATCTTTCGCTGTGTGAGGATTCGCATCGAATGTAATCGATCTTGGCAACAACAGCCCAACGAGTTCAAGTGCGAATTCCCCCCGTCAGCTGCCTTATCAGTTCCTCATCTGTTTTCACTCCAGCTAACAATGGAAATAGCAAAAATACCGAAAGCCTCATCAAAAACCTTGGTAAAGGGGATACCGCAGACTATGCTGGTTGTCGCGAATGTTCCATCTGCCTTGGCTCCGTTCTGAGGCCTTACCAGTGCTTGTTTATGGCAGCCTGCGCCCACGTATGGCATTATAAATGCATCAGCCGCCTTCTTCACTCCCCCGATTACCCTATGTTCCAATGCCCCAACTGCCGTGCTTTCACAGATCTGAGTGCTGAAGTAGATGACACAAATGATCATGAGGCAGAGGTCAAAAAGGCAGAATCCGCCTCGGTCAATTTATCAGAGGAACCCCGCTCCGAAGCTCAATCCCCGGCAGAAGCATCAGCCACAAACAGCGATGTGCAGCAGCCACCGGACCAGGAAAGTGGCCGCCCTGAAGAAAACGAGTTGGTCACCGATATCGAGAACATTCATCTTCAGGAGGAACAACCGCCTGTTGTTGACACAGAAAGACGACACTCGTTATCGCCTGCTCCAGATAGCTCCGATGATCTAACGCGCAGTGCGACGATAAACGTGCCTGGGTTCCAACCCACACAACCCCTTAATGTTCCGTCGGGTCTATCGTCGCATCTGCGCGCAGATACTCCTGTTCGATCAGAAACATCCGATGAAAATCCTTTGACTCCTCGAAATGACTCAGGTCCACTGGCTTTTGATGGCCGTGCAGTGATGCAGTGACGGAACCACATGCGGCATCAAATACAGATAAGCTGATCCGACGGTCCACCTATCGAGAATTTTCACATCTGTGCATTTTATCTCATTTTCATCGAATCTCAACCAAACCCTTATGATGACCCATTGGCCATGGTAACAGATACTCGAATCGATTTCATCAATCAACCTCATTTATTTGGCATCTCACCGTCACCGTTTCGCGGTGGATTGCGCGTACCTCATGGCAACCAGCTCACCCTGATCTAACTCATACACCCTGTCACCTGCATTTCCTCTACTTTTCTGAATAGCGTTCACACTCTTGTTCAATTTCATCGTCCATGGAACCTTGGCGTTTCGTCGTTTCTTATGCTGCATTTACCTTTCCATCGTTCGATATACCCATTTGAGCAGCCCGAGCTGTTGGTGATTATTGGTGATATATAGGCGAACTAGGAACCTTCTTTTCGGGCTGGCTTTTTGTCCCTGTCCATTTAGCTGTCCATATTAGTACTTTGAAGTCTGGTGTTCTACATATCAGTAATCACCTCCCGGGCTCTGAATTCTACATACTTCACTACATCTTCCATCAGTTTCGTCTCTTTCTACTTGCAATCATACAGTGGCAGCCTTTGATCGGTGTCTGTTTCTTTTTTAAGCATGCAAATGTCTTTCTAATCGTTTTTCTAATTGTCTTTCTAATCGACTTCCTACTAAGTGACATGACTTGTGCTTTTCAGTGGTCAATCCAAAGAGAGCCTCCCACTGTGTAGGAGCGTGTATGGGTGCCTGTTTGCGTTGATGTCCGTCTACGCCAATTCTCTCTCGTCCCAACCTTGCCGGGTGACTACCATCATCAACGCCTGCACCTATTCCGCCAGACAACCATCATGCTGCTATTTCGTTTTCTTCTCATTGTCTCAATGGTTTTCTCTCTCTTAATCTCTGCAGACCCGAATGTTCCAGCATTAAGACCACATAACGGACTGGTACCTGACCCTCGCCTAGTCCAGTGTGGAAGATGAATTTCTGACGCGTTTGACACAGCCTATAGTTTCGACTTTACCGAATTTCTACCGTGGAAGACAAGAGCAGGTCGAGTGGGGTACCGGTACTGAACTTCGTGATGATCTGTATCGGAACCACATACATTCTCACGGCCGCAGAATTCCCAGCTTAGAGTGCCTTTTCTAGGTTCAACAACTTAGGATCGATTGATATCCCGTGTCCAGTGAATGGAAAACCAAACATTTGCACCATTTATGAGATAGTTTTTCTTCACCCCGTTGGTTCGACGACCGCTTACTTACGACATGCAGGGATCCAGCATGCACGCAAGAACTGATTTCCTTTGATCGACCACACTCACACATGCTGGGTATCGGGGGTAGGACCTGGAAAAGACCTCTTGGACAACTCGCCGCGAGCGTGAGATGTCATAAAGAGGTTGTTGGTGAAGGGCAAATCTGGAAGCACAACCCCAGTTGGATGAGACATTATCGGCAGTGTCCTGGCGATGCCTGTCGGGATGATCGGGACTGCGAAACTTCTCCCAGGACACCGAGCTGTTTTTGTTCGATTTCGGGGACTCGTGCGTTCACGGGGTGGTGAAATAATGTGAAGAGTCACGTCAATTTCTCTCTTCATCTCTTTCCGAGCCTCTTCATACCTCATCTCTGTCAAACAAACAGCTGTTGCTGTGTGCTTTTTTCGCGCTAGGTGCGCATTTTCCGCTCGTACGGATAGTATGGAAATGTTTTCAGCATGGAATTTAATTTCACGTCGTTGCTGTTTCTTCGTACAAGGGTATTATCGGGATGTTTAAAGTCACAGATACCCTATAGATCATGGTCCGTCCGATCAACCCTATCTGATCTTTATGAAACTCTAGATATTATTCAATGCCGGAGTAGGCAGGGATGATCCCAGTCACATCGGGTTGCCGAATCTGCATACGTAACCCAACCCTAAATGGCTCTAAATCTCGGGTTTTCCGACCCGTAGAACCCCCTAAGCATCCACCGCGTCATCTCTCTGCCACGTAATGAGCCCCATAATTTAAGGGATGATCTCAATCCCTTGGCCTTCCGATGGTCTAGTTTATGGATTTCAGGTTATTTTGAGGCTGGATCTCCGGCTCTTAGCGTGGCTCTGATACAATTTGTGTCCCAGCTGTTTTACGCGATTCCACCAAACCGGATAGGAGTTTGAATGGATCTACATAGGTCGGATACCCCGGCATAGTTAAAGATCGTAGGGCTATATATGCCTCCACATGTATCTTGATTTTCATCCACCATTTCTAGGTGCCCTCAATTTCACCCTCGCAGCATGAAGCTCCATTCTTTGGCCCTTTGGGGGGCCCTCTTAGGTTCAGCGTTAGCCGACAACAATAAGGGCCTTCTCTCTAATGGCGAAGGTACGTTATCATCAATTGTCTTTTGGGATGGATTTGACTAACCGGGTCCCTTCATAGTCTCGCTGGGCGATTGGCAGGCCGCCTATGAGAAAGCTTCCAAATTCGTATCCAAGTTGAACACTTCCGAGAAGATCAATCTCATCACCGGAAGCAGTGTCAACACCACAGATGGGCAGTCTTTCACAGCTTTGGAATTTCTTGATGGATCTATGGGTCTCCAGGACTACTACTATGTGTCTGCCTTCAGTCAGGCTTCATCATTGGCCATGACCTGGGACAAGGATGCCATGTACGCGCAGGCCAAGGCTATTGCTACCGAGTTCTATCTAAAGGGTATTCAAGTTGTTAACGGACCCACCTCTCAACCACTTGGTCGAACTCCTTGGGGTGGTCGACTCGTTGAGACTTTTGGGCCAGATCCTTACTTGAACGGCATTGCCACGGGATTAGGTGCGAAGGCATATAAGGATACTGGTGTTATCGCAGGAATCAAGGTATGTTCTTTGGTTCTGCATGCTGATCAACTGAATTGAGTCCCGCTAACTATTGTTAGCATTTCATTCTGAATGAGCAGGAAACCAACCGTACTGGGTCAATGGGAGGAGGTGGTGGTGGCGGCGGTTCTCCTCCTAACATGGGCTCCTCGAGCACTACCGCAGCTCAGCCTTCTTCATCTGCTGGTGGTATGAGCAAGCGACAGATGTCTTCTTCCTCCTCGTCCTCTTCCTCCTCGTCCTCTTCCTCCTCGTCCTCTTCCTCCTCAGGTGTCCCCTACTCTTCCAATGCCGACTCGAAGACTCTTCATGAGACTTACCTCTGGTCCTTTTATGATGCCGTACACTCTGGCGCGGGTGGTGTCATGTGCGCCATGACCAAGGTCAACAATACACTTTCATGCGAATCCTCCGATCTTTTGCTTGACCTTTTGAAGACGGAGCTTGGTTTCCCAGGACTGGTCTTCCCCGACACCAACGCACAACAGGACGCTCTAGCTTCGGCAACTAACGGCCTGGACTACGGCTCTTCAAGCCTTTGGAGCACATCCACGATCCAGGGTTACCTGAAGAAACACAATATGACCGAAGCCCGTTTGGATGATATGGCGATTCGCAATCTCATGGGATACTACCACGTGAATTTAGATAACGGCACCCAGCCTGCGACCGCCGACGACGATGCCTATGTTGACGTTCGGGGTAACCATGCCAAGCTGATTCGCTCTCACGGCGCAAAGTCTCTAGCTCTTCTCAAGAATGAGAAAAATGCTCTTCCCCTCCAAAAGCCTCGCAAGATGGCCATCTTTGGGTCTAATGCTCGTGCTGTCATTGCTGGCCCAAATCAGGAATTCTCCGTTCAGGGCTCCGGTCCTACTTATGATGGCCACTTGGCTACCGATTCCGGGTCTGGACAGGGATCTCTACCTTATCTCATCACTCCTGAGGTCGCTTTGACAATTAAGGCGAGTCAGGATGGAACTATGCTCCGCTGGGTTGCAAACGATACCTACTCGTCATCTAGTAGCGGCGGATTAGTTATGAAGGGATCTTCCACCACCTCCGTCTCGCCATCTATTAGCAACTATGCTGAGAATATGGATGTGTGCCTTGTATTTATCAACGCACTTGCTGGCGAGGGTGCTGACAGAAAAGAGCTATACAACGATGACCAGGATGCTCTGATCAACGAGGTCGCCGATAACTGTGCGAATACCGTGGTGGTCATCAACACAGTCGGTGCCCGTCTTGTGGATCAGTGGATTGAGCATGAGAATGTAACTGCCCTTGTCTACGGCAGTCTTCTGGGTCAGGAGTCTGGACACTCGATTATAGATGTGCTCTATGGCGATGTCAACCCCAGCGGAAGACTGATTTACACAATCGCCAAGAACGAGTCTGACTACAACGTCGGTATCTGCGAGACACACAACTGCAATTTCACCGAGGGCAACTTCATCGACTACCGCTATTTCGATGCCCACAATGTCACTCCTCGCTATGAGTTCGGATATGGTCTTTCCTACACCAACTTCACCTACGCTGATCTGAAAATCGATTCCCCTAGGCCACTCTCTAAGTATCCGACGGGCAGGCTATCAGTCGGTGGTTATGAGGATCTGTGGGATGTAGTTTCTAAGATGAGCGTCACTGTTCGCAACACCGGATCCATTGATGGTTCCGATGTGCCCCAGCTCTATATCAGTTACCCCAAGTCTGCTCAACAGCCTCTGCGTCAATTGCGAGGCTTCGAGAACGTCGATGTCAAATCTGGGGATCAGGAACGTGTGGAGTTTGAGCTTCGTCGTCGTGATATATCTTACTGGGATGTCAAGGCGCAGAAGTGGGCTGTTTCTTCAGGTACCTACAAGGTCTACGTCGGTGCTAGTTCGAGGGATCTGAGACTTCACGATACCTTCACTGTCGATGTCAAGACGGATGCTTAGAAATTTGTTGTATATATTCATAGATTCTATAGACTTTTTATACCAGAATAGAGGCTAATATGCCACCTTTAAATCATTTTCTCAATAATCGCCATCGGTGCACCCAGATCCTGAGGTCCTGGGCAGCAAGAGTAGGTATGATTCTACTTGATGTCCGAAGGTAGCCAGCCATTGGGACATATAAATATGCTTTTTTTCATACTGGTACCTAGTAGTAACTTGTCGATGACTCGGAACGTCGGGCATTTCAACTTGAAGATTATTTGGTCCGAGTCCGAGTCTGCTGCCCACCTGGGCAGATGGTAACACTACTAGTAGTACTAGTCACGGTGGGTTGGAATATATACATACACTGGCAGGATGACCACCATCATGAAATGGACAGAATGAACAAAAATAGGTTCAAGTTTGATTGCCAGAGAGTTCGCGTAAATAGGATGCGCAGCGATTTGAGCAAAAGCAGGTGAAAACTCTTTCCCGTGGGAGGCCGAAGTAATAGGACTTGTCTTGGCTTGATCTTTGACCAAAAAGATATCGCCATTGAAGGCACTGATGCTCCCAAAGAGCCAAAAAATGGGGCCAGCCGGGATCGAACCGGCGATCTCTCGATTGCTCATTAGAGCGGATTGAAGTTATCTTCAGTCGAACGCGTTCCCAACTACGCCATGTCCCCACTTGATGGATTCCAGTTGACTTATTGTGGATTGAAGGAGACAGACCAAAGATGTGGGGCATATAGGATTATGTCAGCCATCTGTGACCAATCATGGTCGCATAATGTAAGCTGACCAATTAAATCTCTTTATGCCAGCCACATCTGGACTAGCGTTGTATCCGCCTTGGCTGAGTTCCGCCTGGTCTCGTCCGCCGTCAACGTCAACACGGGGGCATGGGTTGATGGTCTATTCAGGCCCATCGTCTGTGACAAGAATCGTCCAGGAATGGCTCCTTCCAATCCTCTAGCCAACTGGGAAAAGGTCGGGGACAGCTTTTACTCTAAAACACCGATCTATGATGCCGTCTTCGATGAAGAGGTCGAACTAGAGAACTACATTGTCGCAGGTGCTCCGTATGGAGGAGCGATAGGTATCACTCCAATGAGCTTGAAGATTGCTGGAGATTAGTGCGAATTCTAACCCTGCAATAGCTCTTTATCGAGATGAGAGCAAGCCTTTCAAGCTACGCGACACGCAAGCATTGCGATCGGGCATCGACATTTACTCATGCTCGGGCAAGCTGATCAATCAAATCAATGTACTTGATCTATCGTCTTCGTCTATCCGATTGATTCTAACAGCTAATTTATTGTTAGTGGGATCAAGCAACTATTCGAGGCCTTGGCTGGTCCGATAAAGAGGAGCTGCTCGTGGTTGCCGAAGATGGCACTGTCCGTCGTTACTTTGGGCTAGATGGCGAGTTCACGTCTTTTTCGCTGGGCAATGTAAGTCAATCTTTGGCAAATTGTACACCTCGCCCTTTTCTGCCTTTCATTTCTCACTAATACTATGTAGGGCGCGGAGGAGTACGGTGTGAGGGACTGCAAATTTTGGGCCTCGGGCCTAGTGGCTTTGCTATCCAATAATCAGCTGATTGCCGTCTCCAAATATGATGAGCCCCGTCCTCGTCTCCTCGCCCCATGCCCAGAGGGTGAGGTGTCTTCATGGGCACTGAGCCCCCCAGCGCATACGCTTTCACGCTCAGTAGAGGTCTTGCTGGCTGTTGACAAAACCGTCTATCTCATCGATTCAACTGAGGCAGAAGATAAGATCCTGCAGGACGGGCCATTTAAACATGTCAGTGTCTCTCCATCGGGACGTTTTGTCGCACTTTTCACCGGGGAAGGGAGACTGTGGGTTGTCAGCATCGACTTTCAGAATAAACTCAGTGAATACGACTCCAAGTCTCGAGTTGCCCCAAGCTGCATGAATTGGTGTGGCGATGATGCTGTGGTTCTTGCCTGGGAGGATGAGATCCATCTAGTTGGCCCCAACGGCGCCGCGTCCAAGTAGGTAAACTTACCCGATATTTTTTTATTTCCGTGTTAATGACTGTTAGGTTCTATTACGATGATCGAGTTCATGTCATACCCGAATTCGATGGAGTTCGGCTAGTAACGAACGACACGTGCGAGTTCCTACACAAAGTCACAGATGTCACGGAAGAGATATTTAAGCTAGGCTCTTCTACACCTGCATCGGTGCTTCTAGATTCTGTCGAACAACTAGAGAAAATGTCCCCCAAAGCCGATGAAAATATGCAACGTATTCGATCCAGTCTTCCTGCCGCAGTGGATGCCTGCATCAAGGCTGCAGGGCATGAGTTTGATGTATACTGGCAGAAGCGTCTGTTAAAGGCTGCTTCGTTTGGAAAGTCGGTCCTGGAACTTTACAACAGCGACGAGTTTGTCGAAATGACCGAAAAACTTCGAGTTCTAACCGCCATCCGGGATTTCAAAATCGGCCTACCAGTTTCATATGAGCAATACCTACGACTGACGCCAGAGGGACTGATCGAACGTCTCATAAGTCGCCATGAGTACATGCTAGCCATTCGTATCTCTGAGTATCTCGAAATACCCGCAGATCGCATTTATGTCCATTGGGCGAGCCAGAAGGTCAGGGTATCTACAGTGGATGACGAGGCCGTTTGCAAACTTATCGTCCAGAAACTGGAGGGGAAACCGGGAATATCTTTTGAAACAATAGCACAGACAGCCTATGATGAAGGACGAACTCACCTGGCCACTCAGTTGCTGGACTATGAACCCCGTGCTGGCAAGCAGGTACCCCTGTTATTAAACATGGAAGAGGACGAGGTGGCCCTGGACAAGGCGATTGAAAGCGGCGATGATGACCTAGTGAACTATGTCCTTTTGCATTTAAAGAGCAAGCTTCCTCTCGCCAGCTTTTTCCGGACAATCAACAGCCGCCCGGTGGCATCTGCGTTGGTTGAGACAAGCGCCCGAGATGAAGACACAGAACTTCTCAAAGATCTCTTCTACCAAGATGATCGACCAATCGATGGTTCGAATGTCCTGCTGTCGGAAGCTTTACAACAGACCGATCCAGAGCGCAAGACTGAAAAGCTTCACCTGGCAACCCGTTTACTATCCGATTCAAAAGACCCGACGGTGATGCTACAGCAGAAAATGATTTCCGAGGCCTCCCAACTCTTAAAGGCCCAAGAATCTTTGGATAAAGACCTCGCAGATCACACTGAATTCATGGGCCTTAGTCTCAATGAGACGATTTATAGACTTTTCCGCGCAGGCTATGGAAAGCGAGCGCATAAGATGCAATCTGAATTCAAGATGCCGGAAAAGACCTATTGGTGGCTAAGGTTAAGAGCGCTGGTCGCAAAAAGGGACTGGGGTGAATTGGAAGAGATCGCAAAGGCGAAGAAATCCCCAATTGGGTGGGAGGTAAGATATCATTGATGAACCTAGTTAACCGACAATATACTAATGCATGAGAATGGCAGCCTTTCTACAACGAGGTTCTCGGTGCGGGAAACACCAAGTTGGCATCCGCGTTTGTCCCGAAATGCACAACTCTGAAACCTGCGGAGCGGATTGAAATGTGGGTGAAGTGTGGAATGATCGTGAAGGCAGGAGAGGAGGCCCAAAAGGCTAAGGACTTGAACACCCTCGAAGTCCTTCGCACCAAAGCATCTGGGCAGGCGGCCACAGAAATCGAGCGTATGATCAACCAACTCAAGCCAAGGAAGTGAGGGACCAGGGACGTCAGCATTTTTTGGGGGGAAATATCGTATGATGTTCAAGTGATTTCGTCATATTCGTCAATTGGAGCAGGATCTGCCGTTGCAGGCTCCGCTGGAGCCGCGAAGACATTCGGTTTAGTCGTTTGTTGTGGTTTATCTTCAGCCATGGCATCATCATCTTCGTCGTCGTCGTCTTCTGCCGTCTTCTGCTGGAGAGCTGCAAATGCTGAGGTATTGCGGTTGGTATCCTCCCACTCGGCCTAAAGGGAATATGGTGTCAGTGACGCTGGAATTTTGGTAGAATAAAGCTCCAATATTAGGACTAGGACAATCATACAGCTCTGGTTTTCACAACCTTCGCTCGGTTAATGCTTTTCGCTTTCTTGATTTCCAACTGGTCAAAGACTGCCTCGGCTCTTTCCATTCCCTTCTGCTGTCTCAAGCGTTGTGCCCTTGAAATTTTCTTGTTCTCTTTTTTCTTTTTCTGCACGCCGGTATTCGCGCGATCAGCTAAGAGCGAGGGCCGTTGATCAGTGGGAGAGTCTGCTCGAGGTAATGAAGCCAAGGACCTATCCTCGGGCGTAGCAGCACGGCGAGCCGCGCGGGTGTTGTGACCACTGGCTAGAGGGGGGTTAGTGAAGCAGTCGCTAATTAGAGCAAGAAAATGTGCAACTCACGTCTGTTCTTCGCCATGGTGGGATGTTCAGATGTTTTGAATCCTCCAAGTTTTATCTTCCAGTGTGTGGAGAGCCGCTATCGATAAAAACTTTTTAGGGAGGGCGCGGGCGACCCAAAGCGCAGCCCCGGACCAAAAATACATGCGTTTGTCTCCACCTTCCCTCTTTTCTCGCTTTGTTGGTTCTACCACACATCCTGTTCGTTCAGTTCGTCCATGCTTGACACCTGTCAGTCTTGCTGCGGCTCTCTCATATACCCTTTTAGCCATGAATGCTCGGGGGAGAGCTGACATCTCAAACGGCCCCATCCATTACGCAAGCTCAAGCAACCACGATGCGACATCCGCTACAGTCCTCCAGAACCATCAGACTCTAGCATACACGCTTGTCGGCCTGCTATCTCTTTACCTACTTGCCGATAATTTTGGATTTGCTCCAGTCTCGCTCGTCCATTTCCTCTGGAATATTTTGGTCTACATTACGCCTGCTCGCATCCTTGTCGCATTAGACTCCCGAATGTCGCCGTCCGATTCCGATCCCTCAAACCCGTCGCAGATGACCTTCCATGCCAAGAGTGAATCCATGCAGCGGATCTTGGGTCTAGACAACGCTTCCTTTCCCTCCTTTCCTCGTCCGCGGGCACTTTCTGGTATCGGGAATGTTTTTCTGGGCAATAACAGGGATGCTATTCCTTCGGGGCTCGGAAACTGGGATAACTCATGTTATCAAAACAGCACTATTCAAGGGTTGGCATCGCTGAAGTCTCTATCGACCTTTTTAAAGCAAAACGTCGATGAGCTGGCGGAAAAGAGCCCCCTCTCAACTCATCAAGCGCTGAACGGTATCATCGAGCTTTTGAACAACGCATCAAACTCCGGAAATAAATTATGGATCCCCTCGGAGCTCAAATCAATGAGTAGTTGGCAACAACAGGACGCGCAGGAGTACTTCTCAAAGCTGGTGGACCAAATCGATATCGAGATTCGACAAGCCTCGAAGGGTCAGACAAAGAACATGGGTCTTAAGATGGCTGGACCGGAGGAGAACATCCTCGGTGACAAGAATCGGGATCCGGTGACCGACGATGAAACATGCGTTGTTGCAGACTCAACAAATGAAGTGGCTTCGTTCCGCAATCCCTTGGAAGGTCTACTCGCTCAACGTGTCGGGTGTACCAAGTGTGGGTGGACAGAAGGCCTTTCTCTTATTCCATTCAACTGTCTCACCGTTCCGCTGGGGCCTAAATATGAATATGACGTGGATGAATGCTTGGACAATTATACGGCTCTGGAGGAAATCGAAGGCGTAGAGTGTGCCAAATGTACACTCCTACGTGCTCAGCAGCAACTGAAAAATCTCTTGGGGGATGTATATGAAGGCAATGGAGACTCTGATCGCTTAGAGTCTCCTGGTTTGTCGGAGGCCGTCAGGAACTCCGCTCAAACAAGACTTGAGGCCGTAAATGCCGCCTTGGAGGCGGATGACTTTGCCGAGAAAACGCTTACCGATAAATGCCACATTCCCTCAAAGAATCGTGTGACATCCACAAAATCTCGACAGGCGGTTATTGCTCGAGCCCCACAGTGTCTCGTTGTGCATATTAATCGAAGTCTTTTCGATGAGACGACCGGTATGCTCAAGAAGAATTACGCGGGCGTGAATTTTCCCAGGATAATGGATCTAAACCAGTGGTGCCTTGGTATACGAGCCACTGAGGAATCCGGGGATTCACGCGAGCAATGGATTACAGATCCGTCTCAGTCAATGCTGCCTCATGCAGGCGAAGTAGTTGATATACCGAGCAGACGATATGAGCTCAGAGCTATTATCACACATTATGGTCGGCACGAGAATGGTCATTATATCTGCTACCGGAAATACCCCACGGCAGTTTTTCCTGTACCTGTCCCAGACGAAGTTCTGCAGGCTGAAGGTGACAAGGAGAAACCCGAGCGCTGGTATCGGCTCAGTGATGACGATGTACAAATGGTTAGCGAAGGCCATGTGATGTCGCAGGGTGGTGCTTTCATGCTATTCTATGAAGCCATTCAGGACAACCTCTCAGAACATTTAGAAGAGCCTGTTGATCCAGAGAATGTACCGTACGAGCCAGCGGAGTCGGTATCCAATTTCACCATGTCTGAAGATATGTCGACCGCTTCTACCATTACAGATGCAGATTCTACCACCTCTCGAGCAACCAGTGTTTCGATATCTGAAAATCCTTTGCCTGACGAAAATGTCAAGCCTTCGATACCCCATCTACAAACATCTGGCGCAGTCGATGTCAACGACCAGAAGTCCTGCGATCCAGTTGGTTCCCCATCTATCGCCACTGCGACTTGATTTATTTCTCTTCTCAATGTTTTTTCTGTTTCTTTTTGCCAGCGATACGCCGTACAACCGGCCTCTACATCATCGTGATACCCGAGTATATACTTCATATGGGGCGTTTACAGGAGGAGGGTTTGGGTCTTTGGTTGTATCTTTTTGGAAATGTAATTTTAGCGTCATGCCTTATCATAACCATCAATGTCCTCAGAGAGGAGCAATAGTCAATCTTGCCATGAACTCCGTCTGCGCCATACTCTCGTAGACAATAATTAACTCGCTGTTCGGGGCCGCAGCTTAAGAAACAGATCAGGCGGTACGTATTTCTCCTTGTCCCGGCCTCCATTCAAAATCATACCATTGCCGTCCCCATCCAAGCACGCCTTCCCATGAATCTCTCCCTCGCGGGTATTCTTGCTAGCCTCCATCACTTTAGAATGCTGACGCCACTCGCTTAGAACAACATCAATCTCAGTTTTGATGTCACCAACGAGAGCGTCCATTTTGATATCGTTTCGGTCATATCCAAATGGGTCCTCCAGCTGGGAACCGATTCCTTCGATGCCATAGAGGGTAAAAATCACCAAGCTCACGATAGGAATGGCCCACCATCCCATCTCATCTACCATCGCAAAGGGCAAAACGCACCCAAACAACGCGAGGACTTGTTTCTGGTGAATCCTAGATAGCGATGTCAGTCCTCGGGGTTTCATCTCAATATTTAATTCAGTCGATCAAGTGAAACTTACAAATGTGCTACGGGCATCGGAGTAAGTTTGATGGTCTCCATCCTGCCGTAGGCATCGAGGAGCGTATTCAGTTGTGCTTGCATCTGGCTCGCACTAGGGGCACTGAACCAGCCTCGATTCTCGCCCCGCTTGATAAAGCCGTCGACAAGGAAGGTCAGTTGATATGGCAGACCAAGCCCCTCGTCTTCATGTCCCTGTAAGCTGGCTGGAAGTAAGCCTACGTAATCGGGGTTATAAGCAGCGGTTCCATGCTCGTTCCTATCACCCCCAAAAACCCCACTGAATGCCCATGCCGCACCCCATTCTGCGCGAAGATGATTCTTAGTCGCGAAGGGAATGGCCATCAATATGCGGATGGTACGTTCGATGTCTTCGCGCTCGGATGGGTTGGGTGGGCCTTGGTTGGTGTTGTAGCTGTTTGTTGCGATTGTTCGCACTAGGTTGCGTACACACGTGTTTAATGAGCTCATGCTGTTGCGTCCGTCCCAGAATCGGTTGTATGATGTTTGATTGCGGAAGACGAGGATAAGACCCACGACAATAGAGAGTGAGGGGATCTTTCGTTGAGTGTTAGTGAGAGAGCTAATTATCGCATCCCATACGGTCATGGTCAGGGGTACACACGATGCTAGCGGGTAATCCGACGGTCTTGAAGACGTATGTATCGAGATACACCACGAATGCTGTGAATAGTGCATGTAGTAGAACGGGTAGAATTATATCTGCGTGAATTGCGCCTTTGATAAAGCGGAAGACGAGCGGCCATCTGAAATGAATGTGTCAGTTTGGTGATATGGTTGATAGGACTGAGACGCCAACGCTTAGAACCCACCTTCTCGGCTTCTTCCGAGATGATAACAGGTGCGGATGTGTCGTGCGACGCTGATGATTTCTTGTGTGCAGATAGGTATTTTGACGACTCAGGGTTGGAGTGGGTGGCGCGCTGAAGTTCAAGCGCGAGGCGCTCTGGCGGACCCGTTCGATCGACATCAAAACAATTCTGCGGAGTTGTCCTGGATCCACCTTTTCGCCACGAGTTTGAAATTTCTTAGACACTCTCCACAAAGTAGCAACAGAATAGAATATTTGAGGAGTGTCGGGGATCCGAAGAGCACAGGGGTCTATTGAAAGGACCGTGAGCTGACCAAAAGTGGGGAAGCCGTTCGGATCGGCGAGTTGACGTTGATGTATGCAAGATCCACCAGATCTTGAATTCTGCAAGTTGCGGGACTCAGTTGTTACACAGCTGGAGGCCACATTTACTTCTCGTTTATGGATCCCCTTCCTCTTCCCTGTTCCACCAGATCGATAAACAGTTCTGATAAAAGACGTCTCCTGTCTGCTTCTTGTGGCTCACAGAGGCTAATCCCAATACAGGCCACACTCATCTCCAAGTAGTGTTCTCGAAATGCAATCCACAATGAAGAATCCCCCTCAAGCTCTTTTCCCGGTCGTGGGTAGTAAGGATCATTCCGCCAAAAAGCGATCGCAGCATTTTCCATGCCATTTGCATCCATTGTTATCTCCCTACACAAGTCAAAATCAAGGACCCACATAGAGTGCCTCCCAAAGGACTTTAGACTCTATTTCAAGACTGAAATTCGAACACTCCTCTGGAGAATGGCCTTTGGTTGGTGGTGCAAGGACAAATTGGATATCATTTCCATCAATCTTGCCAATCCAGTGCATCAAAGCAAGGGTCTCGGCCATTACTCTTGCGTACTGTTCAAGATCGTTGGTTGTCATTCCAAGGGCTTCGAATTGATCAAGATGAAGTGGAAACTGATCAAGCAGTCTTTATTTGGTTCGCTCGCCGTAATTTCCTGTACAAGAGTTGGAGGACAATAATTGTTGATAAGAGTCTGGCTCACAGGCTCAGGGAAGGGTGGTATTCGATCTGACTGGATCAGATTGCATGGCGTTCTAAATCTGGGTGGAAACTTGTGAGAGTTCGTTGACCACCACGAGTCCGTTGCTTCAATAAAGGTATCGCAGGCTGGGACGCGGATTTTGATAATTGGGATCTTTTGTAAGCTCTGGATGACCTGCTGGTGCATGTTGAAATCATTTCGTAAAGATCTGTAGAGTCCGCCATCTTCTCTTTTGAAAGCTGGGCCTTTCTCGGAAGCCCATACGGGCCGCAGGCCCCTTGTCCGATGGTATGTAGAGTATAAGTGCTCATTTGTTCATACAAATGATGGGTTCGGTAGTCATGTGTTGGTAAATATGGGGAAAAAAAAGAAGAAGTTCCGGGGATGCTGGGCAGAAATGGATAAAAAGGCTGACCTGACCATAAACTGTCTGTCCATGGAACATACATGAATGACAGGCACCCAAAAAGGACTACCCTTGAAACTCAACCAGGATCACGTGGACTTATTTCTTATCTACAACTCTCGTGCTAGGATTCTCATAGATGTGATCGTATTCGTGGCTAGAATGTGGAAAATCCTAGGTGTCGCCTATGCAGCCAACTACTATAGTATATGACATGAAGGTTAAGTCCAAATGATAATGAAGATCACCACATCTTCTCCCAGACTCGTCGCACCCAGTTCATTTGTGCTAATTCGACTTTGCGTCGCTCCTCCCATTCTCCATCTTCCCAAATTTTGCACTCCTCATCAATCTCAGCTTTCCCAGAATACAAGTCTGCCTCTGCTGGGTTGACGAACTTGGTCCGGTGGAACACTTTCCAGAAGATAAACATCACCGCCCAGAAAGCCAATCCGAAATACGCGGTAACAAATCCTTCAATGGTGAAGGGTTTGAATACTGCGAACCCATTGAGCAAGGCAGTCAAACAGCCAATGATAATGGCAGTGATAGCCATATAAGGTTGGAAAGGGGCTGCCCAAGGAACAAACTCCTTGCGGTTGATCCCCTGAGCCCTTAATGCTCGATACCAGCCAATAAACACACAAAGCATACCAGTATAGGTCAGAACAAAAGCGATGGTGGTGAGATCGACGAACCAAAAGAACACTGTCACTGAAGAAGTATCTGCGACAAGGAACGTGATGCAGGAGAGAAGCTGAACCGTGAGTACACAGTAGATGGGAACGCCCGATGAGGTGCATTTCAACAGGAACTTAGGCGCTTGTTTATCGCGGGCTAGAGAATACAAAGTTCGGCTGGAGCTGTAAACGTAGGCGTTCCCACACGACCAGCCAGACAACAGAATCAAGAGGTTGATCAAGTCGGGGAGTCCCTTAATACCAAGATTTTGAATACCAATCACCCATGGTGAGGCTGCAGAGCCTGCTGCAGCATCATCAATAGCGGATAAAAGACGAGGGTCGCGTGGGCTACAGATAATGCCAACGGCAAGGACGCCAACGACATAGAATCCAACAATTCGCCAAAAAGTATTCTTGACGACACGAGGGATGGTACGCCGTGGGTTCTGGATCTCTCCTGCAGCGAGAGCTGGAAGATCGGGGCCAGCCACTGAGAAAGCCGCATAGATCATGACAGAGAAGAATCCGAGGAATCGACCAGTGACACCATCAGTGTAGTACTCAAACATTACGCCGTGGGTCCAGTTGCGGAAACCGTAGACATCGTGATTGGGGTTACCACCCACCATCGTGATGAAGGTGAGGAGAACAAGTCCAATGAGTAGCAAGATCTTTGTCGAGGCCATAATAAACTCGCTCTCACCGTAATACTTCACGGCGACCAAATTGAGACAAGAGCAGACCACGAGAGCCATCGTCACCCAAACAGCGGGATTGACACTAGTATTCCAATATTGCATAACGGTAGCGACAGCAGCATATTCGGTACAGACCAGCATAACGCCACCGTAAAAGTAGACCCACCCCCTAGAGTTGAAACGTTAATGTTGATCATCTTTGAAAATGCGGGGGAAATCTGGGTGGAGTCTTACATAGCAAAGCCAAAAGCTGGGTCGACATAGCGTGCAGCAAGTTCGAAAATGGATCCTCGAATAGGTAGATATGTGCACATTTCGCCGACACTTAGATTGACCGGTAGGATGAACAAACATCCCCAAACCAGATAGCCCAGGAATAATGACAATGGACCTGCATCGCGCAGGTATGAGCCGATACCGACAAAGAGCCCCGTACCAATGGAGCCTCCAATGGCCATCAACTGTACATGGCGTGAGGCCAGACCGCGCTGGGTTTGACGGTAAGCGAGGATGGTGCCGGAGCCACTATCCTTATCCTCGCTGGAAGTGACTTCATCTTTGACCGGATCTTTCTCCATATTGGCCGTGTGCTGGAGAGCTATGAGGGGAAGGCAGATGAGCGAGCGGGGAAGGTGACTTTTTATAGTAGAAGGTGCATTGACGTTATATCTCAAGTTGAGAGCAATAAGTTCGGAGCATAGTGCGGAGTCATGACTCGGAAGTATGTCATGTTGATAGACATTCAGTCTATCTCTGAGGGGTTATCGCTCCGGACTGATCGTATGAGACTTTGTTTGGCCGGTGCAGTATAGAACGACATGTTTGAAGTTAGAGAAAGCTTCGTAAAGCTGCCAAGTATAGATAAAGAAGAGGCGGGGGCGCGTGTTATCAGTGTGAATAGCAAGCCAAACCCTGAAGGGGAGGAGATGGCGATGCCAAGTGATAAGCCTGTCCAAGATTGGATGAGCGTGAACTTTCCCCGGGCCGGTCACGTTGCTCTTTTAGTCGTGAGGGGGTGGCCTCGGCAGATAGAGGAGAATCTATGCGATAAACTTTCTCTTCTGAGCTTCCATAGTTAAATGCCTAGGGAGGTTACGTAGAATTGATTCATGGGCTGCACTTGATATCTTTTGAAATACTCTAACCAAGAGGGGTTTGTCTTACATTAACTTCGAGAAAGAGAGCGACTGAGTCCTGCCATTAACTATGTCTGAATACGGATGCTCATGGACACGAGACATTGAGTGTAAGTTAGAATTACATGAGGTGTATTTCAAGGTTTTCCGCTCTTTTCCCCGGATTATGAGATGCAGATGTAAGAAATAAACCTTCCAGGCCCCATATGTATAGTAAAAACATATAACTAGTTCAGGTGTACTATGGTACACCTAGTGTGGCGCATGCAGCTATAAGGTAGTGGAGGTAGTGGCTGTGCAATAATTTCTGCCTCAGGCCTCTTATCTCTTATCAGTGGCGCCGGCTGCACTGATTTTCCGCCTTCACTTTGGTCGGAGTCAACTACGCGACCAAGGCCGTGTTCTGCGCACTCGTTTCGCCTTCGTGGACTTGCGTCTCCCATCTCCCTATTTCCATCGTCGCTCCTTTACCCGGTTGTCGTCATGGATGACCTGGAGTCGCTGGAGCTGTTCTCGCTCGTGTCACGAGTGACGAATGAGCTCCAGAACCACCTGGGTATTAACGACAAAACGCTGGCCGAATTCGTTATTGATCAACATCTTAAATGCAATGGCAATTTTCCTGAATTCAAGAAAGGCCTTGATGAGATGGGCGCTGAGTTCCCCCAGAGTCTGATGGAGAGTGTCGATCGTATGGTTCTGACCATGCACCCGAAATACAAAGGGAAGAAAGAGGAGAATGGAGACACTGCTGCCGGAGAGGATGACTTGATGGATGAGCTCGGTGCCCTAGAACGCAAATCCCGTGTTTTCAAGGGCCTTGCTGTTCCAGACCGGGCCAAGGGTTGGGAGGAAGACGACTATCTCGATAACGAAGCGAATGGCGACGAAGCAGGAGCTATGGATGATACATTTGCGATGCTAGAGGGACTTGCTGGGAAGCAGAAAGAGGAAAAACTGCCTTCCTCGCGAGACGAGCGCAGCAGCAAGAGACGCAGCCGCAGTCCTTTCGACGAAGATAACCGTGGGCGCCGACACCACGATAAATACCGCTCGAGATCCCGGAGCCCCCATCGACGCAGCAAGAATGACGACTTTGTCGACGAGTTTGGAAGATCTATTGGCAGATATGGTGACAGAGACGATGGCCGCCACAATGGTCACAGTGACCGGCGCAAGCGCCGGGATCGCGACAGAGACTTTGACGAGCCACCACCAATGGAATTGGATGACCATCCAGTTATCTATAAAGTTTACGATGGTCGTGTGACGGGAGTCAAGGATTTTGGCGCCTTTGTGAACCTGCAGGGAGTCAAAGGCAAGGTTGACGGTCTTGTCCATGTTTCTGCGATGCAGGAAGGCGCGCGAGTGAATCACCCCTCCGACCTAGTATCGCGCGGCCAGCCTGTCAAGGTCAAAGTGGTCAAGATTGAAGGCACTCGAATTGGACTGTCAATGAAGGAGGTCGATCAAACAACAGGACGCGACCTCGTTCCTCAACGTCGTTTGGCCTCGGGTGCAAATATGGAGCGGCTTGATGGCTCATCGGCCGATGATAGATACGGAAACCTCAGCTCTGATGTTCCTGTTATCGAGGACTCTGGAAGGCCTATGAAGAACCGAAAGCGTATGACATCACCAGAACGCTGGGAGATCCGGCAGCTCATCGCATCCGGGGTTGCTTCAGCAGCCGACTACCCTGATCTTGAAGAAGAGTACCATGCCACTCTCACTGGCGAGGGTACATTTGAAGAGGAGGAGGATGTTGATATTGAGGTCAAGGATGAGGAGCCACCCTTCTTGGCTGGTCAGACTAAGCAATCTCTCGAGCTTTCTCCTATTCGTGTTGTCAAGGCTCCCGACGGATCGATGAACCGCGCGGCGATGTCTGGCACGAATCTTGCTAAGGAAAGGCGCGAGTTGAAACAACAAGAAGCGCAGGACAAGGCGGCTGAGCGGGCAGCTGAAGTTGATCTCAACGCCCAATGGCATGATCCAATGGTAGCAGCCGAAGATCGCAAATTTGCTGCAGATCTGCGCAGTACTCAACAACAAGACGAATCCGTGCCAGAGTGGAAGAGAGTGACGATGGGCAAAAATGTGTCTCTAGGAAAACGAACCGACATGTCTATCAAACAACAACGCGAGAGCTTGCCTGTGTACAAATTCCGCAAGCAGCTGCTTGACGCCGTGCGAGACAATCAATTGATGATTGTTGTCGGAGATACCGGATCAGGAAAGACCACTCAACTGACACAATATTTGGCCGAGGCTGGCTATGGAAACAATGGTATAATTGGTTGTACTCAACCTCGCCGTGTGGCCGCTATGTCCGTCGCTAAACGTGTGGCCGAGGAAGTCGGCTGCAGGCTTGGTGCAGAGGTTGGATATACTATCCGTTTCGAGGATTGCACCAGCCCAGATACGAAGATCAAGTACATGACCGACGGTATGCTTCAAAGAGAGATTCTGCTGGATCCAGACCTCAAGAAATACTCGGTAATCATGCTTGACGAAGCCCACGAGCGAACAATTGCCACCGATATTCTGTTTGGATTGTTGAAGAAGACTATCAAGCGACGCCCCGATCTCAGGCTCATTGTGACCTCGGCCACTCTTGATGCCGAGAAGTTTTCGGAATACTTCCACGGCTGTCCTATCTTCTCCATCCCGGGAAGAACCTTCCCTGTCGAGGTTATGTATTCGAAGGAGCCCGAATCAGATTATCTAGATGCTACTCTTATCACTGTGATGCAAATTCACTTGACGGAAGCTGCCGGAGATATTCTCGTCTTCCTCACAGGACAAGAAGAAATCGACACATCTTGCGAGATCTTATTTGAGCGAATGAAAGCCCTTGGTCCGTCAGTACCAGAGCTTGTTATTTTACCCGTCTACTCCGCACTTCCTAGTGAGATGCAGAGTCGAATCTTCGATCCTGCGCCGCCCGGTGGCCGAAAGGTCATCATTGCCACCAATATCGCTGAAACTTCGATCACTATCGATGGCATCTACTACGTCGTCGACCCTGGCTTCGTGAAACAGAATGCTTACGACCCTAAGCTTGGTATGGATTCCCTTGTGGTCACACCTATCTCTCAAGCGCAGGCCAAGCAGCGTGCTGGACGTGCCGGACGGACAGGTCCGGGTAAGTGCTTCCGGTTGTACACAGAAGCAGCCTATCAATCCGAGATGCTTCCAACGACTATCCCCGAAATCCAACGCCAGAATCTATCACACACCATTCTCATGCTGAAAGCCATGGGTATTAACGATCTTCTGCACTTCGACTTTATGGATCCCCCACCAACCAATACTATGCTTTCGGCCTTGGAGGAGCTATATGCATTATCTGCTCTTGATGACGAGGGACTCCTCACCCGACTGGGTCGCAAGATGGCTGATTTCCCGATGGAACCTGCTTTGGCCAAGGTTCTCATTGCATCTGTGGATATGGGCTGCTCCGACGAAATGCTTAGCATCGTCGCGATGCTTTCAATCACATCGGTGTTCTATCGTCCCAAGGAGAAACAGCAACAAGCCGACCAAAAGAAATCTAAGTTCCATGATCCTCACGGAGACCACCTGACATTGTTGAACGTATATAACGCCTGGAAGCATTCCAAGTTTAGCAATGCGTGGTGCTTTGAAAACTTTATCCAAGCACGACAAATTAAGCGCGCCCAGGATGTCCGACAGCAGCTTATGGGCATCATGAATCGTTATCGCCACAAGATCGTCTCGTGTGGACGGGATACGATGAAGGTGCGACAGGCCCTTTGCACTGGTTTCTTCCGGAACGCTGCTCGCAAGGACCCTCAGGAGGGATATAAAACACTTGTTGAGGGTACACCTGTGTATATGCACCCCAGCTCTGCACTATTTGGCAAGCCATCGGAGCATGTTATCTATCACGATCTGGTGCTCACCTCCAAGGAATACATGCATTGCACAACGTCGATTGAACCGAAATGGCTGGTCGAGGCAGCGCCCACATTCTTCAAAGTGGCACCGACCGATCGTCTTTCGAAACGAAAGAAAGCGGAGCGGATTCAGCCCCTTCATAATCGGTTTGCTGGTGAAGACGATTGGCGTTTGTCTGCACAAAGACGCCAAGGCAGGGGTGGTGGTGGTGGAACATGGGGTTGATCTGTCGCGCAATAGTATATTCAAAACGGAAAGGAGTTTCTGGCTGTCGTGGTCATGACTTGCTGTGTATAATTTTATTTTGAAGCAAATTTTTCCTTAGACTGCACTGACAATGTATAATGAACGGTGTTTGGATGACTCAATAATAGCAAAGTGTAACTGCATAGCAAATTAAAATTCAGTTTTATGTTCACGTTCTTGCAACTACGTGCCATTCTTCATTTAAAAAGAAGTCTTTATGCACTTTGAATTGCTTTGCCGCTCTTTAGAGTTGAAGGCAGTGCGGAGTGGCACTGGCCAATCAGCGTTCGCTAGAAATTTCGATGGCATCGGAACCTCGCAGCAACCCCGAAAAAAAAATAGAAAACACCCCAACTCTTTTCATCAGCGCAACAATGGCGCACATTACAGAGCATCCGCTTCGGATCAAGAGGAGAAAGCTGGATGATAGTACACACCCTGTGGAAGAGGTGAACATCACGTCACCAGCCCGACTGCGCGAACTGCTGGTCTTTCAACAGAATCCAGCAACGGCCAAGCAAGGTCAGTTCTATCGCTGTATCGCATGTCTAGGAACTGCAGTCTCTAATATGAAATTACAGGGCTTGTGATATTCAAAGATTTCCTGTCTTCCATCCATAATCCGGAAAAGGAAAATGAGAAGGCCCAGAAGCTGAAGGTTCTGAAGGGTTACTGCGACAAGCAAATCTCGCCTGGGAAGGAAGAAGGGGATTCTATCTGCTTCCCTGACATTATCCAGGCCTGGAGCTTCGCTGATGGTAGCAACAACGAGCCTCTTCTTACAATTGTGCCTTCGGTGTTAGCTATCTTCTTGAAGACTATCTCACGAGAGATTGATTTCCGAGACTTCGGCCTTGCGCTATGCAAGCATCTGCTACAGAAAGATCAACTAAGACTTTTCAACCGTGGCCTAACTGCCACGAAGTCCAAAGAACATCTCATCTCTCCCTGTCTACGTCTTTTGACCGAGATCGTTACATACGATGGTGGCGCGGTGGCCCGGCAGTTATACAACCGCCGCTATATCGCCTTTAAACGCCTCGAGGTATTCCTCACCCCGCCTAAGGTTCTGCCCGACTCAGATCAGGAGGAGTCGCAAAAATCGACCCTTCGCCGAAATGCCCAACGCTATCTACTCGCCAATCTGAGAGTGCAACATACCCTTGAGAAGAGCGACATCATTGAACAGTTCAAACTCACCAGGTCATTCCTTGACCACCTTCGGAAAGACCCTCGAGATATCGTCTTGGAAGTGATCAAGTCTGTCGAGAGAGATATTATTCAAGATGCTTCCCTCCCACGGAAGTCAAAGAGCAAGTTTTTCAACCGAGGAAACATGGAGAAGTTGGTCACGCTCTATGGCTACGACCGAGAATCCGAGGAGCCCAACCCAGAAGGGATCTCAGTCGCAAATGAGATCCACCGCATCTTATTGAATCTCTGTAAGACCGCCGATCTCGGTGTGCTTCTTCCTGAGTCAGGCTGGTATCCAGTTGGTGTTGACCCGGAGACTCTTCCTGTGGATGATGATGAATGTATTGAACTGGGCCTCGACTCGCCGATTTATGTCGATAAATACCGAGACTCGGTCCCTGTTCGCAACGGCACCTTGTCATATCTAATTCAATGTCTGCGCCCTGACGTGGATAGCCTCCAGATCGAATTGCTGGTGACCATTTTCAAGGTCGCACCAGAGCTGATTGCCGACTACTTCACGAGGAAAACTATGTTTACTTCTGACCCTAAGGCAACGCCGTCGTGGATGGCTGAATCCGCATTTCTGTTTTCGACGGTCCAGCTCCCTGTTCCTACGAATTGTGGTTGGAAAGATAAGCAACCAATTCTACCGCCACCAGTCTCAATCGTCATTGAAAATATTCTCCCGCGTCCTCTGAGTCAGAAAATCATGACTCGCTGTCTCAACCAGAATGCGGAAATCATTACCCTGTTCGCTGTGCGAATCCTGTCTCAAGCATTTACGAAATTGCGAGCGGTTCTCAAGATCTTCCGGGCTGATCACGGTCAAGCACAGTTGTTCTGGAATCAAGCTTCCTCTAAACTACTCGCTGAGTTTTCCCGTCGATGCCCGGCTTTGAAGGATGTCATTCTCCTGTTCCGACGAACTTCCAAGGAAGATCTACAGCAACAGGAAGCTGTGGCGGAACTATTGACATTTTATTATGATGTGATGCCCGACATCGCACTGGAAGAGAACTTCGACGTGTCACTCTTCCTAGTAGAGGTGCTGAAACGATTGGAGGAGCCCGAGCTTGGTACAGACGATGGTGAACTGCTCCTCAGTCAGCTTCAAAGTCTTCTACAGATCGCACAGCAGTCTACATCCATGCGTTGGTGGCAAAAACCAGCCTCTATGCAGTATTCACCATTTGTCTCGGTCCTCAAAGTTCTTGTCGGAACATCGGACAAGGTGTCTTCACGGCGAATCGCTATTCTTCTAAGGACGGTCCTCGTGGATAACTCTGTCTTACAAAACTCTCCACTGTCCTTTAATGCACTCTTGACAAGTCTTGAGGATGCTGAATCGGAAGATCTGCACAAGCAGCTGGTTTTCATTGAAAACTGCATCTCACGTGTGGCTAAGAAACCCGTTCACTACCTTGACCTCACCGAGTGGCTATCTAGTGGTGCGGCTGCCGCCGCGAGTCCCTTTGTGGCAGCCATTGTCGAGCAATGGCCTTTTATCGTGAAGGCAGGCGATGCAGACACAGAACTCGCTGTTGGAACATGGATTTCTAGACTATTCGGTCAACTCAAGCAAGCCGGAGAGGACACAGATGCCCTGAAGGCCGCTCGAGATGCTCTTACTGAAGCTACAGAAACCAAGAAGGTCCGCTCTGCTTTGAAAAAATGCCTTAAAGGAACCGAAGACGTCGGATCGGAAGATAAAATGGATATCGACTCTGGTCCTGCCCAGTCAATTTCAGCTGCTAAGCCTGCGGAGGTGGATCTGAACGAAATATTTGGCTTCCTTCCTACCGAAGGCACGACCCACAATGCACTGCACCGATGGGAGAGAGAGGATCTCGAAGCGGCGGTGGAACAAGGCCATATTGCTGAGTTGATGCTCTGCTTGTGTTCCGAACACGAGGAAGTGCGGAGGCAAGCATTCGCCAATATTGCACGCTTGTTGGCTCAACTTAAAGAGTCTAAGTATGCCGAATGGCGCTCTGTTTATGTCCTAACTGGTGAGTTGCTCGAAACAGTCAACACACTTGGTCTCAGCACAGGTGCACCCATTCCTTGGATTGTCGGTGAATGCGCTGCCAACTGCCTCGCGGTCGCCACGAATCCGCTGCACAAGGTATATGGCAAGGTGAACAAATTCCTGCAAAAGGCGCCGGCGTGGGAAGTAGAGAAAATCCCTTCGTACTGGATCGACAAAATCTTTCTGCACGAGCCTGAACTGGATGATGGGTTCTTTGATGAGATTGACTGGCTTCTGGGGCTATTCGTGAAGGGTCTTCGCAGCAAAGCGGTAAGTTTATCATGACATGATTATGGATCTGCTCTATGGAAGGAAGGGACCATGTCTAACGAAATTCATTGGCTAGGATATGGAAATCTACCGTCGTGCAAATGTCTTTGAGCGTATTCTCTCGCTATACCAATCGCCGAGCGTTGGCGCCGAAGCGCGCAAAAAGATTCTACACATTATCTTCCGTGCAGCCCAAGTTGGTGGCAGCACGACACTGATCACCCGAGCCGCTATCATCAGCTGGATTCAGGTTCAGATCACTGAGGCCAATGTGAAGGAGGCCGGTCTCCTTTCGGCTCTGGCGCGGACGCTTTACGAAATGTCTGATCGTGAACGAGTTGATGCTTGGAGTGCGGGCACGATTGAGCAGGCGCTCAAGCAGATTGAACAGGCGTGATTGGTACTTGGTTGTATTATAGATTTTGTTTAGTTTCACATTTTTGTGAGATAATTAGGACATTGGTCGTTGGTGTCTCCGTTTACTAGTAATAGAAGTGACTATACTATACCATACTATATACTACACGCCTGGTCGGGCACGCTCAACATCAGAATCGCTGTAGTGATCGAATACGCCTAATACGAACACATAAGAAAGTAGAAATATGAAACCATCCCTTCTTAACCCATAATGCCTCAGTTCTAATATTTTTATGGCATTACCGCTACTACTCCCAGTGAGGACTGGATTTCCCCTTTCGGCTCCGAACTTGAACCCCTCGGCAACTTCAACTTTTCTACTTGAGACCTTTTCCACCTTCTCACCCCTCTCCCCCCTTCTATATTCCAAACTGCTTTCATCCCCTCCTCTCCTTGATCTCTGTTGGGCTCTGCCCCTGCTCTGCTCTACTCTACTCTACTGTGTTCTGCTCCCTGCTCTGCACCCACCCGACTCCGCCTTTTGAGCTTCGCCACAAGTGGCTTGTCCGCTTCTCCTCATCTGAAATAACCTTCCAAACCCCCCACGATTTCTCCCTGTGACGACCTCATACCCATACGACCTTCTATTCCCCTGCGAATCCTATTGCGAAGAGCAATCATTCCAAAACCCCCCGTCGACCAATGATAGGATCATAGTCCTTTGTCGATAAAGACCGCACACACTCTCCTCAGACACCGCCGCCATGGCGCGACGGTACGAGATCGACGAGCTCATATGGCTGCGCTCATCGCCTCTGGTCGCAAAACCTCCAGGTCTTCCTCCAATTGAAGAATGGATGTATGTTCAGTTTCTTTCCTGTTTCCAACGGATGTCCCACGTCTTCTCTCATGCTCAAGCTGACCATGTGCGCGCCTCTGTGGAATAGGCCTCAACCCGACCCTACGACCCAACGCAAGCAACAAACAACTCGCGACCCAAATAACCCTTCAGAATCAACTACAAATAGAAGACCGAGTTTTTTCGAAGCTCGTCATATCTCCCGAGGCTCCAATTCAGGTAACGCACATCTTCCTCTGTTCATCCCACTCCTTGTCTCTATCAAACTTCTTCGTCTCCCTCCCCCTTGGCACGTTGACTGACCATCTCTGGAATCGGTGAAGATGAAATCGTGCTCGGCCCGCCAAAGACCAACTTTGCCTCATCTCGCACTGGGGGGAAAGGCTCCTTTGATCTGACAGAACGCCCAGCTCGTCCAAGCGAGACAGACGAGAAAAATGACCGTTTCAACTTCCGAGATCGCATGTTCAAAGACAGAGACGCTCAGGAGAGAGACTTTGACCGGCGAGACGGACGACCTGGTGGCCTGAACGGTCGACGTGGGGAAAAAGAGGACTGGAATGCTGGTCGCCCCCGTCGGACCTTTGGACCAGATGAACAAGAACGCAAGCCCCGCCGCAACGGGGAATTCGACCGTTGGGAGAGCCGTGAAACACCGCGAGACCCCAACAACGAACGTGGAATCCGGGATCGAGACGGCCGCTTCCCCGCGAGAAAGGATGGTACTCAGCCGGCACGAACTAAATATGATGGAAACTGGTTTAGAGAGGATACTGCAAATGACGCGGTCGAGGCAGATGATGACAAGACGCCGCTACGAAACCGAGAATGGCGTCGTGACCGGCACGGCGCAGACCGCGACTGGACTCGCGGCGCTAAGCTGGAACAAGAGCCTGAATGGCTGGATACAAACGACCGTGACGAGCCACGACGAGCGCACACGCAGGAAGATTTTGAGCGCTGGAAGGAGCGTATGAAAGCTGGTTCTGGTGCTACCCAGCCGACACCATCACAAGAAGAGAAGAAGGACGAATATGCCGAATCAAACATCACTGCTCAGAAACCAGAGACACGCCGAACAGATGGCGAAATATTTAGCTCCGGAGCTCCATTCATGGGAGACACCTCCATGGAAAGATTCTTTGGCATGCTTGGAGAACCAAAGCCATCGGCGCCAGAAGCGATCGCATCACCTATCCAGGTCGAGTCGACCCCAAAGAAGGACAACTCCTTTGGCGGTAAATCTGGAAAGTCATCTCGATTTGCTGGACTGTTCAGTCCTCCGCCTGATAGCCCATTCAAAGCCCCCGAGTCGCCTGCTCTTCCCAAGTCCTCCGCTGAAAGCACTCCTGTCAACCCTCAAGATGCAGACCAAGAGGGATTCCAACGAATTCTGAAGATGCTCGGCGGCGGCGGTGTTGCTTCTGGAAATGGGCCATCAAACAGTGGCACGCCTCACCAGAGTGAACCTTCTTTGCACTCTCGGCCATCATCAATGGTCCCAGCAGAGCATCCTCGTGCGGCTATGAACATGTCCCCTGTCAGAGATCACATGGGCCGTCCAGAGTTTGCAAACCAATCCCAGGAGAACCCGTTGGCCCAGATGGCTGGGAAGGAACCTCACCCCGGCGAGCGCGAACATCTTCTTCGATTGATGCAACAGGTTCAAATTGGCCCTGGGCCTACAGGCGGTGCTTCTCAGCGGTCTCCGAATGCTGGACCGGCGCCTCCCCCAGGCTTGATGCCGGAAATGATGCCCCGCCCTCCCCCGGGATTGACTCCTCAGAAGACTCCTAACTTCTTCGATGATCCTGCCATTGCCAATATGCAGCGGCCTGATAGTGATCAACTGCGCCGACGCCCTGCCAATGGCCCGCCTATAGGCTACTTTGATGACATACCTTTCCCTCAAGGCGGCCAAGGCCCCATGACTCCCGGTGGTTCCCGTCCGCAAAACCAACCTCCAATGCCATTGCAGCGACCTCCCGGTTTGGAGCACCTGCCTCCCCCAGGCTGGACCGGTCAGCCTCCCCCACAGCAAGGCAACGGACCGAGCCCCATGGGCCCTCATCCTGGAATCCCAACACCTAACCGCGGTCCCCCCAATTTTCCACCAGGCATGATGCCGATGCCCGGCAATGGACCCCCGATGGGCGATCGCCCTGGCTTCCCTCGTGGACCCCCAGGACCTCCTCCCGGTATGATGCCCCCTCCAGGATATATGGGCGGTCCTCCTCCTGGCTTTCCTCCCATGCCCCCGAACCCGGAGGCTATGATGGGACTTGGCCCTGGCGGCCAAGGACCTTTCGGACCGGGTAATCCAGGCCCCCAAGGCCCTCCCCCTTCTTCACGACACCTTCTTGAAATGTTCGGCCAGCCCGGCGGCGGCGACGCTCGTGGCGGCATGGTCGGACCCGGTCAATTTAGGTAAACTGTGAGAGTTCTTCGAGCTGCTCCATCTTATCTGACATTTACTGCTCATTGTGATATGTGGACTATCTGGGCAAAGATACGGTGGGAGAGTTATACAGCGCAAGAGTTTCGGTTTTCGGTTTCAACCCGGCCCTGGTTACACGGCAACGTTGCATCATCCTCTTGAGACATCAAAGCATCCCCATCTTTCTTTTATCTTCCTTCTCATTTATTTTTACTTCACGTTGTTTCCTTATTTCCATGGTTGTGTATTTGCTCATTCCCACTTTCGGTAACCTCTGGATGCCCATTTTCTATCTTTTTGTTATGAAGCTTCCTGTCCCTCTAGCATCCCGTTCTGAGCCTTGACTTCGAATTGCCCGTGGGTTGCTCTTACGCTTTTGTTCTAGTCCAATGACTTGGGGATTGCTTTATTTTTTCTTTCCCTTTTTTCTTCTTGTTGCTTTTGTTTCTCAAGGGGATTGAACTGTTGCCTAGTTGCCAGTGCCGAGTTCAATCGAATATCTTGTGGGGAGATCTAGGGATATGATTTAACCGATCTAGTAGGAAGGTAGATTGTCTCAATCTATGCTCGGCGAGGATGCAATAACGCGGGGTTTGCTTTTCGTCGGTGGATACACATTATTCATGGATATCGATAAGTACTTATGAACAATCTATCAGTCACTTGGTCGAGACTTTAGGGTCATGTTGCTTTTTACTTACCACACACGCGCCCCTTAATACGCTTGCCAGCTCGAGAAGTACTCGTGAATGGGAGGTGACAACGTAATTGGGTGGGTCGGGAGGGAGAAGAGAACCTTAGAAAAAAAAGCAACGAAAGCTAATTCATTGAAAGACACTGCAATGGCTCAATAACGCTTTAAATTAAGTTTATCAAAATGTACACCATTAGTGCGTGAGCGAGACTGGAGCTGTCGGTACTCTGCTCATCCGATCTCAGCCTGGACCTATATACTCGTAACTACAGGGCTAAACAGCATTATTGACACCGAAAATATTCTCTCAAGACGCGGGTTCCGCACACTTAAGCAGACAGAGCCTGGCGAGCCTCGTGGATAGACTTGTAGATCGCCTTGTTGTCTTCCTGGATGAGATCCAAGCAGTACGGGATAGAGTTCTTGGCGACACCCTTGACGAATTGCTATATCCGAACAGGAAAGTCTTAGATTAGCCGGGGTGTCTCGGATGCACAATTGAATGATTAATTTTATGGTGGCGTGGTTTGGACTTACGCCAGTCTCTTCGGTGACCTTGTTCAGGCAGTGCTGCAGATCGTGGCGCTGGGTCTGGTTGAAGTATTTGGCGCTGTTGGTGAAGTCGGCGTTCAGCTCGATGCCAGTCAGGGCAAGCTGGATCAGGATATTGTTAGGAATTTGATTCTTTACTTGGTTCTTTCTTTCAATGGGGGGTGGGGGTTAGGACTCTTGTTGATGTTGCACATACCGAGTGGAAGGACTGGCAGATAACCATCTGCTGAGCGTCCTCCAGAGGCTTCCAGGGCTGAGGCTCCATCATGTCAGTTGCCTCGCGGGCAACAACCTCCCTGTAGGCGACAACGATGTCCTAATTGGGTCGATTTAGTGATTTGATGCTAGGTGATGGTCGGTAGAAGTATCGAGGACAAAAAGAAACGTACATTGGCAGTAACGTCGCCAATGTTGTTCTTCAGCTGGTTCAGCAGCACATCAGTCTGCTTGAAACCGAGGTCAAGCTGGGCAATGCGGAACTGAACAGTGGGAGCAATGTCACTGGCGTTGCGGGCAGCGGCACCGATGGCCAGGGCGGAGGCGACAAGAAGGCTCTTGAATTGCATTATGAATGGAGTATAAGCGAAAGATATATTATAGATCGAAGATCTAGAAGGTTGTATTAAAAAGAAAGAATGAATATAGTAGGTCGAAAGGAGCGAAAGAATGACTTGATGTGAGGCACTCGAGCAGAACTAGAACTAGAACCGCGGAGAGGGACGTGCTCTCCTTTTATATCAAAGCTTTTCTTTGCCAACGGACTCTTCATGTGGATCTACGAAGTATGTACTGTAACTAGTAAAAATTTGGAATTCGTGGGCTCTTTTTTCGAAGCAGATCCCTGCAGCATTTTCATCGGTCCACCCGGTTTGCTCGGGTACTAAAAAGTCGGCCAAGTAGGCTAGCGGCACCGACAGACGCGCCTGGTTGGTAGTGTAAAATGGATGCGGCCGCGCGTGGAGATTCGATCGGCAGCTTCAATCCGGTTCCGATTGAGTAGTTAGGGACGGGGAATGGTAGATCTGGAGGGGTTTAGTGTCTGCTGGACCCAAAAGTTATTGAGCGTGTGCATGAAGGGTGGGGCGTGCACTCGAACATGGGGGGGGCCCCTGGGAAAGGACCATCGGTTGATCAGAGCGGCGTGTGGACTGATAATCCTCTAATCTGGCCCATGTCTCGGTGCGAATTAGGATCGCCGAAGCACAGAGAGGAGCAGATGAGCAGACCATCCACATCTACAAAAGAGGACGGAAAAGGGACCCAAAACTGAGACCTGGTCACCCGTCTAGACCCACCGAGTTGGGGCAGCCCGCAGAGCTTATCACAATGCTGGGACACCAGCGGAGATCCTCCTGGATAGATCTAATCACCAGCAAAGCTGTGCAGGAAGAGGTGCGAAGGATTCCGCAGGCCGCAGGATCTAGGCCGAATGCGCCATCGTCAACTCTAATCATCAAAGGATCGACCCAAGGATCGCTACATTTGTTAAGACCCCATCTCCTTTTTCACAGGCGCGCTTACGGAGGCACTGTTAGTGGGATTCAGGGGATATAAACTCCGTACGGGGTACTACGGAATACGATTCGTTGTATCCTTGACGGTACTAACTTAAAGATGGAGGAAAGAGGAATGCGTATGGATCCTATTCCTCCAGTATATGTAGCATCATGACTCGGACGATAGTGTACAATGTATAGCTTGAATCATGGTAGACTCTGAGCATACCTAATAGTACCGCCTTTCTTTCCATAATTAACGTACATTCTCAAATGGACTCCGGATAGATCCCTATCAGATCACTGGATGATTATGATCTTCTTCACATGCTCGATACAGCACTAGCTCGGCAGGGGCCGAAACCTTCTCGTATATCCCTCAAGTCATGGAGCTATATCAAGCCAAACGGAACCCCTTTCCAGAGTTCCCCGCCGTACCCGCAGCGTCCCGACCCGAATCCTCGTGGAACGGCTCGGTCAATACTTGTATGTTTACTATTTCCTGAGGGTCGTGCTCTATTCCGTATTTCTACGGAGTGGGCCTGATCCGTGAAGACAATTAGGGCCAGGAGCGCACGTCCCAAGGTAGGAGACACCCTTCGAGGCAGCTACAGAGTACATGTTAAGGAGTATGCAAAAGACGATATGTACTATACTAGTACGGTGGGTGCAGCGGATTCTCATAATTTTATGATCAAACGTACGTTTCTTTTCTTTTCCAGGACGCAAAGGAAAAGGGGGGCTGCTTGCTTCAAGTACATCAAAAAGAAAAGTCTACATCTTGTTCCCAACCACCTGGGCAAAGACCGAAGCACATTAACTAACCCAATATGAAGAATAAATATGAGTCTACCTTGCCTTGGCTAAATAATCAACGAGCAATTGATCTATCATAATGTTCTCTCGAAATGGTTTTAACTAGTATTTATCTTGTTTTCACATTTCATCCTCTTTAACCATTTACCAACAATAGCGACCATGGAATGCACTTTATCTGAAATGAATATATCACAGCATAAAAATAACCAGGATATAGGCCGTTTCCTCGATGATTCGCAATATCAATACAACTTGGACACTGTTTCTACGCAGCAATTCGAAGATTTACTGGAGATCCAACGAGGTAGCCCTAAAAGGAAAGATGGAAGCTACAATATGGAGGTCTTCTATCAACACATAGTTGAGATATAACAGCCAATCCACCTACTCTCAACACCGCAAAATGGAAATGGATTTCTTTTCTTAATAATGAGAGCTTTAGATACAAAGCCCACTGTAGTATGTTGTGTTGTTTTTCTGAGGCTTTCAGTTTTGGAGGCTGCCTGGACCGCGACGTGTGCAGCAAAACATCGTCCCAACTTCCACCAGACTCGACTGTCTTTGCAGTTTGTCGACACCCTCAATTACCAGCAGCCATGGAAGAACCCGGGATAGAGATGAGCCTGGCCATTGAACACGGGGTATCTATAAAAGCCATTTCTAGCCTCATGCCTCGGAACTACACTGACCTACCTTTCCAACAGGCAGCGCGGATCATCATGGTAACCAGGGCGTTTAGAGAGGAATCGCCCAGTGTGGAGGCGCTTCAAAGAGCTATCTCTCATTCACGCCAGGTCTCTGATTCTCAGATTTCTCTGACCCTACCTGAATCCCCTCGGTCATTTCATTCGATGACACTGCGATCTCATACTCGGGCCGTTCATACGCCTGCGGCATCACCTGAATCCAGCGTCAATATGAATGAGTTCATAAGTCCTTTCAGAATAAGTGCTCCACGACGTAAGTATATGGATATTTAATTTTCTTTACGACGCGCTAGACGCGTCAGTGATGATCTTCCGCGGACTGAGCATCCTCTCTTCATACAGGTGGAAGACAGACACTGGCACCACCACCAACCCCAGCAACCCCGGACTCCAATAGCTCAGCTCCTTTCTCAGATGTGGGAAGTCCTACCTCCATGCCTCGTGGGCCATTTCCTGATCCGGTACCAACCCCAAGCCGCGCCAGATTTCGCCCGTGGCAACAGAATTCCCCTTCGCGGTTTGTCATTTGGGAGGATTCCCCCGAGAGAGCCTCAGAGACTTTCCCACCTGGTCATGTTTTCCATGACACTGGAAACGACGACAAGGAGAATGTCTATGCGACGGTCTCAGACTACGAATCCGATCATGAGCAGAGGACCCAGGCAGCCATTACGAATGAGGACCGACTGCACGCCGGCCCTCTGGACGTCTTTGGCATACCTATCGACTCTGTTTTTGGGCCTTCACTCCCTCGTCTTTCGCTGGCATCTGACACCACGCCCCCTGGCCAGCCAAGTCTCGTCGAGGCTAATGCCCGTCCTGCGATTCGGACGAGGCCGTGGGGTGAGGAGGAGCCTGAGCTCGAATGGGACGATGTCCTGCCGCCGCCTGAACTCGAGGAGATTAACAGGTTGAATGATTCGTTTGTTCGCAGCGCGGAGCAGAGATGGCGCCATAATCGACATGTTCCCATGCGTGACACCAATGTACAGGGCCAGAGGAGTATCTTCCTCGAGGCTCGGCGCATCACGCACTTTCAGCGCCACCAGGACCGTCGCCGTCGTCCCTCTGTCGAGACAGATTGGTAGACAAGCAGTAGAGGGCCTGAATTACTGTATTTTTAGTTGGAGATTCGATGGCCTCCTACTCATGGTTGAATAGTCGTTCTCGATGTACACATAGTTTCTACGATTTCATGATTGTGATGATGATGATGATGATGATGATGATGATGATGATGATAACGAATGACATTGTTAATCCATCTACTTTATTCGGAGAGGGCTATTATCAGTACAATAAAAGGTGCAAATTGACTAACTAACTAAACTAAACTAAATTTTCAACGAATTAAACTAAAAATTTGAAAACTTCCACGCCTCATCTCCATAAACGCACCCGCAAAAGCAAAACCCGACAAGATAGATAAACTTTTGAACGATGAACGCAAGCGCATTTCGAGTGGCAATAAATAAATCGATCGCAAATTGGAAAATTGCCTTAATCTGCCCATCAGTCCAAAGAAATTGGATCGTCTGGATGCTTTCCAGCCTGAGCTTTATAAGGGGTGATCTTGACTCCACCTCCAGGGACCCGCTGGATCTCTCCAAACCAGTTGAGCAATTGCTCGTCTGTATCACGACCGGAAAGAACCTCTGGACTGATGACTTCCTGAATACGCTTTGACTTATCCTTTTGAATCTGGAGTAGCTTTTCATCAAGCGTTTTTTTGGCGATAATCTTGACGTATTGAACTTCGCGCTTTTGGCCGATGCGGAAGACCCGAGAGTACGCCTATGGATTAAATATTAACCAAAAGTTCATATTGGAATCAGCTCAAACTTACCTGGTTTTGAGCAGCCTCGTTCCACCACAGATCCACCAGTATGCACTTGTTAGCAACTGTCAAATCAAGGCCAACTCCCCCGGTTTTCATCGAGGCAATCATGACTTTGATTTCGGGATCTTCGCGAAATCTCTTGATGTTCTGATTTCGCGTTGAAATCGGTATCTTGCCAGATATCTATTCAAGTTAGAAAATGCAACCCATAATCTTAGACTAGAAACTTGCCTTGGTGCACGGCCATTTCTCACTATCGCAAATTTGCTCCAGCAGTCTGATAGTATCGAGGAATTCAGTGAAGACGACAATCTTGACACTTTCGTCCTCTTGGATGAAGGAACTTATAAGCTCCCGAACTTCGCTCAGCTTAGCACCTGGAGCATTAACCCCGATGGCGGGAATCCAATCTTCAAAAGATTCATCAGGCTCGGAGCTTTCACTTTCCTCATCACTTTCCTCATGCTTAGGCAAATGGAAGACACCATATCTTGGATTGAAGCTTTTCGAAGCCTTGGCTTTTTTTTTCCTGATCAGTTTAGTCCCGCGATCACTCTTCTTGTTTTCTCCAGCTGTAGTTTTTCCTTTACTTCGTTTTCTTGGGGTCGAAAGAGGAGACACAGGTGTTTCGTCGATCTGAAAAATGTCGAAGATGCGACAGCTAACTGCTTCAGTAATGACCCTAGTGCAACCGTGGCAAATAAGAGCCCCCCCTGGAGACCCTGTGTCATTATTTGTCGTGAGAGAACTAAAGCATTCTTCACAGTACAAGTGACAGCATGACGTTAGAATAGCCTGTTGAGGAGGCAATTTGCAATGGGAACAATGGAGCCGTCTTCCACGCTCAACCCAATTTCCAGTCTCAATTAGTTTGGCGATGTACCGCTCAAACCTTTGAGACAGCTTTTTGTAATCTCCTCTGAGATTTGGGTTTGAGACGAAGGCTTGATTCTCAACCAGAATTGGAGTTTCATAAACCACCTTTTTGCTCATCGCAGCTAGAAGCGACTGTGCAATTTTTGCAGAAGGATCGAACGGATTGATGTTTGCCAAAGCTTTCAAGCTATCCATCATGTCACTCTCGTGTCTCATGAGATATTGGACAATATCTTGAGCTGTAAGTAGGTGACTGGTAAACATTCTCAGCTTTTGGTACATTGTTAAAATGCACCTCCACTGTAGATTCTTAATCTGAGAGAGCCCTGAGAAGTGTATGTTAGCATCTGTACATTGGTTTAGTTGTCTTCGAGAGGTTGGAACTCACTGTTGACTCTTTCGAGAAAGAGG
The DNA here is from genome assembly GCA_023626415.1 of Penicillium sp. S1701. Taxonomy (NCBI): domain Eukaryota; kingdom Fungi; phylum Ascomycota; class Eurotiomycetes; order Eurotiales; family Aspergillaceae; genus Penicillium; species Penicillium sp. S1701. The sequence continues at coordinate 430,076 of JAMAGY010000010.1, read as the reverse complement.
CTCACGGCCGCGATGTAGATGATTGTCTCTGCATCGGAAAGGTCGATTTCTAGAACACGCTCCTTTGTGTCGGGTAACTTTACGAGTGGCCGTCCCATAAACCGACTGTCGAACGTTTTTCGATGCAGAATCGACCTCAGGACATTGATCAACCGACTTTTAGAGCGATCGGAATCTTGGGCTCTCTTCCAGAAGAATTTTGATTAGTTATTAATCCGTTAGTAAGTCATGCGTAGACTCGACTAACATCGCTGCAATAACTTCGCTTGAACATATCAAACAGATTGCTGTTTGGCACGCCGAGAAAATTGAAATATGGGAACATCTCCTCGACACAACTGCATCACAGAACTGTGAGTACAGTGCTCCATTCAAAAAAAAAAAAAAAAAAAAAGATTCAATCCATAGATATACGTACTTATGCAGTGGGGTACCGCTCAGGATCCATTTGAAATGACCGTTAAGAGCTCGGACAGCCATGGAAGTATGTGACTGTGGATTCCTGATATAGTGGCCCTCTATTTTCGTTAGGTCAGAATTGCGCAAAGTGATTTTTCGGAATATATGAATCTTACCATCAACAACAATTCTATGCCATTTGATCTTATGAAACATTCCGAGTTCACGATCATAGAATTCAGACCACCAATCTGCGATTGCTTCGTCAGATGTGAGATGCTCCGGTGCTTTTGGATTTGGGTAAGATTTCCGTATATCCTCGAGAGTAGCAATCCTATTATGACTTCAGCAAAGGCTAATTAGTTAGTTTCTGGAACCTTACACGACATCAAAGAAGAGAATGGTGCTGCTGTTGAATTGGAGCGTCACGTTCGCCTTTTCGTACTTGCAGACATGGCCGAAAATGTCAGGATGAAAATGCGTTTGCATTTGATGGATCCTATCTCGCATTAGCCTGTGGGGAAGTTGTGATCGATGTTAAAAACCCTCTCACCAGTGATCAACGAGCTGTGAAGGAACAATTATTAGGGTTGGAGGCCTTCTCTCAGGCTGATCTTGGCATCTGCCATCCAAGATAGTCGCAAGAGCAGTGACTGTTTTCCCTAATCCCATAACGTCACATAACAACCCACCGTATGGAGGCGTGGGTGACCTTTCCCGATCGCGCTGCAGAAAATAACAAGCACATCAGCGATTGAAAAGTGAAGAGACGAATAAAGAAACTTACCATCCACCCTACAGCCATGACCTATTAAGCGTTAGCATTAACACAATGGACTGGTTGCTTCTAAGATTGGGTACCTGGTGGTGAAAAAGACTGATTTTCATGCCTTTGACCTTCCAACCCCCCTTCTCATCAGGTTTGGGCTTATGGTCAAACTTTTTGATCGCCTCGTTGATCCTTTGCTTGTCTGATATAGCTTCCTTTTGTTGTTCAGTTGGAATACTCGCAACCATTTCCTCGAGCGCGACTTTTCTGTTCCGACTGGTAAATCCAGGAAGGGCGGGCAATTCTGCGTTTCTGTGTGAGCTTTCGACAATATCGCTATGAACGAAAAGACTCTGGAGCTCTTGCTCCGAAAGCCTGGTCGTCTTCTTTCGATATTGGCGTTGCTTATCGAGAAAATTTGTGTCAACTTGGCGGAGAGCACCCGGTTCCAGCTTTCCTTTCATAAAAAGCTTGACTGTCAGGCGATTTATGCCGGTGATCCCTTCGAGACCTATCTGCTTCGATCTTTCCCGCTCGAAACGTGAAAGCTTTGGGCTTGTCCATTTCGGTAATTGGTTCAATCTCTTTTTGCCTTTCGAGGTCGAGCTTTTGGATGTCTCCTGCTGCACGCCATCTGGAACGGTTCCTTGAGCGGTACCGTGTTTATCGGAGATATTCATGAGAACTCCTTCCTCGAGATCTTGGGTCTCGTTAGTCTCTTCGAGTCCCCCATGCTCCACGTCATCTGGATCAATTTCTTGAAAGGCGCCGTGTTCGGAGATGTGCTTCAGAATTTCTTCCTCGAAATCTTGATCCTCAGTAATCTCTTCGAGTCCCTCGGGGTATTCATTCTCGGGGGTCTGATTTTGGAAATAACCCATGTCGAAATCCATGTCATCAACCCAGAAATTGCTGTCACGATCAAGGGGTAGTTCAGTTGGTTGTTTCATCTTGCAGAAGAGAAGATTTTCATCATAATTTTCTTCTTCTTCATCATCATCATCATAATCGTCTTTTTCAATGGATGAGCTGCTATCGAGAACCATTTCTTGCATTTGTCTTTCTCTCTCGGCTCTCAAATATCCAACTCGATCCTTTGCTGACGAACTCTGCGGAATTTCATTCTGTTTCTCGAGACTTTGGGATGGAAGTTCATTTTCGAGTTCCGCCTCTACAGGTGGAGCGGGTTCACCTTGGTTGTTGTCCATATTGTTTTCTTCGAGTGAAAACGTTAGTCTCATTTGACCTGGGTTAGAATCAACACAATAAGAACCCCACCTGATAGGTAGATGGAGTTGATAAGATGTAAATTGAAGGAAGAGTTCTGGCAAATGAATGTAAGGTGAGAAACTTGAGGGGGCATGGAGATATGAGGTTATGAGGTCGCGGTGTATCAAAGTGGGTAGGGTTAGAAGATGGGAAATGTGAGATGAAGCAAAGATAAGACCTTCACAGGGCAATGATGTTTGTGGAAAGACTCGATGGGGAGAAGAAAGGAAGAAAGGCTGGAATATTGGCGAAGAAAGCCCATGAGAATCGTGGTGAGAGCTTGTAAGGTGTTGTGGATTGGAAAAGATGGAAGAAGTGAGAAAAGGGAAACTGACTGGAAGTTTTCAGAGCAAATATCTGATATCTGATATCTGATCTGCAGATAAATTGGCGTTGTATAGTAGTATCTGGTAAAGGAGTCGGAAGAAATGGTTGGAAGACTTCATCAAATGTATAGCAGAAAGAGGTTAGAAGACTCGATGGGGGAGAGGGGGTGGGATGGAAGAAGAAAAGGTTGGAAGAGGGAAAGGTTAGAAGAAGGAAGAAAGCATGTGAGAAAACGGACAGGGAAGTTCCAGAGCAGATATCTGATCTCTGATCTGGATATGAATTGGCGTTGGAGAGTAGTTAGGTATTTGGTAAGGGAATCACAAGGAATAGTTGGAAGAGTTGATCAAGTGTATGGCAGGAAGATGTTAGAAGACTCGATTCGGTGCATGAAAGAAAGAAGGTTGGAATATTGGTTGAGTTAGAGTATGTGGATGCATGTCGAATGAGAGATGATTGCAATGAGCTGGATCCGGTAAGCGACTTGCGCTTGTGATAGACTGACTGGGCTGTCTCTAGCTAAGCATGTGATGGGGAAAACAGCACGCATCATAAGATCTGACTTTAATAAGTAGGAGGATAGACTTGGCAGCTTTTTCAATTGACTCGATGGGGTATATAAAGTTCACAACGCAATATTCATATCGGTGGCTCTAAGGCCAGAACACCATCCAAGATGGAGTCGGGAGTTACGTCCATTAGAACGTAAGATACAGCTCCCAGGTCACTCCCATATTGGAGACTGCGGTCATCCTCTGGGTTTGCAACAACAATTCGGTGGCGGAAAACCTTCCTTGCGGCCAGTGCCACAATTGATGGGGTCAAGTAATCAATACCGTGGATTGGAGCAAGAAATCTGAAACAAACAGTTAAGTGTGCAATTCCGATAGGAGATATTCCAAGCAGAGGACTAACTCACTGTGCGAATCGAGCAAACTGCATATTTGCTTTGGCAGAGACACCAGCGGCAACAGCACGGCTGAGACGTAGGAATACAATGATATCCTGGATATATCGGACAACCTCAGCGCTTGTGGTCACTGAGCCACTTGCCTCTCGAAGCTTTTCAATTTTCTTCAAATAATTAGTAATATGGTTTTAATCAGGAGAGGGAGGAATCACCGTAGCATCGACTTTAGTCCGTTGGGTTTTGACCGGTCTGGGGTTGTGAACAACAGAAGATGCAGAAACCTGGCCATCCGAAAACCATTCATTTTCTTCCAGATATACAAATCCATCTTCGGGTACGTGTAAATGAGATACCAGGAGATGTTCCGTCTGTGACCTCGAATTAGAAAAAGCCATGGCACTGGTTTGGATGGGGTAGCCTAACAAGATGTGTCCCTAGAGGGGGCTTGAGCTGATCAGACTCTCGAACCACTACGGGCACAAAGAGGAAATTTTCTGGCGCGCTGAGGATTCCCGCCTCGGTGACCAGCTTTCTCGTCCGCATCAACTGTTTGATACCCATTAGCAAAGGCTCGATGCGATGGTACTGGGGCAGTGGGCTAATGTCACCTGTAATGCCTGGACTTGGATATCATCCTCCACCAGATTGAAATTTTTCGCAATGACCAGATTCACAACATTTGGTTCATCCAGCGGCGTGTTTGGGGCTGGGGATTTACTTCGATCCCGGCGGCCCATATACGATGAGAGGTTACTGGACTGTGACGGATTAGTCTGAAGCCACAAGAGAAGCATAAAGATTCATCGGAAGCATACAGATTCAGTTTTCACTCGGAAGTACGATGTCCGCTCTTGACTCTTGCGCGCCTCCGAAGAGAGAATATCATTGTGAAGTTCCCAAATCGATGTGGTGGTGGTACAATCAACAATGCAGGATGACAGCTCAAATGTATTGGAAGCTATCTGGATAAGATGTTAGTTCTGAGATCAGAAAAAGAGAAAGGAAATGAATGAAAAGCAAGTGATTAATGTACCAAAGCCAACTCTTTTGCAAGATCGTTGAGACAATTGCCAGTAGTCTCGATCAGGCAATGTTCACGACTAGCCAAACACAAAAAAAGCGCCACTTCGAGATCAGAGAGTTGTCGGGCGGTCTCTTCCAGACTCTCGTCATCCATTTTCCAGGTTCATGAAGACATTGGACGCTCTTAAGTGGAACGCGATGGCGGCAATGACGAGGAGGGGGAGAGACGGCGGACATCCCAGCCAGGCCGTGTTGGTCTCGTTGCCTTGACACCTGATTGGTCAGGCGTCATATTCTCTACTGGCACAACGGTTGTTCAAAGGAGAATATCGCAGGATTAAGAAGTGGGTTGGTTTTATACATCTAATATACAATACTATTGTTACACTGTTTCTTTCACGCCTAAAATGTACGTGGCTCAGGCTTCTCGCTTTCCGCCGTCTCTTGGGGTTTTTCTCCAGTAAGATGGTCCAGCATCTGTTCCTCAGACAAGACTGCCTCTGAAAAGCTCTCTTCGGTTAAATCATCCTGCATCTCTTCCTCGGGTGATCCTTCCTCTACTTCTTTGGAGACTTCGCTTTCGATGGCCGTTCCAGGATACTCTTCATTCAGGTCGACCGGCATATCGCCCTCCTCGCCTTCGCCTGATTGTGGCTTCGGCTCCTCGGACCCGATAGCTTTCTGTCTGTGTCGCTGCTTCTGAAGCGCAATCTGTCGTTTAAGAGAGGCGTCCTTGCGTAATGTCTTATTTGCAGAGAATTCAGTCAGTGCCCGCACCATTCGTTCTTCGACTAGCTCTTTGACGTGTGATGCGAGAGTCCGGTCTGTGAAGATTCCGCCAAATCGGAAACTCAGCCACGAGTACAAAATAATAGCTTTGTGGAGACTCTCTAGCTCGTGCATGTAGTCCTTGTTGCCAGAGACGGGACGCTCTAGAATCTCCAGGTTGAGTTGGGGGATGTCCAACAAGCGTCCGCGTGAATTCTCAGCCACGCAATCAGCAAACGCGGCAGTGATTTCGCGGGACGATTGGAGTCTGGTGTCCATCGGCGCAGCCATGAATGTCAACTGGTCCGCAACTCGCAGGCCATGTGTGCTGTCGATGATTTCTGCATTTGCAAGCTGATCCTTATTATCGCATAGAAAGAAAGGAGGCTTGATGGCACAGATTTCATTTAATCGTTTGATCAGATACTCGAAGGGAACGGTTTTCGGAAAGTATGCTGAGAGTTGCTCAAACGCAACGTTTGGCGGGATAATTCCCGCAGCACGAAGTGGTGGAGGTTCCGTGTTCATGGCCACTTGGATGTAAGGGAGATCAACCTCTTCGAGGGACGTGACAAGCCCTACATTTGATCCGTCTTCTGAACCACCTTTGGCACCAGCTGGTCGATACCGACCTGCACGTCCGCCTATCTGTTTAATTTCCGGTACAGTCAACTGCTGAAGGCCACCTGGAAGTCGTTTGACCAATGTTTCGAAAATAACACGCTTGCAGCTCCTGTTGAGGGTCAGTCAGTAGATGTAGATAATCCAGTAAACCCAAAACCAACGGTACTTCTTGAGACTTACAGGTTCAATCCCATACCAATAGCGTCACTCGCAACCAGGAAGTCGTAGTCATTATCCGGGTCGTTGAATAGATTGGCTTGTTGCGTTCGAATCTCGGCGGGCAGACCACCGTAAACGATGGCTGCTCGTCTTCCGGTCACCTTTTCAATATCCGCCTTCAGGGCGTGGATTCCAACTCGAGAGAAAGCGACCACACAGTCGCCCTTTTGAAGATTATTAAAGTTGCCCTTCAAGCTTTTATCCATAACTTCCAAGCGATTCAACCGCTCGTATCGGTGAATCTCTAGGGTATCTCCTGTAAGTGCGCAGAGTTCACGAATGAGAGGTACAGAACGCGTTTCACCACAGAGATGAAGTTCCTTTGCCTGGCATCCCAGAACGGCTCGCGTCCATGCCCATCCACGTTGTGCATTGGATATCATTTGGATTTCGTCGATGACTCCGACATCATACTCTTGTCCCATACTAACCATTTCCACGGTGTTGCTCACGATACGTGGTATCTGGCCGTCCTCGGGTGTCTTGACATCGTCTCCGGTGACAAGGCTTGTCGGTACACCTTCCGCCTTGAACCGATGATACACCTCCTGCGCGAGTAGCCTCAGCGGTCCTGCATAGAACCCTGATTTGCTTTTCTTCAACCGCTGTAAGGCATGGTATGTCTTTCCGGAATTCGTCGGGCCAACATGGAGATGGATAGTTCGTTGCATAGAGCGTGCTTTTGGATACCACTCGGCGGGATATCGAAGGTCGGCCAGGGTTTTATGAGCCTCCAGATTGGGAGCCGAGTATTTTGCAGTGAGATCATCCGCATAGCGCATATACTCCAACTCGCCACGCAGTCCCGCGACACCAGTAGACAGATATGCCCTGTGCAGCGACGCTTTGATTTGCATCAGAGGGCCCCATTTTGCGCCCGACTTGGATTCTTCTAGTAGGCACGCATTCATGATTTGACGCTCGAATTGACCCCAGGTGGCCGGCAGGTCTCCTGTTGAATTCAATCTGAGCTTGGCATCCTGCAATGCAGCTTGCACTACTCGGGTGAAATCTTTCTGGGCGGCGACGCTGTTGCGGCTGGATCTCGTCGTGGCTGTCTTCGACAACCTAGCAGTTCTCTTCGCGTCCGGTGTAGCATCTTTCGTTTTCTTTTCGCGTTCACGTTTCGAGCGTTGTAGGGGAAGGGAGGTGGTGAATGGCCGTTCAGCAGGTCTCGAGAGGGATCGCAATGCGTTAAAGAGGGACCGGCTGCCTCTGCCAGTCCATGACTGCATTCCTGAAAGCTGTGGGTGAGGATATACAAGGTGTAGGCAGAATTGCAAGAAATTGGGAAGATGCTTATCGGAGGTTCCCTGCGCCACCGGGAGATCCACTTCTGCCGAAGCTCCTCAGATGGTGGGGAAACCAATTCTCCTTCAATATACCTCATACGGGCCACCTCTCCCTTCACTTCTCCCTTCTCTCCCCCCTACAGTCGGCCTTTTACTCGGCGGTCTTTCCGTCGCTTCCGTTTGTCTTTGTCTCTCCGTCTCGCTCTCTTTCTCTCTGCCTCTGCAGTGCCCTCGCTCCGGGCTGCCCGCCAATATGAGCACCTCAATTATCAACATCCAACGCGACAGTTCGTGAATCCCCCAGGCGCTCGGTGCCTGCTCCAAGAAACCTCAGCTGACTGTTCTATCTATTATAGTCATTCTAAACACCATCCGCCATGCGGGTGGCAACGAAGTATGTTGCACTTGTTGCCCCTCCTCCCGGCCGCGCCGAATAATACTGACGCCTGTTCCGCACAGTGGAAAGTGTTGGTGGTGGATGAGAACAGCAGGAAATTGATCAATGGTGCTGCAAAGGAGGAAGATATTCTGAACCTCAATGTCTCCAGTGAGTCCTCTCAAAAGCTACGACAAACGTCTACGCCAAACAACCGACTAAACAATGTCGTCACTCCGCAGATATCGAGCAGATCGATCACCGACGAATGTCCAACCCGGATATGGACGCCTTATACATCTTGTCTCCGGAGTCTTGGATTGTGGACTGTCTCATGGCCGACTTCGAGGTGAAGAGATATCGCAGGGCGTTTTTGGTGTGGATTTCAGGTCAGTTGGCGCACACACTGGGCCCCTCAATTGATTTAAGCTAACCATGTTCTTAGCCCTTGATCCGCAACAGCGCGCTCGAATTGAACGGTCACAAATGGCTCGTGATGCCATCGCCGATTTCCGCATAATGAATATCAACTTCTTCCCGCGCGAGTCACATCTTGTCACATTCCGCGACCCGTGGAGCTTCCCCGTCCTGTTTCACCCAGGCTGTAACCATTTGATTCGTCGCCACCTCCAAGATCTTGCCCAAAAGGTGATTATCTGCACACTTCAAGATACCCGCGTCATCTCGCTAAACTTTCACTTTTCCAGGTCGTCTCAGTCTGCGCCAGTCTGGGTGAATACCCCGTCATCCGCTACTACAAGCCCCGAGCTCCTTCCCACGAGGCGGCTGTCTTGTGTTCCCACTTGGCGCGCTTTATCCAAGAGGAATTAGATCAATTCGCCCAGTTTCAACGTGATTTCCCTCCTCCTTCAAACCGTCCCCGTGGAGTACTGTTGGTTGTCGATCGCTCAATGGATGTTTATGCGCCACTTATTCATGAATTTACATACCAAGCGATGGTGCATGATCTGTTGCCAATCAAGGACGGCGATAAGGTCACCTACAAGACGCTTCTCAACGAAGGCAAGCACAACGAAGAAGTGAAGGAAATGGAACTTGGAGAACATGATAAAGTTTGGGTAGACTACCGGCACATGCACATGAAAGATGTGCTTCAAAAACTTGGCGACGACTTTTCTAACTTCAGAAAAGCCAACCCGCAGTTCGCCGAAGAGTAAGTGTTTCCTGTCCACATTCCTTATCCGTTCTCTCGTGCTAACAGACATGTGCAGCAACGACAAGGCCAATGTAAACACGATCAAGGACATGTTAGCCGGACTGTCAGAATTCACGGAAGGAAAAGATGCCTATACTTTGCATCTGAACATGGCCGAGGAATGTATGAAACTCTTCGGGGCCCGCAAGCTTATTGAGGTTAGCTCCATCGAGCAATCCTTTGCCACTGGTCTCGACGAGAATTACAAGAAAGCTAAGAACTTGGCGGCACAACTTGTACAATTGCTCGACGATGAAGCAGTCGTTGAGCCGGATCGACTCCGGTTGCTCCTGCTGTACATCATATATCGTGGTGGCCTGCTCGCTGGCGACATCCGAAAGCTCATGGCGCACGCCCAGCTTCCAGGTCAGGAAGGAAACGTCATTTCCAATCTCGAGCTACTTGGTGTTCGTGTGGAAAAACCATTGAAGGATGAGAAGCCACCGGTACAACCGCTGTTCCAGCGTAAAATCCCTACGCACGAATCAGAGGAGCTGAGTTTGACACGATACGAGCTAGGCCTCAAGCAAATGTTGGAAGAGCAGATTCGAGGCACATTAGATACAACTGTCTTCCCATTTACCAGACCTCACACGGAAACTGATGGCGGAATGGCCGCGCAGGAGATGATTTCCCAGCAAGCTTCCCTGCGCAGTGCCAAGCCCACATGGGCGCGAACCCGATCCGTCGATCAACCTCGCCAGCGTATGATTGTCTTCATGGCAGGAGGTGCGACTTATGGCGAGGCTCGTACCTGCTACGAGATCTCCCAAACCTACGGCCGTGACGTCTTCCTTGCCACCACCCATATGCTGACACCGGGACTCTTCATGCGCCAAGTCGGTGATCTGAGTATGGACAAGCGCCGCCTCGATATCCCTTCTGAACGGCCCAAGCCCACGGCCCCAGCTCATCTCTTTGAGCGCGAAGCACCCCCAGCACCCACGCCTCCGCCGCAGAAGAAGCCCGTGTCGACCGCGCATTTGAACCCCCCCGCACCGCCTGAGGCACTCATGGCAAACATGTCTCTCGGGTCGAACTCGAACTCGAACGGAGCTGCTCCCCCCGGTGGGAAGTTGCATAAGAAGGACAAGGAGAAGAAGGATAAGAAGGATGATAAGGAGAAGAAGAAGTACCGTTTCTTCAAGTAATTTCATCCTGCCACCTATCCAGGTTCCTTTACCGTTTTGTCGCTCTCCGTGCTGTGCGCGGGTGCATTCAGCGCTTTTTGTGATACCATCTTTTCTTTGTCTTTTTTTTGGGGGTCAGTCTGGTCCCGGGCATTTAAAGGCGCTTTGCGGGTTGGATTTGGAGACCTTGTGCCTAGGATGACGTATATTCTTTGCAACTAGTCGCATTCAATGGGGGCAATAATGGGACGCGAGTGGGGGTCGGGGAATTGCAAATATTCAGTAGTGCAGAACATATAAAATCAAAACATCATCAATTGTTAAATATGCTGCCATTGTTAGGTGCTAAATATAAAGTAGTTCCGAGGTTTCTTCCAGGAGAATTACCACCATCGGCAAAGGACCTCGAATGAAGTACAGCGGACTCGGATGGAGTCACTGCCAGTGACATCCGCTATAGTACATTGCTGATGTGTGGAGCCTACCTAAGATGGCCGTGGCCAACATTGACCTTGGAAAATCTTTGCTAGCTGTCCAGTATGGTCTTTTCGATGCGAACTTGAATAATTGCGTGTGAAATTATGATGTTGGGGAATCTTGATTCGCACTTGCAAGTATCGGATGTATATAGAGCCAAACGAATACGTATAAATACGCTTATGATCATACCTAGGTACACTTGAAGCATCAGAAGATATTACCATAACTTGAAAATCACAGTTCAAGTTCAAGTTTTACCCGAGATAAACTTTAACCATATAGCTTTCATGGATACTAGGAATAATTTGTCAAGATATTCAAGCACCATATGACAGTCTGCGGCGATACCCTGAATACCAGAGGACTGCCTTGGGACAGACATGATTAGCTAACTTGGGAGACTCATGTAGTCGAAAAGTGTCTCATTAGGTATCCAATAGCGGGTCAGCTGGGAGAGAGCCAGACTGAGGAACACTTCAGCCCGAAATCTGGAGATCGTGTTCATCCACACTCACCGCATCTCTTTTTGATGATTCTCATTTTCCCCCCAAAGCCTCAACTCTGTCTAGTCCTGGCGTCTCGGTTTCTCCACTACTCCAACACGGGGCCAACGCAGCATCACTGCGACCTTGCGCCCCAATCTTTGGTAACTTTTCTAGTTTCAGAGCTCCAATGCCCAGTCATGAAGGGGTTAAAACGATTCTACGAATCCATTCGTACCGCAGGTGAAGTTATTCGCAACCGCAAGAATGATACACCCCGTTAGACCCATATCAAGCCGTCGCAAGGAGCCCATTGTATCATCTTCCAACTGGATTAAGACTACTTATCCTTCGCTCTGCATTCAGGCACAAAGTGATCCACCTTTGGATTTCGCAAGCCGAGAAGACTCAATATCAAAGGCTCGGATCAGCTTTGGTGTGGCTTTGTCGTCTGCCCAGATTCCGAGGTTTGGAGAGACTTAGACACCAGTGGCAGTGTTGCTGGTTCCTCTGATATCGAGAATATAGGTATTATGGGGTGGCTGACTAGTTCGCGCCTGGGGTGAGCGATTCACCCTGTACATCGTAACCAAGCCGTGTTATTGACCAGTAGATGTCTTTTAGTTATGAAGAAGCTATCGATATTCTGTATTCAGCCAATACATTTCTAATTGATTGGCGGGACCTAGTTTATAATGTCCATCTGATCCTACCGTCGAAGTATTGGTCCAAAATATCCGATCTGAGGCTGATGGGTCGTTTTATATTTCTGGAAGATTATCTGGTTAATTGGGAAAAGCTGGGAGACACGCTCGACGCTCTTGAGACATGTTTCCCTTCGCTTCGAAGGCTGAATTGGACCATTAATATAATGGGATGAGGGTAGCTTTAAAGTGAGGCTTTGATACGGAGAAGGCATTCGGTTTAATCGATGCTGTCTTTTCAAAACATGGCAAGATTGAGATAGAAATTTCCATTGATGGTCATGTTTTCGACTATCTTCTCCGCAGACTTTCCGACAATGATACCGACGCCCTCTATTCGCAGATAGATGGCGGGAGGAAACTGGAGAGAGGGAGGCGAGGGTCTTGGGTTGTTGATTTCGGGGAGGACTATCCACTGGCATTAATATCACCTGTGAGCATCTACTGGATGCTGGGAAGTGTGGGGATTTGTGCCAGTTAGTGTTATACAAGGTGTCGGTGTCACTGTCCCATCTACATTAGTAGAAAAAACACTCGCTGCTAGATGCAGGATCATTCTTAAAGAAAGCGAGCTAACTTTGATCAAAGGGGTATCATTATAATTCGTAAAAACATTAAGTGACTCAGACCTCCCAGTAAACTCCCCGTTGCCACAGGGTGAATGAGTCCTATCTCTCCTTACGCCCCCTCCCCGAGATACTTTAGCACATCATCATTCATGAAGAACATATTCCGTAGCTTCTCCCCCTTCTTCTGTTCTACCCAGTGATTCTTCCTCATTTGCCTCGCATTCAGTTTCTGCACCTTCTTAGGCGGCGGAGGCGGAGGCTTGATCGGGTCTCCGTCGGCATCTAGTCCTGCACCCAGACCAGCGGTGTCATTTTTGATCCGACCCTTGAGTGGTTCCCTGATACCTTCTCGACCCGGTGCACCGAGACCGAGTCGACTGTCCGGGTCCCAGCCGTACGTGGAGAGATATCGTAGGCCGACGTGGGTGCGGTCGAGATGTGATGGGGGTTGGGAATGTGTGAGGCAGACTTGGTGGGCTAGTGAGGCTTCGTGTGGTCGATCTATTAATGTTGTTGGACCGTCTATTGATTTGTCTGAGGAGAGTGGGAGGTTGCATATTTCGCAATGTTCGTTGGATTGTGTAGATGGTGGCGGTGCAGAGTGTGTTGTCCTTGTAGATGGCTTTGGGTCGACAGGTGTAGGGGGTGCTGTATTGGCAGAGCCATTTTTCTTGAGGACAATAGAGAGATAGGCATCTGCGACGCTTGGAGCTGAGGGTGTAGAGGATGATGGTGTTGCCGTTGTCTTTAGTTCGTGTTCGGAGGAACGTACGAACGGGACTCGTTTGCGACGAATGCCCGCGCCAAAGACACGCTGATCTTCGGCAGGGAGGAAATAATCCTCGTCGTCTTGCTCTTCCCGAGGAGGAGGCATCTGAGAAGGCTACTCGGAGTATGTAAAGGAGAAATTGAGGGCGACCCACGGCCTGAAGGATGGATGGGTTCGCCGCGCGTGGCAGTGGCGGTTGATAAGCGATAAGCGATAAGCAAAGTCGCCGCCCGTTTAGAACACTTGGAGCTCCGGGCCACTTTCGATTGGTCTTCACTCTATCCTCTACGCAATGCCCATCCCAATTATTGCCCATGGCCTCCAGGAGGGCCTCTCGGCAATTCCTTATGCCTGGACAATCCTCCGCATCGCGCCATGGGTTCTTCTCTTCGCTGCGCTGAAGTACTACTTCAGCGGAGCCCGCAACACCTCCGAGCGCCTAATGGCCTCGAAAGTGGTCATGGTAACAGTATGTTGCAGTCCCAATCCCAGACAAACCTGAAGAACTCACTCGCTTATTCAATTCACCAACAATTATAGGGCGGTACATCCGGCATTGGAGCATGCGTCGTACGTGAACTGGCCGCAAGACAAGCCCAAGTCATCCTCCTCACCAAACAACCACCCTCCGACCTCTTCCTCGTCGAATACATCGAGGACCTCCGCCGCGAAACCAATAACCCCCTAATCTACGCCGAACAAGTCGACCTAGCCTCCCTGCACTCCGTCCGCGAATTCGCCACAAAATGGATCGACAACGTCCCGCCCCGCCGACTCGACGCCGTGATTCTGTGCGCCGGCACGGCGGTGCCCGCCAGTGCCCGCGGCCAGACTCAAGATGGCATCGACGATGAATGGCAATTGAACTACCTGGCCAACTTCCACCTCCTCAGCATCCTCAGTCCCGCGCTTCGTGTCCAGCCAGCCCACCGTGATGTCCGCGTCATCTTCCCAACATGCTCCAGTTATATCGGGGCGAAGTTTGATCTGGAGACCGTGAAACGCGATAATGCTTCTTCTGACTCGAAGTCAAAATCCAAAGAGAAAGAGAAAGACCAGGGCCCGACTTCCAGGTTATCGGTTCGACCAAAGGGTATCTACGCCGTCAGCAAATTCGCCCTCATGACCTTCGCGCACTCCTTCCAGCGCCATCTTAACGCCTACGAGCGCCCGGATAGTCTACCCTCCTGCACACGTGTTCTCATCGTCGACCCGGGACTGACGAGGACACCTGGCACCCGGCGCTGGTTGACGGGTGGATCACTTTGGGGTCTACTGATATACCTTCTCACCTGGCCATTCTGGTGGTTTGTGCTCAAGTCGCCGAGTCAAGGAGCGCAAAGTATTTTGCACGCGGCGATGGATGAGAAATACGCGCATGGGAAGGGGGGTTGGTTTATCAAGGAGTGTCGGGAGGTGGATTGTGCTAGGAAAGATGTCTTTGATGAGGATGTTGGGAAGAGATTGTGGGAGTTTAGTGAGAAGCAGATTGAAGAGGCGGAGAAGGAGGGTGCTGTGAAGAGGGCACTGGCGAAGAAGGAGAAACAGGCTGAGGAGGAGAAGAAGGTTCGGAAGGAAACTTCTTCGGCGAAGACGCAGACTCCTGGGTCCAGGCGGAGTAGGAAGACCAAATGATGGGATTGTTGGTCTGCATATGGTCTTGCATTCATCCAGCTTGGTTGACTTTTGGAATATGTCTGGCGCTTAAGTATAGACAGCAATTACTAAATGCAAAAGTATTACACAACTACTTAGATCTTTATGTGGAGTAGGTGAATAGGTGAACAAATATAGTGAAAAAGGAGATTCGTTTCATGTGCTCTACTATTTCTATATCCACACATCATTTCAAAAGGGTGCTTTTCAATTCCAATCCGACGCTGCTTAGCATAGAAAATCCCTCAAGAAGCAGGCCTTTACTTCTTCAGAGCAGCCAGCAGCTCAGCGGGGGGCTGCTGACGGTAACCCTGGGGGTTGTTCTTGGTCCAGAGCCAGAGATCCTCGCAGGCCTGCTCGAGGGTACGCTTGGGGGTCCAGCCAAGCTCGTTGGTAGCACGGGTAGCGTTGGCAGTGAGGTTCAGGACGTCACCGGCGCGGCGGGGGGCAACCTCGTAGGGGAGGTCACGGCCGACGGCGGCGGAGAAGGCGCGGATCATCTCGTAGACGGTGCTGCCCTTGCCGGTACCCAGGTTCCAGGCGCGGACACCGGGGTTGTTGGCACGGAGGTAGTTCAGGGCCTTCAGGTGGCCGTCAGCCAGGTCCAGGATGTGAATGTAGTCACGGATGGCGGTGCCGTCGTGGGACTTGTAGTCTGGAAGGAGGGTCAGTTTTGGGTCACTTCTTATAGAATTCAGAGGGATTGTGGGGTAATTGCATACCGTCGCCGAAGACGAGCAGCTTCTCGCGCTTGCCGGTGGCAACCTGGGCAAGCAGAGGAAGCAGGTTGTAAGGGACACCCTGGGGGTCCTCGCCCATGATACCGCTGGGGTGGGCACCGGCGGGGTTGAAGTAGCGGAGCAGAGCACCGTTCCACTTCTTGGCCTCAGCCTCGTTGCCGGCCTTGGTGGCGTTGTTGCGCTGGGCGTTGATCACGTCGGTGATGGCGGTCTCAACGGCGAACTTGGTGTTACCGTAGGGGTTGGTGGGGCCCAGAGGGCACTCCTCGGGGATGGGAATCATGTTAGGGAAGCGGGTGGCATCACCGTAGACGGTGGCAGAGCTGGAGAAGACGATGTTGGTGACATTGTGGCGGACCATGGAGCGGAGCAGGTTGATGGTGCCGTAGACGTTGACCAGGTAGTAGTCGAGGGGCTTCTCGCCAGACTCGCCGACAGCCTAGGAAAGGAAACGCGTTAGAATTGGTTTCAAACGGTAATTTCAGGCATAACTGAGTTGAATTGAAGGAATACCTTGAGAGCAGCGAAGTGGATTACGCTGTCAATGTCGGGGTGAGCCTCGAAGACCTTGTCGAAGCCCTTCTCGTCGGTAACGTCGAGCTGGACAAACTCGGCCTTCTTACCGCAGATGGCCTCAATGCGGTTCAGGGCCTCAGCGGAGGAGTTGTACAGGTTGTCGGCGACAACAACCTTGTAGCCCGCCTCAAGCAGGGCGAGGGTGGTGAACGAGCCAATGTAGCCCGTACCACTGCAGGAGAGTCAGTCAGGAACGCAATCAGAGATGTATGGGGTAACATACCCAGCGACAAGAACAGAACCGGCAGACATTATGAATTGAGATTAGGATTGGGGGGTGTGTGTATGAGGGTCAAGAAGGTGAAATGGGGAGGGGCAGCATTTAAGGGGAAGAAGTGGAGGAGGAGGGGCAGCCATCCCGTCATTTCTCTTCTGCTCTTACGCGGCCAACCTTCAGGACCCTTAATTTTATTTGGCCTGGACCCATCTCTACGCTATCTGACACACTCTTGGTTTGCCTCGATCCCATCAATTCCAATGGCCAATTCCAATGGCGTGGTCGGGTGGCCCCATATAACAAGGCAATTGCACCCATATTGCAGCCACCAGCCCATACTGTTAAGTACAATATGTATGTACTGTATTACTCCGTACTGAGAGGAGATGCGATGCCCGCCGATCGGCGGTGAACAAGCTCGCCAGAGAAGAGATTAGCCGTGCCAATTACTTTGTACTGACCAGGCAACGATCGCTGAGAGGCAGAGCAACACAGCGACAAAGGACAGCCTGTCATTGCCCCATTTCCTGCATTCTCCGGTGGGGAAAATCGGGGGAGCCACTCAGGAACCCGTCCAGGGTCCACTTCATCAAGGTTACGGATAATTCAATGAGAGAGGCAAAAGAAGAAAGGAAAAAAAAGGAGCAGAAGGTAAAAAAATAGATAAAATTTAGAATTATCATTGGCAGGCATATATCCCATTGTATCTGTGTGGTTATCTGAGGCAGACATGTTATGTGACCAAATGCCGCCTACATGTGAATAGCCTCTTCGCTTCCTAGTTATCTCTGCAGGTTGATCACTTTGTATTGTTGTACCTTTGATCTCATATTGACATCGGCAGATACATAGAGACAATCTACATAGTCTATAGATCTCTAATCTTCATGGCGGGTAGAACTGAACCGAGATATACTACTGATGCTAATCACTGATCTAATGTGCTTTTTTGATTTGTGAAATTCCTGGCCTACCTTCATAGTCATCTCCTGGACAATGTTGCGATTTGTTTATGCTACATTCGATTCCTTTTTGCAGTAAATTCAAAGTCTGAATATGCCTGTACGTAGCTCTATTTGTCAATCCACTAACCACAGTACACTCATATCATGATGATCCGCAATTGGCCTCTATGATTACTACTGATCTTTTGCTCTATATGGACATAATACTTATATCTTTAGGAAAGGGTGGCCATCAAAAAATTACCTACGCGGAATCACTTTCTCCATTTTTGTCCTTCTATGTTGTGGCCCATGACATCTCAACACTCCCAGAATTGGCTCCTAGGTTGTGTGTTTGATTGGACAGACCCGAATGATTTGATCGTACTTGCCTACAAAGAAGGGTATTCCCAAGGTTAGTTAATTCTGAGCCTTTGAATTTATGCTCCAGGGCACTTTCTTTAATTTACCCTGGCTAAAATCAAATGCTAGCTTGGTGAACCGTTCTTCTAGGGGCTACTTCCATCAACTAGACGATGCCCTCAACGCACAACGGCTGAAAGATCCGAAATCAACGGTATATTAGAAATTTGATTATTAGTTTCTGGCCCTTGTACTTCCCTTATCCTTGACCTATACCAATTTTAATTATATCGTGGTGAAATTTTCAAATTCTACGGCTCAACATACTGGTGTCTCTGAGCAGCGTGAAGAGAAACACTAACGGCTTTCAACACATCATGCCCCACATTCTACATTGTACAACAATATTAGACATAGCGGCATGGTTATGTGCTTTAAATCATGTTCTCAAGAAAGAATTTTGCATGTTTGTGAATTATGATGGCATTGAAAGTTGGTAAAACTTAAACTTTGATTTTATCAATTTCAAGAAAACGCGGCAGTTTTCAAGAAATCGTACTATTTACATCATGTGCTCTCCCAGCGACTTTCTATGTCGTTATACCCCTTGGGCCTTGGGGCGGAAACGTCTCTGGTGAGCAGTGATCCTCTTACCAATCTATACAACTGCCATGCTATGGAAAATGATTCCGGGACAAATCGACTGTGGCTTCGACCGAGGAAGTTTTTTCGTATTCCTTCTCGCCCGTCAAATAGGTAGTGAAAAGGGGGAATGCTCTGTGGCAGTCTGTCAAGCAGACGGGTCGAGAATGAGAACAACACCAACACCAGTCCTAGTAGGCCTCAGCCATCGTAGGATAATGGTCTCAAGAAACAATAAGAAGGAATGGCTGAAGGAAGGACACCTCTATGCAACGAAGAATGCGTTCGGGTAGATATGTGTAGTGTTGAATTCGTGTACGTAGGACGAACGAGTACTATCTAACTTGTAGAAGCCTCAGATATCAGGCTTCCACATACCCATCACCTATTTCCCCACTACAGTAGATACTACGATGAATAACTACCACTAACTACTCGAGCAGACCTTCTGTTGTTAAATAGATACATGACACCCAATACCCACCTGAGCTCCTTTACTCGGTACATCGCTTTGGTGATTATCGTAGAATAGATGCTTTCTAAAATACGCTAGCTGCATCAGGACATACTAGCCCTAGAGCAGCTAGCTGTGCGAATCGCGAGTCATATCTGCCCCACTTGGAACGTTTCTATGGAAAGCTTGTCACTGTAAGTACACCCACTTGGCCACCTGAGCAGTACATAAATGGGTGCTGCTATAACGGAAATAAAATGTGCAGTTGCTCCATTCCCGCAAGCAGACTATGATACATATGGATTGTACATGAAGTCATTTGTCGTTATGTCTCATATCGCTATAATTGAAGGGTGAAGAGAAATTTTACGTGCCCAGGTACAAAAAGGGTCTGAGAGGGCGAAAGGGTAAATCGACAATTGTAGATATCCTAAACGGTTTAGCTCAGGATAAGCGGCATCATAAGCCACGTTAGCGTCACGCGACTAGTCCCAATCAAGCCCTGGGGGTGAGTGCGCAGTATACAGAGTGAGAAGTCGGGTAAGAGCGGATTCAAACCATTTGATATTGACACGGTCTGATTTGCTGACAAACCTGAAGTTGATATAACTGTCAGCGAAGAGCTCGGCTTGAAGCTATAAATGTCCCCACCAAAGCGAAAGAAAGGCTATCATTCTTGTCGTGGCGCAGACCCGTCAAAAGCACTCGGGGAACACTCCTGTCCCATATATGACCCCTGACCTCGGCCATCCTGGAAGTGATGCTAAATATTCTCTCCAAATCTCCAGGTCAGCAAACTATCAACATGAGTCTCGAGATACTGTGCGCTTTTTTTCTTATGCTTCTCGCCCCGTCAAACGCAGCAACATGCTATACCCCTGACGGATACGCAGTTGAGGACGATAAATATATGCCATGTATTGCTATTGGAAACGTCGAGTCAATGTGCTGTCGGCTGAATGACACAAACCCCGATATCTGCCAAGCCAATGGCCTTTGCTTTGCAAATAGCTCATTTGCCCGGGGATCATGGAGGGACTTTTGTACCGATCGGACATGGGAGAGTCCGAATTGCTTATCAAAGTCTATTTGTAGTACTGCGGTACGTTACGGTTGTTGAAATCTGCATATCTGACAGTTCCCTAATGATAAATGGATAATAGGAAGGAGGAAATTCGAATGGGACGGTTCAGGTTACACCCTGCTCACACAATAATAAATACTGCTGTGGCAATAGCGTATCCTGCTGTGACGGTGATGGCGGATTTTACCTCAACGACACTCTCGTCACCATTGGAGGGGTAGCTACGACCACAATTACGGCGACAGCCTCAACAACCCCGACTGGAGCGCATTCAGGCTCATCAGATACATCTACTAAACTCGCTATTGGCCTTGGTGTTGGCATCCCATTGGCTGTACTCGGGGGCGCCATGCTAGGCGCAGGATTCCTATGGGGCAGGAGAAATGCGAAACACAAAGCTCCGCAGAACACATCCCCCGGCGATACTGCTGGAATGTTGGTGAAGTCAGCAATGCAGCCGGATAGTCACCAGAATCACCCTCAGGTCTATCCTTACGAGGCGCCAGACTCTTCGCTACAACCCTCCGAGCTACCAGGCGGGAAATAATAGATCTTGTCTCTATGAGAGCGAGGGAGATAGTATAGCGTGAGGCCCTAAGTGAAATCTATTTTAATGTAATTAAAAAGCCGTTCGCTTTTCTACCAAGTGCCAAAGTGCCCAGTCTTCCTCACTGACGCGCTCTGCGAGGCCAATCCCCCGAGATTGGAGAATTGAGTAAATAGATTGACACCAGTTAAACATTTCCATGTGTCCACAGTCAATGTAGCCTTTGGATGCCTGCGAAATTGCGAATAATACTAGGTGTCCCGCTGACATTTGTGTATTGGGCTTCATGCAAAAGGCCACGGTTTGGCAGATTTCTCGGGCAGAAGACAAAACACGAGTAGGGTCAGAAGTCCCCGTCAATTGCTTCTGAGCCTGGTAAATGACCCGTTTGACCACAATTGACGATATCCAAAATAAACAGTATGTCTTGGCGATATTAAGGCTAGCGAATTCGTGCGGGCTGAAAGCTAAGTTCGTGAAAACTACTGGATTATCCTCTAGGCCTTGGCGATCAGCACTAGGGGAGAAATCCTGACTATTGCGAGAGTACCAGTCATCTTGGAGTTTCTCAAGCTTAGAACAGCGCTGCAATAGGGCTTGGAGAGCGAGCTCCCTTGCGGAGCCAAGAATACTGAAAGCGACCATCAAATCTCTCTGGAGAGACGCACAATCTGCAATTATTCCGAAAATTTCATCAAGGGGACTTGTAGTCCTGCCTATACTTAGACACTTCCAGTCTTCTTCTGATCCGTAGTTTGTATTAAGAATGCAGTATGCCCGCACGAAGTTAGAGCACGCTTTTCAATTTGATTTTATTTATGTACTTACTATCGTCCATTTGTGCCTTTTGAGTATAGAAGACGCAAAGCTATCAAATTCGGTAAGACTGTGTTGATTCAAAAGAGCTGAGCCGCCTTTTACGTGGGCGAATAAAGATTGGAGCGCGTGGTCGCTGCTATAAAGAGTCTATTTTCCCTCATAAGTACACCTGGACATCATGAGAGATTGAGATACTACTCGACAAAAAGCTTACCTCACGTGTATGGAGTAGAATGCTCGCATAAAACAAATGAATCCTTACCCCGGACTTGTGTTGTAGGCCACGAACCATCGCATTCAGCGCACTATTATAGATGTCCAGCCCTTGGTGCTCCAAGTCTTTATCATTTGAGTTGTTTGCCAAAAACGAGCACACCAATGCCATGGCGGATCTATCAAACACTTCAGATTCACCAGCAACAGTCTGGAAATGGGCCATGAGGAGGTAGAGGCTGTCGTCCCTGCCATTTATGTTCTTGTTTGGAGCGAAGAATGTGCTCATAAATGTTCCAAAGAGCTGATTACGGACCTCAGCACACATGTTGAAATTTGATGGCAGAGATAATGGTCTTAGCTGCCAAATGAGCTGACGGACTGGTCGTTTCGCCGCACCATGGCGTGTAATCTCGGGGCGCACATTATGATAGAGAAAATTCTTGTTCGAGTCGTATCCCAAACAAAATATCCCCTTTTTGACGCAGTTGGTGCATTCCGGCTTTTGGGCATCACACTAAGAGCTGGTTGTAAGCATGTACCTGCCGTGCTCAAATACACGAGGGTCAAGATTACTTTAACTTTGCGTCTTCGGCAGTTTACGCAGCCAACCGATGAATACGGGGGACCAGCCATAAATTTCGAAATAACAGACTTATTTGATTCCTCGCTGTGCAGTGTGCCGGCCTTAAAGAGACGCTTCTTTCTATGACAGTTGAGATACGACGAGGAGATGCCAGATGGTGACTGGGCGCGTGGAATGAGTCAACTCACGATGAAAATGAAAAATGATCCCTGCATCGCCCCCACGGCCCTTCGCAGGCCTTCTTCCAGGGGGCAGATTCTATACCAGCAAAAAGTTTATCAGCACGTGTCTTTGGCCATTCCCATTTCATGAACCCTGTCTGACGCTACGGTCTAAGACCGCCGTGACAGGTGACCCACTACGGCCAAATTACTGTACAGTATCTTTGTACATACATACTGTATTACTCCGTACCGAGAGGAGATAGAGCGACAAAGGACAGCCTGTCATTGCTCCATTTCCTGTTCTCCAGTGGGGAAAATTGGAGGACTCAGGAACCCGTCGAGGGTCCACTTCATCTTGTGGACGGACAATTCAATGAGAGAGAAAGAGGCAAAGGGAGAAAGGAAAAGGAAAAGAAATTAGGACTATTATGTTCAGGACGTGCCTAAAAATTCATGGCTATCGTTTTCAAAATGCCCTTGATCCAGTCCGTCATGGTTAACAAAAAAGCAATGAGGAAAATGAGATTGGTATGAGCAAGAGAAGTAGAACAGAGTTTGGAAAAAAAAAATGAAATAAGATTAAAAACACACAGATGCCTTAAAGGCAGGGGTAGATGGGTGATGGTCCCCTGAGAACTGGCGGATAGAGCCAGTCCTTACTAGTAGTTAAAGTAGTATTTGGGGAGATCCTCCATGTCCTCTTTGTACATTGTTCGAGGACGAAGAGATGCCCAGATGCATCCTGGCATTTGATGCCTCCGGGCAGCCAGACTGGATGCAGTGCATTCATGTATTTTGGTTGATGGTGGTAAGGGTGTTGGGGGATAACCAGTCCCATCGTGAATAATTCGAACAAGACCAAAGTAAGTGGAGGGCTGGCGAGTCCCTCCAACATTCTTTGTAGTTCGTCTTCTAACCCAGAAGCTCCACGTCAAGGCCGATAGCACGCATGAAAAGGTTGACGTTGCCAAGACGCGTGCTGGCCATATCGGCGGGCAGACTCTTGCTGTAACCAACGGTCTCCATTACGCGGTCCCTAGTGAAAAATGGTCAGTATAAGCGTAGTTAAGGGATAGGGCTTAAAGAAAACTTACTTGACAGCAATTACGAGACGTTGTTGCTGCTCAGGACTGGCACCAATACCGACGGCAGCAAGGAACTGCCACACATACATGTCGTCGCCCGAGTTGATCGAACCCGGGAAGATGTCGGCTAAGGCAGGCTCCAACGTATCAAACAGCACGTTGAACTTCTCAACCCACTGTTGCCAGTCCCTCTCGGAGGCTTGGCCAGCCTCCTTCACAATCTCAGCGCGACTGAGAAGCATGGTCAAAATGCCGAGTCCGACCTTGGTGCGAGCCACGGTCTGCACATGAGTCTGAGCAATAACTAGACCCAGAAGTCCAATGATGATGTTGAAAGGAGCTTCATTGACATAGCCCAACAGGCTGGGCATCACGGCCAACGAGAACAGGTCAATGGCCTCACGCACGGCCACGGAGAGTTGAGCCTCGCCGGGGACCGGTTGCGCCAAGCGGACCACATCCAAACTATCCAGGTGGACCACGATCATGGTGAGAATGGTCACTCGCTGTTCCTGGTCGATGTGACGGAAAATGCGGGGAATCGCCTTCTTACCCTTGGGATAGGACAAGAACGCAATGAACGGATGGGGGGTCGTGGAGTTGGGAACAATTGGCTCCATCACCTTCAAAGCTTGCCACAGCTTCTGGTTGAGAGAGTGGGCCTTCTGGCGCCATTCCATGTGCTCCTGAATCGCCTCTGCATCGCCCTCCTCCGGTGGAGGCGGCATCGTACGCTCCATGTCTTCCATGGACATGAGGGCACTGTAGACGCTCTCAATGTTGGTGAGAATCGACTTGCGGTCACTCAGACTGAGATCCGACGGCAACTTCTTGGGCCGAGGTCCCTCCGAGCTGTCCGGTCGCTTGATATTGAGCATGGGCTTGGGCGCCTTCGCGTTACTGAAAGAGATTTTACCCAAGCTGCCCTCAATGATCAGCTGCTTGTTCTTCGGTTTAGCCTTGGCGGCCTCGACAGCACGCTGAACCTGTTGTTGCATTCGCTGCATGTGGTTGTCGGCGCTTTGGAAGGCTCGACGGTTTCCATGACCGCCAATGCGGTTTCCTGTCTGAAGCAAGTATGTCTGAGCAAAGTGACCAAGAGGCTGGTGAGGGTGTTGACGGGGGGCCCCGCGGATCTGACTGTAGACCTGGTAGTAGAAGTCCTCTGCCAGAACAGCCTCCGGGTCCGAGTCCGCCACGTTTCCAGCCGCCGCGACCAGTTGTTGCAACTGGATGCGAGTGATAAAGTTCTTGTCCTGAGGGGTCATCAAGCCATTGCCTCGTGACAATAGGAAGATCTTGTGGTTTCGCTTCGCCCGCTTAGCATCTTCGACAAGATAAGCGTTCCGCTGCTCCTCGGTAAGATGCACCAGCTGCTGCGGATCGGTGATAACCGGCAGTCCACCGTTGGGACCTCTGGACGTCGGCGGAGGGATTTGCTGCGGGCGTTGATTGGGAGGAGGACCGGGGTGGCGCATACCCTGAGGGGGCATGTTCTGAGGGGGAAGGTTGGCCTGCATGAGATGCGGCGGCATGCCGGGGATACCGGGAGGGGGACCATGCAGCTCCGGCATCCCGGGAGGAGGATGGGGCATTCCGGGGGGAAGGCCACTCCGTTCGAGCTGTGCGCGCAATACCTCCGGGGGCATTGTAGGGAAACCATCGGGGAGCGGGATGCTCTGGGGGTGGCGCATGTAGGCCGATGGGTCGGCCAAATGCGGAGGCATAGCTTGCGGCATCGGCGATGGCTGATAGCCCTGGTTGCGCATCTGGGCCTCCACCTCGTCCAGACTCATCATTTTGCGGGCGGCCGACTGGGCCGGCAGGGGCTCGGGTTTCTTTTCAGAGATACCCCACACGCTCGATTTCGCCTGAAGGTCAGGAATGAATCCGGGGTCGGAATATTTCTCGTAGCCGCTGCGCTTGGAAACAGGCTCGGCCGCGGGCTGGGCTGCGGGCTGGACGGGCTGAGCAGCCATAGGGACAGCGTGGGGGTTCTGCAAAGCGTAGCGGACTTGTTCCTCGCCAATTGCATCGGCGACGGTGGCTGTCTTTCCGAAGAAATCAAAGTCCTTGCCAACCGCACCTGTATCAGCGCCGCCGCCGCCGCCGAAGGTGTCGTCGTTGAAGGCATCCTGATCGTCATCGAGCTGGTCGCCAAGACCATCGTAGGTATCCTCGAAATCGATGCTAGAATTGAGAGATTAGCTCGGGTCTCACAAGAGGGTCGTCAATGGCAGCTCACGCGTCGTCATCCTCTAGTCCGCCAGCACGGGCGACCTCGGCGAAGGGATCGGGGTTCTCGAAGAAGCCCCTGGAGGCCGCGGGACCAGGTTGGCGGTCCCTCGGCAGGGTAGCATCGAAGCCAAAGAAAGACATGCTTCTTCGGACGATGGCGAGAGGAGGGGGCAGGAGGGGGGATGGGGGTGGATTGATATGGTGGGGTTGGGAGGAGACGAGGTTGAGGAAGTTCTTGTTGTGGCCTGAGGCAGCAAGGCCAGTGCCAAGAAGTGCGAGTGAGGATGGAGAGTAAGGATAGTATAGATAGATGGAGAGAATAATAATATTCACTACTATAACTAACAACTAATAACTATTAATTATTCTAGTAATTATGATATTATAGTACTAGGATAGAAGTAAAG
The DNA here is from genome assembly GCA_023626415.1 of Penicillium sp. S1701. Lineage (NCBI taxonomy): Eukaryota > Fungi > Ascomycota > Eurotiomycetes > Eurotiales > Aspergillaceae > Penicillium > Penicillium sp. S1701. Next base: position 404,015 of record JAMAGY010000010.1, on the reverse strand, counting down.
TAAGTTAGTATAGTTATACTGTAGTGGATGCTTACTTGTTCTATTACTATTACATACTGTAGTACCACTCTATGCTCCCGGCCCCAGTACCTACAATGCACGTACTAAGGTAACTAATTATAGTCACCTCGCACTCGCACTAGATCAACGGCCCCAATCCATTTTATATCGCCCCCAAACAGATACTTGCTACCAGCACACCCAATACTCCCCAAAGGTAGTACTAAAGGGGCAGGTCTGGAGTAACAGGGCTGACCCTTCTCCATCCCCTAGACTAGTCCATCTCATTAGCCAAACCAGTAGACTAGCATACCACTTGCCCACCTGTCCAATCTTGGCTTTGGATCTCGCCCGCTGTTCCCCTCCGTTCGACCCGAAATTGTCTTGGATCCGGTGAAACCAACGGGCTGACGCTGGTCGCCATCGACTTGCGCGTCCCATTTCCTTCCTCCACTCCGCCTTCCCCTATCGCATTCCGCTGTTTCGTTTTTACCATCTACCTTACAGCCTAGCCTTAGCCTACTTTCGCTTCACTACTTCTCCCCTGTCCATTCACTCCCCCCTTTATTCCCAATTGCGGATGCTGGTTTCGCCCTGTCGGTTGGCCCTCGTTTTCTTGGCCTGATCGTTTCAACTCGATACTTGCGACCTTCCTAAGGTTCTGCCTTCTCCCCTCCCCGCCATGGCTGTCAACGTGCGATATACCAGATACCTGGTATTCGCGCTGGTGGTATGTTCTGTGTCTCCCTCCGAATCAACATTCAACATCGCAAAGATAAAACAGCTTGATTCTGCCTCATGCGACATGGCTGACCACCTGCTTAGGGAATGACCTTCTTCTACCTCGTCTCCCGAACCAGCCTGCGAATGCCAACTGCCGCTTCCTTCCCTCGACCGGCTCAGACCTACACCGATTTCAAAGCGAATAAAGCACCGGGTCCCGGCTCTAATTCGACCGAGCGCGTAAATGCCACCTTTGTGACTCTCGCCCGTAACTCCGACCTCTGGGATATGGTCAAGTCCATCCGCACCGTGGAGGACCGATTCAACCGCGACTATAACTATGACTGGGTCTTCCTGAATGACCAAGAGTTTGACGAAGAATTCAAGAAGTTGACCACCGCGCTGGTCTCCGGTAAGACCCACTATGGCTTGATTCCGAAGGAGCACTGGTCCTATCCCGACTGGATCGACCAAGATAAGGCCGCCGATGCCCGCGAGGAAATGGATCGGAAGAAGATCATCTACGGTGGCTCCGAGAGCTATCGCCACATGTGTCGCTACGAGTCGGGCTTCTTTTTCCGCCACCCGCTGATGATGAACTACGAATATTACTGGCGTGTCGAGCCCAGCATCGAACTCTTCTGCGATATCCGTGCCGATCCCTTCCGCTTCATGCAAGAGAATGATAAGAAGTATAGCTTCGTTATCAGTCTCTACGAGTATGAGGCCACCATTCCCAGCCTCTGGGATAGCGTGAAGAAGTTCATGGCCAACCACCCAGAGCACATCGAGAAGGATAACGCCATGGAATTTATCAGCGGCGACGGCGGCGAAACCTACAACAAATGTCACTTCGTATGTTTCTCACTACTATTATTTCCCGAGGAACATCTCAATTAACCTTTCTTCCTTTTAGTGGTCAAACTTCGAGATTGGCAGCCTAGAATGGTTGCGGTCCAAGCAATATCTGGATTACTTCGAGTCCCTCGACAAGGACGGCGGCTTCTTCTATGAACGATGGGGCGACGCACCTGTCCACTCGATCGCGGCTGCAACCATGCTGCGTAAGGATCAAATCCAGTTCTTCCATGACATTGCCTATTACCACGTACCTTTCACGCACTGTCCCAATGACGAGCAAACGAGGCTGGACCTTCGTTGCTCGTGCAAGCCAAAGGACAACTTTGACTGGAGAGATTATTCTTGTACGTCTACCCGCAGGCTCTTGGTTCGATAGAGCCCAAGGCTAACATACTCTTAGGTACCAACAAGTGGTTCAAGGTCAACAACCTGCAAAAGCCAGACGGCTGGGATAAAAAGGATTGACTTGAGGCGCTTGGACAACTTGCAATATTCTTGCTCTTTGTCAGCGTTTCCTCCATCCTACTCAGCCAAACCGTGCGGAGCTGGTTATTCGTACGACTGCATGTCTGTGTCACCTTCTTGATACGCCTGGTCGATCGTTGCCGCAATGCTCATAAGTACCGCTCAGTGAGAGGCGGGAAACTGAGAAAAGTAGTCAACACTCCCAGGCCATGACGCCTCAGCATATTGACAGATCTTTGCATATGGCAAAAATTCCTCGCGGCCATATCAGATGGAATCGGATTCTCGACTTTGTTTTCTTGTCCTTTGCTTTTTTTTCCTCTCCATGTTCTATTCTGTTTCGATGCCCTCCGTGTGTTACTATCTGGATTATTAGGGAGCGTTTTAATCTGTTTCTTGGTGTCTTTTGCATGGGGTCACCGGAGTACAAGAGGGTTTCCCTGAGGGCGAGGGATTTTTTTTCTGTTCTATATCTCATTGCCTGGCCAGCCGGGCTATTGCATTCTGGTTATGAGTTCCAATACAAGGAGAGGAAGGGAGAGAGAAAATGTCGAGTTTTGCTGATAACAAAATGACCAAGTGACTTCATAATGGTACATGCGGTTCAGAAATGATGATATCGCCGTAGTGAACAAATACAGTAGAGAAATAGGATATATGTGACAAAGTCTTAACAGACACAAAAATGCTGCTCGAACGGGTAACCCCCGTATGCCCCGAGCAAAAGTCCTTTCATGCCATTAAATTAAGACTGTTTATGGTGGAAACCCACTTAGTTGCCCTTGGGCTTCTTCGTTCCGTACTTCGACCGACTAGTCTGGCGACTTCCGACACCACCCTAGAAAATGTTAGCAGGGGGGTTATGCCAGGGAACTCAAAGACGAAGGGAAAGAAAAACTAGAAACATACCAAGTCCATAGCACCACGAACCAAGTGATACTTCACACCAGGGCAATCCTGGGCACGACCACCACGAACTTGCACCACACTGTGCTGTTGGATATTGTGGCCCTCACCGGGGATGATGGTTGTGACGACCTTGCCGGTACTCAGACGCACACGAGCAGTCTTGCGCTCACCCGAGTTGGGCTTCTTGGGCTTCGTGACACCAGTCTTCAAGCACACACCCTTCAGCGACGGGTGGTCTTTCAAGGCTGGAGATCGTCCGCGGCGCGCGCGTTGGCCCTGGCGGCAGCCTCGGCGGACTTGGTTATAGGTTGCGCGGACGATTGGCGAGCTAGAGAATTGCCGGCGGGCGGTGGTCGACAGGATCTGAGCTGTCTGAGTGCGGAAGACGGGCTGGAAGTTGAATCGAGCGGTGATCGGGGTTGCTCGGTGGGTGAGGCCACGGGTGGCAGTGGTGGTGAGTGTGCGGAGGGGAGCGCACGATGGTGCCGGGCGCTGGACTAATGTCCGTAGAGCCCGGAGAGCCAAGGGTGAGATTAATTGAGGCATTGTGGTTGGTCTTTCTTCGAAGGAGAGATGGTTTCAACGGGACTGGCCCAAAATCGCAGATGAGATTGATGTCACGTGCCGGCGTCGATGGTTGCTCCCGCCGACCGGAGGAGCTGGACGCGCTACCCTGCTCTGCCTGACGCTGTTCGACCTCCGCATCACCGTCAACCTCGCTTCATATCATCTTTTGTCTTCTTCCTTCGCTGCAACGGTTCCCGTCAGACTCCCGAAATTATCTTGGGTCACCAATTACTGCCGAATCTTCTTTCATAACCATCCATAATGGTACGTTATCAAGCTCCGGACCTTAGTGTCTTCAATGATGCCCCGTCGACCATCCGCCGAATGTACCCCAATATCTTCGGTACCATCTTCATCTGTTCATATAGCTAGCTGCTAGCTTTCTCTTTCGAAATCGGCAAAAAAAAAGAGACAGTTCACTCTCAACAGCAAATGACTAACTAAACCTCCAACTAGTCTCTCCGCATCGCCCCCCCAGCCGGCTTCGCCGACTCCACCTCCAACACCAACACCCGCCAACAACACAGCGCTGCCCGTCCTTCAAAGGGTGCCCCCTCGGCCCCGGGTCTCCCTGATACTCTCCGCAACAAGATCACCCTTCCCGCAACCGCCTCCGCCTCCTCAACCAACAACCCCTCGGTAGCTGACATCCCGTCCTCGTCACACCCGCTCGAAGCTCGCCTGCTCGCCTGGCGCGCCACCCAAGACCAACTCAAGATGGAGGGTCTCCGACGAGCATACGGTATTGCGGAGCCCGTGCGCCGCGGAATGGAGCTGAAGATCGTCCGTGATAGCACGTTCCGCCCGGCCGTGCTGGGTGGTATGAAGGGTGGCAATATCCACGAAGACATCTTGACGCTTGGAGGCCGTGATGCGGAAATTGGATGGGAGGATGTGTTCCAGGGTATGTATATCAGCAGTTACACCGTTACACCTGCATTCGCATTCACCAGGCTATTCTCGACCTCGAATTTGAATTCATGTACTAACCGTTTCATTCCCAGGCGACGAGTTCCGGGAACCGCCCACCTTCCACGACGAGATGGAGAAGCGTCTGAAAATGGACTTTTAAATGCAGCTCTCACGAATGTTGATTTTTGTTTTCTCTTCCTTTCACCCTTCACGTCTCTTTTCCTCCCTCCCGCTCAAGCATCGCTTCTAGGTCGACATGTCATATTAGTCTCCTCCGATCTTTCATTTGATGTTCATGATAGAGAGATAGATTATCAGAGTAGTTGCATCGTGGGTCGATTTTTGAAATAGGGCCTGCGGTGCGGCCAGTCCAATCTATTCTTCCGTTTCATCTACTCAATCGAATTGGTCTCATTGCCTAAGCATTCCTAGACATTCCCCTGTCGTGACTATCATGTCGCAATGTTATAGGCAAGGGAAGTGCAATTCATGTGTCATGTGCTTGAAACTCCACTTTAAGATCTCTGGGGCGGATTATGCTTTCTCACTAGTCAGGTGTCTACTCGAGTAGAGAATCCTGTGTCCAATGTTCTAAGCACCATCTCAAGACCTCAGTTGATGGGCTCTTGACGTAATTGGGAATCCCCCTAGACGAGGACTTTCCAACCTATGTCCTGCTGTTGTAGATGACTGCGGACAACTAGCCTGGCTCAGCGATATCTCGCTTTCAAGCCAACTCTATAGTACCCTTTTTACCCTTACCAGCCCTACATACTCTACTTTATGTATGAAAATGTACAGAGGAATTTACTAGTAGTTGAATAACTGACAGTTTCATATTCCAGTCGAGGAAATCCCCCAGACAGAGTATAAATCATATGCGCTACGGACAAAAACCAGGTTTATGAAGAGAATCGCGGAGAGGGCAATAGTTCGTAGATACAGAAGTCCCAGGACAAGCCATACATAGAATGAGACAAACAGGGGGGAAGAAAGTGAAAGGGATCGAATGGGTATATAGATATAGAGGTAAAGGGCCGGACTGTTAAGAGGGTGATAAGAGGGAGGGAGGAGGGAAAGGTGTGCAGGTGTAAAGGAAATAACAGCGGTAGGAATGCAGGTGGTAAACAAATTTCCAACGTTGTAACAGAGACCTGTCGGGACAGGGGAATTGATCAGACCAAATGAGCACAACTCAAGATCAAGTCAAAAATGAGAGGCGGCCATGTCGAAGCCTAGAAAACTGACGTGATGACAACGACAAGCGGTGGTTGGAACAAAAAGACGCTTGTGATATCGATAGATCAGGGAAGGAGAGAAGAAATGTCCAAAAAACGCCGCTTCCAGAGCGCATATTCAAGAGCAGAAACATTATTCTGTCACGTTGGGAACAAGTTGTTCCTGCATTCAGGCAGCCTTCGTCGAGATGGCCACGATGACAGATAGTGGTTTGAGCGGGCAAGGTGATGACCATAGCCCAATGACGAGGAGAGGGAGGGAGATGAGCAGTAGTATAAGTGATGAGAACATGCTGGGTGGTTCGACGGCCGTGAGGATCATGTCGGTCACATCGCCCAGAGTTGGACGTAGAGAGGAGATGTTTATAAGATGACGCAACGGCAACCAGGGCTGCGCTCACTGGCTTCGCCCTCTCGGCTGTACTGTGCCTTGGCTCCCTTCGCGTCCTCCTCGTCGACAACTTCTTGGGGTTTTACAGTCATATGTACGACATTGGGAGCATCTTTGCTGAATTTTGAGTCTGTATGGCTTTGGTGAGCATGCGGTTGTGATGGATATCGGCGGTTGGAAGCAGAAGCAGCAGGGCAACAACATACCAGATAGAGGGGACTTATCATCCAGCAATTTACCAAAAGAAATCAATCGAATCGAGCTCGGTGATGAGGGGCGAGTTTCCCAATCTACACGCGAAAAATCAGTCAGATTTCCATCAATCCACAGCCGTACAGTGTGTTGGCAGGTTGAACAGCCTTCTTCCTGCACGAGTTATCACTTACCAGATCGCCACTCTCGCCAAATCAATTCCTTCAAGGTATATACGCTCATGGAGAATGGATCGTAGTTCTCCACGTTCACCGATTGCTTCCTTAGATATTTCCCATCAATCGTGAATGGGTGTCGCGAACCCGTGGTCAATAGCAAGGTAATGACGAGGGACGGGCCAGTGTCCTCCACCTCCTTCCCCGACGCATCCTCCGACTGCTCTGACGATTGTTCCACGTCAGGCTTGGTCTCTTCAGTATCCATTGTTTGTGTATCGGTGGGTTGAGGGTGCGCGATGGAGGTTGCGTGTTCATTAGCAGGCGTGGTAGTGGTACTAGTCGTTGTTGTCATAGGGGCGACGAGGGTGTCGCCACCACCACCACTCGCGGGGTGGTTCGCGGCCATGGCACCTGACTCTGGGTCCAGATCTTTGGACTGCGCAGCAGAAGCGGCAGACTCAGCGACGGGGTCAGCACTGGTGGGCGTAGATGAGGTCTCGATCGCGGTCGACTGGGGTTCGTTCTGCGGAGAAGTCGTGACCCCCGACTCGTGCTTGTCATTGGCCTCGGGCGCCCCGGACTCCGGGTGGTCGCTGGAAGACATGACTAGATGGCCCCGATGGCAGGTGACAATTAACTTTTTCCCGGAGGGAAGAAGCAGTTGTCAAGAGGAGCGGGGAGGTGGGTGTGTATAAGTACTTTGGGGGGTTGGGAAGATGAGGAGGTGGTAAGGTTGTTGGCAGGTGGAGGTGGAGAGAGGTCGATCGGGTCGGACGTGAGGAGTCAACTAAAGTCAACTAGCAGTCAACTAGCCGGGGAGGCGCCCGATGGTATCTCTTTCTTTCTTTCTTTTTTTTTTTTTTTTTTTCACCTTTCACTGAGCAGGTAAATTGGAAATTGCATGTACTATACAGATGGGAAATCGTAGATTAATTCCAGCAAATAGGTTGGGAATTGATGGCAATGCTAAGAAAGGAGAAAAGAGGAGAAAGGGACAAAGGCTGTCCAATATAAGGCCGACCAGGTGGAACAGACAAAACTGTGAGTGTGAGACTATATATGAAATGAACGGAAAGAAGGAGGAGCACAAGAGAGATGGGCTGATGCCAGAGGAGGTGTTGGAGTGTAGGAGTGAGGAGTAAATTAAGGAGAGAGTACTAGGTGGATAAGGAAGATCCGGGGAACGTCTCAGGGTGTGGAGATATTCCACAGGATCATACAGAGAACATATTAATAACGCACTATTTTCTCTGTGTTGCTCTGGTTTTACAAGATATACTACTAGTAGTGACCTTTTGAAAGTACGTTTCTCCTACTTCGTGGCATACCTTGGTAATCTAGTCCAGCTCAACTGGTTTGATGGAAATATTATTTTGAAGGGCTATGGCTATGGCATAAGTCATTATAGCATCTCTCTGATGAGTGCACTCCGAATACTTGTATATTTATCATCCATCACAAACACCCGAAATGAATGCCCGATCGTAACTCGAACCTTCACGAGTATCACCACCCAGGCCAAACCGGAACGTCGACAAACAAATCAAGTTGCACATCGTGAGGGGTTGAAGAGTATTCCCCCTCCCCCGATAGACAATTGACCTCGGTATCGCATGCCCTCGTGTTGCATATGCAGGGGAGAACACAAAATCTGGAGTCGATTTATGGATATGTCATGCAGAACTATGGATAGAAACACATGGAGGATGTAGAGGACGTAAAATGATCCAAATTGGAAGCTTGGATCTGAATGGACGATCGGCTGTGAATTCGTATCGCTCTTTTCTTCAGGACGGACTGGGGGCTACCACCATGGACACCAGACACACCTAGCCCAAAGCTCAACAGATTAGTGGGCTGACCCATGCGATCCAGGTTTTGTTGCCTTGTCAACTTGCGGTCAACAGTATCAATATTGCCCACCCGCCCTCTCTTTCTCTTTCTCTCTGATCTAGACCCAACCGGCGTATTGATCAAGAACCTCATTCTTCACTCCCTCAGACCCGTGTCGCACGCCCAGGAGTCTGACATTGCCGATCTTTCCTCCAAAGTCATCCTCCACGGCGCTTTGGTAGGTTGCAAACAACTCGTTCAATCGTGAGATCACCGCTGGATCATCTCGAATCAACAGTGCAATAGCATCGTATCCTCCCGCACCAGGCACCACACCGCCAATCACACCATCAATCTCAGTCACTCGGTCTAGCAATTCGGTTTGCACGCTGGGCTCAATGGGCACCTCTGTCCGGCGCGTCATTGTACGGATAAGATGGCGCGAGCGCTCAATGAAGGTGTGGATTTCGGCAAAGTCACTATCGGTGATGGCGTCAGGGTGCTGCGCCAGACGCTTGAGTTCCTGTCGCAATCGCTCATTATTGTTTTGAAGGCTGGCCCATAGCATATGGGCTTCGTCACCATTATTCTTGCGCCATTCCAGAACCTTCTTGACCATAGATGGGGTTTGCGAGCCGCACTCAACGTCGCACAAAACCATCTGCATACCACGCGGAAGTTGCATGCCAAAATCCACACACTCCGTGTCCCATGGATGCTCAGGATCAGCATCTTCCACCACCGCGAATAGTCTTTCCTCGAACCCAGCGGATCCTACTTCTCCCACAGATTCCAGGATATCGGGGGAGAATCGCTTGTACAGACATGATCCGTAAACAGCAGAAGCCACATCGAATCCAGAGCCGACCTTACCCTGGGCGGCACAGTGGGCGGCTTGGGCTAGGTTATGAAGCTTGTCACGACCCGCACCCAGATCGGCCGCCTGCATGGTCCGGTGAATCACCAGAGATGAGACAAGCGCAGTGACCAATGCGGCCGACGAGCCGAGACCCGTCTTGTGGGCTTCTTGTAGAGGAACACCGAAGTTGGCGAATCGCGTATTGTGTCCCTTGCCTGCTGGACCCTTGGAGGTGGCAGTTTCAGAGTAGTAGTCGTTATCGGCTAGGATAGTGACCGACAGCGAGCCAAAGTCTTTGGAGTCGGCAACGTAGCTGATGTAGGTCAAGGCATAGCTAAGAGAGGTCTCGACGAAGGGATTCCGTGGGCTGCGGGTTAAATAATTGTTAGTGTATTGTTTTCCCAAAGGATAATTGGCATTTATCGCACCCAGTTCCCTTCTGGACTACTTTGACACCCCCGCCATTTTCGCATCGTTGCACACCATATTCCCATACCGCATCGACGAATTGGGGAGAGCGCACGACAACCGTATCCTCTGCATCCTGATCTTCCACGACTCCCGTGGTACTTGACTGGGCCTCTGAAGCGAGGCCTGTGGGCTTGGGTTCGGTTGTTGACCCTGAGGTTCCGCGGCGGTGACCTCTCCTTAATTGTTGGACAACGACGTGGATGCGCGCATCCAGAGCGAAAACTGTGCCCGTGTAGTTACGGTCGAGAACAAGATAACCTCCAGTAAGGAGGACCTTGCCTGGTGCAGACAGGGCTGTCACGGAGGGAGACATATTGATTCGTGGGTTTGTTGGAGGAAAAAAGGCGGGGTGGGATCATCCAATGTTTTGCTTGTGCCCCGCGCGTACGTAAGGTGTGAGCTCCATTTTTACCTTCAACAGCCAACTTGAACACAAATTGATGATATATCTGGTGTTTATACTGTAGTATATTCCTTGATGGAATGTGTTCTTTAATCCATGGAATACTAAAACCCAATCGGTCGAACTCATTCCTCGCTCTGCAAGATACGTGAATGTTTGCTTAGGGCTGGATACTAGATGCAGCCAGGATCCATGAGGACATCACTCATACGGAGATGGTCCATGGAAATATTTCTAAAATGACAATTCCCACATGCTTGTCCAGCACTTTTGCGTGCATTCTCCTTCTCTACTGCAAACCCACGAACCGCAAAGGGAATGCGGAGGAGTGGATCCTCAGTGATGCCTCCATCCACTCACCACTCACCATGACTCAACATGAATCACTGACTGCCCCGCGTCATGAACACTCACGCTACCCTGTGAAGGATCAATAGCCACAAGCTAAATTTCAATGATATAAATAAGCCATTAGCGCTATACATCTTCTAATCCATAACGCCATTTTCCTCCCATAACCATCAGCCACAATTCCCAACCCATCCGAGCAAAGCCCTTCCACAATTCCATCCTTCACCATGTCGACCTCCAATCAATCTACTTCAATCGTCTTTTACGACATCGCCATGCGGCCCCCCGTAGAGAAAAACGCCTGTTCACCAAACCCCTGGAAAGCCCGCCAGGCACTCAACTTCAAGGGCGTCCCATACACCACCTCCTGGACACCTCTACCAGACGTTTCCAAGGTCCGCCAAAGCCTCAAAGTACCAGCCTGTCGAAAATTCGCCGACGGCACAGACTTCTACACACTACCGATAATCGAAGACCCTGCCACAGGCTCATTGGTAGGCGACTCCTTCGATATCGCCGTCTACCTACAAAAGACATACCCGGACTCAGGCGCCGGCGACCTGTTCCCACCACAGACGCTCGATTACACCTTCAAGAACGACACGATCCCGATTCCGCTCTCGGATATCCCCCAGAGTGGATTTCCCGAGTATGCTAGGTTCAATGTGCACGTTGACGCGGCATTCAGCGCATATGCACAGCTTTCTGTTGCGTGTTTCCCGTTCGACCCTGCTACTGCTGAGATCAGTAAGGCGGAGATGGCCCGGCGTGTGGGTGTTCCGAGCTGGGATTTCTTTTCGTTGACGGGCGAGTCACGAGAGAAGCTGAAGGAGTCTTTTCGGGATACCCTGGGTGATCTTGGAAAGCTGTTCTTGAAGGATACGAGTGGGCCCTTCGTTCTTGGGACGAAGGTTAGTTATGCGGATTTTATTGTTGGGGGTTGGTTGCACATGATGAATGCGACTCTTGCGCAGAATGAGTGGGAGGAATTGAGGGGTTGGCATGATGGTCTTTATGGGAAGTTGTACGATGCATTGGAGGCGTATGCGGTGATGAAATAGGATATTGAGACTGCTTGCTAAGTGTATGTGAGAAGGATTTTCTAATATGTTGAAAAGAAGCAAGATTTGGTATAAACAAATAATACAAATAATAATTTGTCATTTACTTTGGCGTTTCGATGATATCAACATGTTGAGGAATACTAAAAATGACCTAGATTCGCATAAGGCGAGAAGCGTTTAAAGTACCTAGTATTCCGTGGACAAAATGGTTAGAATGGAAGAAGGCCATGCTTAAACATATTCATATTCCCGCTTTGCTAAGAAAACAGCCCTCTTGGCTTATGCCTGAATACGAGCGCCGGGTGTATACAAATCGAGACTAGAGCCTGAGTCAAGGACCGGAAGCAGCCCCCACTCAGACAACGCCTGACATATATAACTACTAGAAATACCTCCCCCTCGAAGATAGTCTGAACCTTCTGCATCATACTTTTGAATTCTGTCCACCTTGCAAGACAAGAATGTCTACCCTACCACAGCTCGTCCACCTCCCACGTAGGGGCGCCCTGCGACTCTCACGAGTTAGGCACCAGCCTCAAACTCCACTCTACCACAACATCCTTCTGCGCAGATTAAATGGACCAACCATACTTCAACAAACGTCTGTCTCCGCATTCTCCACTAAGGCAGCACTATTCAACGTGAAAGCTCCCCGCAATGGGTCGACGGATCCTCGATCTACTGCGGAGAAGACTGGATCGGAACAGGAGGATCCGTTTAATACTCCATCAGTCAGCCTGGAATCTCTTGGCATTGGAAAGAATATGAAAGTGTTTTTATTTGCGGTGCTTTGTGTTTTTGGCACTATTGAAACTTGGTTTTGGTGTAAGGCGATTTGGATTTGGTGGAAGGGAGGCGAGAAGGATGAGGCTGAGTAGCTTTGTTTTTTGTGATTGGAAATCACTTGTACGATACTGCACTTATGAACTGATTTGATGAAGAGAGAAGACTTCGAAATCGGAAAATTCCCCTTGTTTGATTGACCATGGTATTCCAGCTATATGCCTACGTGTAGTTAGCGCTGAAGGGCTGTCAGATTACGAGGCCGAGTACAGATTACTTTGAGGGTACAATATTTCTCGAGATAAGCATGTATTAACAAGACTAGAATAATGCTATAAACAATATGCAAATGTGCTATGTGCTAGCATTGTCCAAAGGGAACTCCAAGCACCGCTCCCAGAGCAGACGCAAAACACAGTGGCAGAATTGAAAAAGAAAAAGAGATATGTTAAGTAAAGAAAAAGAAAAACAATAACTTCAACCCCAAAAAAACACCCGTGACTCCCAAACCCCTCTAATAGTTTTATTACTGTACAGGGCTTTATGTGCATGCTCAGGGAGGGCCGAGTCTGGCTCGGCCAGCCCGGGCGGAGAAAGTGGCGGGTTCGGTTCGGCAAGCCGAAGCTTTGGGAGCCGAGAGGTGAACCGATCGACATGGGGTGACGTCACACATGAATCGCAAACAAAGAGTAAGTTTGCATCCAACGTATTTAGGCAAGGCTGTTGTAGGATGTGTATTGTATTCACATCATGTTGACCAAATATCCACAGCAGCCTATCATGTCACTTTTCCCATCAGGCCACCAAACCACGTCTCTCACGCCGATGTGAAGGTATTATGTATGCAGCGAAAATCCTTCACGCGATTTGCCCCGAATTTATGCCTTAGGCTTTTGCGCAATGATGCTGTAGCTCGTCGTCGCTAGGCGCATGTTATCCATCTTGACGAAGGCCTGACCGTCGAGACACAGGCGGTTGATGAGGGTCTTGAAGTGGCGGGGAAGGACGTGTAGCTTGACGAGGGCGAGGATGCATTGACGTAGGGTACGGAAGTAAAGGTCGACGGTATCGATCAGGGGAGCCTGTAGGCCATCGATGCTGGCGTTTTCAGACTTGACAATCTCGAAGCCCGACTGGGTTAGCGCCTTCTCCAGACTCTCTGGAGTGGGGGTGCCGACGGCACCGATCAAGGGCTTGACTCGGCGCATCAACTCCGCGTGCTCTGGGTTCGTGGGCTCGTAGGCGGGCAGGCTGACCCAGTCGAGTAGTGAGATTTTTGCGCCAGGCTTGAGCACTCGGTGGATCTCGGTGAAAAGGGCGGGCAGGTCTTTGCAGAGACTCAGGGCTTGGATCTGGTAGAAGGCGTCGAAACTCTCGTCGTCAAAGGGAAGGGGGAGGCTGTTGAAGTCTTGTTGAACGAAGTTGTTTTTCAAGCCGCGCTCCTCGTTGAAGCTGTGTGCCTGTGCGACTTGGTTGGGGTCAATGTTCAGACCAGTGACTTGCGCGCCGGAGTATTGCGCCATGTGCGCAGCGACACGGCCACGGCCACAGCCAAGGTCAAGGACCTTGTCGCCGGCAGACAAGCCAATATCTTGAGCAATTGAGCGTTCGTACAGGATTTGGTTCTCCAAGACTGTGGCCTTGCGACTCATCCAAGGTGGGATATACATCTTCTCGACGTCGCCCAAGGCGCAAAGGTGGTTGAGAACTCCATAGTATGACTTCAAGCAGTCACCAACCTTCTCCTGGTAATTTGGGCCCAGGGTCTCTGTCATTTGCTTTTCATCTTCCCAATCGAGGTTGTAAATCACGTATGAAGCCATGAAGTCATCGACTTCCTTCGGTGTTAGGTTGGCGAGGTAACGGAATGATGTCCAGAAGGACTTCCAGCGCTTAGGCGAAGCCGAATTGTCATTATTCTTTCCATGCTTGCCCAGCGCAGCAACGAAGATCTTCTGCTTCTCATGCGCAATTTCATCGAGGGAGCTGTCGCTTTCAGAGCCACGACCTGTGCGCCCAGGATGGCGCGGTGTCTCCACGAGTGTTTGTGCCACCATTATGGGGAAGAAGCTTGGTTGTATGAGCTCGGATTACAAGATGGGGAGCAAGATTGGAATATTTCCAGGCGAGAAAGATACGGAAAGAAAAAAAAAGTGGAATGAGGGGGGAACCCGTGTGTATATGCGCCTTTCGCAATGCATCCTGGGGACCCAGCGCAATTTATAAGCAGCAAATGCACACCCTCTCCAATCCTTCATTCTCCACGATTTCCCAAAAGAAAAATAATTGCCAAGCAAAAGTCCTAAGCGGTCAGTAGCCACAATGTGGATTGTCACCAGACATGGAAGCTCATACCGGATAGCCCGGCAGTAGTTCGCGCCGAACGGGACAGAGAGGCCGAATAAGGCGGTTAAATGATTACTTGATGGCGAGTTCGGAAAACCAGACGAGCAGTAGCCCTGGATGAGCTTCTTCGCCATCTTCATAATTTTGGTCTATTTTCTTATGGAAATCAGGCTTCTCTAAGAGCTCTTGGAGAGTGACTTGCGAACTTGCATGGCCAGGTACGGATGACGCGGGAAGGGTCCTTGCGACGAAATGAGTATCGTCATGGCGGCGACGATCTAGACCCACCGGGGCTAGTTTCGACGATGAATACTCTTTGTTGACTATCTTGCGCGCTAGGAACAGTAAATTTCTATGTAGTGCAATGTGACTGGGATTGGGACACATCATCGTACATAAACCCACGTCGCAGATGCGACCACTATAAAGCGCGGGGCAGCCCTGCGACCTTGGGAAAGCCTCATGCAAAGCTCCCTAATGGTCCTAAGCCCACCAAGTTACCCCTCTCATGAGTCATGGATGCTTCCTGCAGGCCCGTTTTTACTCCGTATCTTCTCCTTTTTGGAAGCTTCCGTGTTTTCTTTTGGAAATTTCTTTTTAAGATTCCCCTGATCGTGTTAGTAGCATGTGCTAACTACTGCAGGGATACCTTGATGCATAAACCCGTAAGTGTCCAATAGTTTCACTCTTCATAATCAATACATCCAACCAGGACCCTGGTATTGGCCATGCGGTAGTTCGGCACAAAAAGGGATAAATACCATGAAGGGCGCTGTGAGCCGCACAGGAGCCATGGGAATCCGCTTCGAGAAAAGTTCTTTCCGTGGGACATTTGAGGGAAATAAAACCAAATAAAAAATAATCTAAAAGGGTGTGGAGGCCAAACCTAAGCAAGACCATGTGGCCATGGCGCTGGGAGTGGACCAACGGGTAGTCTTTTGAATCTGAATGTCTATTGAGTGTTGATTGAATAACGCCATGGAGCCATCAACGCCAGACCCACTTCACTTTTTCTAAGTCTCCACTTTATGGTGATCGTCGGGTGGTAGGGCGATTCAATCCGAGACTCCGGCCTGGCACTCCGTAGTGAGACTCCCGTATTTCCGGTGCCGGTCACGTGTAGCTTCCCAATAAGGTAGAATGCTCCATTAGGGTGCCGGATAGGGCGTGAATGAAGTTGGCTAAAAGACTGCTGGAACAGTCCGTCTATGTACGCTCGGATTTAATCTTGGCATTGCTTCTTTCCGCCGTTTCTCCGCCAAGCGTTTAGCCGACTGATTTTGTACGTGCGGAGTAGCGTGGCACCACTTTTTATACCTGCTGGGATGGGTGTGCATGTTTTGTGCAGTGATGGGGCTTTTGAAATGTCATATTCTTGACAGGATATACCTTGGTGGTGGGTACAGAGTAGATGAGATTGAATTGGTAAACCCTGATTGACTCACAGGTCCCTGGTGAAACTTGATGTTGCAGTTTTCTGCCGCTGTGATGGAGAGATCAACATGACCTATGATGCAATTCTCGACACGCGATGGAGTGGACTCGGGGTGGTCTGACTCACCGAAAAATCTGTTACATAAATACACCTCATCTTTCTCGCGATCAGCAGCATTCGAAAAGTAAGCGCGCTATTCCCTCTGTCATTATCTTACGCGGGAACCTATTTCCAGTCGCTGGGCCAGGTCGATTTGTGTCTTACTAGGTACCAACTAGCTTCAAATTTTGAGAATGTAAGACAATATATATATATATATACCCATCGTTCAGTTTGTTCATGAAGCAACGTCACGGTCGATGTACTTTTTCTTTCTATGGTTCGCCTGAGTCCACTCAAGGATGATCTGACGCAGGTCGTTGCCTTTCTCATGTCTCGTCAACTTTGAACACGGGCCCTGTGGAACCAACATATTGGTCCAAGTGTTAGTTTGGCATGGACCACGATCAACTCAGTTCCCCATGGGAAAAATGAAGTATCTCCAGTTGGAGAGTATCTGCTATGCTTATCAAAGAGGACGGAATCATATTTCAACCGACTGCACATGCCGTGCACTATCAGGCCAGACCCCAGATCCAATCAAACCTAAAATTTGGTTAGCGAGCTGACTGAATAGGCTAATGGTATATACTAGCACATATTGATAGTTAAATTATTAATCTAAACCACTGCCGTTTCGCTACGCACCCTACGCAGTACGTAACTCTCTTCGATTCCCCTCCCCCAACGATGATCAGACCCTACAGGGACCACGGGATGTAGGATTCGATCGGCAACGCGATGTCTCCCGTGTTAGTGTCCGAGCGTCGGCGATTATTATCCACAATCAACGCCTGACGTCAGATTGTCCACTCTGACCCTTCTCCAGATTGGGGGAGAGGATCGAGTGCGGAGGGGGAGTGAGACCCTGGCTTCGGTACTTTGGTTCGTTCCCCGAGGGTCGGGTACATAGTTGCTCACTGTTCTCGGGATACTTAATTGGGGGTTATGGTGTGCTTTTCGTATTGGTAAGCGGTTCGAATAAATCCCGAGTCCAAGCCATACCGTATTAAGTCTCGAGAACTGACTTCTACCTTTGCGGTAACTTGCCTATTCTAGATCGTTCCGACAGTGCAGTATGTAGAACCAGCGGGGTCTCATTCCTGATGTGCCTGGACCCTGACTCTCGACCCACCGGATGAAAACAAAATATATTACAATGTAGTAGCCCTTTTTCTTTCTCTCTAACACACCGTTTTTGCCGCTTCAAATGATTCAGATATCCCTTTTAATTACGCTCTGGCTAAGTGCTTTTTGATTGATATAGCTTCTTTCCAATGGCTGTCTTCCTCTTCGTCTTTCATATGCATGTAGAGGAATCTTCTCAAGATGCAGTATGATCTGGTACTATACTTTAGGGTAGAGTACCTACTATGCGCCTTAACTTTTAAAGTCATCCAAGACGCTAACTAGTTCTGATGCTGCTTTCGTATGATGATAAAGCATGTTTTCGCAATTCCGCTGTATTCGACCATGGAGCCGTCTGACCTCATCTCTGTTGATAGGGGGTGAGCTTCTCATCTCGCCAATGTGCAAAGGGGATGGAGTTCTCTCGGTTTCCACATTCTCCAGCTCATCGGCGTCCATGGGGTGTGGAGGTTCCCACACAGCCGAGGACGAGGCATTCTTTCTACCAGTCGGTGGAGTTTCCCACACAGTAGTGTGCGAGAAATCCTCACCATCAGTCGATGGAGTTTCCAGCTCGCCTAAGGTAGGCGCGGGCGAGGCACGGAGTGGAGATGGACTTCTCGGGGGCCGTCGAGGTCGAGACCACGATTGCGGAACTCTTTCTGTAAAACTTTCTGGGCTTCGTTGAGATTGAAGCCAGGGTAGAACATTTCCTGCGAAACGTCCCGCGCTTCGTTGAGGACGAAGGTGCTCTGGCACACTGTCTCCTATGAAACATTCTGGGCTTCGTCGAGGTAGAAAGAACGCTCGTTCTGGCGGTCTATTTCCTGCGAAACTTCCCCGTCGTTCCCGTCGTTCCGTGGTTCGTTGAGGTCAAAGGTGATGTGGCAGTCTATATCTTGCGAACATAGCCACCCAGTGGTTATCGACCTTGTGATCAGTCCTGCCGGCGCGTGCGAGCTCTTGATTCACCCAGTCGATAAGGGTGGTACGGGTAATGGGAATAGATGAAGTATGCTGACGAGATAAAAACCGAATTAAAGCTTGATGTTGGTCGGAGTCTAAAAGCATGTCTTCAGAGCGTTTTCTACGAGTCACCTGATGGTGCAGCTTAGAATATGGCACGCCATACTCTCGTGCAATGCTTGCCAATTTTGGATTTGAATGGGGCCATTGGGCACAAGCAGCTTCGCAGGCTTCTTTCAGACGTGGATTGTCTTTAAGATGATTCGAGATGATGCCTTGTTGAGTAGTTTTGGGAGAGCTAGTGCGTTGTGGTGGCATATTGGTGAGGCCCCACCACCTCCTATCTTATTCTGCACTCCATGTGCACCTGTACCTAGACTAGAATGCTGATACACGTGACCTGGATGTTATTGGTAAGCAAGGTCTTGGCACCGTCTCGCCAGTGTTTCGTTCAGCAGATGATGCATAGTGATGCATCGACTTGATGCATCGTGAGTGTTTATACAGTTTATACTGTGCGACATCTATCAGAGGTCTCTTAGTAGTAAATATATGAATATATCAGTATATCAGTATATCAGTATATAAGTGTATACAGAAATGTTAACGAATTTACTACTATATAATATGTTACTATGATGATATTTCTCATCCAAATAAATGCCTCAGATATACTCGGACATCAAACACCGTTAACCCCGCCGGGTCAACCGGGAGGCCGAGTCGGGGAAAAGGGGGTTCAAGTCCGAAGCAAACAAGGCAAATCGAAGAAAACGAACCGGAAGGAAGCGTGACTCACTCAGGGGCTAAGCCATTTCGTGTGCTCTGATTGGTGGATGGCCCCTGCTCATCTGACCTGCTGGCAGGAACCGGCAGGTCATCCGTAGTGTAAAGTGTAGTACTCCATACTGGTTGGTACTAGACTTCCCGCGGGTACTAGAGGGTACTCGCGGTGCGGCCAGATTCTGTATGGCCTGCATTGTACTTGACATGTACTCTCTACATATTCTCTACTTCGTGTGCTTCGTATACTCCGCAGATGCAATCAAGGAAACTGTGGCTGTACAAGAAAGAGAGCTGTCATCTCTATGCTCTATATTGTTAAACTTTGAAGTACCCTCTACTTCAGCTCCTCGTAGAGAATATGTAAATAATATAGTCTCTAGAAAGTACGGAGTACATCCAGAGGATTCTCCGGAGAAGATCGGCCCTAAGGAACCCACTCGCCCCAAAGTGAGTGTGCGACTCCATCTCCTTCCAGAATCCGATTCTGTGTCTGACTGGTCTTCCGTTTTATTTTTCTAGGCTGCCTCCTTCCTTCTTGCCTAACCCCTTCAACCCTGTCATTTTGTCACTAACACTGCCAATAGGCCAGCTTCCACCTGGTCTTCCCTCTTTCCCTTCTACCATCCACTCTAATCTAACCCTCTCTTTGCATCAGCGCGTTCATTGACGGCTCGGGGTCGTTCAATGAACCTGCATTTTTTAAATTATTCCTCTGAGTGCAAGGTATGTGTGCGCGCGGTCTCCCTGTCTTAGTTTTTTTTTTTTTTTTTTTTTTTTTTTTTTTTTTGCTTACCTCCCAACGCCCACTAACATTGACGCGCTGCTAGCATTGCCTCTTCACTCTGAAGAGGTCTCCCACAAGATAAATGGTTTTTAAGCCGTTTACCCACCTCGCGCGCCAGAGTATCACCAAAGCCTTCACCCATGGCTATGCTCAATCCGTAGTTGCCGCGTCGCAGTCCACCTACGCTTCCACCTCCACCTTCAACTCCCTCGCTGCACAACCCGCCAAATTCTCCCGCACCCAACTTCAGAATGCCTTCTCTAACGCGTCGAGTTCGTCCGGCGCTGGCGCAAAGGCCAGCCAAGGTGGCTCGGGATCCGGGGACTTTGGTCTAGCCGCCTACTATGCCGCCTGGCAACACGCTCAGCAGACTGGCGATGACACCGACTGGAGACAGTTTCAGTTCAAGCGCCGTATCGGCTGGAAGCCCTCCGAGGATCTCGAGGATGTCAAGGAGGAGCGAAATGCCTCCCCCGAACCGCCTCACCCCACCAAGGCCGCCGTCAACGAGAATGTCAGCGCCCAGGTGGAAGAGGCCGTTGCCCGTGAGATTCAGATTCAGGAGGAGCAAGCACAAGCAGAGGAGACATCGGAAATGACCGAGGCCGCCGCCGAGTCCACCACGGTCGAGGAATCTGCTCTTGCCGAGGCCAACTCGCAGGCCACCCAGATCGCATCGGACCACATCGTGCAGTTGTCGATGGAGCAGAAATATGCTGAGATCCCTGTCGCATTTGAGTCCCTCCTTCGTGATGGCCTCACCCCGACAGTCGATGCATACAATGCACTTCTGCTCGCTGCTATCCGTCTTCACCCCGAAGCTGCCCAAGCAATTCCCAAGGCGCTGGACGTCTACTCTGATATGCTCCGCCGCAGGGTAATCCCCGACGAAGACACCTATCAGACCCTTGTCGAGTTGCTTATCACTCAAGCACATGAGACGATTGACGCCAAAGAGGTTTTGGAGCAGGAACGGGCCCGCTATGGTGGCATGGAAGAGCCGGGCAAGTTCATGCTCCAGTCTAGTGAACTGGAGCGCGAAATCCTTGCCGAAGACCACTCCCTGGACATTGCTGTGAAGCTTTTCAACACTGCCATCTCCCGACACTCCCGACTGGCCTTGCCTGTCAACCTCTACCGCCAGCTCATTATTGCTTGTGCTCGTGAGGGCAAGGTTGACGATATGATTCGTATCTACTCTCACATGGAACAGCAAGATGTCACACCGCACGCGACCATCTTCCCGTTCATGATTGATGCTTTTGCTGGCGTCGGTGACCTCAAGAACGCGGTCGAGTGCTACAACGAATACCGCTCCCTGGCCGTCTCTGATGACAGTGGTGTCTTCAGCATCGTCAAGCGTCTGGACGGCGAAGTTTACGCTGCTCTCATTCGGGCTTATTTGACCTGCGGTAAGGAGGAAGGTGCCATGCACTTCCTCGACCGAATCCGTTCCTCGTTCGATGAGGTGACGGAGAACCGCGAGGGTCGATGGGCAGCCGTCGAGGAAGTCATTGTTCAGGATGGCCTGGTGCAGCACTCAGTTAAGACTGGTGACTACAGTGCCGCTCTAGAGCAGGCCAAGGCCGAATTGCATGACGAGGCTCGCGATCAGGCCATTTCCCAGATTTGCATATCCGCGGCCGATGCTGGCGATCTCACCACCGCTTCCGAGGCCTACGACCGTCTTTCGACGGCGCCTGCTGTTCGCCAAAACCCCGCCATCTCGCTCCTGGCCCTTCACATTCGCCAGGGTAATGTTTCGGCGGCTCGTTCCTTGTGGATCATGCTCAACACGGTGGGTCAGGCAACCCCGGATATGGTTCAGCCGACCGCCATGTACGCTGTTGCACAGCTGAAGACCGGCAATATCGACGCGGGCCTGCACGAGGCTCGTAACATGTTCACTCGTATCCGCAACGCTTCTGCTAAACAATCCATTGTTGGCGCTTCCACCCGCGAGCAGATCACTGAATCCCTTCACCTCTTCGGTCGTGTTCTGATGCAGAAGGCCGCTGTCCTCTCGCCTCAATCTTGTATGACCCTCTTGTGGTCTATGGTTGAGAACGGTGGTCTGGTCTCTCCCCTGGCCGAGCATGTTGTCGCTAGCCTGGGCCCCATGGGCATCTCACAGATGAGCCCCGCTGATCTCACCCTAGCCCTTCAGGTCCAGGCTGGTATGCTGGCTAGCAATAGCGCTATGCTGTTCGACGTCGCTCACCCTGTTCGTTTCGCCCACATGCTCGACGTTGCCCTGACAGCCTCTCTTCCGCTTGATGCCTACACCTCGAGACTGATTGACCAGGCTGTCAGCAAGCTATTCACTAGCCGTCCCGATATTGCCAAGAAATGGCAGGATCACCTAGAAGCCTCCACCCAGGGCTCCTTGGTTTCTGACCGCCGCAGCCCTGTATCCATGGCTGAGACTTCGATCACGACTCCCTCATCCAGCCCTGACTCCTTCGACCCATATGCTCATGCTACTGACTTCCGTGGATCTGCCATTATCGCTGAGGAGCTCGAGAAGACCGCTGGTCGCGCTGAAACTCATCTCAACGAGGCCTTGATTCGTCTGAAGAACATGCGTCGCATTGGTCGTCACCCTCGCTACATCACATATGCGAAGTTGATTACTGCTGCGGCCAAGATTGGTCGTATGGAGCTGGTCCACGATATCCACGGCATGGCTCGTGTTGATGTTCCTCTGGACCCCGCTTACCACGCTGTCAAGTATGGTTGGGTTTCTATTCTGGACGCTATGGTTGCTGCTTGTCTCACTGTTGGAGATCGTCAACTGGCTGGTCAATTCCATCAGGAGCTGCTTGGTCTGGGGTCTGCCCCATCCGCCAACACCTTTGGTCTGTACATCACCACCCTCAAGGAGTCCACCAAGACCTTTGATGAGGCCACCGAGGCTTTGAAGATCTTCCACCGTGCTGTTGCCGAAGGCATTGAGCCCACATCTTTCTTGTACAACGCCCTCATTGGAAAGCTTGGCAAGGCCCGTCGTATCGACGACTGCCTCGCTTACTTTGCCGAGATGCGTGCCAACAACGTTCGCCCGACTAGCGTCACATATGGTACCATTGTCAACGCCCTTTGCCGTGTGAGCGACGAGCGGTTCGCCGAGGAGATGTTTGAGGAGATGGAGTCCATGCCGAATTACAAGCCCCGCCCGGCCCCCTACAACTCCATGATCCAGTACTTCCTCAACACCAAGCGCGATCGCAGCAAGGTCCTGTCGTACTATGAACGCATGCAGGCTCGAAACATCAAGCCTACCATGCACACCTACAAGCTCCTCATTGACGCCCACGCCTCCCTCGAGCCCGTCGACATGGATGCCGCCGAGAAGGTTCTGGAGTCGATGCAGGCCGCTGGTCAGCAACCCGATGCCGTTCACTACGCCTCTCTCGTTCACGCCAAGGGCTGTGTCCAGCACAACCTTCCTGCCGCTCGCAAGGTCTTTGACTCCGTTGTCTCCGACCGCCGCGTCCGCCCGCAACCCTGCCTGTACCAAGCTCTCTTCGAGGCCATGGTCGCCAACAACCGCGTTGCCGATACCGAGGATGTCGTTAAGAGCATGCTCGATCGCAAGGTCGAGATGACCGCCTACATTGCCAACACGCTCATCCACGGATGGGCCACAGAGGGAAGTGTCTCGAAGGCCAAAGCCATCTACGATAGCATCGGTCTCGAGAAGCGCGAGCCGAGCACATACGAAGCTATGACCCGTGCCTTCCTCACTGCCGATGACCACGCCAGCGCTGCCGGCATTGTCCAGGAGATGATGTCGCGTGGATACCCCTCTGCCGTGGCCAGCAAGATCATCGATCTCGTCGGCACTTCTCCCTCCGCCTAAACTCGATCATCACCTCCACCTCAACCTCCGCCTCCCTTTTCTTCCTCGAAATTTACCTTTCCATTTTCCATTTTTCCATCGATCTGTTTGAACAAAAGGATACCAGGTCTGATACCGATTTAATGTTGTGAATTACTCGACACCCTACATCACCTTGCTAGGGCTGGATCCCTTCGCCTCGGTGTGGGCTTTTCCGGTTTCGGCGCTTGTAGGGCAAGGAATGTGGGTTGGTTATTACCTGGTTGTTTTTTGTTTTGGGATATACCTTTGGTTATTGTGTTTCTTTTCTCCTTTGTTCAGGCATTCAGCGTGGTTCTGGCGTTTAAAATGGTGGTTTTTGTTTTGTCTGAACGTGTATACCATTTGACCCATGTTTTTGATGTTTATAGACCCATCTCTACTCTGCATGGCGCTACTAGACGCCGAAGATGAAATACAAAAAAAGTGAATGAGTACTGTTGTTTCTAGTAGATTAGGTATTTGAAAGGGCTGTCGTTTGTACGGTGGCTGGAAAGAAGTTTGATGCTGCTCTTTTACTCATGATAACTGTTGCTTATCCCGAGAACAGTACATCGGATTTGAAGTAGTATCAAAACTGGTCGAATCCCTATGTATATTACTAGGTAGCCACCTGATCTCCTACTGGGCTGTTTGATCTAGAATAATATTTGATTTTAGAGTGGTGTCAAACTTGTTACTAGGCACCGTGGGGCTTCTTGTGCTAAGGAAACGGCCTTTACCCGTGCAAAACAAGCAGAAGAAAGGAAAGAAGAAAAAAAGATAGAAGAAAAAGAGAAGAAGAAAAAAACAATAACAAAACAATACTGGAAAGCCCTTGGGAATAGCAATTAGATCATCCTGGAAAAAGACGTATCTGTAGCGGTGGGTAGGCATCGCTACGATAGCAACTCGCAATTCAACCACGCTCAGTCACCTGTCTCATCAAGTAGCATTGTGGCCTTGGCCCACACCTTGGGCATGTCATAATCCTCCGCATTTTCATTCCCCCAGGCAATGATGGCTGGTGAGACGCAAAGTAGCACCTTCTTCCCATCGAGCCTCTTATCATCATCATCTAGATGATGCAATCGATGCGCATCCATGACTTTATTTGCAACTTTGAACACCGGCAAGTCTTTCAGGACTCCAAGCGTCAAGTACTCGCGCTGAGTCCAAAGGGTTAGGGCCAAGTCCACGGCTTTATTGAAAATGACGTTCAACTCGACCGCCCGCGCCTTAGAATCACCGGTGGGATTGAAAAGAGAACGTTTATTTGTGAAAAGGAGTATGCCGTGATGATTAATGAGGTTATGTGCATCCTCTTTCAGTTCAATAGATAAGATTCGCAGCATCTGGGAGCGCCAGATGTGGGCTTCGGAGGCGTTCCCTAAACTCTAAGATTAGTTTACTTCGCATTCCTCTATTCGGAGTCAAAATGTAGCACTCTCACTGGCCATCATATCCTTATAGATACTATCAAGTTGGTGTGCACTGGGCCCCCTCCCAGATGGTTTGTTCATGAAAGGAAAAAATGGGCTGAAAATGTTGGCGAAAATCACCTTGGCCCCTAGCGCCTGGAGAAGAAGAGCCGGTATCATGTCGACTGTAGACGCTTTCTGTTTGCCGATCAAAGAATCCCAGTCGGTTTCGGAGCAATGGCCAGAAGCGTGCAAATCGCGGAGAATGCCATTCTTCGTTGCCTTCGTTATATTGTTGAAATCCGAGAGTGATGCACCATGCTTCCTCGACCAAAGGCGAATTTCCTCTTGGAGCCTGGTGAATTCTTGCCGAATCCATGAATCTTCTTTGGGTGCCCAACCTTCCTTCTCCATATGACTGAGGGCATTTTGTTGTAGAGAGAGTGCTGTGGATGCGAGCCCTTCGTTTTCTTCTTGCAGCTTCTTAATACGCTGCTGCAATGCAGATATCGCGGTGCGTGTTTCTTCCCCTTCTTCCAGGACCCGGATCTGTTGCTCCAGTGAAGACATTTCTGATATTAGATATCTGATTTTCTCTCCCACGCCCTGGAAATTTTGCCCCGGTGAATTATTCATCACGGCCTGGAACGCTTCCTTCAACGTAGAGTTCTCTGAAAGGACTCTGGCGTATTCTGTCTCCAGGCCCTGGAATCGGGTTTCGAGTAAGTACCGCTCACGCTCCTTCAGAGAATGGTCGGCTTCAAATTTCCTGAGGAGATCTTTTAGCTCGGAAATATTTCGTTCGTCTGTCCGTGGGTACACCCTGGGTTCCGCCTGACATGGCGAAGATGTCTCGTTTGGTCGTTGTGCGGATGTTGCAGACTGTGGATGTTCCGAACCGCTTGCTGGTGCTGGCATCTTGATCTAGCGATAGTCGTTGAATATCAGTGAGCATTGATGGATTAAGAGCGTGGAATACCTACCGACACTATGCATGACTGGCTTTCCTGGTCTTTGGTAAGAGGCTGATCACGACTGGCGGTACCTGTCGTTGGAGGCATTTCTAGTTTCCCTTCAAGGTCAGAAAGTGTTTCAGATAAACCGTGAGAGTCAGAATGCTCCAATATTTTAGCTCACGACAGCTGGAGAGTAAAAGGTGGAAAGCAATTGTTTTCAGGCGGAACTCACTTCAACGGTATGGTCTGCCGTCGTATCCCTACGTAGCTACGTAGGAATGGAACCGAGAAGGGTAGAGGTAATTCTCAATCTCTCAGGGGCTCAGGTTATTCAGGTTAAAGACTGTCTTGAAATTTCGTGATCCGTCACAGAATGTAAGTGAGTTGAAGTGGGCTGAGAGAAGAAATATCCGAAGAGAGATGAGCAAATTTGCGGACCAGGACAGGTCAGCAGTTATCTTAAAGGGACCCTTCAAGTTGATTGTCTCGTCTGGATTGAAGTTGCTCTTGCCTTCTTTCTTGATTCTCATTTCTTCGCTCCGCGACTGTGATCTTTCCCACCCAACCTCAGCTTCTTCCCTCTGGATTAACACCTTTCCTTCTCCACCATACCCTTCACACCAGCTTTTATCCACGAACACAAATGCAAGATGGCTCCAAGTCCAGTCAAAGCCACCAGAAAGAAGAACTCGGAAAATAAGAGCCCGGACAAGGCGTTTAAGCCTCCTTCTTCTCGCTCTATCAAGATTGCGGGTGGTCGATCTACTCATCGATCAGCCCTATCTAATCCGGCTCGCTCTGCAACGGTCACCTCTCGCAAGATAATTGTCGGTGTCGATTTTGGAACGACATATACTGGTAAGATATCACAAAAGTATCTGACATGAAAGATTTCTTATACGATATTTCTGCAAAAGGTGTTAGCTACGTGAGCTCTGGGAGTTCAGAGGTCAGCGATATCGCCGTCATCGGCAGATGGCCTGGTCCAACACGCGATACAGATTACGTTCTCAAAACACCCTCTCGCATTGCGTACGCTACAGAAAACCCTCAGGTTGAGAATACACTATGGGGATTCCAAGTCGAGCCTGGGATGAAAGCATATTCCTGGTTCAAACTGCTTCTAGATGAAAGTATCCCGTTGGGGAAATTTGACGACGCGACTCTAGAAGTTGCTAGTCAGACTGGCATCTTATCTCTGCCAGAGGGCAAGGAGGCTGTCGATGTGGCTGCGGATTATCTCTCTGAGATCTACCGGTGCATCATTAAGGTGATCGAGAAACAAATTACATCCCAAGCTCTTGCCATCACACCGCTGGAGTTCTGGTTCACTGTTCCGGCTATCTGGTCTGACAGTGCACGAAATGCGACCCTTGAGACCGCTCACCGTGCAGGATTCGCAAAGGATCATGCTCGACCCCGTGATACCCTCAATTTGATCACTGAGCCCGAAGCTGCCGCTATCACGGCTTTGAAGAAGTGCTCTGGCAATGGACTTGGAGCAAATATCAAGGTGGAAGCTCGCATACAACACCCTTGTTGGATTGAATTAACTGATTACTTATGTTATGACTAGGTCAACGAAGGTATTTTAATTTGCGATTGTGGAGGTGGAACAGTGGTGGGTTAACAAACGAAATCCTCGATGAACATGTAAGATACTAAATGGTCCAGGATATCACGACTTATCTAGTCACCCAGCAAAATCCCGAACTGGCCTTTGAAGAGCTTTGCACGGGAACCGGTAAGATATCTTCTATGAACAACATCAACACCTACTAGTATCCCTAACCTCGCAAAAGGTGCCAAGTGTGGATCCACAGCCATAGATCGCCGGTTTTATGAACTCATGTCTTCACGATTCGGCGATACATTCAACAATCTCCCCATGAAGCTCAAGGGACCAGGAAGTGAATTCATGAGGGCTTTCGAATCGGTAAAGAGAAACTTTGGACCCTCCAACGAGAAAACCGTCTATCAGTTGCCCCTCAATATGAAAACCGCCAATTCAAAGTACTTCGATGAAGCTGAGCGTTTGGTCCTTATCACATGGTATTACAATTTTGGGGCCTGAGATTCTGCTACTGATGGACATGAGCGGCTAACCCATACTCAGGGACGATCTTCACAACATGTTTAAGCCAGTGGTTCAATGTATCCTCGGTTTAGTGCGTCAACAAATCAAAGACGCTTGCGAAGAGGAAGGGAAGGACATAATCAAGGTATGGAGTCCAAAGATTTGTCGTTCGCTAACTATCTTCCTACCTGTCTCCCTACCTATCTTCCTACAATCCCTGGTCATTTCAATGCCTCTTGGCTAATGGGTTTTCTTTCAGCAAATTATCCTTGTCGGCGGCTTTGGCGATTCTGCGTATCTTTATGAAGCATTCAATAAGGTGTTCGGGCCTAGAAGGATTACAATCACTGTTCCTGATAATCCGTGAGTCTCCTCAAGACCGAAGCAGGTCCAGGACGTATTTTGTGGACTACATACTTACGAAAGGGTTATTCTCAAGACAAGCTGCTATCGTCCAAGGTGCTGCCCTCCGTGGCATTCAATGTCTTCAGCCTACCACACGAAGGTGTCACCGACACTATGGATATGAAGTCTGGCGCCCATTCCGCGCGGGCGTTGATAGTGAGTCCGATGCTACGATTCATGCGGTCACAGGCCAGAAGATCGCCATGGGCTACATGGAATGGATTATCCAAAAGGTAAGCTACATCAAGCTGCTGTATATGAAGAGTATTATGAATTATATCTAATGTATTTCTTCTGCTGGTTGAAAAAGGGAGAGAAGTACTGTGAGAATGATACTCGCTCGATCCCAGTGGATATTGACTTGGAGGATGGTGCATTACAAGTGACCTCGTCACTTTTGGCCTGCGATCTTAAGAAACCTCCAGAGAGGGTCAATTCGAGTTGAGTATTCAGGATTCCAGGACTCTGTGGCATCACTAATTCCTGGATGTAGCTGCCATCTATGTCGTTGGGACGATCACCAGCGACTTCAGCGACGTCAACATGTCACAATTTCGGTCTAAGCTGCATAACGGCAAGATGCACTACATCACTTCGGGATACTGTCTCGATATCACCTTTGGGGCACAGGAAGGCATCCTGAAAATCCAAGGGAAATGTGATGGACAGGCAATCGGGCAGAGTAAGATTGACTACAACAGGCTCAGGTCCTATGGAGGTCAAAGTGAGTAAAATGGGGGAATAGAGGGTAAATCAAGGGAATATGCATGCATCATAGTGATCAGAGTGACTGTGAGTAACTCGGACAAGAGAATATCCCAGTGTTGAATTGCATGATTAGGGTTAACCATCGGCCGCATTAGGGAATCCTGCCCGATCCAACTTGACCTTCTTTTTCTTGTTCTCTCTCCTACTTAAATTCAACACTTTTTCTTTTCTAATCACATTAGATAATCCCAGTTGTACCAATTGTACTGATTGTACTGATTGTACTGATTGTACTGATTGTACTGATTGTACTGATTGTACTGATTGTACTCACCTTGTCCATGCTTCCTCGCTCTGCCTCTGCTCTTCCCTCGTTTCTCCGCATTGCCATTCGCACTGCCCGCTCACCCCACCAACATTCTTCTTCTGCATCACCACCCTCCTCTTCTCAACTGACCCACAGAGCAAACATGTCGACTGACACAGGACTCGACGCCCAGTCGCGGCGTCCCAAGAAACTCATCTGTACGTCCAACCTTCTCGCCATTCAAAGCTCACTTTAGCAACCCCGCGCAAGCTCGGAGAACAAGAGCTGGCCCGCGGGGAACCCATAAAAGCATTCGAGCTTGAAGACTAACCAGAACCCTAAATCTACAGTCGCACCGGGGGATATTGAAGCCGATGCAGAAACTCCAGACCAATCTACTACCGCTCAGGAACCACCCCAATCTGCTCTCCCATCGCATCTCACCACCGGCGAAGCTCTCCGCTCCGATAGCTCGACCCCCACCTCCGCCACCGAAACCCAGATGTTGTCACACCCTGCCCGGGCACATCAATTCGTGACCAACCCGCCCTTAACCGTTTCCCAGATTCATGGCACAAACCCACTCCACCAATTCAACGCCTGGTTCCGTGACCCGCGTTTACCGGCGAGCTCGGCTCCCGAGACATGTACCCTTGCGACGGCATCTCTGCCTTCGGGCCGTATCAGCTCCCGTGTCCTGTACCTGAAAGAGCTAGACGAGCGAGGCTGGGTCGTGTACAGTAACTGGGGCAGCCGGGAAGGGAAAGGCGCGCAGGTGTTTGGGGCAGATCCCAACGGAGCAAATGCGATAGGCGCAATGCCCGAGCCTGGCGAGACAGGACCAACCGTGGGTAATAAGTGGGGGGCTTTGACGTTCTGCTGGTCGATTGTTGAACGACAGGTTCGTGTGGAAGGTCTTTTGGAACCACTTAGTCGTGAGGAGAGCGAGCTCTACTGGCGCACTCGTGAGCGGGGTAGTCAGATTGGTGCATGGGCGAGCTGGCAGAGTCGGGTGCTCTGGTCGGCTGAACCATCGCAGATGGAAGAGCATCAGCGTCGCAAGAGTGTTTCGAAGCTGCAGCCTGCTGTCGGGTCTGGAGTGGATGTCCCGGCTGATATTGACC
Organism: Penicillium sp. S1701; assembly: GCA_023626415.1. Taxonomy (NCBI): domain Eukaryota; kingdom Fungi; phylum Ascomycota; class Eurotiomycetes; order Eurotiales; family Aspergillaceae; genus Penicillium; species Penicillium sp. S1701. Next base: position 373,413 of record JAMAGY010000010.1, on the reverse strand, counting down.
AGACGGATATTGATGACGGTCGAGCTTTGCTTGAGCAGCGGGTTAAGGAGATGGAGAAGAAGTTCGAGGGCGTGGAACAGATCCCTCTCCCTCCTTTCTGGGGTGGAGTTCGTCTGGTGCCTGAGTCTGTGGAATTCTGGCAGGGTCGTCGCAGTCGACTTCATGATCGATTCCGATACGTTCGCATTGATGGTGCTGATGCACAGTGGCGGCTGCAGAGGTTGTCACCGTAGACCTGACTTTGATATTACATTTCGGTTAATACAGCTAGAGAGATCTAGACGAGGCATCATGATCCAACTGTCTATCTGTATCCAATTGTGTAATTATATCCAACTGTGTATGATCATAAATTGTATACTTCCATGCCGATCATCCATTATCTTATCACCGGCTTGGCAACCTCCCCCGTCCATCATGGGGCAACCCTTCCCCAACTCCCATCTCGACTCCAAGCTTGCATATACCTAAGTATATACTCTTCATACCCCCCAGACAAAGCTGCTAGCACTGTCTGTGTATATAAAGAGTCACCATGTCATCCCCAACGCCCCAAAAACCCACCACATCCCCCTGGATCATCCTGGCCGTGGCCAGCGGCGCCTTCGCCGCGCTCAACGGACTGTTCGCAAAACTGTAAGATGCGCCATACCAACACGCAGCAAATAGCTCGTTTGTTCCTCTCCGAAAAGAACTAGACCAATTGACCACCGCAGTACAACGGACAACCACACCACAGCCTTCGCGCAATCCCTCGCCCACCTATTCGGCCTCGACTCCTCTCCATTCCTAGAGCTCCTCGTCCGCGGCGTACGTCTCCAGTCCTTTCCTGACCCATATAATACATAACATCACGGCTGTATACTCACTATTCTGCCAGGCATGTCTCGGCCTCAACGTCGTCTGCAATATCATCATGTGGGCCCTCTTCACCCGCGCCCTGACGGCCGGCCCGTCTACTACAAAGGTGTCTATTACGAACACCGCGTCGAATTTCTTGGCCACGGCTTTTCTGGGTATGATTGTGTTTCAAGAGGCGGTTGGTGGGTTGTGGTGGATAGGTGCGGCTATGATGGGTGCGGGCTGTATCTTAGTTGGGATGCGCGAGGGCGCATAGTGGGTTGGGATGTCATATCGTATATATCGTATCATACTGTTCAAATTGGATTATGGCTGTATACAAGACGGTTGCTTTTGAGGCTCTATAGATGATGTGGGCTTGTACTACCCTGAGAGTCTATCTTGTCCTACTTCCGGGACCCCGGAGTTCCAAGGTACTATCTATACAGTTGCATCGGGTTAAACTTGAAGCCCTGGCCGTTCAAGTTGCTACTGCGAGGCTGCCAGCGAGGTATCGTAGAAGACTACTAGTAGTTACGTGCGAATACTACCTAGAGTAGACTGCATAGAGCCAGCTCCAAAGCAACCAGATAACCTTAAATCCCACGAGCAACGCTTTATATAATGCATCAACATATCTATCAAGTTATATCCACATATTTGTTACATTCCTAGAAGCGACCACGCTCCTCTCTCTCCTCCAACTCGACGAAGCCATCGTCTTCCGTCCCGTCCAGAATCCCCGTGGATTCCGTTGGTCCAGAGCGATCCCGTTCGCCCAGTCGCACGGGACGAGGATGAGACGAGCCGGACACAAACCCAATCGCTGACTGGATGAGCCGCCAGACGCGTTCTTCCAGCGTTTCAGGGGCAGGCGTACTCAGGTGGCCGCCCAGCGGGGTCGAAGAGTAATCCGACGCGGTGGTTGCTGCAAGTGCGTGCTCCTCCGCTTCCACCTTGAACTGGTACTTGAGACAATCCTTGACAGTGACCAGGCCAGTCAACCGGCCACGATGTTCAACAAGAATCACCCGCGGGCCCATTTTCTTGAAGATCTCCATGACGGTCTCAAGCGGGAGACGCGGGTGGACACTCAACGGGGTATGATCAACGTAACGGGAGAAATCGACGAAGCCAGCACCCACGCTAGTCTGGATCGCATCAAACGTGTCTGCGGCGTGGGAATGCCGCGAAACAGAAGCTCGTCGTGCAACCGATGCATCTGCTGCTTCTTTAGTGAATACGCATCGTGCCCGAGGTGAGAGAAGACCGTCACTACGTGCGCGATCAATTGCGTAGCGTAGTTCCGTACGTCCAATGTAGCCGACGAGGGTTTTATTGCTGCGATCCTCAACAATCGGGAATCCCTGGAACTTGTTGTCGCTGAGTAGATGCTCTGCTTCACGGACGGGGAAATCAGATGCAGGGAGAGTAAGTGGGTCGGTTGTCATCGCGTGTGAGACTGGGACGTTGAAGACGTGATCTTCTTTGTTGTCTAGGAAGGGGAAGCCGTTGAACCAGATCATTCGATCTGCGATGCCTCCGTTTCCGAATCGGTCGCCAACGGCTTTGGTTACTCCCACGACAATCTGAATATCAAAGTAAGCAGGGTGACTTTTTTTTTCTCGTCAAATAGACGGGTAGACGGATAGACGTACCATAGTCGGTAAGATATAAGTTAAGGCACCGGTAAGCTCGAACATGATCACAGTAACTGAAATTGTGAGATGCATGATACCGCTAAGCGCTGCGGCTGCGCCTAGGAAAGCATATGTTCCTGGTGTAATACAGGGGACATCTGGCTCGCATGATGCAAAAAAGGCGGAGTTCGGGAAATGTTCATATAGTGCCTGCACCATAATACCCACCATGCGGCCAAAAGATGCACCAATCGCCATAGATGGGACGAAAATACCTGCTGGTACCTTGCATCCATATGAGATGATGACCAGACCGGTACGTAAAATAGTGGCGAAAGCCAAGGAAAGGATCATGGTGAGACGGTTCTTTTCCCTGGTGCGAGGGTCAGAATATTTCCATCGACGGGCATTTAGGTCATGTGCTACTCACTCGCAGAGCCCATTATAATCATGTCCGGCTTTGCATTCACGGAAGAGAATCTCCATCATTTCGGTCATGTTGATCTTCAGAAACATGTTGGGGTAGCATAAGAGTGCAGTGATGGCGGCGAGAGTCACAGACTCTGCAATAGGGTATTTGGCAAGATACTTTTTGCGGAATGCCGCTACCCGGAGATTCCATTTGATGACAAGGGCGCCATACAAACCGCCGAATACTCCAAGGAAGACGAAGAAGATCAATTCGAAGAAGTGCCACGTGCGATCGTATTCTACCTGGAACATGACCAGCTGTCCAGTTCGAAAGGGGTTCAACACCTAATGCAGTCAGTGAAGATGCTCTGTGAAATCAAAGTGTACAGAACATACCGCCAGAATACTCGTCGCTACTAAAGCGCAGAAATAGCTTCGCCAGAGGGTCTTGAGGGGGAAATAGTTGGCCATTTCCTACATGTCGATTAGTCCTGTCACCAAGAACGCAGAAAGATATTTCTAATACACACCTCGAGTGAAAAGAGCACACCACCAATGGGACTGCCGAAAGCGACAGCCACACCAGCAGCAGCTGACGCCGTCAAGATCTCTCTTGTTTTAGAGGCACTTTGCTTATATTTGCCGAACCATCGGGAAATGACATTTCCGGTGCACACAGCGAAATGAACACTAGGTCCCTCTTTTCCGACAGAAAGACCTGATGCAATAGCTAGAGGTAAAGCAATTGACTTGATCAGGAGAGTCCAGGCCCCAAGAAACCCCTTCATGACAAAGCCGGCGATAATGCATTTGATCTCCGAGATACCGGAGCCTGCGGCATACGGGGCAAAAGTCTTGACCAGGATTGCTGCGATAAAAGCGAGTAGTATCTGAGGATAGATTAGCCGGGTTATCCAGTTCGGCTCATTGCAGATCCAAATCCTACAGCAAAAAAGAAGTAAATGATGTAATTGAAAAACCAGAAACCAGTCCAGTGTTTCCATTCAGGGCAACCTTTGAAGTTTTTAGTTAGAAATGGATATGTCAAGTGAATGCGATGGAGAAGCTTCCATACCTCCTTCGACGCCCCAGCAGCAGAAGTTCTCATTCAGATAGAAAGCGGTGGTGCAGTGACCCAGTTTGATGTCGGACAACCACTCGGTGATAATATTCAACACCGCTGAGTTCAATCCAATCGCCATTCCCACGAGCGTCACCACAAGCCAGGCCTGGCCGGCATCGTAGGACTCGATCACTTTGCGACGCCAGCCAAAGACACCCTCTTGGTCCCAAAACCCACCACCGTTTCGCCGCTTGGCGCGACGATGATTCTGCTCATAGACTGCATCCTGAACCCAATCTATGGTTGTAAAATCTTCATATCGCTTAATCTCACTAATTTCCTCCGGGATCGCCGTGGGTTGGGGCTCGGGAGCTGGTTCATCGATAGGGGAAGAGACAGATCGACCGGATAGCCTGCGCAGGTCGCGGCGCTCTGATAGAATGGACGGCGACCGCAGTGAGGTCGGAGAGGGGCGTATCGAGGTCATAACATCTAGCGGGGCGGTGATATGCGCATAATCAAGCTTCAAAGGCCCCCAATCGAAGGATAAGCTCTCCCACCGCAAAGGGGAGATGCGCACGCTCTCGCCGAGAACAGATGCGGTTCAATTCCGAATCGTTGTCTGAGCCAGGTTGGCCGTTCAAAGGATTCGACAGGCTGTCCAAGAGGGACTCAGCGATGTCGAAACAATGATGAGGATGAGGCTCTAGTCAAGGTGTTAAGGTGTGCATTGGTAGTGCCAAGTATTGATAACCGGAGGCTGCTGAGATAACGCCCACCTTACGCGTCTAGCCCTTTTGACCTCACCACTCGCGTACTGCCAGAGACGTGCCTCCACAACTGGACACCGGAATTGATCTTTAAGGAGTTTACTTCTGAAGTCTTTGAAAGTCATCAGATATCCTCCATTATGTCTTCAAAGAACGCCGCCGAGCCGGACGAGATCACAGGCCAGAGTGCCCTGCCAAGTACGCGATGGATACAAGCTCACAAGAACGAACTTAGTTAACCGTGTCCCAGTCTCTCGGATCAAGAAAATTATTCAGCTGGACGAGGATATCGTACAATGTTCCAGCAATGCGACCTTTGTCATTGCTATGGCTACTGTACGTCCGATCACCTTCTCCGCCGCATCCAAACTCCCTGCGCAGTCGCTGACACCAACTCATAGGAGATGTTCATCCAATACCTCGCCGAGCAAGGACATAATGTGGTCAAGTCCGAACGGAAACCGCGAAAGACCGTCCAATACAAAGATCTAGGTTGGTAGTGTGGTGAACCCACGGGCATCGGGAACTTGCCAAGCTAATCAATATTCCTCCTTCTATAGCAAGCGCTGTCTCCCACACCGATAATCTCGAGTTCCTCTCCGATGTGATTCCCAAGACTACGACCTATAAGGTATTCAAGGAGAAGAAAGCAAAGGAAGCTAGCAAGCAAGGCGAGATGGAGAAGGGTCAGCGCACACTGAATGGCACGAAGGCTGCACCTGCCAAGGCAAATGGCTCGACTCCGGACAAGACGGCTACTCAAACGAAAGAATCGACAGCCTCATCGCCAACAGTCCCGCGAACACCAGTGGTTCCTGTGAGTGCACTCATTGCGGACCGGACAGTTGAAACCCAAGCCCCGGCCGCCCACACCCAGACTCACGACCCGGATGTTGAGATGAAGGATTGAGTGGTGAGGTCGGGATGGGACGTTATCTGCATTCATAAGAGTTCTTTGCTGCGTTAAGTGCTTTGCATTGGAGTTATCTGGAATTTCCGGGGTGGCACGTTTTGGGTGTTTTTGAATTGCCGGGTCGCCTCGGGCTGGGGGGCGTCTTTGTAGATACCACTGAGTGAGTTAGATCAATGAACCACATTGTTCTATATCCATTCGCAAGAATAAATACATTAATTTAATAAATACCTTCATGTAATATAATAACTCGAGGGATATTAATCTGTAGTACATATACAATAGTATAGTAATATGTACAGTATGCTGTGACCGACTCGGCAGAATGGCAGCCGCTCAGCCAATGACAGGCCGCGTGATTCCGATCGCTAGCGAAAGCTCTGGCTCCAACCTCACTTCCGACTTCATCCACCCTCTCCCCTGCCCACCTCACCTACACATACCCCCCCAGTCGCCAATTGCGGACCTACCCTTCGTGGTCAATTCACCATGTCGCTCTCCTCCGCTTCCAGCACTCTGCTGCGCACTTGCGCCCGCCAGCAGCTGCCCACCTCCCGCGTCGCCGTCGCCTCCTGCCAGCAGCGGAGGGGAGTCTCCGATGCGAAGGCTTCCTTCCAGAGCCCTTTCGCCAGCGCCAATGAGGCCGGCTCGACTCTGAAGATCCCCAACTTCAGCAAATACAAGTCCAACAAGAGCCCCCGCTCCAACCAGGTTTTCTCCTACTTCATGGCTGGTACTATGGGTCTGGCTTCCGCCGTTGGTGCCAAGGCTACTGTGCAGGGTATGTGTTTTCCCCCAAAATACTCTTGCCATTCCCCCAGAGTGAGAATAGGACGGAAAGGAAAAGATCAGCAACAAGTGTGGAGGGGAAAATGAAGGATTGATGAGGAGTGATGTTATACGGGAATTATTACAAGGTTATGAGATTTAGGCTCCGTGGCTGACCATCTGATTTCCTTTACAGACTTCCTGGTCAACATGTCCGCCTCCGCCGACGTCCTGGCCCAGGCCAAGGTTGAGATTGCTCTCGGTGCCATCCCTGAGGGCAAGAACGTACGTTGTTTCCACCTCATCCACGAACCCTCTGGTCTTGTTTCTTCAATCTCCTAACACCCCGTCAACAGGTCATCATCAAGTGGCGTGGTAAGCCCGTTTTCATCCGTCACCGTACCCAGGGCGAGATCGACGAGGCCCGCGAGATCAAGTGGGAGTCTCTCCGTGACCCCCAGCGCGATGAGGACCGCGCCCAGCGCCCCGAGTGGCTGGTCATGCTGGGTGTCTGCACCCACCTGGGTTGTGTGCCCATCGGTGAGGCCGGTGACTTCGGCGGCTGGTTCTGCCCCTGCCACGGCTCCCACTACGATATCTCCGGTCGTATTCGCAAGGGTCCCGCCCCTCTGAACCTGGAGGTTCCTCAATACAGCTTCCCTGAGGATGAGACTCTCGTCATCGGTTAAACGAACGAACAAAACAAACCCCCTCATAACAAACGCCCTCATCGCGCGTCGGAAAATGACTCTTGTTTGGCTTTTGTTTTCCGTTAGACCCAGTGCCGAGTGGCAGGTAAAGACCATTTGGGTCTTGTGTATGTGCTTGTGATCCACTACTTTGATTTCCTTTTATTTTATCCCTTGTGTTTTAGACAGAGCGGGCCCGTGTGTCGTGTCAAGATTAAAGAGACCGTGTTTTAATATGGACAAAAAATGAGCCTCTTTCCTACCCTTTTTTTTCCTCCCCCAATGTTGTCCTCTCGGTCTCACCATTTGATCTGCGGATTTGTCTCTTTCTGGATCTGGGAGTTTCTGCTCCGCCTGTTCCCCCTTAATTGGGTGGTACTCCATGGTTTCTTGGGTACAGTACATACCTTGTGTTCTATATTTGCCAGTGTATTGCCTAGTCATGATATGTTTCCTTTGTTATCCGCATCTCCCGGGACCGGCGGCTGGGCTGGTTGTAGTTCCCTGCAACATCGAACCAAGTACTATAGAACTGATCATTTACTCAGTGGAGCGAAATCTTCAAGATAGGAAAGTCTTTGATAATAATAGTACACGGGGCTCTCATGACCCAAATAATTTTATCTCTTCATCTGTACAGTTTATATTGACCAATGAGGTCATAGCATATGTGACAAAGCCTCTAGGTCCGACATGAACTCGTTAGATAGACCACTTCCTAAAATATCTCCTTTTCTGTATGTCATGTACAATCAGATGCGGGAATGCTTCATCGAGGGCCTACTAAAGCAATCAAGAGGCCCATTACGGCTGCGCCGACTGCGGCACTCTGGATAGTAGTCACAGTAAGATCGCGTTGTGAGATATTAACGGAGCGTTTGCTGAAGATCTCATTCAAAACCTTCTCCCAGTAATCAATGGAGAGGGGCGAATAAGAGATGTTGGAGAGACGGGAATAGAGGGAGTCGGGGACGGTCGTAGGAGATGTCACGGTCGCGAGCTCAGGTGTGCTCTCGGCAATCGGTTTCTCCGACTCGGTGGTGGACGTCTCGAGGGTAGATACAGAGGACTCAATGGCTGTATCGATTTGCTCAGGTGTAGCTGAGAGTAGGGCAGATGAGGCAGGGACAGCGCCCTCGGCCAGTTCAGTTCGAACCAATGCCTTCTCCTTCTCAATCGCCTCGACAACCTTATCCTCAAAGCCCTTGACTAGTCGGCGCCGGCGCCATGGCTCCACGGCAATTTGGAATATCAAAAAGAGTAGCACATTCACGCCCATGAGGCCCCATGTACCCCAAGTACTCATGCGGCGAATCTTATCAGACCACACCTGCTCCTCGTGGTAGCGGGAGAGAATGCTCTTGCTCAATGAAGCTGCCGCCTCTTCGGCCTCGCGCTCCGCAGCAGAGAGTGCTTCCTGTGTTTCTGCCTCGGCAACCTCGTTTGTATGGTCATTTCGGTAGAGAAGGGTGAATCGCTCCAGGTCCGTTGGGGACCAAGCATGTTTGCGTTGGAGGAGCTCATTGACTTCGCGCTGCGAGGTCGAGCGGCGGTTGATGGCGGATGTGTATTCATCCTTGGCCTTTCGAACATTCAATCTGGCGGCACGAAGTCGTTCCTCTGGGTAGGAGCAGGCAAAAATGTTAGCATTGGAAAGGTGGGTGTGCACGATCTGTCTTGTAGAATTTGATTCGTACCTTGGCTGTGAATCTCGTTCTTCAAGGCTTCAATCCCGGAGTAGCCGGTCAAATCGTTCAGACGCTGTCCGGCCACGAAGACATTGGACTGGATATTGTCCATCATAGTCGTGAATTGCTTCGATAGCTTTGACCGCCGGTTCTCCAGGTATGATGGGAGTCCGCCACTCCGAGTTCCCTTCGCACTTGCTCCCTGTTCTTTTACTTGTTCTGACTCCGTCCTGTGTATCGACTCCTGTTCAATCTCCTTGGGCGCTCCCTGGTCTGCAGCACGATCGACCTCCGCCGCAGAGGTATCCAACGGAGGAGGACCCATATGGATCACGTCCGAGGAAGCCTCCTTCGCAGCCTGGTGCAGCTTCTCCGCGTCATTGATTGCCTTTCCTTTGTCATCGTATGCTGAGAATAGTCCCGACTGCTGGCGGAATCGGCATTGGAGACAAACTGAGAAGCTCCGGGTCGGCCTAACGGGAAAAGAACTTGGCGGTGTCGGGCGAAAGTGCGCTTGTACTGGCCGAGGCGTCGATCGTGTTATATGTAGTGTTGACCTGAGGGACTGCCGGAGCAGCAATGGCATGGACTGCATGGCCGACATGAGAGCCTCGGGCCAGGAGGGGTGGTGGTTGAGTTCAAGTTGGGGTTCCCCGAATGCGGAAGAGGAGCACCTCGGAGCGGGATTGGCTCGGCCGCTTATCAGATGTCCGCTCTCGTCATGAAATGTGGACGTCCTTCGTTTGAATGAAAATACGAGTATAATTTGAGCTGTCATGGCTTTAAAAATAATACTTGTGTTTTTGCTTTTCTCCGAGCATTCAAGTTTTACTGATTTCCTACCTAGGTACTGTACTAGTCACGTACCGGTGTCCCTGTTTCTTCCGATATATATATGTATACATGCTCGCAAAGAAGCATGCACAAACTTTCCTTCTACTAGGTACTTACACACACTAAATGTTGTCACTACTAGTGACTCGTGCCAACCTTGGAACACAATATCAAGACATGTATTTTGAACGCTTGTGGTACCTAGGTAGGTTTTGCATGGCTTCTTCCACCTCCCCTGGCAAGGCATCGGGATAAGCTAATTCGTACTACCTTCTACTGTTTGATGAGCCTGAGTACCCTCAAAGTCGCTCGCACTTCGTTTGAAGTCTATAATTGGTCGTTATAATTACCTGCTGGTTACATTCACTGCGGGGCACGCTTTTGTTAACTCGATGACAGCGTTGTGGCTGGCGTTGTTCCTGAATTATCTCACCACTGGTCTACTGTCATTTACAAACTCAGGAACTCCATGCGCCGCCAAGCATGCTAAATATGTCATTTTGGGCTGAACCCTGAACTTAATCTTAGAGTCTCTTATTTTGATTGCATCCCCCGTATTTTCATGCCACAGATAGATTGTCAATGCCTCCAACATGGGTCGGAATAATCTGACATGGGGATGGGGGAGCTGAAGTCGAAATAAGCGCCAAGCACAAGAGAAGGGCCAAATGACTTGATTCGGACTCTGTCTTCGTGGGATTTGCATTGCCATTACTGGATATGGGCTGCTCATTTCGAGTCATGATCTGAGCTCTCTCAACCAGTGCATTCAGGTTTGACATCTATATAAAAGCCAGCAAGATTCTGCTTCAATAGGACCATCATCTGTGAATCAACAGACACTTTACTCCTCATTCATCAACCTGACCTGGAAAACAAAAGAAGTGTCCGCTAGAGCCTCCCGATTTGAACATCTCTATCACTTACTTTTACCTCAATCCACAATGCGTTCCGTCCTTATCAGTCTTCTTGCAGCCTTGACTGCTCCAATTGTGTCCGCTATCCCACACCCTGACGACCCCAACACCGCGAAAGAAATCACGACCCAGAGAGGATTCCAATCTGGGTTGATCGCGCGCGATGATCTACCAAACGAAGAGAAGATCGGGTACCTGATTTTCTCCAACGGCTGCTTCTCGACAGGCAGTGGATTCCCTCAATGCAGAGACCTGTACACCATGAAATGGGGACCAGAAGGAGAATATGTGTCTTGCGATGATGAAGCTGTGAACTCAGCTTTCGAAGACCGCTGCAAAATCCAGGGGACAGACATGGTTAAAGTGGATACACCTATGGGAGAGGGCATTTTCCAGCCAGACGCACAGCACTGTGGGAAGGGAGGGGGTCCAGATGGGTTTATAATAACCGCCATGGATGATTTCCACTCGAGCGGGTATGAGTGTGTGCAGGACAATTATCAGTTCTCAGAGCATTGTGGATTTACCTGGGCCAGTCAGTCAATCATGAAGTGTACCTATAAAGCTGAGTTTTAGATTGGGCGTGGGAGCTTCTAACTCCACATATTTGGGGTTCTTTTGTTTTCTTTTCCCTTCCTCTATTTTGTGATTGATTTTTCAATTTATCTTACTATTGAAATTCATGGTTCTCACAAAGCTTCTTTGTGTAATTCTTCAATCTCCGGAACCTTGTTATCTCTGATCCGAGCTGCGTCTTCTTTGTAGGTACCGGGGAGATAGCCATTCTTCAGCCGTTGGAAATGACGAGATGCGAAGTACGGCCGTATGGCCGACTTCTAAAGTGCAGTGCCTTCTGCTACTAGTGTACCAGTAGTAGTAGCTGATTTATCCAATGCGGGCACTTGAACGTACAGATAGGTCCTTGGTAAAAAGCAAAGCGTCTCGGACCAAGTGTAGACGCATGAACAATGAAAATGGGAATAGGATACATCAATTGACTACTATCCATTATCTTGACATCTTCTACCTTGCCTGCCCCCCTCCTCTCTCAAAAAATACTATGGCAAAGCCAATGACCCATGTGACAAAACAACCACATCCACTGGACAAGGGGACAGAGGTTCGGGGACAAGAACTGGAAGATCAGGTAAGAAAAGGGGTAGACCCCAAGCCGGCTTATTGGTAAAACAGCGATGAATAAGAAACTACAAAAAAACATATCCTCGTCAAAGTCATAAAGGATCCGCCCTGGTATGGTTACGATGAGTTCAAGTGGAGTGCATGCTTGGCAAGAGACATGGACTCAATCAGAGTCCGTATTTGCCGCCCACCAGTCCGCCCACCTGCGATTTAATCCTGGGTTTGAATCTTGTTGTCACCTCTCACGGCTTCGGCGTAGGTGGGCGGGGCATTCTGTCCACTGCTGCTTCCAGCACCCTCTTGTGGTTGACCAGATGGTTTGGGGCCAGGGTTTGAGTTGGAGGGGTTTTGTTGGCCGCGGTCGACGGTGCCATAGCCTCGCTGCTGGGAGGGATGTTGGAGAGGTGGGTTTGAGACATAGTAGTACGTCACGCGACCATTCTCCAAGTCCCGACGCTGACTGGAACCGCCAGGAATGGGCTCGTAGGCTACGTCGTCATAGTCTTGATCCGGGTATTTAAGGATGATATACCAGGCGTGAATGAGGCCGGGAATATATCCCAGTAGGCAGAGGGCGATATTGATGATGGAGTCGGCAGTGCAGATCCCCGCCTTGATCCAGACTGTTGGGGTGTGAGAATTGGGGTTAGCGTTTCTATAGTCACATCGGTTTATTGAAAGATAGTAAGGGAGAGAGACCCAGAGACCCTCATCAAGGTTCAACTTACCAGCAATGGGTGGAAAGAGGACGGCCAACACGGCCAGGAAGACATCGGAGCTACACATGGCTCTGGACGGAAGGGGGGCGAGAAGTGTGCTCTATCACCTGCAGGCGGAAGATTGTAGAGGGCGTGAGATGACGAAGTCTGAGAACAAGATGAAAGTTTATTGAGAATAGCAAGTGTGATTCAGTGTAGGTACTCGGTAAGGGGTCCACTGTTCTTCAAAAGAGAACAAGCAAAAAAAGAAAAGAAGCTGGGGAAGGTGAGTGATACGCGATTGGCAGTGGCAGCCTATTCTCGGATCAGATGACGTTGATCATGTGACCGCGATGCGAATTGCGAACCATGGGGCAGAGTATATATAGTTAGGTAAGTATACACTATAGATACTCTGATTAATTTATTGAAAATATGCCATAGTATTCCCAGCTGCAACAAGGGAGGTATGATATCCACAGTGGCTGGAAAGAAGTTTGACGCCGCTCTTTATTCAGGACGAGTGTTGCTTATCCTATCAGGATATATATATAGATGGATAGGTACGGAGTACATGTATTAGTAAACTTGATGTATATCAAACTCAATCGAATCCTCCTATATTACTATGTATATACTAGCTAACTGGTCTGCTACCAGGTTGATTTATAAAAAACCTTGGCTATGGAGTGGTGTTAAACCTGTTAGTAGACACTACATACAGTAGTTGGTCACTGTTTGGGCATGTACCGGTACCCGCCTACGCGGGGATCCGCCGTGCAGTTCCTGGTCTCGGTGACATGTGCTTGGCTCGAAGTGGCTGATGCACCCCTCGCGGATAGCTCACATCATTTCACGCAGAATGCAAGGCGGAAGATTCGCTGGACGCAGGCCGAGTACTGGGCTCGTACTGTACAGATCCAAAATTAATCCCAAATTTTCGCGGGTGGGTGATAGCGATCGTCGCTGGGTCTCTGACGAGGCTGGTGAATGGAGGATGAAACACGCCAAACACCAAAACAGCTTAGGGAGAACGGCTTAGACAGGCACCGGCTCCTCCACCGTCGGGCCCGGCCCCTTTTTTTGTTTACCACCATACAAGGCGGGTACAGGTACAGAGTGCAAACACACAGATTCAGGTTCCAGCCTCAGCAGCTGCACCAGAGGAGAGAGCAGCAGTTCGTCTCACCCCTTTGAGACTCGGCCCCAGCACCCTCCGACTCCACCCCCAATCTCAATTCGCACACCTCACACCCTCACACCTCCTCTCTTCTTCTCCTCTTCTCGATTGGTCATCCGTTCCCTCTTCTTCTCCCACTTCCATTCAATTTAGATTGAGAGAGCGCCTCCGGGGCTCGATCTTTCCTTCCTGCGGGTCCACGGCATCGTCCTCACCCGAAAGTCACTCGTTTATCCTGCTTTTCTCTTCGCGCCTTTTTCCTTCCTTTCGAGCTTGACGCTACTCCCGGTGGCCTGTGGTCAACCCATTTCCCCCATCTTTCAATCCCATCAGACAAAAAGAAGATCCCCAAAAGAGAGTTCCAACTTGCCGCCCCGACATGCGATTCGTGTAATCTCCAGCCTCGACTCGACTATATCTGACACATTCCAACACGCCCACATTCCTCGGATCGCGCAGCGTGGAAGATTGAAGATTTTCAACCCGACATGTCGGGCTCTTGCCTTTCTCTGTCGGGCTCAACCGCTTGTTCTGCCTGGGGTAGCGCTTCGGTTTCGACCAATTCCAGTCAATACGGGAATTTGTGAGTCGATTCCGACAAATTGCTTGAGATAGGACGCGCTAATTCAATAACCACAGCCCATGGCTTGAGAATGTTTCTAATATAACATCCTTCGATGACTCCTTGAAGGACTATGTCCAGGGATCCTATGTCACTACCAAGTAAGTGCGGCTGACAACGGATGAGACATGGTACCGTGTGACTAACTCCAGGCGTGTAGGTATACCAACGTGTTGGGCTGCGAAGGACTGAACCACAGTGCATTGAACGACTACTATGCCCAATATACAACCAGTGTGATCTGCAGTAGTATCGTCCAAAGCTCCAAAGATGACTGCGACTTGACCGACAAGCAATCCGAACCACTGTGCGCCGAATCATGTGCACTCCAGGCAACCAGCGAGCAAGAAATCGTCGTCAACCAAAACCTATGTTCTAGCACCGCTCAAGATTATATGAAACAGATTCGCGCCGATTTTACCGTCTGCTCGTCACCCTCAGACTCTCTCAGCGGTAGCTGTATCAAGGGATCCGATAATGAGCCACACAACTGCGGCTTTGCATCCAACACCATCGGACTTTGTACGTACTGCGCTTCAAGCTCCCCTAACTCGACCGACACATGCTGTGTGAGCGCCAATGCTACCAGTCGCTGCGACGGTGTCTCAATCCCCGCCGCAACAGTCACTCTGCAGCCAATTGTGACATCTACTGGCGCTGCCGATGCCGATAGCTCGAACAAGGGCCTTTCCAAGGGTGCAATTGCCGGAATCGTTATCGGCTCTGTTGTAGGAGCCGCCATTATAGCGGCACTGGCTGCTCTGCTTTGTCTCCGCGTCCGTCGCCGCCGACAATCACACACTGATGCTTCGCTGAACCAACCGAACCCGCAAAGAAAAGGCTCTCCATCTATGCAACAGACTGGTAGCCCGACCAATATCAATATGGTCCCCGGAGGTCGGGTCACACGAATGTCTGCCCTACGCGAGATGCCGAGCTCTTCGCCTGCCTACTCCCGAACATCGCGGTCGATTTTTGGTGGAACCAAGGGCCCGTATAGCGATTCATCGGATTCCGAGGTCATGGGTGCCAGCCCCGGTGCCATGTCTAGGAGTATCCCCCCTGTAACCGGTAAACGTCATGGCTCGCTTTCGAGTAGCTCTGCTCTGGCTGGACTGGACAGTGATAGCTCGCCTCGCTCTGGCACGGTGAACAATTACTCTTCTCCAGAAAACGTGACTAGTGGCCAGTCAGAGCAGCTGTCATATTTCCGTGACTATTACTCTCAAGATGAAATTCACCCCGGTGATAAGGTGGCTGCCCTGTGGGCATATTCTCCTCGAGCTGGTGATGAGTTTGAACTGGACCGCGGGGAGATGCTCAAGGTGATTGGTATTTGGGACGATGGCTGGGCCACTGGTGTCCGAATTTCCGACCGGGCAGAGGACTATGACATTCATCGCGAGCAGCGCGACAGTGGTGTCTCCAGCGGCTCGCATCGACCAGGTCTATCGCCAGCACCCTCCGGTGAAATCAAGGCATTCCCGCTTGTCTGCATCTGTCTCCCACAGCATTGGCGAAAGATCATCGAAGGTGGAATGCAGGAGGATGAGGATGAGGCTTGAGCGATAGGGAAAGGAGTTTTCTTTCCCTTGTTTCTTTGCCGAATTACGCCTTGACGACAGCGTGTGCAGCATTGCCATTCGTCGCGCCAGCTTCGTGAGGAGTTCCATGGCCTTTTATTTCACCTGGCTGGCCTCCATCCTCTCGATGCTTGTGGGATGATTGTGTGTTCAGTTTTCTTCGTATTCTATATACCCCCCATTTTACGGCGACGGATCTTTCGTCCTTTCCTTCTTACTCTTTTTTCTTATCTTCTCTTGATTTATTTCTTGCGGAACCGGACGCTGGCGGTACGGAGCAAGGTCACTCACTACTCGAAGCTGGCCTTGATCGCGTTTCGTCTTCTTATGTATGGTACCAGCCCATCAGGACCATCCTGATGTGCGAGCCCAGGCGTGTGGTCCTCTGGTGATTGGTTTTTAATCCGAGGATATCGGATACCTATAGTGCACGCATTAATGTATGTACATAATTAGACTCGAATCTCATTTGAAAAGTTGGCCTTGCAATCAACTCATCCATTTGCAATATTGTTTGCAATATTGCCAGTAACCAGCGGGGGGTCCACTCATGCATCTCCATTATTTCCATGGATGGCCGGCTCCCCCCACATTTATGCATCATTTCTTATCCGCTTCGGCATTGCCCTATGGTAGCTACGGCGGGGAGGCCGCCCAAGGTTACGATTTCGCCATTCGCTTTTACTAATCCACCCCCTCCATCGGCTTTCGCGATGCCATAAATTATGGCGTCTTCCCCTTCTCTTCGGTGTTTTCGACTTCCCATCCTATCTGCTCCTGATTAAACCATGTCTTCACCTAAAGTTATCCTCTATACCAACCACGTTTGCCCATGGGCACACCGTGCTCACATTGCTCTGAAGGAGTCTGGCGTGGAATATGAAGAAGTCATCATTGACCTCGACACACCTCGCGAGCCCTGGTATCTGGAGGTGAACCATGTACGTGATATCGTTTAGATACCCCCTGTGTTCTCTCCATCCTCCCCCGCTTTTCGAGTTGAATTGAATTGTACTGACCGTTGACTTCTTAGCGCGGTCTTGTCCCCAGTCTGTCATATAACGGCGAGATCATCATTGAGTCCGGTATCGTCGCACAATTCGTTGCCGACGCTTTCCCCTCCCATCTCTCTCCTCCGTCCGGCCCAGCGGAGAACGCCCTTTACCGGGCCCGCCTTGCAGTGTTCGTCGATGCATTCACCAGCAAAGTTCTCCCACACTTCAACGCTAGTTTGCGCTCCGCCAATGATGCGGAGCGGGATGCTCATGCCGAGGCCTTAGTTGCCGCCGTCAAGAAGGAGATTGAGCCTCTGCTCGCTTCGACTGAGGGCAAGGGTCCGTTCTTTGGAGGTAGCGAGAAGCTTACATTGGCCGAGGTATGTTATTGAGCTCCTTCTATCGAGATTTTAGATCTATTTCAAGAAGACATGCTGACATATCTCCACCAGGTTCAAACTGGATCTTTCTTGCTCCGCATCTTGGGATTCAGCAAGCCCGAGCACGGTCTCGTGAGTGCTAAGCTGCCTACTCTGCTCGAGCAGACCCCGCGCTTTAAGCGCTGGGCTGAGGCCACTGTCGCCCAGGACAGTGTGAACTTCATTTTCAAGGAGAAGGCCGTTGCGGATCGTACTCGAGCGAAGTGGGCACCGAAGGCTTAGACGAGGTTTGCTTATATCGGGGGAATGTTCATTCAGAGATGCCTGGAATATGTACCCCATTGAGAGATGCCTAGCTGAAGTCCCTTGACGCCGATATGAATCAAGTATAATGAACCTGGGGCCATAAGAGTAGGCAGTATAAATTTGTACATTTTGTATATGCGGAGCAGTGACGTGTCAGCGGAGTGATCCATGGTTGGGCTCGCTCCAAATTTAGCCTGCAGGGAGACCCTACATGCTTTGGCTACAACACTTTATGTCCAAAATGGGTGGATTCATGTCATGCAGACTCTATGCCAGGTGTACGATCTTCGGGCTACTGCCGCTGCTGCGGAGTCCAGAGCTATGCATCCAGTCCTACTTGGTACAATTTAGTAATGTCTGCTTGGATGTGTGTGGGACAAGATCAAAGCTGGGAATCTTGTCAAGGACAGATTGATGCCTGGTAGGCAATCGTATATTTCCCCCAATAAATAGAATCGACTCATCGGGAGCCAATCCATTTACTCTTCTCATTTTCCTTGTAATTTCCCCTCTGTAATATCCTTCCAGGTCCTTTGTTTATGCCCCCTCCAAATAGGTGTCCCGGCATCACGTGCAGCATCGCCCCCCCACCATCGCAACACCTGGGCAACAACCCCTCCGCCTCCTCCATCACTCCCCATCCTCCCTCCATTTTTCCCTTGTCTTAACTCCTCTGTAAGTTTTCTTGGATCCTCTCTCCCCAGGCGCTACCCGGATTTCAACCCCACTGGCCATGGAGGTCTTCTTTTTCTTTCTCTGGTGGGCTCAGCCACTGACATCGTTGTGCTCTTAGCCTAGGCGACCGGTCGTCCCCCTTTTCCTCCTCTCTCATCTACACAAGCAATCATGTCGGTTCGTATAGATTCCTTCCCAATAAAGCATTCTTGAACGAATTGTTGTGAAATAATACTAACGGAAAATATCTTGTAGCTCGCATCTGGGTACGGCTTACCTCCAACCACTTCCCCCCCCCCACTTGCGGCCTCCATATTGATATCCGATCTACAGTGTCTCCGTCAACGATGAGTGCGTCGACGCATTCAACGAGCTTCGTATGGGCCGCGGCAAGGTCAAGTACGTCATCTTCAAGATTGCCGATAACATGAAGGAAATCGTCGTCGAAGAGAAGGGCGACAACCCCGACTACGAGGTCTTCCGCAACAACCTGTCCGCTGCTCAGGACGCCAAGGGCAACCCTGCTCCCCGTTATGCCACTTACGACGTCGAGTATGACCTCGGTGGTGGCGAGGGCAAGCGGTACGTCTTCCGTCTTTCCCCTGCAATTGATCAAACTCCCCGCTGACGCTGTTCGAAACGACAGAAACAAGATCATCTTCATCTCCTGGGTTCCCTCAGACACCCCCACTCGCGTATGTCCAATTCCTATGCGATTGATTCCCTCCCAACCTCTCATGAGATGGAACAATACAAGATGAAAAATAAATAAACCCGTAAAGGAATTATCGTTCACTAACCTTTTTCTTCTCGCTCAGCAATCCATGGTCTACGCCAGCACTCGCGAGGTTCTCAAGAACGCCCTGAACGTCGCCAACTCCATCCACGCCGACGATGTGTCCGAGATCGAGTGGAGCGCCGTCCTGGCCGAGGCCAGCGGTGGCAAGGCTAAATAAATGGAGGGCGCCGGCTGGGTCCGGGCCGCGCGATCGATAGGGAATACATAACCCTCGGAGGCGTTACGGCACGATCAATCCATAACCTTCTCTGCACAACGTTCACCTCCCCGTTTCTTTTTTTCTTCTCCTAGTTGCAATGCAAAAACCGTTACGACTTGGCCTATTCCTTTTCTACTGTGGAATTTGATCGATGCAATCTCCTCTCCGTTCCTTGTCATTTTGAGCGGTTCCTGTGACTGCTTGGTGTTGAGGTTGAATCCTGCGTCTTACCTGGATAGATGCGCAGGTTGCATGGCAGGGCATGAATGGCACGAATTTCCCAAAACAAAAAATGAGGGAGGAAAAAAATGCCCCAATGACCTGTAGATAGTACTCGGGCAATGCCACATCTTACCCTTTTTCTCCTTGCAAGGTTGTCGCGTGGTTGTGGTTGTGGTTGTGGTTGGTGGTACAAGTCGACTGTGCCGGGTGGGCGGGAGTAGGCATAAAGTGTAGAGTTGTGATAGTGATATTTGTAAGGTAAATAAATAACAGCCTAGTAACACTCACTTTTCTCTGCAATTCGTCTACACTCCCTCTGCAATTGCCAGACTGTATCGTATGATGAGAATGATGATGCTCCTCACTGGATGGCCCGACTAAGCGTGGCGGCGGTCAGCCAATCAGAGGGCGGCCAAACGCAGAACGACGCTAAGCCGGAAACCTCGACTTTCCCAAACCACCAAGACGCAACTTCAGTCCTTCTCCATCCTCCCACCTCCCCCCCCTCCACTCTCTTCCCCAGTCGAGTCGACTCGTGGTTCCGGACTCTGCTGGTCACGGTCTATCCTTTCAGCTATCAATTGACTCGATTTCGACGTGGTGCCGCCACCTCCCACCTGCCGCACAATGTTTCTTCGCTCCATCGCTCGCGCTGCTCCTCGCAGCCCGGCTGCCATCCGCGCCGGCCCAATTGCCTCTGTGAACGCCATCCAGGCTCGCTTTGCTTCTGAGCACGCCATCTCGAACCCTACCCTCGCCGGCATCGAGAAGCGTTGGGAGGGTATGCCCCCTCAGGAGCAGGCCGAGCTGTGGATGTCCCTCCGTGACCGCATGAAGGTCGACTGGCACCAGATGACCCTCCAGGAGAAGAAGGCTGGTATGTACTCCCCTTCGACGGCATTTATATGTGGTTGAATACCTCTTTCACTCTACCCTGCGACATCCGAGGGCCATTTTTTACGGTCTTCTCCTTATCCCCCACCCTCCACATTTCATCTTTATATCATCTATTTTTGATATTCAGTTCCACTCACATGATATCTTCTCTCCCTCTCTAGCCTACTGGATTGCCTTCGGTCCTCACGGTCCCCGCGCCCAGGCTCCCAAGGGCGAGGGCTGGAAGATCTTCTTCAAGGTCACCCAGCTCACCCTCGTCTCCTTCGCCCTCTTCTACGCCATCCACCTCTTCGCCAAGCCCCAGCCCAAGACCATGTCCAAGGAGTGGCAGGAGGCCTCCAACGAATATGCTAAGGTACGTACTTGTCTTGAGCTCATTCGAATGGGATCGCGGTGGCGATCCGCGAGATCCTGAGTCAACCGGTTACTGACATATTCTTTCTTCTTTTTCTCTATAGGCCGAGAAGATGAACCCAATTCACGGCATTAGCAAGCCTGGCTACGAGGGCAAGGGCTTCGTCCAGAGCCCTCCCCTTGAGAAGCAATAGATGGGCTCTGAGCCCGATCGGGGATAAACTACGACTCAGATATTGATGCCGGGTGGGACGGGAGAGTCTTGTCGAGAGCTTTGAGGGAGTGCCCAATCTACTGAGTATTCTCATGGATTCTCTTCCACGAGGTAAAGCTCTCGACAAGATATGCTCGGTCCGCCGGCACAGGACTGAGCGGGTTCAGGCCCCATTTTTTTGTCCTTTTCCGCTCGCAAGCATCCGAAAATGCGTGTATCTCGTACTGTGCTATAATCAATGTATCTCCTTTGTAGCCATAGAGAAATATGTTGGCCATTGTTTTTTTTGTTTTTACTGAGAGATCTTGTGGTGAGGTTCTACTGTTGCATTTCGACGTAGGTGGCCATGGCGTAGCGGTAGCCGGAGGGATTCGGAACCTGCATGAGCTGGTGCGGAGAACCCCTGTCCGGGTGATGGGAGGGGGTGTGTTGGAATAGAAGTGGGAGGGTGGAAAAAATCTCAATTATTTGTTTTAATGTAATTTTATATTTTCTGAAATATGTTGGCAGTATAACTCAGTTGTGTATACCTCAGGCCGGAGCTGGGGGAGCTCCCGGCAGGCTCAGCAGACCGCGGATGGACGGCTGAAGGGCTCCGAGTTACACGTCAGAGATTTCCGGGTGCGAGCTCAGCAGCTGGGAGCAGATGTTTATACTAGGTCAATGATGAGATAGATATATCTAGATATATATATCTATATCGTATTATTCCACAATGTTTTTTTTTAGTAGAGATGCTCCTCCCTCCCTCTAGCTTGAATGGTCTATAACTACTAATATATGTACTATAGTTGTTCAGCGTCTCCGTGCCAAGCCATCCCCGGTGACGAGGGAATTCCCTAGCAACGGGGCCACCGGGCACACACAATGGCACCACCACGAAGAGAGAAGAAGTAGACAAAATGGGAGTCATTTAGATCAGCAAGATAAACAAGATAGATGGGTGGTAAATTAATATTAAGATATTTGTAGTATTGCTGCAGAGCTGCAGACAGTCGGTTCATCACGGGACCATCGGCAAAACCGCCCCGGAAAGGCTAAGGGCACTCCATTCCCGGCCGCGAGTCCACCAACCTCTCCTCTTCCTCTTTCTTCCCTCTTTTCCTCCCTCCCCCAGTACCACCTTTACCCCTACCACCTCGCTCTTCAACACCACCATCATGTTCAAGAGGTATGTCTGCCCCAGCTTTCAACTCCATCAACCTTCGTCTTTCGACATTCAATTTTTTATCCTTCGACCTCTTTCCTAACCTATTTCTTCCTCCCTACAGCGGTCTCGCCCGGACCTTCGGGAGGGCTACTTTCGCCCGGCCGACCCCCGTCGCCCGTCTCCGTTCCTCTGCCCTGCCTGCTCTGTCTGCTCGCTTCGCCAGCTCCGATGCTTTCCAGACCGGCAAGGTTCACCAGGTCATTGGTGCCGTCGTTGACAGTACGTCCATACCCGACTCCCCTGGTTCACGGGCGACGCGAAAATCTTTTTCCTCGACCCCAATCCATCTCCAAACCCATCGCAATCGATCTCAATCACATCTCCTGTTCCATTTCTGACTTCTGCTTCGCCATTTTATAGTCAAGTTCGACGGTGACAAGCTTCCTGCCATTCTGAACGCTGTTGAGACCACCAACAACGGCCAGAAGCTCGTCCTGGAGGTTTCTGTACGTGCTCTCTGATTGGACCCTTACTCCCCCCTGGGACCCCGGGCTTAAGCTAACCTTATCATAGCAACACCTGGGTGAGAATGTCGTCCGTACTATTGCCATGGACGGTAAGCTTCACTCCCTCTCCTCCCTGCTGTCGATTCTTTCCCTCCTGTCGAGCCACCGTGTTTGTCCCTTCCCTCACCGCTAAGGGGACCCACACCGGTCGGCCCGGCATTTTCCTGCCTGCCCAGCAGAATCACTCCATACTAACGCGCCCTAGGTACTGAGGGTCTGTCCCGTGGTGTCGCCGCTCACGACACTGGTGCCCCCATCAAGGTCCCCGTCGGTCCCTCCACCCTGGGCCGTATCATCAACGTCACTGGTGACCCCATTGACGAGCGTGGTCCCATCAAGGCCACCAAGTTCCTGCCCATCCACGCCGAGCCCCCCCAGTTCATCGAGCAGTCCACTGAGGCTGAGATTCTGGTCACTGGTATCAAGGTCGTCGATCTGCTTGCCCCCTACGCCCGTGGTGGTAAGATTGGTCTGTTCGGTGGTGCCGGTGTCGGTAAGACTGTGTTCATCCAGGAGCTGATTGTGAGTTTCCCTCTATATATGCATATATGCATGTCTTTTGTCCATTTTTGTCCAGATCTTCTAACATTTCCTAGAACAACATCGCCAAGGCTCACGGTGGTTACTCCGTCTTCTGTGGTGTCGGTGAGCGTACCCGTGAGGGTAACGATCTGTACCACGAGATGCAGGAGACTGGTGTCATCCAGCTTGACGGTGACTCCAAGGTCGCTCTGGTCTTCGGTCAGATGAACGAGCCCCCCGGTGCCCGTGCCCGTGTCGCCCTGACTGGTCTGACCATTGCCGAGTACTTCCGTGACGAGGAGGGTCAGGATGTGCTGCTCTTCATTGACAACATTTTCCGTTTCACCCAGGCCGGTTCCGAGGTGTCTGCCCTGCTGGGTCGTATCCCCTCTGCCGTCGGTTACCAGCCCACCCTGGCCGTCGACATGGGTGGTATGCAGGAGCGTATCACCACCACCCAGAAGGGTTCTATCACTTCCGTCCAGGCCGTCTACGTGCCCGCTGACGATCTGACTGATCCTGCCCCCGCTACCACCTTCGCCCACTTGGACGCCACCACTGTGTTGTCCCGTGGTATCTCCGAGCTGGGTATCTACCCCGCTGTCGATCCCCTTGACTCCAAGTCCCGTATGCTCGACCCCCGTATCATCGGTGACGAGCACTACAACACCGCCACCCGTGTCCAGCAGATGCTCCAGGAGTACAAGTCCCTCCAGGATATCATTGCCATTCTGGGTATGGACGAGTTGTCTGAGGCTGACAAGCTTACTGTCGAGCGTGCCCGTAAGCTCCAGCGTTTCCTGTCCCAGCCCTTCGCTGTCGCCCAGGTTTTCACTGGTATCGAGGGCCAGCTGGTCGACCTGAAGGACACCATCCGCTCCTTCAAGGCCATCATTGCTGGTGAGGCTGACAACCTCCCCGAGGCCGCCTTCTACATGGTTGGCGACATCGAGTCTGCCCGTGCCAAGGGTGAGAAGATTCTGGCTGAGCTGGAGGGCTCTGCTTAAATGTAATTTTGTCATTTGCTAGCTAGCGGGCGCTATCCCAACCTTTTCGTGCCCTGTCTTTTGTTCTCAAAAGACCTTGTGACCCTATCTACCCCCTTTTCTTGAAATCTTATCCCCGAATTTTTTTTGTCTTCCCTTTTCTCCTCGTCTTTTCCCAGATTCATTCTTATGGTCTGAAACGTTTCCTATGTTCTCAAAGCTTGGTCCTGCGTGTTCTCGTCCCAACTCGACGGCTTTAGTTTTTTCTCTCCCTTTCCGATTTACGTGTACAGTACGAAATCCTAAGAGAAGAAAAACCAAAGCCGCAAGGGGATTCGTTCACCATGGAACCCATGTCTTAATCCTTTCTAGCATTTTAGTAGCCTCCACCCTGAAAGGGACCCGGAAGCGAAAGAGTGCCTAAGAAGGGGGAACTAGGCGAAAGTGACAGGATCAAGTGTGAAATGGATTGAGTAGAGACAAGGAAGAAGGTGGATACAAAGAGAATCTCGGAGGAACAGGGTTCCTTGTTTTGGGGGTGGAGAGGATGGGATTTCGTTGTCTGCTATGTGAAGTGATTTTGATGAAGTTTTCAACCACCACACCTGGTTTCCTTTTTAAGTCTGGCATTTCCTCCCTCCATCCCCCTCCATCCTGCCGGACTTGTGTTTCATTATTGTGTATTTAGAGTTGAAAACCATGGCCCTGTGAGGCAACCCTAAATATCCGGTGTCAATTGTATTTCCTTTGTGAATGATTGGGTAGATCTATTGTAGGCATTGTAGAGGTTTCTTTGTAGAGTACAGTGCGAGTGTAGAGAGTATATTGTTGTCGCCTTTGCCTCGTTGGTTTAAGCAAGCCTTCCCTTATGCATTATGATGATGGAGTGATGGATGGGGGATGATACTAGGTACAGTGGCTGGAAATAAGTTTGAAGCCGCTCTTTATTCATGACAACCGCTGCTTACCCAGAACTACGATACATAGGGTAGAATTTGAAGTAATATGAAAACCGATCGAATCCTCATGTATATGACTAGGTAGCTAACTGGTTTCCTACTGGGTTGCTTGATCTATAATATCTTTAAGATTCTGAACTGGTGTCAAACTTGTTACTAGGCACTGTAACTGTCTAATAGTAGTCACAGCAAATGACTTTGGTTCACATTGTAGTATTCAGATGATTACTGGCTAATTGGCTAAACAATCTCTGGCTAAATGAAACATCCTTCGTATATTGTGTATTGTTGAAACACAACTCAGTGGGAATCCTCTCTTACAGCGTGTGTTCCAGCGCGAGAACCTAACGACCGTTAGCAAAGTCCAATATGCATGGATGATGGTTGAGTAGCGGAATAGTAGGAAACAGCTGGGACTCACCAAGGCAGTCCGCGTGGGAATATAGACTTGAACAAAATTATTCCGCCCGTTCCACGGTAAGTCAGTCGTGAAGAAACGAGTCTCTTTTACGTTCCGCGAAAATCCACCGAAGGCTGCATCGTCTGTATCGAGGACAATGCGGTACGTGCCCGCAACATTGACTCCGACACGGTAGTCTGTGAAGCTCTCCGTAGGGTGGAAATTGAAGATCCACAGCAATCCTGCTCGTTCGAAGACAAGGACCTTGTCGTTTTCGTTCTTCAGGCTGATGTACGCCTGCGGAGAATGAAGCCAGCCGTACTTGGATTCGGTGTGCTGCATCGCGCTGTCGAAGTCGTTGAGGAATCGGTAACGGAGGAGTTTGTCCTCGGTAAGGTTTAGTTGGCGTCGAGCGTACCAGAAGGAATTGCCGTTTCCTTCGCGCGGGAAGTCGAGCCATTCTGGATGGCCAAATTCGTTACCTTCAAAGTTGAGGTAGCCCTCGCCGCCCAAGCCGTGCGTCACGAGTCGAATCATCTTGTGCAGGGCCATGCCGCGCTCGATGATGGGGGTGAAGTCTGTTAGAACAGACATGTGTGTATACATCTCCTTGTCGCAGAGCCACATCATTAAAGACTTGTCCCCAACCAGACTGTTTGGTAGCAATAATATTAGTTGAAAGAATTCGGTGGCGAGAGAGGAAGTGATGGACTTACGCTTGATCGTGACTTTCAGCGTAGGCAATGGTCTTCTCACCGTGTCTTCGGTTCGTCAGAGTGTGAGCGAGATTACCAATATCCCATTCACCGTCAGACTTTTCTTTCAAGAGCTTGATATACATGTCTGGAATGGCCATTCCCAGTCGATAGTCAAAGCCGACGCCGCCGAGTGCGTGTGGTAGACACAGGGCAGGCATGCCAGATACATCCTCGGCGACGGTTATGCACTCAGGGTAGAGCTGGTGCAGCATTTCGTTAGCAAGAGTAAGATATGTGACACCTTCTTCATCGACGGCCGGGCCGAAGTACTCGTGATATCCCCCAGAGAAGCCGCTGAATTTCGGTGGTTAGTGATTGACTGAAGCAAAATGATAAGGTGGAAGGATTGAGGGGGTACATACGTTCCAATTCCATGGTGAACGTAGAGCATGCTGGTGACACCGTCAAAACGGAATCCGTCGAACTGGTACTCCTCCATCCAGAAGCGAAGGTTACTCAATAGGAAACGCAGCACCTCATGATGTCCATAGTTGAAAAGCCGACTGTCCCATTGGTCATGACGGCCCTTGCCACCCTCGTGGAAATAAAGATGGTCTGAGCCATCGAACATGTTAATTCCATCATCGACATTCTTGGAAGCATGGCTGTGCACCACATCGAGCAGGACCACAAGGCCCAAACTGTGTGCTGTATCGATCAGTTCTTTGAGGTCCTCCGGGGATCCGTACCGGCTGCTCGCCGCAAAGAAATTGTTCACTTGGTAGCCGAAGCTTGCATAATAGGCGTGCTCCATGATGGCCATCAGCTGGATAGCATTGTAGCCGAGAGACTTGATACGCGGTAGCATATTTTTGGTAAACTCCTTGTATGTCGCGACTCTTGTCTCGGGCGATGAGATACCAACGTGGGCCTCGTAGATACGTAGGCTCTCGGGCTTCTTGGGACGAGAGTGTTGGAAGTTGTAGCGTTCATTGGCGGGCGGGTTCCAGAAGACGGCGTCGTAAACTGGGGATACACTGAGATCTTGAACGACTCGCTTGATCCATGCAGGAACTCGGTAGACGCGTTCTCCGTGGGGAAGGACCATGGTGATCTTGTAAAAAGAGGGTTAAGAGCCGAGTTGAGGCGGATGTATTGGAAACACTTGACTTACTTTGATCTTGCTTTCGTGGGGAATGGTGGGGACACCTGCTTTCGCGGGAACGATGACCTCCCAAATTCCAAAGCTGTTCTTGGTCATTGGGGTGGTATTGACGTCCCAATTGTCTGCCAGTCTCAGTAAAACGATTCAAAAACGCAGGTTGATTAGGTATCGCACGTACTGAAGTCGCCGACTAGTGAGGCTTCCTTGGCATTGGGTGCCCATTCTCTGTAGCGGATATCACCATTTGGCAGGACATTGAGACCGAATGATTCATAGCCCTAGAAAGAAAGAAATTAACGTGGATTTCATCCAATTGCGTCACGCGGATGTTGGCGATGATGATGATGCGATAAGAGAGAGCTCCGGATAAGCTATGGGGCCATACCTTGCTAAACTGATCGAGACCTCCTTCTGTAGCAGCAATGTCGTTGGCCCATTTCTCGACTAAACTGTAACGGTGCTTCAGGACATCCTTATGGTCTTTCAGCCAAGGATCAAGTTGAAGGACACCTGGGAATAGGATCAGCGGGATGAACCAAGCAGCATTAGCTGCGGTGGGGCAGATGGGTCAGATCCAATACCTGTTCCGTCGGGAGTGCTGGCGGATATGGCAGCATTGATTGCCTGGTCCGCCATGATGAGGTGAAGCAGGATGGAAGAGAGTAAAAGAGATAGAAAGAGAGAAAGAGAAAAAAAGAGAGAAAGAGATGTAGAGAAGAAAAGAAAAGGGGGGGTAGGTGCTTGTGGCTATGATCTAAGGTTCCCCTCTCAACTTATCGCTGGATGCGGGTTGGGAAGGAGCTCGGGCCCCGGTCCAGACTGGCTCCTTCCTTGTTTTGTTGACTGTTGACCACAGCATATAATAGCATAGGGTACTAACTACTACTAACTACATCTCTCTTACATCTACTCTACAGCTACACTTACTCAACACAAGACCCATCATTTAGTCTATCCTGATACCTGTTATGATCTGCCTGAGATACAAAGTACTCTGATCGTCTGAGACTCAACGCTCGAGCTGCACTGCAACTGCGGAAGCCCCACTCCAACCTATCATACATGAAATTGAAACTAAAAATTATGTGCAAGAAATTGGACTCCAACGCAATGCATCACTCCGATGCTGGACTCGGCGGCAATGCACCTGTCGCCCAATGCTTCGCAGTCGGTCCCAGTTCAAACTCCAGCGTCCCGCCGTGCGCAAAGACATCCTCCCATGTCAACCAATTCTTCTCCCACGGCTTGCCATTCACCTTCAGGCTCTGCACGTAATAGTTGCTGTCCCCGTTGCCATCACCTCCAGTTGAGGTGATCTTCAGCTTCTTACCCTCGCCCAGATCGATAGTCAACGATTCGAACCAGGGCGAGTGGATGAGGAACGTGGTCTGGCCCGTGATCGGATACAGACCGATCATGTTCCAGAGCAGCCAGGTCTGCATCGCTCCAGCATCACTATTACCCGGTAGTCCATTTGGTCCGGTGTGGAAATTGTCCTTGGCCACTTTCCGTGCTCGCGACACAGACATATCTTGTCGGCCGACGTAGTTGTAGAGGTAGGGCACATTGAACATCCTGTTGGTAGGCAAGTAAGCATATATCGAAATACCGCCTCACAAAGCATCAAGGAAAGGAGGGGGAGAGGAAGGGGGATTCAAACATACGGTTCATTGCTGGGGTCGAAGATCCCTTGCTCAAACATAGTGTCCAATCGTTTGGTGGTGTTCTTTGCACCATCCATCAGTTCAATGAGATGCTTCATATCGTGCACACCGTTCCAGGAATACGCCCAGGCACCATCTTCATAGTATGGATCTCCCCAGTATCCTCCCCTCATTGGGTCGGTATAGATGAAGCCATTCTCGTCCCGCGGGACCATGAACCCAGAGAATCCCAGGGACTCCTGGTCCGGATTCCAATGATTGCGCCAGTTACGCGATCGATTAAGATATTTCTCTGCGTCCGTCTCTTTCTCCAGTCCAGACGCAACCTGGTACAGTCCAAAGTCATTGCAGGCATATTCAACCGCCCGAGTAACGGCCCGCGTAAACCGCGGCGTGATATACCCCAGATTGATCCAGTCTGGCAGTGCGCCTCGGCCGTGATGCGTCGACGAGTCGGCCGCCATACGATCGACTGGGTAATTGGCCGGTGTGATTTCGGCATCTTTGACCATGGCCCGATATCCGTCTTCCCAGTCGACTGCACCGCGTACGCCCTTGACATAGGCGTCGGCGAGGATATTGTCGGCGTTGGATCCGCCTTGCGTCCGGCCGTTGTAGTTGGAGGATCGTGCGTCAGGGAGATAACCATCGTGTCTCCAGATGTCGATCAGTGAACGGATTTGTTCTTCGTAGGCGACCGGTTGGAGAATCTGCAGGAGGGCAGTCGAGCAGCGGAAGAGATCCTATACAGTCTTAGCAGGTGGGCGATGGCTTTAGGGGGGTTGGTTAATCCAAAGAATGGTATCAGACGTACCCAGAAGGTGAAGATGTCTTGATAGTACGGCTCCTGTGATTCCCAGCCTGGATTCTCGCCAGTCTGGTTGGTTGGGATCAGGTGCATGTGGTAGAGTGAGGAGTAGAGCAGATTGAGGCTGGATGGATCAGTAGCTGTCGTCTGGATCTTCGAGAACACATCTTTATTCCACTCGGAGATGGTATCGTCGACGACAGAAGCAAACGAAGTGCCTCGAGGAATCTCACGCTCCACATTATGACAAGCCTGTTCCGCTGAGATCCAGGAAATACCGACGCGGGAGACGACTTCACTCTCCGAGAAGGTGAAAAGCCCGCCTACTTTCCTAGAGCCTGAGGTGGACGAAACCTTGCTACCGGGATGCGCGACGCTCTTGCCCTTGCCCTTGGTATATGCTTTGCTGCTGACAGCCTTTGAATCGAAATGACCACCTGCAGAAGGGTCAGAATCACTGCGGCCGAAGAAATTCCGACAAAGACGGGAGGTTGAAGGACTTACAGAAGTAGATGTTCCAGTTGGGTGCTTCATTCCATCCATTATCATAAGTACCATGTCCCTCATAGTGACCATCTTCTAAGATGGTTAAGCTCCCACCATTATAGTTCTGACCCAGACCCATGCCCCGAAAAGAAGGCAGGACATGCGAAACATCAACCAGGATGTTATTAGCCTCTGAGTATTGTGGGAAAGTATATCGAAGGATACCAGCCCGATGCGAAGCAGTAAGTTCGACCTGGACGCCCTCGCCCGTATGGGCTCTGTAGTAGCCGACAGTGCCCTCATCCTTCGCACCTCGAGCCACTGTGGTTTTTGATAAAGGGTCATCGATGGTACCGACTAATGGTAGTTGTGTGACAGTTCCGTATTTTGGGGCACCGCCGGTACCTTGTTCGTGCATCAGACTGAAACCAGAGAACTCGCCGTCAGGAAGGTACCCGGAGTATGCATCGGCACCGGACCTGTAGAGGTCTGGACCCAGTTTGACCATTCCAAACGGTCGTGCAACGCCAGGGAAGTCATTACCTCCACCTTCTGATCCCATACTAGATTGTGATCAAATGTGTCAGATGGGATATTGATAAGTTAGTTGGGAAGAGGTCAGTAGGGAACTTACAAAACGTCGACATGTTGACTGAAATCTTCCAACTGTTCTTCTTCCGCGGCTGTAGATGAATGCACGAACAACGAGTCTGCTTGTGCGGAGGAGAACAGCAACACGCACACGGCGAGGAATATGATTGCTGAACCGATCATTATGGCGTATGGTTTCATAACATATAGCCGAAGTGAGTGAGAGGAAACATAGATGCCAGTAGTTAAGAGTCGCCCGATAGAGGGCGTAGGACAAGGATATTCTTCTGTTAAAGAGTGTTCTCTTCTTACCCCGTCGAGATCTGTCGAGTTATACAGACAAGACTAAATCAAAGAAGGCATCTGAGCACATGAAACAGAAGTTAGGGAAGCAAAGGAGATTAGAAATAATGCCGTGAAATCAGGAGCAGCATCAAATGGCCAGGTTGATGACCCAACGCTCATTTGGGGCTGTTTGCCAAAGGATTCGTCCCCGTTGGAGACTGGCTCCTTCTTGCCTCTTAGTCTCTGGGTAGGGAGGGGAGCGTCTAGCCCTGATACGTCAACAGCATCCTTCAGATCCTGCTTCCACGGCCCCTATGGTATAAGTATGATCGCCTATGGCCCATTAGGCTGCACAACATTTAGTCAGGGCCACTGTTGTGGAGTCCTTGGTCTAACCGTTCATGGAAAACGTCGCGAGGAATGCTATGTACATACTGCTGTGCAGTCATAACCACCCGGTTGTTCCTCGTGGCTCCGGGATCTACTATTACGTATTTAGCACACTACGGCGTCTAAAGATGCGTTTTGGGAGCACGAGCACTGCATCATGAAGGAGGCGTGATGGACCCTTTTGCATGCACGGTACCTAGTTTGAGGTGCTAGGTACAGAGTAGAGTAAAGGGTGCAGGGTTCAGATGTTTTAGGGGTCCACCTGAGTGGAATCACGTTCGGCTAATCGGCTTCGAGGAAATACGCCTCCCGCCTATCTGCTTCTCTTTTTTTTTTTTTGTCAAATTGGGGGATGGGGGCAGATTCGCTTCACGCCTTGTGGATAGGTACATCACATTAGTTAGATTTTAGACTGGTTCTGGGTGGAGCTCACCTCCGTAGGGCTGTAACATTAAACATTGGCAAGGCTTGGAAAAGTGGCCAGGCAACATTTTTTTGGAGGATAATTATAAAGGGGGGACCCTTTTCATGAAGATGTTGAGAATTATGCTTGATATCAAACTGTATGCTGCATTTTAGGGTTTGGCGGCGAGCATGACCAAATCAGCGGAGCCGGTGGGCTCACATGCGATGATCAGGGCCGACCACACGGGGGTCGGTGTTTTAGCCCGACCAGGAAATCTGCACGGGGGGCCGCCCCCAGGTGGGATGGATTCCAAATTACCATTGGCATTGGCACCCTCACAAAACTGTGGGACGAGATCCTTCACGACTTTTCCGCCCTATGATGTATAGTCGCCAAGGGAACCGTGGACACGTTTGACATTAGCATCCCCTATTCCTCGTCTCTTCCATTTCGGCACTCTCCGGGATGAATGCTGGGAGAAATCTATAAATTAAGAAACAGCTGGTATTCCGTAAAGAGTAACTGAGATGCTGAGTGTACAGTAAAAGACCCTGAATCAAGGGGTCCAAAGAGAGACCGAGCCCTAACCCTTGATCCGCATTCTGCATTTCTCCATCTGGGCAGCTCGATAATGATTATCTGAGAGTAAAGATGTGGTAGAATAGATGCACCATACGGAGGACATATACGGAGTACCTGGATACCTATGTAAATCTCTTCCGTCAACGCCGGAAAACTCCATGCTTATGTTTATGCTTATACACGTAAGGCTGTGGTTAACGATTGCCGCCTAGATTGTCAGGCATCCAGATCTACCTTACAGACTTCGAGTGGGCCTCACCGTTGCCAAAGCTCCTTGCAAGCTACATTGATTCGCCAACTTTTTCGTTCTCCATACTACTGATTGTTCACAGCTTTCAGAATGTCGCCAGTCGACTCTGACTGACCCCCTGCTAAGCATCCACCATGGCGCCTCGGAGTCCCTCCAAATCCAAATCTCGAATTACCTGGTGGATGCGCGTCCGCCGTTTCATCTACGACCTCGAATCCCCCCTTCGACTGCGACATACCCTCGTCCGTCTGAGCCACCGACATCAACACCCATGCCTCGCTGTAATCCGCCTGCTCATCCCTCTCCCAACATGGCACTTCGGTCTCCCAACCCCGGTCCCCGTGAAAACCATGCTGAACAATGTCCCACTGCTGCAGGCCCGAAAGGCTAGCGCGGACCTCACCAATATGCGATCTATCCCCCTCTGGCGCGCACGAGATACCCCGATCCGATCCCTCTACCGTCTGTATGAGGCCCTTGTCGCACGCGAATTCTACGCTATCGGACCCGAGGTCGAGTACTTTTTCTACCAGTCCCGGCACGCTTGGGCTATACATCGGATTCCGGACCCGCAAGACCAGGACCCCGTGCGCTATGCCATTCTCTCTTGTATCGCCGAGGAACTGGCTCTCGCTTTCAACTGGCGCATGAGTTTGGGGATGCGCCGGGATAAGAGCAAGCATATATATCGCAAGACCTTCGATGATTTGCTTCCTCCCTTCACGGCGGAAACCGCGCCTGTCTGGACGAGACACGCACAACCGATCGATACTGCTTGGCTGGTGGATTTTCCTGCTGAAATGCTGGATGTCTCGGGGCGATTGGTTCTCGAGGAAGGCGGGGAGAATCCCAACTTTGCAGAGAGGAATATCGTCACCGACACCGGGCACTTTTACACTGTCTAGGGCGCGAGTGAGGGAAGAAGGGGGTAAAAAAAAGCAAATACACAAAACGCTGCCTGGTGCAGCGCTGCAAGGATCCACCCTTATAGAAAAGCTTCTTCATTATATTTGTTTCGATAGACTGCAGCGATCTCGTTCATGGTCACTTTATCCGGCGGCATTTCAAAGGAGCAAATGCTCATGGTACGAACATATTCCCGATCCAACGGACCACCATGTTGCGTGCGTAAATGTTTCAGCATGGCCACGACATCCGAAATGTCCGAGCCGCGCTTGATATGCCTGCGACTATTATGGATGCGACGCAATTTGCGCTCCAGCGCCCATTCCAGCGGGACGGCGAGAACGCGCAGATGTGCCCCTTCCCACAGGACGATATTCTGCTCTTCTGCTTTTTCGAAGAGCAACTCGCGGTGATTGTCCGGTACGAAGAAGGCGACTTCATCGTTCAGCCAGTCGTCGATGAATCCCAGTCGTCGCGCTGCGCGGGTCATCGCGTCCCGCAGCGGCTTTTTGATGTCGTTGTCGTGCGCCCACTGTGGTTCGAGTAGGTAGTCGATGTCGCCGGTGCTCTCGCGATTATGGAAGAAATTTGTCGCGAGAAATCCACCGGTCGAGATTAGGGTTATTGGAGCGAATGCGATGAGCCAGTCGTCCTGGCCCATTTCGTTGTCCAGTACCTGTAGACCTAAATGGATCCGGCGAGGTCAGTATGAAGAATGAAGCATGGATTTTCTTCACTCAAATTCATTTTTTTGGCCTTCCTTCCTTCAATTCATTTATTTATTTATTTATTAATTAGAAAAACAGAAGAAGAAACTTATCACCTGCAGCATCCATCAATCATACCTCTTGTAAAATCATCCGCGCCAAACCGGTCTTTCTCCACATCCATGCCTCTGCCTCTGCCTCTGGGTTGTGGGAGTTGACGGACGACCGATGCGACAGGAAGTGGGAATGAAGACTGTCATGTCCGAAGCAGCCCTGTAGAACTTGAACACGAAGAGGGAGGAAGTCGGAGTCGACGAAGTTCTAGAACTACCCCGCCTCTGCTGCAGGCTGCTGGAATAGTCCACGCTGACGGGCTTTTAACGGATGCGGCGCTTGCAAAAGTAATCGGACCTTTGTACGGTGTACTATGACTGGCTGGAAATCGATGACAAAGTGGTTGTGAAATGGTCACACCACTTAAATTGGATGCCACCAATAGAGTAAGTTTGTTATGATAGTTGTGTTGTACTTGATATGTGACTTTGATATATGATATAGGAAGCGATAGCCGATCCCCGCCATTGGAAGAATATTGGACTACTACTTAGTAGGACTGGAGGTACTTCCACATGTTGACTCCTATTTTGCTGCTTTCTCATCAAAAATACCTTGCCATTACTCACTAGGAGTAACTAGTACTTTCACTCCTCCAACTTCGACACCGTCGGGTCCCACGCAACAGGACTATACTCCTCCGTTTCGAGATC
Source organism: Penicillium sp. S1701 (assembly GCA_023626415.1). Lineage (NCBI taxonomy): Eukaryota > Fungi > Ascomycota > Eurotiomycetes > Eurotiales > Aspergillaceae > Penicillium > Penicillium sp. S1701. The sequence goes on along the minus strand of JAMAGY010000010.1, from coordinate 338,328 downwards.
CCGTACTTCCTCCGCAGTCAAGCTGAAATCGTATACATCGGCATTCGCAACAATCCGCTCCGGAGTCACACTCTTAGGGAGCGGAATGAACCCCTTATCCAGACTCCAGCGGATGAGCACCTGAGCAGGCGTCTTGCCGTATTTGTCTGCCAGCTTTTGCACGCCTGGCTCGTCGAATCGCGCACCGCGCACAATCGGGCAGTATGCTTCGAGGAAGACCCCGCGTTGCATACACCAATCGACGATATCCTTGCGACCCAGCCAGGGATGTAGCTCGACTTGGTTGATACTGATTATTCCCCCGCGGCCTTTGCCACGTTCCGACTCGAGCTGGGAAATGTACTCCTCCAGCTCGTTGAGGTGGTGAACTCCATAGTTACTGACCCCAATCGAGCGGACTTTACCTGCCTCGACGGCTTCGACTAGCTGCAAGGTGGGGGGTATTATGTGAGTGGACAATTGTGTCGAGACCAAAGGATCGGTGGCTTACCGCTAACCATGCACCTTTGCGATTATCGGAGCCACCTCGGGGCTGATGAAGGAGCATTAAATCGATGTAGTCGAGCTGGGATAGAGCGAGGGACTGGTTAATCTGCGCCTTAGCCCCGTCATAGCTGATGTTGATGACCTTTGATGTGAAGAATATTTGTTCTCGGGGGATCAGGGATGCTCGGATTGCATTTCCGCATCCCGCTTCGTTCTTGTAGACTGCTGCCGAGTCGATCTGGCCGGTCGTTAGTGAGGATGTTCCACAAGATCCCACTCTGTGCGGGGTCGGGTGTGGAGTGATTTTTGATTTTTTTTGGCTTCTTAGATTGTCCACTCACATGGCGATAGCCGGCCTTGAGTGCCTCGAGACAGCATCTCTCCGTGTCGTCTGGGGGACTACAATGGGGTATGTGTTATTTCATGTTGGGTCACCATGCGGTAGTAGTAAGTGTCACGGCGGAGGTGGAGGTGGGGGAGAACGGTGTTCATACGTTTTATAGACCTAGGATAATTAGTTGATCTGGCTTGATGATCATAGTATGGAGTACATACCCCGAACCCCAGTCGGGGGATTTCAAAGCCGCTGGGCAATTTGATGGTGGATGTGATGGTGGTCGCCATTCTCGAGACGAGGCGCATCTGACGCGGGGAAAGTTGTGTCGAATGGGAGAAATTTGGAGGTTGGAGATGATTCGGCTCAACTTTTGTACCTTGCGATCTCTTCACTGCGCTGACTACGATATCACCATCACCAGCCCGGAGATTGTCTATTTACACCCGATTATCTCCTTCTCCCCAGCTTGACTGGGTTGTTTTTTCATTTCTCGTGTGACTGTGCTGCTTCATTGGTCGCGCAGGTTATTCATCCGCGTACGCCTCAAAGCTTGATCTCGGAAATGGCTGAATTCAGTAAGCCCGAGACGTTGAAGCCCGATATCATTATCAGTTGGTGGTGGTGGTGGCGGTGACGATGATGAGCTGAATTTATCCCGATAGACATTGCCTTAACTTCATTGCCCGAGGTTGATTGCTCTATTTGAGTATACAATTCGAAAAAGCAAAAGAGATTTACGGATAGTTCCTCCTATATTGTATTTGGCTAGATGGTATCTGGCGGTTTGAGCCTTAGAATGGCGAATATGAAACCTTATTCTACATGTTGAAGCTACGGTCGTAGAAGTTCAATTGAATACATCGTGATCAGAAGCCCGAACGGTCCATCCAAGACTCCACTCGGATTCCGAGCTATCGATTGCGGTGGAATAGACTTCCACTCACTGTGTTCGACATTAGACTGGCTTTAGTTAGCATGAAGAAGTTAAAAGTTAAATCATCCATTGGATGTCGCAAAAGAGACAGCCCTGGAGAATTCGGCTATAAACACCATCGCCCGGTTCTAGATTGATACCAGCCATAGGGCTATGCTCCACTCGGCAGTCAGACTTGACCGTCGTCATCCTGTTCTGGTAAGTATATGTAGGCATGTTTGAGAAATACAGCTGAGCTTTGGGGGCCAAAATACCGACCACCAGCCCAGTTGGTTCAGTGGACAAAGCGTTGAGCTCCCTTGTTTCACCTGTCATGTAGAAAATTTCGTCTTAGGTTCTATTCGTTTCGTTCCCATCCGAGCTCTATAAGCATGACGAAGTATCCAGCACAGTACGTATTCAAGGCGAGGCTCACAATGCTGTATTTGCCACTCCTGCCTGTACATACACAGCCTTGGATATTCGCGGTTCTTTCTGGAAAGGGAAGAGGGTGGCCCCCAAGTGGCTCCAAATGCCGGTTCTGATTGGTAGGTAGAACGAGGCCAACAGCCCTAGCTTGATACAGACATGCACAAGCTTCAGGGGCCAACGCGTTCTTGTCTTCGCTTATGCCTAAGAGTTTGAGCAGTTTCACTGAAAGAATTGGCAGTACATTCATCCATACTTGCAAAGCGATGATGCTGGTTGCCATCTAGTAGCCTCTATATCTCCCCTTGAAATGGGTGATTTGACGGGCCCTGATGAAAGGGGAAAGTGGATCCATCATACAAGGGACTTGGAATGAACACCAGTCACAGCCACGAGTGGTTTCTTAGCTCCGAGCCGCAGCGTAGAGTTTAGTTTGGTTTTCTTCGGCGCCTCACGAGGCTATGAGATTATTTGGCGGGACATCAACATGTACTCGTCAGCAGGGTGGAGGGATAGTTTCAAGGGACCGGCGCTGGCATTAGTTGACCAAGACCATTTTGAAGTTGAATCAAATTCCTAACCAGTCCTCAAGGCCAAGAATTGGATGGGTTTGCCCCCGCGGGGTCCAGAACGGTAATAAACTTAGTTGAATTAGGGCAGAGCAGACACAGACCAAATCGAACAACTCATGAAGTGCACTGGCTTTGACGGGTATCAGCTTGGACGATCAGATTTCCGCGCTATTAATATATCTTGAAATTTATTTTCAGTGATAAACATCGAACTCCGCCCCCATTTCACTCCGTACATTGAGCCGTTTCCCATTTCCCGTTTCCTCCTCCCTTCATCCCCGTCCCGACTGCCAGTGCCTGCCACGCCCTTCCCCCCAAACCTTCGAAATAAAGATAATATTATTCAACGATTCACTATGCCGGAACAAAATGATAGCGAGGGTGAGTTCTGAGCCTCGAGTGTGTTGCCCGCGATTTAAACTAATCATTGATTTGCGACCAGGCTTGATTCCCCTCGAGCCAACTGGCCAGTCAGCCTCCACCGACATCAGCGCACCAGTTCCGACTGGTTCTCCAGCTCCTCCCTACCAGTCCGTGGTCAGCCCCTTAACGCCAGCGCCTTTGTCTCCCAGACCGCATTCCACAGCCCCCGAAGACACCAACGCAGCGCCCGCGGAGAAGGCGCGGGTCGCAGACGATATCGCCCCCACGGTCGTGAGCAGCTCCAACGACAACGCATCAAGCGCATACCAGGCACAACAACAATCCAGAGATCTGAACGCTGTACAGCCCGCCCAGTATTCGACGCCAGATGATGTAGCAAAGGGATATCCTGGACAGCCCCAGCCAACATATCAGGATCCTTCGCAACAAGCCCCCAATTACTACCAAGCCCAAGCCCAACCGGGTGTTTATTATACTCCATACGGTCCGCCTAGTCAATATGCCAGTGCTACGCCACTGCACGCCCTTCAGTCAGCTCCCGCACCGGTGGATTGCCCGGCATGCGGACATCGCGAAATGACTCGGACAGAGGCAGTCACCGGAATGACGACACAGTAAGTGAACCTCTGATTGCGAGCGCGGGTCTTGGAAAAAAGACAAACAAGAATATCCCGCTTTGTCTTACGCCGAATGGATGTCAGTTGCTAACAATAGAAATTATAGTGGTTGGGCGGCCGTTCTTTGCTGCTGCTGCTGTCTCGGGTGTTTCCCCTACCTCATGGCCTCTCTCAAAGACGTCGATCACTACTGCGGAAAGTGTGGTGTCAAACTGGCTTGCTGGCATAACAGCGGCCGGGTTCAAGTTATGCAGACTGGACAAGCCCCGGCACCACAAGGGCAGCCCCAACAACCTGCCCCGAATGGACAGACACTGGAAAACAAGTGATCGGCTAGAAGTTGATTTTTCGGCTTTCTGCTTCATTTTCTTTTTACGATTCTTTGTCATTGATACTTTTGAAGTGATACCACTTATGTTTTAACATACGAAGGCGTCCGTTTTGGTGTTTTGATCAATGGAGTTTTGCTGATCTTGGATTCGTTGATGTGTATTGTATCTTATCCATAAGTCCTTTGATGGGATTAATAAGGAAATTATAAAAGTTTCACAAATCATTTGGCTGTGTTTGCAAGCTGATTGTCATTGTCAATTTATCGCGCGACGAAAAAAATAGCAAACAAACTTTGCTCAGGGCGAGCTCTTGTCGCTCGCATTTACGGAAAATTCCCCAATCACCATAATCGTGGTTCTTCAAAAGGAAGATTCGTCTACTAAATAGCTCTTTGTTCTGCATTTCATTGAAACAATAACCAATAAACAATAGCTTTGAGCATTCTTTGTCCCCCTGACTCTTTCCCGTCTTTGTTCATGTCTCCGACCACTCACTTATAAAGGCAGAGCTCTCGCAATGTAGAGCAGCTAGCATCACCTGCAACGATGTGTAAGTTAACATACCACCATTTCCCATCCTGCGGGCATATTGCCAACTGGACGATGCTCTCCTGTGTAGACTATACGCACAGCATCCGCTACGTACCTGGTGAATTTGTCAAATGTGAAGACACGGATATTTGCCACGATATTGCATCCGAGGAGGGCAAAGCTTCATGTCTCTGGTGTGAGGCCACTTTAACAATGACGGAGACTTGTGAAAAAAGGACAAACAGGACTACCCTTCCCACCGAAGGCTTGTGCTCTAAGGTTCCTCCATTCGAAATTGTTGCACGAGCCAATACTGAGCTCAAGTCAGACGCTATAGGAAGTCCCGAGAAGCTTGACCTCAGTCACAAGTATGGATTAAATCAGGCCTTGGCGACAGACTAAAGTAGAAAACCTAGCAGAGCAACCGTCGAGACCTTTCCCCAAGAAGAGAAATAATGGCTGGCTCTTTTGTAGTCTCGGTTGATGTATTTTAGAGCGATTGTATTCTGATAATGCATCATCCTTAGTTGTCATTCAACTATAATTTTTTTGGATGCCACCTAGTAGCTGTATATATGTGTGTATGATTATTTCGACTAGTTTCGCTCTCAAAAACTAATGCTCTTCTGCAACAGCATCATGTCCACTAGCCTCTGTATCGAGGACAAGCACCGGGTTACCCTCGGTAAGATCGGACATCCCACACCCTAGGGTATAGTAATAATATTAGCCGAGAGATCTTACGATAGTCTAGAAACCAGAAACCATTCATTCATACTTCATTTTGCCTAATAGCAATCCCCGTGTAGAATTTACCGAGTGGGCAGCCGCAACAGCGAGTGGGCAACCGCAACAGCCGTAGGAACTCGGCTGGTCGGACTTCGCCCGAACATCCCACGCCCCCAGATAAACCAGATAAACCCCTCCCAACCCCACGTTTCATGCTGTCCCTGATTCTGTACATAGCTGCTCTCTTTATTCACGTCTTTTCCCTTGATTTTTTTGTGTGCGAAATATCTAGATTGCCCATTCAAGCAATATGTCAAAGCCTGCTGTTGGCTTCGTCGGCCTGGGAGCCATGGGTTTTGGCATGGCCACCCATCTAGTGAAGCAAGGTTACCCTGTCCATGGCTTCGACGTATTCCCTGCCTCGGTTGATCGCTTCAAGGCTGCCGGTGGAATTCCGGCTTCCTCACTGCGAGATTCCGCAAAGGACAAGCAATACTATGTCTGTATGGTCGCGTCGGCGCCGCAGGCGCAATCAGTCCTCTTTGGCGAGGACGGCATTGTCGAGGGTGACTTTTCTCGCAATTCTATTCAATTCTTTCTATATGGAGGCTAGGAAACTGACTTGTGCATTTCTTACTATTTAGTCCTTCCACAGAATGCGACACTCCTCCTCTGCTCCACCGTTCCAGCTTCGTATGCACAGTCTGTCGCTGCTGAGCTGGAATCTCGTGGTCGCGGCGACATCTACTTTATTGATGCACCCGTATCTGGTGGCGCGAAGCGCGCTGCAGACGGAACTTTGTCGATTATGGCTGGTGCATCCGATTCTGCTCTGGAGAAGGGCAAGTTCGTACTTCAGGAAATGTCCGATGCTGATAAGCTGTACCTGGTACCCGGTGGTATTGGTGCTGGAAGCAACATGAAGATGGTCCACCAGGTCCTAGCTGGTATTCACATTCTCGGTGCTAGCGAGGCCCAGGGATTTGCCGCACAGCTTGGATTGGATGCTGAGAAAACTGCTGAGGCGATCAAGTCGTCTGGGTCTCACACTTGGATGCATGAGAACCGTTTACAACGTATGCTGGAGGAGGACTGGCACCCTGGTGCTAGTGCTTTGACTATTATCTTAAAGGATGTGGTAAGTTCAAAGTTGAACTGCACCGTATCTTCATGGGACATTGGGATAATCCTTCATGCTAACCGAGTTAAATAGGGCATCATCACCACTTCCGCTCGCCAGAACCAATTCCCTACCCCCCTCTGCTCAACAGCCGAGCAAGTCTACCTTTCTGCTTTGTTGCAAGGATTTGGTCCTGTCGATGACTCCTCCATGGTTCGCCAATACTATAAGGATCCCATTGCCAAGGTCTCCTCCACCAAGTCCGCCGAGGAATCCGCCGAGGCTTTACAGCTGGTTCTTGATGTGATGGAGGTTACTAACCTGGTCGCTGCTGCTGAAGCTATTGCTTTCGCGCGCCACCTTAAGGTTGATCTCAAGCAGTTCTTTACTCTTGTCAGTGATGCTGCGGGCGCCAGTCGTCAATTCATGACCAAGGGCCTGGAAATCATTGAGGGCAATATCGGGAAGAACTCCGAGACTATCGACGATGCGATCACTCGTCTGGAGAGGGGAGTACAGAAGGCTAGAGATATCCACTGCCCATTGCACCTGGGCAATGTAGCGATGAATGTGTTGTTTACGGCGAAGAAACACGGTCTTGGTGCTGAGGGAAGCACCAGCGTAATCAAGACTTTTGGCAGATAGTATAGATATCCCATATTTTCTTTTTGTATAAGCTCGGAATTTTGATCCAAAAATTTATTTTCATTTTCTGCATTTTCACTTGCCTCAACTCTTCGTATCTAACTACAATTGTAATTGGAGGTTACTTGACATCTCGAAGCGATACTGCAGCATCGAATCGTTATTTTCCCCTACGTCAAATCACCACCAAATAGATACCCCCACACCTTTAACTTCCTAGGCGCTGATTCAGAGCTCCACCCAAGCTAGAACAGCAGAAAGCGTCTTACCCTGGGTTTGCAGTCCGCTAGTCCGCTCGGGTCAATTTGACGTAACGTGGAGAGGCCTTCGGAGCATCTCCGACGGCTCGGATAACATGCGATTTTCCGGACAGAACAGCGATCATGGAACAAGCATGCACAGGACAAACCAGACTTAAAAGCCCCTCGCATCGCAATCAAACAAATTCTCCATATTCACATTCACCCCCACCTCTCACAAAATGCCCCTCACCGACAACCGCGCCCTGCGCATCCTCGATCATGCCGCCGCCAACCACTACGGCGTGCCAGCAATGTGCTGCTACAACGTCGAAGGCATCTTAGCCACCGTCCGCGCTGCCGAGGCCAAGCGCTCCCCAGCAATGATCCTCCTCTTTCCATGGGCAGTGCACTATGCAGACGGCATCCTAGTCCACGCCGCCGCCGAAGCCGCGCGCAAGGCCTCAGTCCCAGTCACCGTTCACATGGATCACGCGCAGACACCAGAGATTATCCGCTACGCGGCGGACCTGGGTGGATTCGATAGTATTATGGTCGACATGTCACACTACGAGAAGGCCGAGAACCTGGCGCTGACGCGGGAGCTGGTTGAGTACTGCCATGCGCGGGGGATCGCCACGGAAGCGGAGCCCGGCCGAATTGAAGGTGGAGAGGACGGAGTTGCAGACACGGCAGATTTGGAGGGGCTGTTGACGACGCCGGAGGAGAGTCAGGAATTCGTTGATACGGGGATTGATTGGCTTGCGCCGGCGTTTGGAAATGTCCATGGCGAGTATGGGCCTCGCGGTATTCAGCTCGAGTATGATCGACTTCAGTCGATTAACCAGGCTGTTGGTGGGCAAGTCCGTCTTGTGCTGCATGGTGCGGATCCGTTCACGCAGGAGATCTTTCAGAAGTGCATTGATTGCGGTGTATCCAAAATCAATATCAATAAGGTCTTGAATAATGAGTATATCAAGGTGCAGCAAGAGAAGGCGGGTAAAGTGCCCCTTACGACGCTGCTCGAGGAGGCGACAAATGCGATGCAGAAGGCGGTTGAGGGGTGCATTGATCGGTTGGGCTCTGGTGGAAGATACCCTTAAAAAGATAGATATTATATGCAAAACAGACTGAATTAGTCCTTCTAAGCCAAAAAAATGTACAAAGTAATTGGTACTGGATCTCTAGTATTGTAGCAACCCGCGGAAGTTTGTATGCGCCTTCCGCCGGAATTTTCCACCTCTTCCTTCGGAAATCCTCGACGAGGTCAGATATTACGACAACCATACGCGATATCTCGACCACGGCTTGCAGCAACTACGGCTGTAAAGACCTAAAAGGGTTATAATAGACAACGAATAGTTAAATGCCCTAGGTTTATGAATTGTCAATTCAAATTCCCCGAAACTGAACAGCTATAGAATTGTATAGACGTGGCTAACGGGTGCGATGGGTGCGATTCTATGTCTAGTCTGCACGCATAGCGCACCGATTAGGCGTGTATAGCTATGTAATAGTCGAGCTACATAGTTTGTCGCGTCGTATTAAGACCCGCTTACTCGGGCTACCCGACATTATCCGGTATGTATACAGGCTGGAGCAATTGTTTGTGTTTTGTGATGAATTGGGATTCAGACTACTTGACCTGGTGAAGTATGAGGAAAATGAAGTGGTCACAGACCTGATCTACTCCCAAAAACGCCCTTTTCATTAAATAAGTTTCTTTGGATATCAACGAAGCCCCATAAACCCAAGCGCCCGTGGTCCCTTGCCGGATATATAGAAGTACAAGAAGTGCATAATAAAAGATTGACTGGCAGCTACAACATTGTTAGTGGATGTGTTCCATGTCAGAATAGTTGCAGCAGACTTACGGTTTAGATGCCGAGACGGCCGAGGACTCCACCGACGAGAGGGAGACTTCCCAGGAGACCACCAAGGGGTCCCAGAGGGCTGGCAGGAGTGGCGCTAGGGGAAGGAGTGGCCGAGCTGGAAGGAGTTGCGGAGGCGGAGGCCTTGCTGGATGCCATGTGCTGCTCGTGGATCATGACGGAGTGGTTAGGGCGAACCTTGGTGGACATAGTGACCACGATCTGGTGAGTGGGGGTAGGCTGCATCATGATCGAGTGCACAGACGAGGTCATTGGCAATTGTGGCATCATAACAGAGTGTGTCGATGAGGTCTTAGACTCGGGCTTAGGCATGGGAGTCTGCATCACAGAGTGGATCATCGAGGACATGGCGGTGTTGACCTTAGGAGGGATAGGAGCGATGGTAACAATGGCCTCAGTGGAGAAAGACGAAGAGTAGGTCTCAGGCATTTCTGGCAGCTCCGGCATCTCAGAGATCTCCGGCATCATAGGTGCCTCAGTGATTAAAGGCATGTCCTCAGAAGACGAGGAAGAAGTGGGCATCTGCATAGGAGGCACCGGATCCGACAGAGGAACCGGAGCAATGTTCGAGATTGCCGCCGGGATGCTCTGGGAGTGCTGCTTGTGAGGCTTTGCAACATCAGGCTTCGCAACCACAATGTGAGTGGGCTGGGGGGTGACAGGCTCGGGAGTCTGGAAGGTCGGCTCTGGCTCCTGCTTGGGCTCTTGGGAGGTTGGTGCCGGGTCCGCCTGTGGTGCTTGGGATGTTGGGACAGGTTCTTCTTTGGGAGCCTGGAAAGTGGGAGCGGGCTCCTGAGCCTGCTGAGCAGGCCCTTGATATGCCTGAGATGAAGCCGGAGCTGGGTTATAGTTGCCAGACTGCGCGGATGCGGCAATTTGCATAGCCTCCATGTATGCAGGGATTGGGTTGTCCATTCCATCGTCATCCTCAACAGCAGCGGTACTATCCGACATGAAAGGGAAGCTGTTGAATGGATCGCTCTGCGACCCAGACTTGGGGAAAGAAGGCGCAGCGGTGGCGCCGACGGCCATCACGGCCAGAGAAATGTAGGACGCGTGCATTTTGGGCTGGGGAGGGGTTCACCTGGACCAGGGAAGATTCAAAATGAGAGTATTGGGTCAGATAGGAAACTTTGCACTTGGGATCGGGGAAAAAGGGATGCAATGGCTTTTATGTCAAGAATTACTGAGATTCTTGATCTTCACTTTGTTGTGATTATTTCGACTATCGCGTCCTCCATGCCTTATACCTTGGGACACGCGCACTGATAAAGATCAGCATCGCTCGCCCTGATGACGATTGTTACATAGCATAGGGGGCAGGCCGGCCCTGGAGGTATGGAAACCTAGCGGAGATGGTTGGATTCCAGCGCTTTTACTATGGTCCTGGTTGGTTAATGTGGAATGATCGTCCATAAAGTTACTTGGACGAGGCTATCGGGGGTTGGAAAAACAGCATAGGTATTGATCTCTCATATTCGATGTCAAGCACGATTATCTCAGTGGCAGGTTCCTGTTTCTAGCACGACAAGCCCCCCGACAGCTCACTCGTGATGCGGTGGTGAGGTTGGAGGATGCGTAAATATGCAGGCTTCAGCCACGCATTATAATTTCCCTCGTGGGTATGCGCAGTGTCATCATGTATATCCTATGGATTAAGCTGGGAAATCTTTTAGTCTCGTGTAGTTTTTTTTTGCCAGCTTCTAGCAGTCTCCTTAGTCCTTGACCAGGAGTAAACCCCTTGGCCTCCCTCGTACCATCAATTCTAAGAGATTTTTCTCTCAAAAAGTGTATCATACAGCCAATGGATACTATACAGGGATATTCAGGCACGCGGAAGTCCATTCCCCTAGCAACCCTAGTTGCCCTAACTCCCCCTTGCACCACCAACCACCCGCTGGCCATCCACCGCGCACGCCCGCCTTGGACCGTCGGTGAATTTTCTGACTACACCTCTAACAGTGCTTCGCGTGACTCGGAGTCGTTATCAGCCGCCGGCTTGCTGTGATCTTCATGCGAGATCCTTTCACATTTTTAATATCCGTCCGGATGTAACAACCACCTCACCCTTGATTGAGACCTGTCAATCTGACAGGTCACTCACAAACAAAGAATCTAGCTAAGCTTCCAGGAGGCGCTCTAAGAGGTGCCTGTCATTGATTTTGTTTCACTTTGCTGCTTGTAACTCTGCGAGTGCGTGGGCTCTTCCACCAAAGCAGTCAGTCCATAGTCCTAAAATGTTGACATTACCGCGTTTAGTCGGAGGCATCAAAACAACTCGAGGTATTCCTGCACCCAATTTGAGTCAAACAAAGACACATGTAGCTCTAGGAAATATTGTGAGCCTTCGGTACTGTCCTGGATATCGGTCATGTTTTTCGTTGGTCTATTAGAAATTTGAATTGTCTCTCTAAACAAAACATCACATGTGTAACTTTCACATAATTGACTCGTCAGATATTCATAATTAATGTAAAATGATAGCAATTGAATTCATTCTGTGTGCAAAAAAATATAATGGTTTCAAAGATGGGCATACGCATGTCACGGTGGTTCAAGTTGCCGACCGTGACCGCTGCCAGCCTGGAGTGTCTCAGATATATATCTGTAGAACTGCTGCCAGTGGGCAACTTCAAGTTCAAGTTGACTCGGAAGCCATCGAATTTTTAAATAATCATATCAATTTTTTAACACAACATTACCTAGGTAAGTGTAATAATTGTAGCTCATTAATTCAACCTTTCAATACATGTAGATAAGCATTAATCGAGAGTTTACTGAGCAAATTTTGATAAGTAGCAGACCAGCACCGTCGAAAATCGTTCTCCAGATTGATAGTCGGGCCCACTAATATTACAATCTGACATCTAGATTTTTATCTCTCTGTTTTGCTTGCCAATTCAGCAATGAGATAATAATAATAATTCGATCTGGTGATCCCAGTATGGTATTTCATTCAGAATGCCTTGTAGAATTGTGATGGGGTCCAAACGACCTCGCACCCCGGCTCCAGGTTTCTGTCTGGAGGAATATACTAAGTGAGATCCATTAGACAGGCAGCTCGAAATGCCCTCGAAGACGTCATACTCGGCTTTTAATGTATTTAATCGACACAGACAGGTTATTCTAAATGATACCAGCACCTATATTGAAACTGCTTGACATATAATAGAAGAGCGAACGCTCAAGCCGCTCGCTAATCGAGTAGCCGAAACGCCGATCCGCTCTCCCCGCTTCGGAAAACCTGTCATTCTCCATAGATCTTGCTCAAATCACCAAGGCAAGTTCATACTTTGCGAAATGGCTACGGTAACAATAACGCCAGCCTCATTTATATCCGAGGTGCCTCAACAAGGTCAAAATGTCGATGTGGAAGACAACCAAGGTGTTGCGACGCCGAGCTATTCGGACGATGAGACCCCGCCATCTCACGCAGTCAGCATCGCCCCGAGATGGAATGAATCAAAAACTATGATATGGCGGTTGACCGCCACCTGTTGGTGCGCATTTGTGATGGGTGCCAATGATGCCGCATACGGTGCCATTATCTCTTCTGTTCGTACTACTTCTTCAAACGCAGATGATTCACACTAACAATGCTATTTGAATTCTTTAGTTGGAGTCATATTATCAGAAAAGCTATACCGTCATCTCGCTCGTCTTCCTGTCACCCTTCATCGGTTATGTTATTTCTGCAATTCTGAGCTATTCAATCCACCAGCATCTTGGTCGAAGAGGCATCGCCATCATCGGTCCTACATGTCATCTACTTACCTTCACAGTCATATCCGTTCATCCGCCTTTCCCTGTGTTGGTGGTTATGTACATTCTCGTGGGACTGGGAAGTGGCATCCAGAACGCCGCATGGAACGTGTGGATTGGCAATATGGCCAATTCAAATGAAATTCTAGGGTTCTTTCATGGATTTTATGGTGTGGGAGCTACCATTAGTCCCCTTATTGCAACAAGTTTGATTTCCAAGGCAGGTTGGCCGTGGTACTCGTTCTATCATCTTATGGTATTCACATTCCTCCCTTCCCCAGCCCCTATCTCCATCCCTCCCGCTCCACACGAAGTGACAGAACAATCTAACGCGTTTTAGACTGGAGCTGCTGCTATCGAGCTGGTTTATGCTGCAAGTGCATTCTTGAGTGAGACTGGCGCCAAATACAGGCAAGAAAGTGCTGTCACTAATGCCAGAGGAGGAGCGCTTCACCAAACCCGCCTTGCCCTTACATATAAGGTCACCTGGATCATCGCAGTGTTCCTCTTCCTTTACGGAGGAACAGAGGTGGCTATTGGTGGATGGATCGTCGTTTTCATGACGGATGTTCGCCATGGCAGTGCATTTGCATCTGGAATGACAGAAACGGGCTTTTGGCTTGGTGTCACCGTGGGAAGGTTCGTTCTAGGCTTTGTATCGCCTCGGGTCGGTGAGAAACTGGCCATCACACTGTATATTCTTTGTGCCATCGCGCTCGAGCTCATCTTTTGGCTTGTTCCGCAATTCATTGTTTCCGCCGTGGCAGTGTCGCTTGTCGGCTTTTTTTTGGGCACCATATTCCCCGGCGTCGTGGTGGTCGGGACCCGTCTTCTACCAAAGAACCTTCATGTGGCGGCTATTGGATTTGCTGCTGCATTTTCTATGGGCGGTGGTGCTGTCTTTCCCTTCATGATTGGTGCAATTGCGCAGGCGAAGGGCGTGAGCGTGCTCCAGCCTGTTCTGCTGGCCATGTTGGCAGTGGCAATAGGTATTTGGTCTACTCTCTTTAGAATATCTAGCGTGGAGCAACGGCAAACTTGAGAAAAGATCGTCTTGGGCAAATTTAAAAAGGAGAATGATGCAAAGAGAGCATTAATACGCCCTTTGATTATTCTAGAGTGGTATCAAACTTGTTACTAGGCACTGTACATAGTTGAACAATATGTGGACGTTGTCTAGGTGGGCCATTCAAGTTACCGATCAAAGCGGTCGCAAATACTGATGAAAGCTGCATATTGTATCTTAGAGTAGACTATCTGCTTCTAGTATTGTTATACTCTAAGACTTGATTGAAGGTTGGTACCCTACATCAAGCTAGGTGGGGCTGTCAAAGGATCTTTCAAATTATTATGTATTTCTAAATGCATTGTTACGAGGCGCTTTGTTTGCAAACAATCAAATAATGCTCATTTACTTTTGAAATAAAGGCTTTGTTACACAGTCATTGTGAGCTTTTCAAGTTCCTAGCTTCGATCCAAATACTTATAACCCCTCTAGTATCTGCTAAATCCTAATCTTCATCAACATATTTACCATTTTACAAGCCGAAGTCTCCATAAACACTTTATTGACTAACAAAATACAATCTAGCATTCAGATTATATTTTATACCAGCCACATTATATTTTACACTATGCCGTTTTTACAGCCCCCTGGTGAGCAAATCTACCCCCCTTGGGAAGAGAGGGGTGCCCAGCTATATTTATGGATGGCAGATGCCACAGACCTAGAGTGTAAGATACCTAGGAGCTACTTGAAGATTTCAGATTTGGAGGATCCCTATTGGTCAGTTGATATCAAACCCATGTGTTTGGGCGACAGAGAGCTTCTTGCGATTCGCAGAGTCAAAGATTTGCCAATCGAAACAGAAGAAAATGACGAGAAATCCGTATACAGAAAGGTCTCTATTTCCAGTAACCCGGACTATGAAGGTATCACGTATACCACCTGGGATGGGTACATTGGTCCAGGTATGATATCTATTTCGTATCTACTAAGGCCCCAGGGAGGCTTTCTAGTGCTTTATCCAGACGAGATCGACTGTTGTCAAGAAAACTATGGCTCGGAGATCACGAAAGCAGCTTACGAGAGTAGTTTCCCTCTTAATACTCTGAAGCATATCTTTGTGATCGGCTTTACTGAGTCGGATACCAAGGACTGCCTGAACTACTACATCTCCAGTGACCGTAATGAACTAGTACATCTAACCTTCGATTCTGGCTCAGAAAAGTTCCTTGCACTTCTGGGTACCACTATTGGTCATCATGTTGCATGGTTTATTATAGGTGCGTATGGGAAAGGTGTGAAGCAGATACGGAGAATTACCGCGACCTCGGAGGAAGGTCAAAACTGGGATTTGCGGTTTGATATTGAGGATGCATGGTAATTTCACTAATATGTTAGACTTCTTGTTCCTGACAGAGACAAGTAGACCTTGATATGCACAGATTAATTAGAAAAATCTCAAGAAAACTTTTTTATGCCCACAAATCGTTCTTGCAACTTAGTTCATCTCATGACCTTACGCTGCACGCCTTAATTATTCGTAGAAAGATGATGCCGCATTCCCATGGACTACCAATAAACACTCCTAGACACAATTAAAAACCAGGAGCTGCCCGGAAAAGAGATCATTGAAACTGTTCCAGATGAATCAAGCAAGGGGCAAAAGTTGATGACAAGAACCCTGTGTAGTCCAAATACTAATCAAGCAATACCATTCTTCAGGAACACCCGTACTACAGCTCAAGCTACACTAACAGAGTAAGCAACCAGAGATGGCCCCAAATTACTCTTCCAGAACAGCCTTCACCTTGGCCTTAACGTCAAATAGGCCTGTTTTGGGACAACCAATGCCCAGATCGCGGTAGACACAAATATTGTCTACTGTAGTCTCATATGGCTCAAATTGGATGCGGCGTAAAACATGGGCTAAAGTAAGGAATATTTCTGCGTAGGCCAGACTAGAATTCTGTCAGCCGAGTTCCTTCCACCTCGTTCTCAAGGTAGTTCAAGATGAAGTCGCCGAATCAAAGGGATGAAAACATACTTCATTCCCAGACACTGCTTACTGCCCTTCGTAAATGATACAATAAATCTGCCCAGATGCTCACCATTCTCTGCGCTGCGTACCCAACGGTCGGGATCGAAGCTGTGTGGGTCAGGGAAGAGGGTTTTATCCATGTGAACGAAGTAGTTTGACTGGCTAATTGGAGTCTATGGGGACAATAAATAAATTCAGCCAAACTCGATGAAATGGATTGGGAGAGTTTGACAACCCATGCCCAAAGGGTAAACTCACTCCTGCTGGAATAGTCCAATCGTTGTAGGAGATAGGGTCGTTCGTTGAGATGCGAGCAAGTCTCATTGTCATGCCGTGGCTCAAACGTAGCCCTTCATTAACAACCCCTGTCTATGAAATCGCGTGCGTAGAATAAGTATTTCATTTTGCTGCAGCGGAAGATCAAACCAAGTGATGGCTATAACTCACCAGATACGGCAACTTCTCGAGTTCCAGCCACGAAGCCCTAGAAGTAGGTGTCTTCAGGACAGTTTTCAATTCACTCAGCAATTTCCTCCCAATCTCTTCATTACTCATGACATGGAACATCGAGACGCAAATAGCCCTTGCGGTAGTCTCTGTACCGGCGCCTAAGAGCAACGCGCTCTCATCCTCTAGTCGATCCAGTGTTTTCTCGGCCTCCGGTACATCAGGTCCAGTCATCGCATCGAAAATGGTACCCTCTGATGTCGCCTTTTCATCGTGGCAATCTTTCCTCTTTTTAAGGGTGTCTTGAGCTTGCTGTCGCAGCCGTGCCTTTAAATCAAACAGATCTGCCATACATGGCTGAAGCCAACGGACAAAAGCCGGTGGGGTGGCAAGAAGGATCTTACTCAGGAACGGGAAGAATCGGTTGACATGGAACATAGTCATGAGTCCATTCACGGCGTCAACGAGGTCATTGCGTTTTCCACTTTCTGCATTGTCGAGGTACCCGTGTGCCCAACCATAGCAGTAATGCGTGATGACGTCGGCTGTCAGAGCAGCGCAGTCAAGCTGCAACGTGAGCACAGTGGAATTCTCGTACGCATCCTCGAATCGTCGGATGAGTCTGTTGACCTTTTCGTGGATGATGGGAGACAGGCTTGTGACGGATCTCTTGGAGAAGAAATTGCTCACAAAACTGCGTCGTAGTCTGTGGAGATCATGGCCGACTGTACCGACGAGCGAATATGGTGATCCAAAGGAAACGTTATATTTGGGATCTCTGGTGCGTTTCTTAGATGGACCGGCGTGAATCTCCTCATAAAAATATGGGTCTTTGATGTGGAGTTCTCTAGGGCTGATCCGTACAATTGGGCCTGAGAATATGTGAGATTCAGAAGAAAAATATTTCGCGCCCAAGGTGCGGATCTATTTTCCTTGCGTCCTGGGAGTGTCGATCTTGCTGCAAGTCTTACAGGCAATGCAGAGATCGAAGCTGAGAATGACGTACCATATTGCTCGTGCATACGTTCCACTTCCCAAATGTACATACCACACTTGACGATGTCATAGTAGAATTCGTAGAGAAAAGTGGCGGCAGCAAGCTTAGGGCCTGGAAATGCGGCCAAAGGGTGGATAAACAATCGATGGACGACTGTAAAGACTGCTACGGCTAGCAGAAATACCACTGGCACGACTAGAGATAGCATATTAGAGTCCATTTCGGATGAAAGGATACAATGTAGGAGTCGGGAGGCTCGGATTGGGATAATCTATCGAGGGGAAGTCCCTCCAAGGTGAACCATGGGAGAAAGCCGGGGGGAGGAGCGGAGTAGCAGAGTATGGGGGAATACAGTTTTATTTTAAGATAATTATTAAAATCGGAGGGAAAAAAAAAAACACTCAAAAGTGCATCTAGTCATAGACGAACACGTAAAACTGTGGTTTTCTTTGTTCTTGTGATGATCATTTTGTATTCTATTTTCTGATCCCTGCCAAGCGAGCAAAAACTCGCTCTGACTGGTTGTTTGGCTCTTCGATTAGTTCCTAGGGTATTCCCGGGCTTACCTATGCAGGTATAGTGACTCGGCATCTGCTGGCAAACATAAGATGCGTTGACTAGGATCTCAGCTAGACACCTTCGGTCAACAAATTTGGACGTAGTTGGCCAGAGAGCGATGTCATACTCCAGGGATTAGCGGATGATGACCCACGCACTGTTCGATCGCACAGAAGCGCATGGATGACCCTCTTCTCCACAATTCGTGTTTGATCTGCAGGTTGGTCACACCTTTAACAAATCATAAATCAATATCGTTGCAATGATCCCTTGAATCGATGAGGCGTTCTTAGTCTGGGTGGTGAGAATTGGCTAGAATGGAAATCCGACTTGAAGCTTGCATGATATGTGATGGCATGCGGTCTAGATCTTGATGCGACCCACGATCCGAGTGAAGTATGCTATTGACCAATCAGGGCTTGATCAAACACCATTAGGTACCAACTCGAATATCTGAAAAGGATGAAATGCAGAAGGGGTCACGTGGAGTTTTGTATATCACGTGTTATGGTCGGCGGTGAAGGGGATCGGCGGGCAAAACAAATAGCCGATGCACTTTGCGAAGGGATAAAAGATAACAAGCGAAGCACGGAAGAATAAAAGTGATGAAGGGTTTAGAATAGGCGTGAGGTTAAGTCCAGAGCAATTGATATTGGAATCGGAATTGGAGTACCCTCCGTAGCTGTTTGACCAAAATCTAGTGGCGTCGAATCGGTCATGATATCACGGTTTACTGTGGCAACGGGAGCTCAGAGCATACAGCCGACTCAGCCGCCCCGCAAAAACAGGTTTCCCTGTCATCTTCAGTTCTAGTTTTATGAATTAAAGAGTATAGAAATTTCAATCGATGGATCACCAATGCATTCCTATAAGAAATCAATGTCCACAATTTACACCTATGAAAACATCCGTGGTAGGCTTGAAAAAAAAAAGTAGAAAAAAAGTAACAGGGTAGAAGAGACAGGAAAAGGGAGATAGAAAAAAGGAGAGCGAAAGACGAAAAAAGCGGCTGGCAAGACATTCGACAGAAAGGAAAATTCCAACTCCGTTTTTATATCAAGATTTTACATAGAAGCCAACATCTTCTTGGTCTCGGCAATCGCACGACCGGGGTTCAGACCCTTGGGGCAAGTCCGTGTGCAGTTGAGGATAGTGTGGCAACGGTAGACGCTCATGCTGTTGTCCAGGGCGGCCTTGCGCTCGGCGGTGCGCTCGTCACGGGAGTCGGCCAGCCAGCGGTAAGACTGGAGCAGGATGGCGGGACCCAGGTACTCTTCGCTGTTCCACCAGTATGAGGGGCAGGAGGTCGAGCAGCAGGCGCAGAGAATACATTCGTAGAGACCGTCAAGCTTCTTGCGGTCCTCGGGACTTTGGCGGTACTCAAGACCCTGTAGAATAGAACTGTGGTTAGCACACTTGCGAAGATCCTGCGAGTCGTCATAGCTTAGGTCGCGCCGGGTCACTCACGTCAGGGCTAGGAGTATCGCGCTGGAGGTAGGGCTTGATGGACTTGTATTGCTTGTAGAAGAGGGTGAGATCCGGTACGAGATCCTTAACGACGTAGGTGTGAGGCAGGGGGTAGATGCGAGACTCGGAGGCAGTGTCGGTGGGGATACGGCCTGTTGGCGCTGTTAGTGATCGCTGGCGTTGCAATTGCTCGGTCGAGCGGGTTGAGGGAGCACGTACACAGGCAGGCCAGGGTGTTGACACCGTCGATGTTCATGGCGCAGCTACCGCAGATACCCTCACGGCAAGAGCGGCGGAAGGTCAGGGTGGGGTCCTGCTCGTTCTTGATGCGGATGAGAGCGTCGAGCATCATGGGGCCGGTCTTGTTAAGGTCGAGCTCATAGGTCTGCATGGTAGGCTTCTCGCTCGGGGTATCCGGGTTCCAGCGGTAGATTTTGAAAGACTTCATCTTAGCTGGGGGCTCGGAGGCATTGGCGGGCTGGCCGGCCTCGACGGTCGCATAGGAGCGAGCGAAGGTAGCGGGCCGGAAGAAGGGCCGCGACGCAGTGAGAAGTCGCGATGTAGAACGGAGGGAGGCCATGGCGAATGGGGGGGTCAAAGGAGCTTGGCTGTAGCAGGAAGCGGTGGTGAGCCGGACAAGCAGCGCGATAAGAGAGGAGAGGGTCAGAAAGACAGCAAGACCAAGACCACAGAAAGGCAAGGCAAAGGGCAAATTGAGGTCGAGGAGATTCCACATTTGCCTGGTAACCTCGGGTTTGGGTGTCGGCAGCTGACTCAGCCATCTGGGGCCAATCAGCGGCGGTGTAATGGTCACATCGCTCGGGCGGACACGGCTGCCGGGACAGTATAACAGCGGCAATATCGAGATGACTATGGGTATAGAGGTGTATAGTTATTATATGGATAGGAAAAAGAGGTATTTTGCTGATTATAGACCAATTGGCCAGATTGATTATGTAGATATATATGTATATATGCATGTGTTTGTATATATATGTACATTGTCTAGTATCATAGCACTATACTAACTATACAGCGGCATCGAGCCGGTCGCTCTTGCCGACCCGGAGTGCCCGTCACGGACTCCCGCGAATCCCGTGACTCCAACTGCCAGCCTCGGTGCCGCTCACATGCTCATCTCATCTCATCTGATCATATCCAGTATCCAGATACGAGATACCTCCAACACTGACACTTATATACAAGCAGTCAAAATTCACCACTAACCCCGATTGACATAGTTCTGGTGCCACTCATAATCCCGATTCTTCAACAGTCCCCGAATGGCCTCCCGACCTCCAACCGGCGGCCTACCGAGCAGATCAGCCATGAGCGGATCAGTCGTACTGGCCTCTCCCTTCTCAATCGCGTCGTACCACGAGATCAGTGACTGAAAGAATGCTTCCGACTTCCCTCCTTCATCATCCGAGGCCTTCAATTTCGCGAAATTGTCTCGTGAAACGAACTCAACCCGAACCGACCGACCCGTTGTCTCGTTGATCACATCAACTATCTCGCTGAACGTGATGGTTTCCTGTGCTGCCAGAAGTACGATTTCCTTGTCGTGTCCGCCTCGGATCATTAGTCGGGCTGTGGCCTCGCCGAGTTCGTCGCGCAGTGTAAATGCTATAGGTCCATCTGATGTGAGGTACACGGTCGAGCTGCTCGGGTACCAACCCATGAATACGGGGAAGGCGTCGGTATAGAGGCCCTCACGGACGGAGGTGTAGTTGATGCCGGATCTGTTTGATCTTAGTGGATATCCCGGTGGTAAGAATAAGTCGGCAATGCTTACTGTCGTAGCATCTCTTCCGTCAACAGATGACCTTCTTGGACACTGGCCTTAGAGTCAGGCCCGAACCCTCCAAAGGCAAGGGATGTGTACCAGACCTAGATGGCATATAGATTAGATATGTGTTTCTCTCGTAGGAAGCCAAAAAACAGCGTTATCCCAGTGGGGGACTTTGCGTACATGTTTAACATTCTTCTTCTTCGCCGCGTCAACGAATCTCTGGTGTTGCTGCTTTCGCTTCACTTCGTCGAACGTATTGGTGCTCACAAACAATACGTTCTCCACATCTTCAAAGGATTTCTCCATTGTCTGTGGGTCATCATAGTTGACTACTCGGAACGCAATGCCCTGGTCTTCGAAGTGCTTGCGGTTGGCTTCATTAGATGAAGCTGCCGCATACTCCGAAGGGGGAACATTGGCAACCAAGTAGGACAGTACTTGCTTGCCAAGTCCACCAGTGGCCCCGGTGATCAGATACTTGAGGGTCATGACGAGTCGGATGGTGCTGGTTATATATATTGAGTACTATGCGGGACAACTTGAAGCTTGAGGTATCGAGTTTCGTGTTAAAATGAATACTTTGCGAACAAAAGGTTGGATTGACTTCTACATTAAATAGGGGGATGAGAAATGGGTCTTGAGATCAGACAAGCCCTCGTATTGTGGCCTGCTGTGACATCTAGATTGAATGGTGTCGTCTTTAGATATTGGTCAGCGTGATTGATTGATAATCGATCCTTTGAAGTGCAACGCTAAGTCATTTGGAGCCCCTTGGCCCCCAGTTTTGGCCCCAAGTTAGCTCCGATTGGCACAAACCTCGCTGAGAAAGGCCCGAAGGACCGAATAGCGAGAGTTAGCCCCAAAGGAAGCTCGCTGGACATTTATAAGACAATGTGTGAAAGTGCGAGACAGGGATCTGCCAGCGTGGAGATGCTGCAACTTGTTACTACCAAATAACCATGCTACTGTACCTGAGACCTTTGTTATACCATGACCAGATACGACTGAGAGGCAAGAATGTAAGAGTGGGAGGAGGTTTCAAAGAAGCAATAACTTTTTCATTAATAAATTAATCTATGAGGGGGAGGGGTGGGGAACCCCATTCTATGAATTGTGAGACGAAGGTCGAGACGTTTGCTGTGATGAAACGGGCGTCTCCGACACCCGCGAGATATCAATCTGATTGGTCACTTTGATTCCAGGCGACTTGTACGGATTTGACTCTCCCGGAGCGTCGCGACTGACGGAAACTTCTGAAGGCATCATCTCGTAGTCATCATGGCCAGGCTTTTGCCAGTACAACAGTCGCCGATCGTCGCGCGCATTTGAACCGGCTGTTCCGCTCGTCGGCTTGGATCGAGACCTGAGACGACCCCCTGCAGATCGAGACCGCGTGTGACTGGATGTGTACTCGCCCAGATGTGCGAAAAGGTTCCCGAAAACAGGCTTCAGGGCTGGGACTGAGAGCGCAATCAACGTGCTAGCGACTTCGGCGTTTTCCACACATAGCATAGGATTGTAGGCCCAGCTGCCGTCGGATGCCCATTGGCCTCTTACGACGAGCCAGACACGGACAGCTGAAATGACGATGACACTGTTGACAGTTAGCTTGGATGATCACTTCATCTTATAGGGGTCTGTCATTGGCAGCGGGGCTACTAACAAGACACCAGGGAACATGACAAAAGAGAGTTTGATCTTGTTCTTCTTCGAGACGTGAAGCTGCTTGATCAGCATGGCAGGAATGACGAACATCATCACGTCGCAGGCGAGCGAGATTCCTGAATTGACGGAATAAACTAATCCCCACGAGAGACACTTGTAGTCCTTGGGCTCGGATTGCCACTCATATGGCCATAGACCGGTGACGGGTCGGCAGTGGAAGATCAAAAGGAAGAGTTGAGGGAGGTATGCGGCGAAGAGGAACGGGGCGGCGACTAGAATACTCGTATGGAGCTTGCCATACCGCGCAGAGAGACGATAGTAGAAAGCCAGACCGGAAAGACGGCAACAGAAAAGGGCTGTTGTATAGATGATATGCATAACGAAATCAAGAACTTCGGTTTCGCGGACTGTTGACATTGGAAGGACATATTGGATATATTCGATGTGGCGGCCACTTCCGAGATTGATCAGGACGATGGAGAGTGCAACGATGGTGATATAAAGGAACTATAAACGAAAGGATATTGTGAGCTCTCATCATCAATGACAGATATGGAGTACTCCGCATTGGTTTTCTGTACAACTGCACATCGTCCCGCTTTGGCGGGTTTCTCCACAACGCGGGTGAACGTGCATGGTGCCGGATCGGCGGACTCACCATTGTTAAGACGGCTAGCGCATCGTCGAGACCGACCTGCTTGACCAAGAAGAATCGTGCATAGAGACGCAGGCCCATGAGCACCCCGGTCAGGCAGACCATAAAAATAATGCCCACAATGGCGGAACGATCGCGGGACTGGGCGAGATACGATAGAGAGACTCCATCAGGAATGGTCCCTGCTGCATCCGCAGCAAGGATATCGGCCGGGATTGTCATGATCAAGAAGGAACTATCATGGTCAATTTCAAATTTCTGCAGCCATAGTCAAGAGCAAAGAGAAAGATCACCGCCGTCGAAGAACGCACGCAAAATCCAACGAAGACGGGTGCACGACGAGGTGGGCTCTATTGTAATGGACGCCGAAAAACTGGGGACCAGACTAGGTCCTTTTATTCATTCTCAATACTATGTCGAGGAAAGTGGAAGCGGACAGGCGGGTCCGAGACGTTTAATAAGTAGATTTAGGGCGTATCTGCCCAGCCAACAGGAGATCGTAGGTTCATGCTGAACGTGCGCCGAGAATGAAATCTCAAGGAACCGGTGGAGCCGGAGTAGATTTTGTTCCAAACTCAATGCTACCGCAAGGGGAAATCCATAACGTTAGGGCTGGGCGAGCTGGTGAGAGATTCATGGTTCGAAGCCTGAGGGCTTCATCCTCGGACCGAGAATCGGAATTAAATCGGATCTCGTGGATTCAAATTGTCGATATTGTGCTCTACTTTCTGCCTTTACAAGGAGACAAATCATGAAGTCTGCTCTACATTGACAATTTTGTTTCTCGTTTTTTGGCTATACGAGCCTGAGAGTTCACCCTTCACCCACTATAGACAGAATTTAATATAGACAAAACTTCAAGCTGGAAATTTCGCACGCGTAATAGCAAGGTTCGCTACACCACGGCTGATTCGGCAATGATGATGTTTGTCGGATCATTTGGACCAGTCAGCGTGATCGTTGTGGAGTAGATCGGACGCGATCCGTCGGCCGACCGTGGTAAGTTCGGCTGGTTGAAGATTTTGATTGACCAAACTATGTGCAATTAGGCAGGAGGAAACCGTTTCCTCCAAGCTTAACCGCGCTAGTGATCTTAATTGAGATACCATCGGGGCCGAAGAGGGCGCCGATGCAGCCACTGTGTCCTGGTTGGTAGAATAAACGTCCGCATTGTGAAGGAATAAACGCTCTAGTTTCTGTCAATTCAGACATTCCGAATCTTCCGTGAAGAGCCATCTAGAATTAGCCCCCAATAGTGGACACCTCTTGCGCAGCCCAGCACAGTTGAGGGGGGGGGGATCGCAACTTATCAGCTAAAAGAAGCGAGGGGGCAACCGCATTCCTCGATGGAATTAGTCAAGGGATCCACGGGTGCTGCTCTCAAGGTTGTACATTCTCGTATATGAAACCCAAAGCTCCCCTGAGATCGTCGCTTTTCTTCGCCACATGGTTTTTATCTGGTGGGGTTCTCCGATCTAGCCTCTTACACGCATCATGATCATGTCGCCCCTGCTGCAAGCCATTATCAGCGGCTTGGCCCTCGCTGGCTCTGCTGTTGCTGGCCGCCATGAACAGGTCGATACCTTGGTCGCCTCCCAGATCCTGACTGATCCCTATACCTATGACTTCCCTCGTCTGGGTGCCCCTGGCGCCTCGCTGTTCCCGATGCGTCGCTGCCACGGGTTCAAGCTTGAGGAAGCTAGTGTTGACGAGATTCAAGCTCAGCTGAGCAATGGCTCTTTCACCAGTGTCGAGCTGTTGCAGTGCTACCTCGATCGAATTCACCAGACCCAACCCTACTTGAAGTGAGTAACCGTGTCAAATTGGCAAAAAAAGAGATACCTATGTTTGTAGCTATAATGCTGACAATGAACTCTCTCTAGCGCAATTCTGCAGTTCAACCCAGATGCATTCTCCATCGCCCAGAAGCTGGACGAGGAGCGTGCTCATGGCAAGGTTCGTGGCCCTCTTCACGGCATCCCCTTCATTGTGAAGGACAACATTGCCACCAAGGACCGTATGGAGACCACCGCTGGCTGCTGGGCTCTGCTGGGTAGCGTTGTGCCCCGTGACTCTTACGTTGTTCATGGTATGCGTAAGGCTGGTGCTCTCCTCCTGGGCAAGGGTGCTCTGAGTGAGTGGGCCGATATGCGTTCGAACAACTACTCCGAGGGTTTCACTGCCCGTGGTGGCCAGTGCCGCAGCGCTTACAATTTCACCGTCAACCCTGGTGGCAGCAGCACCGGTCCTGGTGTTGCCGTGGGTGCTAACCTGATCCCTATCGCCCTTGGCACCGAGACCGACGGAAGTGGTATGTGAAATCTTCCATCTTCATGAAGTGAAAATTGTCCATTGCTAACCAAACTAGTCATCAACCCTGCTCAGAGAAACGCCGTCGTTGGCATCAAGCCTACTGTTGGTCTGACCTCCCGTGCTGGCGTTATTCCCGAGTCTCTGCACCAAGACACCATTGGTACCTTTGGCAAGACTGTCCGCGATGCAGTCTACACCCTTGATGCCATCTATGGCATCGATACTCGTGACAACTACACTCTTGCTCAGAAGGGCCTGACCCCCAAGGGCGGCTACACCCAGTTCCTCGCTAAGAAGGATGCTCTGAAGGGCGCCGTCTTCGGCCTGCCCTGGAAGTCCTTCTGGGCCCTCGGAGACTCTGAGCAGATTGCGCAGCTCGAGGAGCTTGTCGCTCTGATCAAGTCTGCCGGTGCTACCGTCATCAACGGCACTGAACTCCCCCACTACAAGCAGATTGTTTCGCCTGATGGCTGGAACTGGGATTATGGTACCACTCGTGGCTTTGTCAACGAGTCCGAGTACTCGTACATCAAGGTCGACTTCTACAACAACCTGCGCGACTACCTTTCCGAGGTCAACAACACTGCCATCAAGTCCGTGGAGGACCTCGTCCAGTACAACATCGATAACTACGGCTCGGAGGGCGGTCTCCCCGGCATCCACCCTGCCTTTGGCTCTGGTCAGGATGGCCTCATCGCTTCTTTGGAGAGCAAGGGTATCATGAACGAGACTTACTTCTCGGCTCTTGAGTTCTGCCGTCGTACCACCCGTGAGGAGGGCATTGACGCAGCTCTGAAGTACCGAAATGGAACCCTGGACGGTCTTCTGGTCCCTCCCGATGTGGCCCAGAGTATTCAGATCGCCGCTCAAGCTGGGTATCCCGTTGTCACTGTGCCCGCTGGTATCGGCAGCGAGTCTGGCATGCCCTATGGTCTCGCTATCATGAACACTGCTTTCTCCGAGCCTACTCTCATCAAGTACGCTAGCGCTATTGAGGATCTTCAGAAGACCTCTGGTACCAAGTGGCAGCGTACTCTCCCGGAGTGGCGCGGCTATCTGGAGCGCAACCTCCCCGTGATCATGTAAAGGTCTGGGTGTGAATATACTAATCATAAAAAGATGTGAGCGTCTTCCTGTATCCATGCTGTATATTTTGCATGTACGATAAACACCCCCTATTTTTTAATAGATTATATTTTTCTTAGATTTTCTTTGCCAGCTTTGCTCTTGACATGTCTTTTTTCTTTTTCCATTGAACTCACCACGTCAGACATCTGATCTAGCTTCAATGCTAGTAAGATGAAAGAATTGAGAATCGACCTCGGGCAATTTCCTGAAAGTAAGACTTCAATATATCTTAGCATCTGCTAGTTTATGCTAGCGTCTGTCGACATATTGCTGCTTGATAAAGCATGTTCACCGCCGTTCTCTGTCGCCCTGTTTTGGACGCTGACATTCCAGTTGTGGAGTCGCGAGACCGATGACTGGATACTGGAAGGAGTGGACCATGGAGCTTTTCTAGAACCAGACTTTATATTGCTGGGTCTTAAATCTCCGAGTCAGATTGCATGCCTCAAACGGATACTCCGTACGAAGGACAAAACAATCAAGTGAGGAGCCTCACAGTGGAACTTAGCCATCAGAAAAGGTGGGTCTAGTGGCGGATCAAGTAGGTCAAATGTCGATCTTGATCGCCCGGTAAAATGACAGCAACATTTGCACAGTGCACACGTTATTGCCCTTTATCATTGATGCAAAAATTGCTACTGTGGATTCTTCCACCCACCGATGATCCACAAACGCTGATTTTCGTTGAATCTTCGGATTGCTGAGGCCGTTCATCCAAAAACGCCAAGACGGAGCAATTTGATGCCCCTCGCCAGCTCACACACAAGCCAAACATCATCTCTCCTTCCCTTACAACTCCTTTACTCGGGGGATCAGAGATAGAGTGCAGCGAAGGACAGCCGGGATAACTCCGGACTATCCATCTCGTTATCCTCGGGTTCCAGCAAGGCTAGACCTCTATTAAAGTGAGGACTGGGCTGATGATCGGAGCATCGCTCGACCAAGTAAAGCCCCCGGCTTCGTGGACCGAGCCACTCAATTGTGTGTGGTGGTGGGTTGGTGGGGCCGCCAGGGGTAGTAAGAAAGTGAAACAAACTTCAAGCACCGATCCTATTATCAAACTCTCGTGGAGGCGTTTTTGCGACCGTTCTGCTGGTCAATTTAACCAAATTAGCTTTGTGGATGTATTACGCCCGCACTTACACCCTTTTCCGACTGCACGGCCTGAAGGATCCATCTGATGAGATTCTTCCAGGACTTGACTTGGACCGGTCACCACACCTTTCTTACTGCGCAACGTTGTGGGGTCATATCTCTCTTCTTTTGTGAGGCAATGGTGTCCTGATTCGTCCCGGTTGTCGCGGCATCACCACTGGCGTCGGACCGATGGCAGTTGTGATTTAGAAGCAGGAAAAATATGGACCCAACCTTTGCCAGGGGGTTGTTTGTGGAGTCGAGAACCTCCCGAACCTCGTGGCTCAAAATGGATGTACTCCGTTTTTCGAGTTGTCGCGAGACGTATAAAGGGTTGTTGTTCTCGTTCCCCCTTCAGAATAAGCTCTGCATCAACTTTCATTCTTTCTTTATTCATTCTTTTCACTTTCTTTTGTACCTTTTCAAAGCAGCCTCACCATGAAGTTTACTGCTCTTGTTGCAGCTTTTGCTGCCCACGCTGCTGCCGTGAGCGTCTCCGGCGCAGCTGAGGGTTTCGCCAAGGGCGTTACTGGCGGCGGGTCCGCTTCTGCTGTTTATCCTTCTACTACCGATGAGCTGGTCTCTTATCTCGGTGACAGTGAGGCTCGTGTCATTGTACTCTCCAAGACTTTCGACTTCCGCAACACCGAGGGAACTACCACTGGCACTGGCTGTGCTCCCTGGGGTACTGCCTCTGCTTGCCAGGTTGCTATCAACCAGAATGACTGGTGCTCGAACTACGAGTCCAGCGCACCCTCCGTCTCGGTTTCCTAGTAAGTTATCTGGTTTATCGGAGCGTGGCTGAACTCAGACCTAACATCATCAAGCGACAATGCCGGTTCCCTTGGTATCACCGTTGCCTCCGACAAGACCCTCATTGGTGAGGGATCTAAGGGTATCATTCAAGGCAAGGGTCTCCGTATTGTGAGCGGCGCCTCGAACATCATCATCCAGTATGTATATGGAGCGGATAAGTCAAAATATCTCTAACACGACTCAGGAACATCGCTATCACTGATATCAACCCTAAGTACGTCTGGGGTGGTGATGCTATCACTATCAACGACAGCGACATGGTCTGGGTTGACCACGTTACCGTATGTCCCTTGGTCAATATCTACTTGGAACACATTAACTGATGAAATTGGGACAGACTGCTCGCATTGGCCGTCAGCACATTGTCCTGGGAACCGAGTCCTCCGGCCGTGTGACCCTGTCCAACAACTACATTGACGGCAGGTCCGACTACTCTGCTACCTGCGACGGCTACCACTACTGGGGCATCTACCTCGACGGTTCTAACGATCTGGTTACCCTGAAGGGCAACTACATCTACCACACCTCCGGCCGTAGCCCCAAGGTCCAGGGAAACACACTCCTGCACTGCGTCAACAACTACTTCTACGATAACAGCGGCCACTCCTTCGAGATCGGCTCTGGCGGCTACGTCCTGGCCGAGGGCAACGTTTTCCAGAACGTCAACACCCCCGTTGAGGACGGTGTTGAGGGCGAGCTTTTCACTGTCCCTAGCACCAACTCCGCCTCCAGCTGCAGCAGCTCCCTCGGCCGTTCGTGCGAGGTCAACGGATTCGGCTCCAGCGGCACCTTCAGCCAGAGCGACACTGACTTCCTGTCCAAGTTCTCCGGCAAGAACATCGCCTCTGCTACCGCTTACGGCGAGGTTGCCTCCAGCGTTACTTCCAACGCTGGTCAGGGTAAGCTGTAAATACATTGGAGTAACTAGTTTGCTTCGAGACATCAGTTGGAGAGTGTCGAGCGGTTTCGGTGGATTTTCTTGGATGATGCAGTCATCGTCAAGATTTTGATCCACACTTTTTATACATACTGTATTTTTGATCAGATTAATGCTTCAAAACAAGTGGGGAACAACCTACGCTCTATTATATCGCTGCGCTGCCGTAAGAAAATCATCGCTCTAGGGACATTTGAGTTCCAAGTAAAATTAGATCGGACCGATCTTCATCATTTTAGTTTTATCCTGGGCTTTCTCGCTGTGAGAATATTGGGCCCCATAAGATTGACAGTAATACGTCATAACAGCCTTGCGATTGAATTCTTTGCTGATCCATGCAACATTTACTTTCTTCTATTCGTGGTGTGGCTTGGCCGACAGCTTACGGTGGAGCCTTGCTCGTATGGTCAGGTAGGGATGGCCAATCTTCGTTGACGGCCCCCAAGGCCTATGTAATTCCTTCTGTTCTTGTTTTCCTTGCTTTTCATTTTAAGAAGAAACAGGTACGAGCGAACGAATGATGTTAATTCCTTCCCTGGTGCCTGGGGTAGGTGAGAAGAAGGATGCAGGACGCCCCACGAGCGCCCTGGTCTACAGCGATCGATATGAGCCCTCGCAGATGCTTAAATACACCCGGGCGCATCTGCTGGAAAATATATAGCTTAAATTGGGAAAAACTGCAACAACACAGTGTGACGACCCCTAAAGGAGTTGGGAAGAAAGTATCATCGACACTCTCAACCGTCCTGAATCTTTTTTCACTTGTTCAACATGGCCAAACTCATACATTTTCTATCGGCTGCAGCAGCCCTAGCGACATTGTCCACCGCTTCATCTACCAACAAGACTATCCCTTATGAGCCTCCTTCCAAGGTAGAATGGGAAACATGCGGTGAAGATGTCCGCTGCGCAAACCTCACCGTGCCTCTTGATTGGAACAGACCACGCGGGAAGCAAATCAATCTTGCGATGGCGATGATTCCAGCTGCGAACCCAGAGAAACGAATTGGTTCTGTGATAGTCAACCCCGGCGGACCGGGCGAGTCCGCTCAAAGTTTTATAAGCTCGGCAAAGGATATTCTTCTATCAACGGAACTACACGAATACTTCGATATTGTGGGCCCGGGACCACGAGGCACAGAAGGAAGCACGCCCGTAAAATGTGATCCAAACCCATGGAACGTCCGATATCCCCAAATGCCCCGAACCGAAAAGGAGTTCAAAGAAATGCTGCAGATCTCCCGTGCCCGAGCCCAAAGCTGCGTGAACGAGAAGGACAACGAGATCCTTTACTACGTTGACTCCATCAGCGTCGCGAAGGATTTTGAAGCCGTGCGCCTCGCATTAGGCGACGAGAAAATGAATTACCTTGGCTTTTCATATGGAACCGTACTTGGCGCACAGTACGCAGAACTATTCCCAGATAATATCCGCGCCATGGCCCTGGACGGCATCTTCGACCACGCCGTCTCTGGTCAGGATCTATGGGGTCCCGAGTCAAACGGGTACGAAGTAACCCTGAACCAATTCTTCGAATGGTGCGAGAAAAACAGCACCTGCGCCCTGCAAAACGTCACCAACCTCCCCTCCAAATTTGACGCTTTCATCGATCGCGCCAACAAGTCCCCGATCCCGGCCCCGAGCTGCTCAAACCAGACCTCCGAAGTATACCCTTGCTTCCAAAATGCCACCGGCTTTGAGATTCTTCGCAGTCTCCAGTCCAGCGTCTGTTTCCCGAACCCAAAAACAAGCTCGGTTGGAGGGTGGTCGGGGCTCTCCGAATACTTGCAGCAGGCGATGTACAAGGACGACGCAAGTGCATTCTCCACCACGATATACCAGAAAAAGACAGGCTATGACATGTCCTACGCCGCGATTTTCTGCCAAGATTCCTTCCGCTCGAACTGGACAGCTGCTGAGTATCAGATCAAAGCTTCTGTTGGCGAGGTGGCTACACCGCATACGCGGGGGATTGGAGAGGTTTCATACCTTGATTCCATTTGTATGCACTGGCCAACGCCTGTGCGAAACCCGCCCCGCTCGATGCGGCCTTCGTTTGCGAATCGCCATCTGAGTACTCCGATTCTTTTGACGAACTCGCTGTATGATCCCGAGACGGCGTTGCAGTTTGCGTTGTCTGTTTATCGTCAGTTTGGAGAGCAGAATTCACGGCTTGTGATTCGGAATGGGAGTGGCCATACCAGTTATATCAATTTGGGGGAGACTTCTAATGCGATTGATAGGTATTTGATTCACCTTGATATTCCTGCCACCGGGACTGTGTATAAGGATTGAATGGACTATGTGAAGATGTATAATTAGACATGAACCTGGAACTTCAACAAGGCGATGATCATCAAGTGGGAATGAGTGATTATTAGAGAGTGAAGGAGCAGCACTGTATAGAAAAACTTGATTGAAGATAAGAATAGAGTGGCTAATCAATCGAAACCCCACCGTTCCTATAGGTTGCTCATAATAATAGAATCAACGCGCACCAAAGAAGTAACTGCATAACCGTAAACTTCCACTTAGTTCACTATGATCAATCCCGGCCCCGCCAAAGTCCACTTGGCAACCTCATTTGTATCCGCGAAAGGTCCATCTTCCTTCGTCACTGCAGCTATGGTCAGACCATTCATTTCGTTGTCGTCATAAGGAAACAGCGCCGATGCCACGATGTTGTTCCCACTGCGAGAGACAATGGAGAGAGGCTCCACGATGGGCAAGTTCTGCTGGTTGATATAAGTCATCCACAGTTGGCTGGTCTCATTGGCGCTATTCTGGAAGGAGAAAGTAAGATTTTCAGTCTTCGCAGTGGGCGTAGTGACGACCTCCAGAGCCTCGAAGGTGCGAAGGGGA
The DNA here is from genome assembly GCA_023626415.1 of Penicillium sp. S1701. Lineage (NCBI taxonomy): Eukaryota > Fungi > Ascomycota > Eurotiomycetes > Eurotiales > Aspergillaceae > Penicillium > Penicillium sp. S1701. The sequence goes on along the minus strand of JAMAGY010000010.1, from coordinate 305,525 downwards.
ATTTCGTGGATGTTGGGACAGCTTCCCGGGTAGGTGAATCCCTGGACTGCGGTGAACGCGAAATTCAGGTCACTGGTTGTCAAAAATGGGAGTTCACTGGGGATTTTTCCCTGTTGCATGCGGAACCACCCGTTTTGCTCTCCTTCATTTCCGATGACTGATGCGATCTCCCGGGCTAGGTCGAAGTCGTGTCCGATCGCGAATCGTTCAACCACGTCCTGCAGTGTGCCAAGCACGAGACCTGTGAACTTGTTGGCGAGTGCGAGAGCTGAGTCGAAGTCATGGACCGGGAAGTTATATTGGCATGGTTCGATGGGGTTGACGCGGAAGTGAGTCAGGGCGTTGTTTGCGCGCAGTGCGTGGAGCTCTTCTTGCTGGAAGGAGATCAGTCATTTGTGTGTTATGATTTGCGGGAGGGTTCATGAGAACTGCACTTACAGCTAGAATGGCCTTCAAGGATGCCACAACCAGATCTCTGTCATCCGTGTCTGTGAATCGATATCCCGCGACCTCTTCGGTGATATTGGTGACGAGTTCATTGAAAAAGGCCACTTCGAAAAGCTCGTTGAAGGCGATCAATTGTAGATTGACGATGCCCTTGTCACTGATGACAGGAGGAGGGGGAGCGTTTGGAAGGGTTCCATGGGCTTTTTGCTCGATCAGAGTCAATTCGCTGGGACTTGGATAGGGGAGTCCATCGGGGAGTTCCTGATCGATATCGGATGCCCGTTTGTTGAAGGGGACTGCGGAGACCAGAGAAACTGCAAGAAGAGCCGCGGCGGGACTCAGAAAGCGCATGATGAGAGGATGTAAATATCAATTGTATAAAGAGTTGATGTAGAAGTGAAGAATGATGAGGAGTAGAACATGAAGTAGAAGTAGAAGGAGACCCTAGAAACGCGAATCTTATAAGAAGAAGGTTGCTGGATTAGGAAGGGACGATGACTTGGGGGCTGGAATCAGGATGGGGAAAGTGCGACGGGATATTACTGGATGGTAGTATACTAGAGTATAGTAGGGTATATAGTAAACAATATCTAGTATATAATAGTACACTGGGCAGTGCTAAGCAGTGCTAAGCTTCGTGCTACAAATAGCTCCAACCTAAAGCAGGTCAGCTTACTTTCGGGTGGGGTGGCGCATAATGGGTCAACATGCGGTATAGTGCTCTCGCTCAGCCTCCAACTTGACCTCCTCAATCCGAAATTGGGAAGTGTGGTCTAATCATAGAATTTGGATATTTTTACAATTACTCCTTCCTATTTCCTATTCCATATTCCTGTTATACTAGTATGTGTATGTAGTTGCCGGTGTGTGGCTGTTCGCTGCTTCCCCGCTTTGTCAGCTCGGATATCAACAACAGTATCCCATAGGATCTCTCTCTCCCAGTCTCTGAGTTCTCACTGTCAACCCAATCATCACTGTGATGGCAGGTCCACAGGACTATAAGCTCGCCCCCGAGCAGATCGACCATTTCATGCGCCATGGATGGGTGCGCGTGCCCCGATGCTTTTCTCGAGAAAAAGCATCCCAATGGACCGCAGATGTATGGACACGCCTTGGCTATTCACTCACTGACAAATCGACTTGGGTTGCCGAACGAATCCACATGCCGGAGCACAAGTCAGAATCGGTCAAGACCTTTGCGCCCAAAGCCTGGGCCGCCATCTGTGAGCTTCTTGGGGGCGAGAACCGGGTCGACAAGCACTCGGCCACTTGGGATGATGCCTTTATTGTTAATCTTGGGACGAAAGAGATGACCGGTAAATGTCCAAAACCAACCGACTTGAATGAATGGCATGTTGATGGGGATTTCTTCGTCCATTTCCTGGACTCCCCCGAGCAAGCTCTATTGGTCATTCCGCTTTTCACCGATATCCAAGAACATGGTGGTGGGACCATGGTCTGCTCAGATGCCATGAAGCTGATGGCAAAGTATTTGGTGAGCTCTCGCCATCCTATAATTTTGTTCTCAAGCGTTAAATCATTTGTGAATATCAAACTGATCTGCTAAAATCCAGTATGACCATCCCGAGGGCGTATCTCCCTACATGGTTCCTCGGGGCTCGAGGCAATCTCAACAGGACTTTGATAATTTCTACGATGATATGGTACAGAATTGTCATGAGTTTCATGAAATGACCGGGGAGATTGGAGATGTGATTCTTCTCCACCCATTGATGTTACACTCTGCATCCGTCAACAGTCTGAGGCATCCGCGCATCATCACCAATCCACCCGTCTCCCTAAAAAAGCCTTTCAACTTTGACCGCTCCAATTCAGCTGAGTATAGCATCGTCGAAAGGAAGACCATGGAGGCACTGGGAAAAGACCGCCTCCGTGGCTGGAGGATCAAGGGTACCAGGGAATTTGTGACACCCGACAGACTCCAATCTCAGGCAGAGATGAAAGAGCAAGAATTAAAGAGGCTCAAATCCGACCCTGAAACCTCGGCAATAGGTCGAAAATCCCGGAAGCACGATCAATGTTGTGCTACGTGAATCTCCGTGGGACTTTGTTGTTTTGGGCTGGACTATTTGGCTCACGGACCCGCTCTAATGATTGTGTTACAAAAAGCTTGTTTATAGTCTTCACGCTCCAAGCATCCGGGTTGATATCTTTTAATTCCTAATGAGTACCCAGACTTTATCAATACAGCAAAGTTATACCATTTTGGAATCCCACTTCTCACGGCGTGTTCCTGGCAACATCGCCAGGCTTTAGAAGCAGTAGACATAGCCTAGACAACCCAGTACCTATATATGATTCTAAATATGAAGAAACCTGGACTCTGAATCAACTAAATTATATACCACTCAAGTCTTCCTTGTATAGTTAACTACTCGGATGCTGCTATACAGAAGTGACGTCAGACGATCCAATAGAGGCGTAGCAGCAGTCGGTTCCTAAAACGGAAACCAGTATATTCTTGCCTTAAAATTCTTTGAATAGGTGCGGAAAATTATGCAGAACTTTGTGGTCGTAAAATAAAATAAAAGCAAAAAGAAGGGGTTGAACACGAAGCAAAAGAAAAAGGCCAGGCCCAGGACTCGAACCTGGATTACATAGGCTGCACTCGAAGTCAGCGTAGGGCACTACCACTTGTACTAACCCGGCTGCTTTTCTAATATTGTCCTAAACTCATATAATTGCCGACAATACCTAGGAAACTCTATGTGCCATGGCCCATATCTCTTGTGCTGATGGCAGACAGCTGGCTATATCGGGCTTAGTGCATCCTGGGGCTGGGTCTTGCGCTATCATTGGTCAGCATGTCTCCACTCGATCTGATACTAACCACGGTAACTGGCTGACTACATCAACTATAGCAGACGCTGTAGCAAACCTCGCGGATGTAAATGGCTTAGATTTTCTAGGAACCTGACTGGTTATGTGCGAATAGTCCGAAACATATTCCGCATATGGAGGGCTCTGAAGCAAAATTATAGGTGTACTACCAAAAGCAGCCTTGGACTGAGCACGAAGACGGAAGAACAAAGCTGATACGTAGGTGGAACCTCATATCATAATGCATTATTCTCTATCTGGTATATTAGAAGGGTTTATATAGTTATACCTACAATCTCAGTAGACACCAAGGTAATTCACTCATCTCCGACGCCCCTATGTTTTCTACCCGTGACTTCATACTTTGTGAGGCCTCCCTCCCCATTCTACCGGTGTTCTTCCTTGGTCAAGCGCACATCACCCCGGTCGTAGTTTGTTGGAAATAATCATCAAAGGCATGATCCGTCGTAATCTTTATAGAAGCATCCTTCCTATTATGCACGCAAGGAAGAAATAAGTGACACGATAGCTTTGTGCTTCATACTGCAAATCATCTAACTTTCCTTGACCCAATAATCCAAAAAGCAACATAACTATTTGAAATCCAAATATTTAAACGAGGACATCAGTAGCACAGACAGAGCTGGAAAGACAACAAACTCCAAATAGCCGTTAGGAGGGGTAGCCGTCAATATCAGCAATAGCTTCCCGGACCATTCTTTGGATATCGCCCATATTTTGTTGAATCTTATTATACCGATTCCGAACAATGCTGACAAATTCCGGATCGCAATATTGGAATCTATTCCTGGCACCTCCCATTTGATGCTTATATTCCTCACATAATATCTGACTGTGGAGTTTCCAGCCCTTTGGGCTCCATGTTTTGCGCTCTTCTTCCGACATGGAGCCGCCCACGTAAGCTCGGAATATACGCAACTGTTCAAGTAGATCCGTTTTTGCTTTCTCGGCTTGTCCGAGCCAATACAGAACGTCTCCCATGACGGGATCGTGGGCAAGGACGGCATCCTTCCATTCATTACGGGCTGGCGAGGCGTTTGTTTCCGGCATCTTGGACACTCAAAATTCTTGATGAGGCAGTGGAGTTTGGGTGATCAGAGGTAAAGAAAAGAGAGTAAGGAAACTGGCACTCCATTGTAAATTGGAAGAATATGAGGAAAGGAGGTTTTCTTATACGAACACAAGCGTGGGCTGACCTGCCGCAGGCCGAAATCACTAGATAAACAAAGAGACTCTCCTCAACCCCTCCCTTCGCAGACATGAGCGGCGGTCTCGGGAATTTTATCAACTCTCAGAACTGAAAATCATCGACCAATCAAGCCAGGACCTTTCCTCGGATGCTTATGCAAACAAAGATTCAAGGGTTCAGAACCAGATGCAAAGTACTCTTTGTTCCAAGTTCTTTATGCCGCCTCACAAAAATGGGTCTATAGACTACGGGATTAAGTCTTTGTGGTAAGAAGAATTTCCAATCATTTTTTCAAAGCGTGAGATATCAAGATTAATGCCTGGGTATAGCTTTTGCATTACCTTCTTACTCCGGTGGCCCCAGCTCAAAAGTGAACTGCTTCGAAACAGGTGACACCTTCCAGCGTGCAAAGAGTTGTGCATTCTCCACCAGAATCCGCCTCAACATGTTCCCCCTCTCCTCTGCACCAGGCCACGCACCCTGCCATTCGCGTACATACGGTTCCATGATCCTCAAGGCCTCCCTGGCCCACATCCCTGCCCTCTCCTTGCCAATCCTCCCCTTCTGCACCATTCGCCTCTCCAGCTCCTCCAGGAACCGCTCCCTCTCTTGGCCATCCTTCACCGCAGCCTGCATGACTGCTAGTAGTATATGTGACCGGATTGACAAGTCCAACTCATCCATCTCGATTCCTTGGAGTCCTAATCCAACCGTCTCCTCCACCGCGACAGCGGCTAGGAACTCTACCTCCTCCTCACTTCCGACCTCTTCTTCCCACCCTCTCCACCACGCCTGCACTCCAATCCCTCCATCCGGCAACCCACACCATATCACCTGCTCCGACTGACCATCTCCCTCAGCAGCCTCTTCCCCCGATACCTGTGCGAGGTACTCTGCTTCCGACCAATGTATATCATACCTTCCCTGCGCGACCGATATTCCAAAGCTATGATGCCCCCACGCTCCCCGAGGAGCTCCGTTAGCCATGCGAGATGGAGATAGATCAGGAGTAAAATAGTCAAGCCAGAAGCGCGCATGTGATTCGGAATAGGGCGGTGCGCTAGAGCAAGCCGTGTGCAGGCGTGTCATAGTTGCCTCCAGCGTGCTGAGGGCTACTGCAGTAAGAGCCGCAAATGGCAGAAAGGGCTGCCTATCGCGTGTGCGCCCAACAGTGGCAGCCCAGCGGGGGAGTTTCAGGACACATCCGGATACCGGACTGTGGCGCGGCTGGCCTAGCGGGGAGGAGGAGTCTGGGAGATCCTGGAGGTCGGGCAGGCGGTAGAAGCGCGCTGTGGTGCGCTGGGTGAGGAAACGGTAAGAGTAGTAGGAGCGCCAGGCGGAGGAGTGCAGGAGGGCTTTGTGGGTTGTGTACAAGGCAGGGAAATCAGGGAAGGAGGGGAATTCATCTTCCAGTTGCGAGGTATAGCGGTAGATGGCTGCTGCTAGCTGTGCGAGGTAGAATATATCCAGGGAACTGTTATTTGTTATTATTACTGTGCTATTAGGGATTATCAAAGTATAAAATAGCTTACCGATTGAAGCGTAAATCGCCCTCACCAAAGGACAAGCCATGCGCGTGTAGCTTCTCCACAACATCGAACACTCCATTGCCGTCCCACAGCCCCTCGTTTAGATAGATGAATGCGATCCGCAAGACATCCTCATGGCAGCTCACAGGCACGATGCCGCCTTCAACATTAGCCAGGAATTCTTCAGCGCTCATTGTAGCGCGTGCAGCAATAACAAAGCACTAGTAATTGAGGAAGAGAATATGGATTTCAGACAAGTCGGGATGGACAGGGATCGGGATGTGTACTTGGAGTAAGATCGAACTCGCTGGTGATGTTTTTTTTTTTTCGTTTGCAGAATATCTTCAGCAACATGTGCTTTCAAAATCTTTTCCCAGTAATTAATAGGGGCTACAACCAGATCTTCTTCGGTCACTCTACCTAATAACCTGCGGTTGAGTAGTTATAAGCTTCCATACAATTGCTGTGCAGAAGATTGTTGACGAGTTGCCGGTTCAAAGGACCTCGGGATGCGTTGTTTGTTTTGTTTGTATGGTGCCCTCTGGAAATTTTAGGATTTTGTTCCCGGCGCTTGTACATTACATACAGGTACATATCATAAACATCTATGTACTGTAGGAAGGCAATAAAAGGCAGCACTGTAACAGATCTTATTGTCGCAAGGACTTCCTCCACAAGAAGGCAGATGACAGGGCCCCAACTGCAGCAACACCTGTGATGACTTCCCAAGTCCCTTGTAAAGCCAGAGCGGCAGCATCCTTTACAGCTTCCCGCTGATTTGCTGACATCTTCACTTGATCCATCAAAATAATATAACCTTTAGCCGAATTGATCAGCTCACGATTCAATCCCGCCAGATGAAGCTCGCGACCAAAAAGGCTCAAAAATATCAGACCGCCAACAGGAATCGCTACTGCCATTCCCCAGGTCCTTAGGTAATTAGAAATGATGATGGGCATAGTCGAGAGAGCAGCTCCCTCTTTCTTCGGAATACCCTGTATCCGAATGTTATAACTTGAAAGGAGTAAACCGTGACCTAACCCGACCGAGAAGAATAGGAAGACCCAGCCAATAGTTGGCGTTGCACCATCTAGGAGAATAGAGCACCCAGAGGCAAGAACAGTAAGAACCCAACCACCAGAGATAATCCATTTGGCACATTGAGACTCTCTTGCCAGAACAACTCCTACCACTGCAGCGGGTACAGTAGCGAGACCGGTGATCGCCAGTAAAGTTATGGCGGCGAGAGAAGTAGATAAGTATTTTGTCGAGATGAAAAACAACGGGAAAAACTGCAACTGGCAGAATATCTATACAAAAAATCAACACAGTCCATAAGAACAGAGAAAAGAAAATATTTGAAGAAAATATACTCACCACAAAACCATGACAGAAACACCCCACATATGTCATAGTGGTAGCCGGGTTTGCGAATACACGAGGTCCAAACTGAGGATGTAGGGCCCAATTTGACTCGTAGAATACCAGAGCAATGAGAACACACACACCGGCTGCAATAGGCACCAAAGTCTGCCACTGGGTCCAGTTGTAGGAGATGCCACCCCAACTGAGGCCAACAAGGATCCCTCCCAATCCCAGGAATGCCATCGTCGCCCCAGACCAATCCAAGATGCGCAGTTTGCGAAGCGGTATATTCTTCGATACACGCAAGTCAACCGCGAATGGGATAACAAGCATACCCAACGCACAGAATATAAAGTTGAAGTAGAAAGCCCATGTCCAGTCTGCATAGTCGATAAAGAGGCCTCCGACGATTGGTCCGACCATGATACCGAGAAGTCGAGTGAGGAGAATGTAGCACGAATATCTCGAGTGAATGTGTTCGGGGGTTGACTCGGTCATTATCACGAAACAGAGACTCATCGCACCGCCCCCACCAATTCCTTGTATCAGACGACCGACGGTTAGTTCCACTAGGCTCATGGATCCGCTGCTGATTCCAGTGCCAATGGTCGTGAGCACAACGGCGATGATCCAAACCGCGCCATGGCTAAAAACGTCGCACATCATCGTGAAAAATAGTTGGCTGGCAGCGTTCAGGACAAGGTATGCTGTATTGACCCATAGAACGCTAACGAATGGATCATCGAATGTGTTTGCAAGGTCCTTTCCCGGATATCAGCTAGAGCTAAAAGAAAGCTATCGCCAGGATGTACTTACCGGCAGCATGGGAATTAACACGGTGGCATCGAACGCATCCATCATCGCTAGTATCACGATGCAAATGAAAACAAGCCAATCGCGTACACCGGGTCGCCATTGTTCCTCGTCTGTGGATGTTTCGTTCTCAAAGAGTTGAAGGGTGCTCTCTTGTGCCGGGTTGGACTTCACGTCGTCGACACTTTGCACGCTTGCGTAAGCATCCAAGGCTGATTTGGACTCATCGCCAAAATATTGTTGTATTATTTCCGGACTTCCCATTTGCGAATATTCGTGGAGTAAACCGCTTGCTGTAAGAATGCTACTGAAGGCTTGGCGAGTGATTTATCGGTGCGGAGAAGGTTAGTACTATGGGCGGGTGATAAGTTGGAAAGTGTCGCAGGGCCATCGTCAATTAATGAAAAGGACTTTCTTTTTTCTTTAAGGAGTTCCACTTCCGCGAAACTTGGCTTAAACGAAGGGTGCATTGGGATACCGCGGTCCTGGAAAGGAGTCCCGTGCTGGTTCGAATTCCTTAGATCCAAGGGATGACCCCCAGAGGGAGGGGAGGGTTACAACAAGGGATTTTCGGTATACCCTCGGCATCACAAGGGGCAGAAATAATACATACGCGATTTTTACTCCCTCCGTACTGCAACTTGAAAAGCACAAGAGAAAAATATGAGTTGGATTAAATGACGCCGGAATAGAGAACAAAGGTTCTGTTGTTGTTCAGCCCATCGAATGTGGAGAGTTTTGGTTTTGATACCATGGCAACTGGTTCGAAATCAATCAGTCACGGTATCTGTTGAGTTCGATGATGAGTATGTTGTATCAAGTTTTCGACTGAATATAAAATCAAGGGAAAATATCCCTCTTGGGTTTGCGGGGATGGCGGACTGTGATGTTAGACCAAATAAAGTTTAAGATTGGAAGTTCTGCATCAAGGGATAGCTGGAATGCTATGATGTGAATACCAGATCCTATTCGCTTGGGATCTGAGAGACGTTGAGTCCAATATTTTCTAGCAGTAATGCCGACCGACAGTCGAAAAATATCACTAAAAAATCGATTATGACTTTGGAAGTTCCAAATTGCCAAATCTCAGATGAACTATCATGAGGATAGATAAGAAGAACCGACCAGTCAGATCCAGTCGCTATATTTAAATAACCATCAGCCCGTTAAGAGCCCAAAATCAAAGTCGTCTTTGAAAACACCTGGTATATCGATCCGGTGAATGTCAAGTTTGAGGTCATCTATCATGTCCGAGTACACAGTCTCAACCGTCTCACTTTCGACAATGTAGCATCTGACTGGTAGAAAATTCCTTATATGCTGTTGAAACCTCCTGAGAAAGTTCATGTGAAGCTGTTCTCATCTTTTCCGCTGGCTTTTCTCATCCTGCAATCGTATCTCTTCTCCTCGCTGGGGTATTGATAAGCTGTCTCTGTCACGGCTGTTGTGTCCCAACCCATTAAATTACCTGATTCTCAGGTCCAAGGGATCGCATATGGCATAAACCAAGGATCATGCTGGTCCCTTCAATCATCTTCCCGGATTTGTATTCGCTGAATCGACAAAATGTTATTCCAATGACAACGGTTCTTTTTGCTTAGTCGGGCTGTCCAGTAACTAGGAAATACTGCTCCAGGGCCTAGTTGGGATAGTCGGAGGGCTTTTCTGGGGTAATTTTGCTGATCCATTCTTCATGCATCTGCTTTTCTAACTCCACAATGTGATCGGGAACCCGATCGCACTTCCCAGCTTGCAGGGCAGCCTTCATTGATAAAAATCCCCTGTCAGAGAATTGGCTTCTTCAATCTGTGAATCATAGCGTGTCAACTGACAACGGGCGAAACCAAAAGTAGTTCTAATTTGCATATGAAAATATCTCTAACTTTCAAGTTGGAAAAGAACCTCAGAAGATGATATAAATATATCTTGCCCTCACGTTTCGCTTGCCAGCTTCCTTATTAGTTCTAGCCCAAACTTTAGTCCAAACTAGGTCCTTTGGAAGGATGCACTAACTAAGTTATCCTGAGACTGATTGATAGGTCAGTAAGATGCAGGGCATCAGTGTCACCCCAAGAAAAGAAAACGGCCAGCATAAGCTGACATCGAATGATAGGCGAAAAAGCGAAGATCGGATGATCGTACAGAGTTTCCTTTTTCGGCCCCAAATCAGCCCCATCGCAGTGTCCACAGCTTTTAGCTGCGGTCAACGTCCGATAGAACAGCATGATGTCGTGATCTTGCCTCAATTTACTACCGCAGATTCAAAATAAGCGGGCTTCATTTCTCGGGCATCTTTCGGGAATCTCGGAAAACCCGGGCCCACAACTCCGGAGGGCTCCCTTGAATCATGGCCCCCATAAATAGTGGGCTTCAGGGTCCACACCTACGTCGCCTCGCCATGGTCTCGTGCTGAAGCAAGGATCTACTCATCTTACGTAGTGGGCAAGATTTCGAAAATTGAAAGAACTGCTACTGCTGAAATATCACACTGTCAGTCACGGTACTATGAAGTGAGCACGATGACCGATTTCTGGGAGTATATTTATTTATGGCCATGATGCATTACCAATTCAGTCTGTCAGGAAATCGCTGATCAATGACATGATTCAAGTTGTTCTGATTGAAATATGACTACAAAAACCAACAGCATATATTTAGAGCTTTGAAACGAGACTAGCGAGATAATAGCAGCTTTAAACTTCGTCAAAGGTCTCCACAAGGGCTCAAAGGTACCGGGGTCATTAAATGGGATGGGGGCCATTTAGTTCTTGGCGCTTACCATGGAGTATTGGAGGACCAGAAGGGGACAGATCCGTTAAATGCCAAAATAGCCCATCCTAGTCTTTCAGTCGCATAGTCTTGACTTTCCAATTAATATCGTAGTAATATGCAGCAAGAAAAGAAAACCCGCCACAAGCCCATCAAGTCGTGTCTCGAGTGTAATCGGAGAAAGCAGAAGGTACTAAACAGCGGTCCGCGATACTTCTTCTGAATTCTTGTGAAACCATCCATGACACATCACGCATTGCTGACCATTTCTTAGTGTAATCGCCAAAAGCCATGTAATCACTGCCAGGGCCGCGGAGTAGAGCACCTCTGTGTCTATTCCTCCACCCCCTCGCAAAGAAGTCACAGCAGAGGTCGCAGCAGAAAGCCAAGAAGACGAAAATCGAGTCCTCAAATTGAAGCTGGAGAGGAGCAACGAAGCCCTACGACAACTTCCTCATATGAGTCCGACTCTAATGAGCCGGCGATGGATGGACTAGAAGCTTTGAGGTAGGTGTTGCTGAGTGGTATCGAAGTAGCAGCCGAGCAATTGCACAAAATTCCCATGTTCGCAAGCACCCATATTGGGGGAGGTAGAGGAGTTGGTATATTGACACAGTTTCGCTGATAAAAAGTATCACAGGAACTTCCCGCTCATGACAGCGGCAAAAAGTAACATGCCTGCTTCGCGATCGCGATCAAGGCTTCGTCAAACCTGGCCAGAGCGACCAGTAGCTGATTTTTTGGTCTCAATGTTTTTGCAGGAGATCAACCGAGCCTACGAAATGATCTATCCTCCCTCTTTTCACTCAAAATATAATGAATGGTGGACTCTACAAGAGAACTTGGACGGCATTTTGGAAGGTGGTATTTCCGACCAGGATGTCGATTTCGGGTTGCTTATTTTAAGAATTTGTCTACTAAGTGTTCAATGCCTCCCACATTCAAGATACCCAACTTCTGGAATTTTGGAAGTCAGCCTCGACCACCTCGAAGAGTGGTTTTACTCCTTGGCAAACGAAATCGAGAAAACGCAATCATCTGAAAGAAAGCCGACTCTGGTCACCGTCCAGCACCGATTTTATCATGTGTGCTATCTAAGGAACTATGGGAGGATCCGGGAATGCTGGGCCGCTTTAAGCGTCACTGTCAAAGACGCACATGAAATGGGACTGCATCAAAAAGACCCCGGGGTCCCTCTCAGTGATTTGAGCATGGAGCTTCGTAGACGGGCATTTTGGAATTTGTATGTCATTGATCGGTGAGTGATAGGTCAATTAATTGAAGCCTCTTGAAAGAAAGAGAAAACGTTCACTATCTGACACTTCGAAGCTTCATGTGCACCTTTTTCGGTTATTGGCCTCTCATTCCCGAAGGCTATTTCGATATCGACCTTCCACACGACAGTTTACGCACCATCACGATTAGGCCATATATTCTCACATCATTTACTGATCGCATTTTCTATATTAAGGTGGCTCGATATCTGACAGCATTCACGAGTCCCCCATCCTGGACGACCGATCAGTATGACCCGGTCGTAGTCTCCGAATTCGCACAGAGATTCAAAGAAGTAGTAGTTGACCAGCTACCACCTGCATATTGGCTTGAAAATCCAGACATCAGGTGGGACACAGCGGAGCCGGCACTGCTTCCCAAGAGAGAGACTCTTCATTTGTTTATTTACAGCGCTAAGGCTTCTCTTTACCGAGCCTTTGCAGACCCCTGCAATAATCTACATTATGGCAGCAACACCCGGAGCAGATACGGCACCGATCTACTAGCTCTGTCTCATCGACGGACCTTGATGGATATTGCCTGCAAAGTGATATCATCAATCAGCAGACTATATGTTTTAACCGGCGATGATGAGGGCGGCACATGTGAGCAGATGTTTCTGTTCCCGATCCTTCTTGTCGAGGCGTTGGCCTGTCTGGGGGTATGCTTGCTGTCTATACAAAGTGATACGAGGCGGCTATCGAATGCAGGCATTCGATTCAGTCCAGATTCCGATTTGCGGTATAGCTATGCTACGTTCTTCGATGCCTTTGGCCTCTTGTCGAGGCAGGCGCCACAGTATGGAATCGCAAAAAGAGGACTAAGTATTCTGGAAGGCCTCCATGAGACACTGCGTTCTTTGCCTGGCAGTCCCAGTCTATTCCGCATAGAAGATTATCGCAATGCAGCTGCAGGGCGTGAGACGCATGCTGCGGGATGCTTTCACCTCGAGCAAGCTCTGATGACCATGCATCGCCACGGCAGTGGGGAGCTGCCAGGACGCGTGTTTTTCCCTTTGCCTGAATGGCTACCTTCCTTCTTTGACTCGCCAGGGCGGTGCTGGCTATTCCGCGATCAGTCGGCATTCGCTGACTTGCTCAAGTGAAGGATAAGTTCCCTAGGTTGATTTGTTGGTTGCCGTGGGGTTTTAAAAATAAAGAAAAACAGGGTTTGGAGAGTGGAATTTGTGGGTACATTGCATAGGTAAATACAAGGCCTTGTTTGACCCATATCGATTGGATGAGAAAAATCGGGTTGTCAGAAGAGACAGGCGAAGTCGGCAATCGGCTGGTGATGTCTTGGATGTAAAGCCACCACAACACGATGAATGGTTCAAACGAATCCTAATTCTAATATACTGCCAGGCCGCGCAATCTAACAGCCCAAGGTCTGCATGATTGGAAGGAAAATCTGCGGCTAAATGGAAAATCGGTTTAGACCGCCATGGCTCCCAAGGTCAACCATTAGAAAACGGTTGTGGGTGCTGCAAGTGAGACGGGGGCGTGCAGATCGCTTGCTTCTTAGGGCATCGTGCACGGTAGTTGCCTGGAGAAGATTTCCTTGGCTCACATCACACCATTGGGTTTCGTGGAGCTGTAGAGAAGTAAAGAATAGAATTGTTGGAAAAGCCGGTTTGGATTGCCCTAGATATAAACTAGCTTGGAGGTACTTGATCTCGCGAGACAGAATGAGGCAGAGATAAGGCATAAATTCTGCCTCAGGCATATAGTCGCTAATTTTAATTTCTGACTCGCACGTGGGGAGCATTCTCCAAGTATTAGAGGGAATGCGAAGGGCAACTTCAACTTCAACCACATTGACAGATACATCCACCTCTATGTGTTTAGAATACAATTTTAGTTATAACCGATCAAAATGCATGTTCATATCATCTAGTATCACTTTATTACTATAATGTCACGGTTACCTGTGCGACCGATCATCGACGTCATGCGGGCCGCAGAAGGAAAAAAGCCAAGACTGAACCCGGTTTGATGGGAGTCTTGCATTTCTAGCCTTATCGCCTCTTCCCCTCTCCCTTAGAAACCTTACTGGTTTTTTGACGTCTGTCATTCCGAGCTTTTATTCTTATTCTCCTCTATTTCTTTCCAGTCTTCCCCCACCTGCAAGAATTGGGAGCGGTGGACGGAAAAAGGAAAAGAAAAAGGAGGCGGATCTTCAGAAACTCCCTCTCGGCCTTGATATCATCAACAATACCGACTGTACATTCCAATTGATTCTTCCCATGGCCTTCGCATTGCATCTTCCCAGGTCGTCTCAAGTCCTCGCTTGATCCCCGCCAGTGGTTACCCGGTTATTGACCGGCAAGCGAGTGGACGATGCGCCCCGGACTGGACAAACCGGGCGCGTTGCCGCTCTTGATAGTGGTGATCTTTTCGCTGCTGACCTTGGCGCCTTCATTATCAAGTATCTACAACCTCAAACTGGCCGACTTCACATATAACCCCCACGGAGCTCGACGTACGTGCATTGGCATTGACTTGGATCTTCCCGAGTCGCGAGCTAACGTGGGCTCCTCAAATCCAGAAGTGCCACTCATCAACGAACCCGTCGCCGAATTTCCCCCGGACACAGGTCCGATCGATCATCGACCGTCATGGATCACCGCAGCGCAGTATCGACCGCGTGCGAATCGTTTGTCGCGTTCTTCGCGCTCCGGAAACAACCCGCCGACCATCCCGGGTGAGCTCGCATCCGTCGAGAACCAAAGTCGATTGTCCTATACCACGGCGGAATCATCGTCCATGTTTAGCCGACGAGCCCGTGCTTTCCGGACCTATTTCATCCAACAATTAGACGACTACCAATTCTTCACCCCCTTTTCGAACCGAAGCTTCTCCGCCTCAACCGCTCACATCAACCCTACTCTACCTGTCTCCCTTTCTAATCCCTCCCCACGACCGACCTCTATTGACGAACCCTCCTCCGAAAATAAACCACAACTACATAATGAGTCCATCTCATCATCTAAAGCACCGGCAAGCTGGCTGAGACTGCAGCTCTCGCCATTGTCCGGCATGTGGCAGCAGGCCTGCCGCGCTACAATCGACATTTTGACAATCGGACCCGAGTCCCAAGACGCAGCTACCACCGAATATTGGAAGTCGTACTGCGACTACGTCGAGTCTCTTGTACTCCGCGACCAACGGAATCCCAATCACACAGCAATGATTTCCCAGCCGCAAGATCCACACGAAGCACGGACCAACGGCACTTCAACTTCAAGCACACCAGCACATGTACCAAAACCAGCCGCATTATCTCATGACGAGACGACCGATGCTGCCGTTCGAACATCGCCCGAACTAAAGGGTAGTTGTATGGCAATTGTGATCGGCTTAGTTGTGGGAATCATGTGGTTTTAGGCGACTATTACCTTAAGGTATGGGAGATACTCTACTCTCCACCTCCCATCGCAGTTCGCGCGTTGCCGATGATTGGACTGAAAAACATGTCACTTATGCCTTCTCATGTCTATAATGAGTTTCATTTCTTGTCTTATCTGGATGGATATGCATTTGATAGGATCTAGTATGGATGGCTCTGGTTTAGCCTCCAGTGGATTTAATGACAGGTACATTTTGTATAATCTATTTCTTAATTCGAAAGAAAAAGAGCGGGAAAAAAAATGAAATAAAATTCAATACCAAGCCCTTCCTTCGAACCCCGTGCGCCGTAAAAGATTTATCACAAGAATAGCACAAAAGAAAACCAAATAGTCTACCAATACCAGCCTAAGCTCGACAAGTCTCTTCCATCGGCCGTGGCTCCCAATGGGTCAAAGGAACCTGCGTAGAATCACGATCGCCCTGAAGAGAGCGATCAAAAGCACCCGCCTTCGCCAATTTCCGAGCATTCTTGATAAGTTTGCCCGGATGAAAGATAATCAAAACCAGCAAAGCCAAAAACATAAGAAACGCATCAAAGACATAAATGTACGCCTCCTTAGTATTAACATCAGTCGTACGAGCCGCCCCAAACTGAATAGTTCTCACCAAATTCCTCACCATCATCGCCAAACAAGCCACATACATCGCCCACATATACGGCGCCCATTTCAGCTCCGGATTGAGAAGTAGGATCGGGGTTGGAGTACTCTTCAACCTCCGATGAAAGGTGACAGCAATCAGCACGAAGAAAGCAAAGACGATCAGCGAGAATATGAGACCGGCTAGAACGACTTTCTTGCCGATGTTCATTATTTTCGCGTCGCCGGTGACTTGGACGCCTGCGCCGCCGAGCTGGGTACAGAAGCAGAGGATGTCATTTAGGACGAAGACGAAGGTTAACCATTTTGTTCGCATGCTGGAGAGGTGTTCTGCTTCGAAGGAGCGGATTATTCGGCCAAGGACCATGTAGACTGTTGCGGCTATGAGGGGCGGGGCGCAGAGGATGAGCATTTCTTGGAGAGCCCAGGAGCTGATTTCGAAGCGGGATTCGTGGGACCAGGCGCGGCCGTAGTAGCCGAATGTTTCGCCTTGGTTCTAGTTAGATGGATGTGTTGCATGATGGAGATTGGTTTTGTGATTGGGGATGGGGAGGGGGAGTGAACGGACATATTCCTCCTAGTATTAGGGGGATGAAGTATACGGCGCGGAAGGGAATTGTTAGGATTATGTGAACGAGAGTCGCGATGCCGAATAGTGCCATGAAGGCGTATCCGGCTGTTGCTGAGGGTGTATATGGGTAGAACTCGACGGTGGGAGCGGAGCCGTTTACGCCGGGGTGAAAAACGATATCCATGGCGAAAGGTGAGAGTGAAGACTGAAAGATGAAAGATAGATTTGGGAACTTATCATCTGAGAGTTAGGAACTGGCTATATTTATGATCAAGGCCGATCTATCGTCCTTTTTGTCGTCTTGATACTCGTTGCCCGATTAGGAAATATCAGAACGAATACGCGTGGAGACAGTGGAGCTCGGCGATGCTTGACCCGCTGTGTTCTCCTCCTTTGCGTGAAATTATCCACGGGATCCCTGTATCTTCAGTTAGCAATAGGCAGATATATGCCTATTTTTAGGAGTCTGGATCTTTGAACCTGGGGTGAAAATAATAAGCTCCACGCGCGAAAAAAACTCAAAAAACCTAATTTGAGCTGTATCCATACGCTATCATCCCTTCACACATTTTGAGTCAACCCTCCTTCGTCATCTAAATTTTCACTGGTTTAAAATAGAAATGAGTTCTGGTTCTGGTCGAGAGTCTGCCATGAGGATATCTGTATTCAGCAAGATCTACACCATGTACATGAATAGGTTTCTTAGGTTCTCATGTGTGACAATGTCCACTTGCTTTCAGACACTGATACAATTAAATTTATAACTAAATATTTCCGCCTCCGGGTAAGCCCTTCTACTAAGATTCACAATCTCGCACCCTCCGCAAAGGCCACTCAATCCACGGCCTATACTCAGATCGCAAAAATCTCTCAACCCCCGACAGGACATGCTCAGCCCAACCCTTCATAAACCAAGCCGTATCCATATACCGAAACATCACAGCCCAGTACGCAAGGACCACCAGAGCGCGAGACTCCTTCTCTTCCAGTAAACGGATAAACTGTTCAGGTAAACGATAGAGCCAGCCGATCAATAAATCCATGAAAGCGATGCCGGCCTGCTGAGCCGATCTTCGTTCGTAAACTTTATTCATGATATCGTATAGGTCGTCTAGGACGGAGATGTATAACGGAAGATCTGATTCGGAGGTTATCTCTTGCTCGACCAGGCGCTGGACAGCTTGTGTGTGGACCATATGTTCGTGTAGTTCGAGGCGAATTGCTGGAGTCATTTCCGGTAAAGGCTCGCTCGGTTCTGGCTTGAGGATCCCGCTGAATACTTCCTCGTGATACGTTCCCACGGTCAGTTTGACGCCCTGCATGAGGACGAGCCACTCGGCCGGACCTGAGTCGCTGAAGATCAGGTATTCGCCGGGTCGGGGTCCTCGACCGAAATATATGAAGACGATGAGTACTGCGGACATGTAGATCTTTTGACAGTTTTCTGCGCTGAGATCTTGGAGGCAGAGGACGTTTGTGACTGTGCGCACGCCGAAGGTGAAATGGTCGTCGGCTTGTTGGAGGTATTTCGTTTGCTCTTCTGGTCGTTCATAGGCTAGATGGAGAGCGGAGAGGGCGAGGATTAGGTGGAGGATTGAAGGGAATTCGATGCCCCATTGCACTAGGTGGTATTGCCAAATATTGTGGGGGTCGCTGATTGCCATTGTTTGGGATGTGGATATAGACCAGTGGTGGAAAAGATTTAGATCGGGGATGGATATCGTACTTTGCGGGGGGTCTTTGAGGATATCACATTGTATTCCGGTGGAGTGAGTGCTGGTGTTGGTGCTGGTGCTATTGGAAGGTGAACTTCGGGGCTGCCGTTGCGTGTTTGAGACTCTGAAGGTTTGTTTCAGCCCGCCTGTTGAGAAGTGCTGTGGCCGGAATCGACGTGGGGGTTGCTTAATTGGTACTTCTGAATCGTCTGGTGCCGACGATTCTGTATTGGGCGTTGCGACGGTGGTGAATGTGCATTCGATATTATGGTTGGAACAGTTGGAGCAGCTAGGTCGTTTCTCATCACACTGGAATGGGTTCAGGTTAGCTTGGTCGTCGTATAGATCCGAAACTATGCTGTTCCATCGTTTTGCTCGGAAGCACAGTAAAGAACGTAGCATATACAATTTCATCGTGGAATGATGAAAGAAGGTCAAGTGCAGGGCAGGAAGCTGGCGGAAAGACGTACCTTGATGCGCCGTCGCTTGCAGTTAGCGCAGCCTGAGCGCGACTTCCGATGTGTCCGTCGAGGCCGGATAGTCTTCTGATCACCCGAGGGATCCATTTCGATTATCCTGCACAGGATGCGTATTCGTTCTTCGAGTTCCCCTTTATGACGTCCAAGTCGCACGCCCCCACTCCAGGCTGCCCAGATTTAGACTGGCTCAAGAGATTAGACTATTTTCACTTCTGGCTAGATCTGCAATTAATGTGAAGATCTATCCCTCCGGTGTTTCTTCTCAGGCATCGAGATATTCGGTGGAGAGAGGGGGTTACGAATACGCAGAAATTTCCGGATTAGGACGGGCTCCACCAGGTGATTCTGCAGGGACGAGCCAATGATGAATTATATGATTATATTATATTATATTGATAAACTGGGATAGTTTATTCTGGCAACACAGAGATAATGTAAGCTATCTTAATTCCTTAATTCAACCACATTTGGTTGGTATACTTGCTACTTGCGAATCTAAAATGGTCTACACTGTTGAAGGAGGGAACATTGTGGAATAATTTTCACATCGATTGGCATCAATCTTCGATAATAATAAGATGAGGAGATACAGAACATAGCATCATATATGGGAGTGGGATTTTGAAGTCCGCATCAATCAACAATTTACAGACGGGCGGGACGACCAGAGATAGTCGAGCCGTAGACAACATCAAAGCGGTCCAGGTTCATGACCTTATCCCAGGCAGCAACGAAGTCACGAACGAACTTGGACTGGCCGTCGTGGCTACCGTACAGCTCGGACAGCGCGCGCAGCTCGGCGTGGTGACCGAAGATGAGGTCATTGCGAGAAGCGGTCCACTTCTTGGCACCGGTCTTGCGGTCGACACCCTCGAAGGTGTCGTCGTTGGCGTTGACGGACTTCCACTCGGTGCCCATGTCGAGTAGGTTGACGAAGAAGTCGTTGGTCAACTGGCCAGGACGCTGGGTCAGGACACCCAGGTTGGAACGGTCCCAGTTGGCACCCAGGACACGCAGACCACCGACCAGGACGGTCATCTCGGGGGCGGTGAGGGTCAGCTGCTGGGCCTTGTCGACAAGCATGTGCTCGCTGCGCACACGGATGCTGGAGTGGCCATAGTTGCGGAAGCCGTCGTGAACGGGCTCCAACCAGCGGAAGGAGTCGACATCGGTCTCCTCCTGGGTGGCATCCATGCGGCCGGGGGTGAAGGGCACGGGGATACCGGCGGCCTTCTCCAGGGCGGCGTTACCAGCCAGAACGATCAGATCGGCCAGCGACACACGCTTGTTACCGGTCTGGGAGCTGTTGTAGCGGCGCTGCACATCCTCCAGGACGTTCAGGACCTCACGGAGCTGGGCCGGGTTGTTGACCTGCCAGTTGTTCTGGGGAGCGAGGCGGATACGGGCACCGTTGGCACCACCACGCTTGTCACCACCACGGAAGGTAGAGGCGGAGGCCCAGGCAGTGGAGATGAACTTGCTGGGCTCAACGCCGGAGGCGAGGATCTCGCGCTTCAGGTCGGCGACGTCCTCGACGTCGATGAGGGGGTGGTTGACGGCGGGGATGGGGTCCTCCCAGAGGAGAGTCTCCTGGGGAACCTCGGGGCCGAGCCAGCGGACACGAGGGCCCATATCACGGTGGAGCAGCTTGAACCAGGCACGCGAGAAGGCGTCGGCCAGCTGGTCGGGGTTGTTCAGGAAGCGACGGGAGATCTTCTCATAGGCGGGGTCGAAGCGCAGAGACAGATCGGTGGTCAGCATCTTGGGCTTGTGCTTCTTGCTGCCATCGTAGGCGTCGGGGATGATGTCGTCGGCATTCTTGGCGGTCCACTGGTTGGCACCGGCGGGAGACTTGGTCAGCTCCCAGTCGAACTTGAAGAGGTACTCGAGGAAGTTGTTGCTCCACTTGGTGGGAGTCTTGGTCCAAGTGACCTCAAGACCGGAGGTGATGGTGTCGGGACCCTTGCCAGAGTTGTGGGTGCTGTTCCAGCCGAAGCCTTGCGACTCGAGACCGGCGGCCTCCGGCTCCTTGCCGACTTTGTCAGCGGGACCGGCACCGTGAGTCTTACCGAAGGTGTGACCACCGGCGATGAGAGCAACGGTCTCCTCGTCGTTCATGGCCATACGGCCAAAGGTGACGCGAATATCGCGGGCAGCCGCGACGGGGTCGGGGTTGCCATCGGGGCCCTCCGGGTTGACATAAATGAGGCCCATGATGACGGCGGCGAGTGGGTCTTCGAGGTCGCGGGTGCGGATGTCGCTCTGCTTCTGCTCCTGCTCGGCGGTCTCCGGCTTGTAGCGAACATCGTTGGTGAACCACTCACGCTCGCCACCCCAGTAGACGGACTCATCAGCCTCCCAAACATCGGCACGGCCACCAGCGAAACCGAAGGTCTTCAGACCCATGGACTCGAGAGCGACGTTACCGGTGAGGAGCAGCAGATCAGCCCAGGAGATCTTGTCACCATACTTTTGCTTGATGGGCCAGAGCAGACGGCGGGCCTTGTCGAGCGAGACGTTGTCGGGCCAGCTGTTAAGAGGGGCAAACCGCTGCTGGCCCTGGCCGCCACCGCCACGACCATCGAAGACACGGTAGGTACCAGCACTGTGCCAGGCCATACGGATGAAGAGACCACCGTAGTGACCGAAATCAGCGGGCCACCAGTCTTGGGAGTCGGTCATCAGGTTGTGCAGATCCTTCTTGAGGGCATAGTAGTCGAGGCTCTTGAAGGCCTGAGCATAATCAAAATCCTTAGCGAGGGGATTGGTGGCCTCGGTGTGCTGACGCAGAATGTTCAGCTTGAGGTTCTCTGGCCACCAGTCACGGTTCCTGGTACCATGACCGGCGACATTGGCGGACCTGTTGTGGACCGGGCATTCACCCATGATTGCAATATACGGGGGGGTAAGTGAAGTATAGTGGGAGAGGAGGGAGAGGGGGAGGAGATGAAGAGAGAAGAGAAGAGAAAAAACAAGAAAAAAGAAAGATGAGTGGTCCCCGCACTTTTTAAGGGAAGCAACCACAATTTCGGGGGAAGCAACAACTGGTTTTGTCAGCCTTAACTGGCTAGACCGTTGGATTCCTAAGCCCTGCATTGTGATTGGCTCCCAGAATATTACAGAATGCGGGGAGCTCCCACGGCGAACCCCGTCAAGGCCAGACCAGGACTGACCTGCCCCGTTCTCCTCCGATTTCCCCTCTTGAGGGAGTCTAAGCCTGTGAATCTGACAAATATGACAAATGGCATCCTCTCGTCTTTTGATTCGATCACACGTGGGGAAGGTATATCCTCGAGGTACCGCTGGGAAGAGGTTATAACCAGGACTGCCCCGCAGGAGCTATGCCGGTACGATGAATACGATGGTTATGGTTATGCCTATAACAGTGGCCATATCCAGCAGTGGCCTGCCACTGCTGGTCCTCCCACTGTTCTGATGAAATGATCCACGGCATCCCATCTCCATCATATGATCCTGTTCGGCAGGTAACTCTTCTCCCCGGTTGCTGTGAAACATGGTCTGCTCTACTGGCATGACGTCAGTACAAACACTGCCATATACAACATATAACATACTCTAGTATACAGCATTGCAGCACATACAGGATAAACATTATCAACATCTACAGCTACAGCTACAGCAAATTCAACATATTCAACTATTATGGTGCAACAGCAGAAATTATGATTGTACAATCTCGCATATCCTGCACCTTTTAGGCAGTTCTTTCCGAGCGAATCCACTTGAGAATCACCACCCTAGTCAAACATACATACACCATATACACCATACACCGCATCTTCAGTCTTCCTCCACCTCCACTTCCCGATCTCTATCGCTGTCCCTGCCAGACGCAATGAACATTGCTGAAATCACTCCTGCCAACGAGCATCCCAGTGCTACCTGAAACGCCCCCTCCACAGCATGCATATAGCACTCCTCCGTGTCCCCACACGTCGGCCCCCCTTCCGAGCTCTGTCCCAGCCGACTGTAAAACACCGCACTGGCCGCTGACAGTCCCATCGTCGATCCTGTCGATCGGAACGCATACAGCGCTGAAGTTGCCGTGGCATGTTTCTCATGCGGAACTGCCTGCAACAATGCCAGAATCAACATTGTCAATGCCCCACCCATGCCAAAGCCCTTTAGGAACAGATATATCTCCGGTAGTACCCAGGGCGTCTCCAGGGAGATCCAGTAGAACCCCGCGGATGCTATTCCCAACAGCAGGGGCATCGTATAGCGGAAACCATCATATCTCCCCGTCACGCGAATCACTAACCCAACCAGAAACGATCCCACACCCGCGCCAATCGAGTCGGGAACCAGACGCACACCAATCTCACTGGTCGACTCCCCCAACTGTTTCATGTACAATGGGACATAAAAGGTAAGCGCGTAGAAAGCCATCGACATAAACCACGCCGTCAAACACGACGCGACGACCGTGCGCTGGCGGAACAGCGATAACGGGATAATCGGTTCCTGGGCCCACCGCGCCTCGATCCAGATGAAAGCAACCAACAGCGCCAATCCCAATGGCACGAAGAGGAGAAACTGACTCGAGACGATCTGCTGACTAGTCGAGACCACCTGCCCACCTTCATGATTCAGACCAAGCAATAGCAGAACCAGCGCGGAGACCAACGTAACCGCGCCCGCAAAATCCACCCGACGCAACAACTCGCCGAACCGCTTCGACGATATCCGCTCATCATCATAACCCGGTACAAATGTCGCAACGCCAATCGCAGACCCAATTGACACCGGCGCAATCCCCAGAAATGCCCATCGCCAGCCGACCGCGTCATTAATCGCACCCCCGATCACAGCCCCCAGCCCCATCCCCGTCGTATACACCACCGCACTGAACCCCTGCCATGTTCCGCGCCGACGCAGAGGGATATTATCCGACGCGATGAAAGTTGCGATGGAGATGCACCCGCCGCCGCCGATGCCGGTGACGACGCGCGCGCAGATGAGCGGGAATTTCGACCCCGCGATGCCGCAGGTTACATTGCCGATGCTGAAAAGTATGGCTGCGGCGCAGAAACTGGCGCGGCGCCCGAAGATGTCGCTTAGTTTGCCGCTTAGTGGTTGGGTGGCTGTCAGGCCGATTAGGTAGCCTGAGCCGAGCCAGGAGATGAGAGAGGGAGAGTGGAATTCATCGGCGATTGTGGCGGAGAGCGTGGAGGTTATGGTGCTGTCGGCTGCGGCGAGGAAGGTTGCTATCCAGGTGGAGATTATACCGGCTGCGATGGTGGAGGATACGCGATCGGGGTCGCTGGTGTCAGTGAGTAGGGGCATTGTTTCGGAGAGACATGGTGGTTGGTTGCGATGTCGCATTGTGAGTACTTATTGGGGGCGTGAGTATCCCTTGATGGAATGGAAGGGAAAGGGGGATTTCAGATGGGACTTGGATGGGCGATATGATGTATGATGGAATGCATTGGGAACGGTGGGTCCGAGCTGAGATGCAGAGTTCGTCCATCGATCGTTGCATTGCTCGGAGCCAATCATTGCTCTCCCTTGGCTGGTTGGAATAATGATTTGCATGGGTGGGGGCATCGCCTCGCAAGTTGGCAAAGGTATCGACTCGGAGGGAGATGAAGAGAGAAAGTGTACTTCACTGGCACCTGGCCATGCAACTACTATTAGTAGAACTGTCAGTGTTCAGGTTGTAAGTAGTACTAGCAGTAAATCCTGCAAATGGCAGTTGAACAGTAGTAGCGTAGCGGTATGTCGCGATATATATGATTCGAATCAATACCTGGAAAATGAAGATGTTCAACATGAAATTTAAGTTGTTGCTGAATGAATTGTGGTCTGCAATATCTAGTATGCTACCAGTAGCTTCCAACATCACTGGAACTGGAACGTCCCAAATCCAGCTTTACTCTGATCCTTCCTGACTTTCACCACTTCTGCCCATAGCGATACTCCAAGTGGACCAAATCTGGCCATACACGATCGATGATTGGTTACAAAACTTGATGACACCAGTCTAACCTATTTGAGCCGAGTTCGCTGTCTTCAAGAGGAATTTTGTCAGAAGTTTAATGATTAAGCTTGATCCGGATGACATGAATCTAGCCTTTTTAGTCCTTGCAGATTTGCAGGTGTCTTCTCGTGGCTAGAATAGAATATTCAGTATGGCCCTGATGACGCGAATCTAACCTCATCAGGTAACCTCATGGCTTGGGTGTTTATGTCTCTTCCCTCTACTCTTCGGACGGAGTTATCGTACTTCAAGTGATAAAAAACTATAAAAGACCCTATCGACCACTTTGAATCAATCATCAACCTCTTGGAAATTAAAATCAGCTTAGAAGCTTTCTCAATTGCTCCTTTCTCATCCGCATATACTTCAAAATGTCTGGCAAACAAATCCTTCGCTCAGAAGTTATTCTGGAGAAGTATGGGAAATCCCTTGCTGGGAAGACAGGTATAGTCATGAATTTCCTATAACCATCCGGAATAAACCATTTACAAAAATTCTCTCTCAGTCCTCATCACCGGCGTCTCCGAAGAATCCATCGCCGGAGAACTTGCCATTCAACTCTCCGCAGCCAACCCCAAGCTACTGATCCTCAGTGCCCGATCCGAATCCAAAGTCGCACCAGTAATTAAGAAAATACACACGACAAACCCCAATGTTGAAACACGCTTCCTCAACATGGACCTTTCAAGCCTGAGCGCCATCCGCAAAGCGGTCACGGAGGACCTCGCCGATATCTCGAAGATCGAGCACGTCGTTTGCGTGGCTGGTGTGATGATCTGTCCGTACGGAACAACAGAGGACGGATTTGAGACGCAGCTCGGAGTCAATTACCTCGCGAACTTCCTGCTGATAAAGCTTCTCTTGCCGAAGGTTGAGGCTGCTGGTCCGTCATCATCTGTTATCATTGTGTCTAGCTCTAGTCTTCGGCATGGAAAGATTCACTTTGACGATATTGGTTTTAGCGTTAGTGGAAGAGATATCCATCAAATGATATTGACTTGCTTTTTGGCTGACAGATAGACTACAGGAAGGCAAGACGTATGATGCTTACGTTGCCTACGGCCAGTCCAACGTTGCAAGGACAATGTTCGCCAAGAAACTGGCTGAGAAGTTGGAGGGCAAGGGGATTAGAGTGTTCAGCATTGATCCCGGTGGTATGTACATCCTGTTCAACCATGCGGCTCATATTGGCTGCTGACAATCTCAAAGCCGTTCAATCTGGACTTCAGAGACATTTCACGGAAGAGTTCCAAGGACAGGTTGACGAGATGATGAAGAGTGGCCGTACGTTTCACCACGCATGATTTAAGAGTTTTTGCTAATAGATGCAGATCTCATTGATTTGGACGGAACGAAATTCGATTTTCCCCCTTGGACTGGTCGCTCAGAGGGCGCGGCTAATATTATCACCGGCATGATTGATCCCACCATCACTGGTTAGTTGAACGTAGGCGCCGCATTGGAAACAGAGAAAGCTAATATGCCAAGTCACAGACTTTAACGGCGCCTATATCAGTCAGAACTCTGTTGCAAATGATGACCTGCACTCTCATATACGTGATGAAAGTAACTGGGCCCGTCTCTGGGAACTGAGCGAGGGCCTTGTTGGGGAGAAATATTGAGTGCGCTACTTAATGGAAGCCTTTTGTATAGGACATCGACCAGGCTGAAAGAGATATTTCTTATGTTTAGATATTAGATATCATGATGTTTCATTAGACATGGCATTATTTATTCTTCAGCTTCTTCAATCCGATGTGAATCAGACTCCGCTGGCAGTAATAACGGACGCTCCCCTCGTTTCTTACGCCAATAATTCGTCGACCGTATAAGATCATCGCAATCCTTAAGCAACCAGCTCCATTTCCTGAAAAACACTTCAGTAACTTCGTAAGCAGCCGGATCCCACGATTCCCCCCACACAAGCAGTCCAACTTCAGGCGATGACCCGCACATTCCATAGAAGTCACTGCAGATCTCATCCTCGTCGTAGACGTCCATTTGGGACAGGAGCCTATTGCGGAGAGATTTGATCGGGATAATGTCGATCCATGGGTGGTGGATGATTTGTTTCTGGGAAGAACTTGGTTGCAGACTGGGTGGTAAGTGTAGGGTGAAGTGGTATGGACCGGATATATTGAACTCGGACGCGATATCTTCGCACAAGACTTCCATGGATAATCCCATCGTTGCGGCGTTTGTGACCATCGCTTGCATGATGTTGAATTGGGACACGGAGAGGAGGAGACTGGGTGAGTGGAGGTTTTTAATGGCGCCCATCGTGACTTTCATGCGTAATTGATTAAGATACTGTTCACGCAATGGCTGGGCAGACGTGCACAGATAATTCTTGCTTTCATCATCCAGGTCCTTGTCCTTGGATGATGGATTGTCGAGGGCTCGCAGGGGGCGGTTTGCCACCGCCTTGTTCTCTCGGCATGAGGAGCGCGCTTCATTTGTGTAAACGACCCATCGTTTGGGTTGGCCTGTTGCTTGTTTTTCTAGCGCCTTTCTCCTTCCTGCATTCGTCTCGAGTCAGTATTATAGTAGCAGGTTATCCGGGTGACGCACACCGGCTACTCACGGCTCGCTTGTTGGTTGAGGCGATTCTGAAGTCTGCGCCTTGAGACGGCATCTAGCTTTGTCAGATCAACGTCTGCCATTTTATTCTAGCGGGCGCACTGAAAGTATTTGCGAGGAGCTGTGATTCGTGAAAGGGAAAGCCTTGTTGGGAAGAAGCGAAGTCATGTCAGCCTCGCTGGCATTTAAGGACTTAACAAACTCTAAACGCCGCAGCCAGCCAGATCTTGCAGATTTACCGGCTGTGGGTCCCGAACCAGTATTTCGGTCACGTCTGTACCACTCATTTTTGATATTGGTGTGGCGTTGAACAGTAGAGGATCCACAAACCTACAACACTTCTAGCATTTCGTTTGGAAGACATGGTTATATTACCCTCCAAAATGAACTGCCCAAGCACGATGATGCATCGTCAGCCCCATCTCCTACCCCTCCATTGGGCGTTTGCGACTTGTGATTGGTGAGTGAGATGGCTAGGGCGTGGACATAGCCTCGCACCGCCCACCACCTAAATATAATCATCTTCCAACTTAATTCTGTTATATCTGCGTCACTGGTATTCATCGTGACTAACCGGCCGGGGAATCGGATACGAGGCAAGATGCGACCCAAAAGCCGGAACAGTTTTGCGATCGCAATCATCTGTGCCCTCCCCCTGGAAGCCGAGGCCGTCGAGGCTCTTTTCGACGAGCACTATGACTGGCTGGGCAAATACTACGGCAAACAAGAAGGCGATGCAAACACATATATTAATGGTAGAATTGGAAAGCACGACGTGGTCCTCTGCTACATGCCAGGAATGGGGAAAGGGAGTGCAGCAAGCGTCGCCTCCAGCCTACGGGTCAGCTATCTTAACATCAAGCTTGCTCTTGTTGTGGGCATCTGTGGCGGGGCTCCACGACCCTCGAAAGAGCAGGAAATCTTCCTCGGCGACGTAATTATCAGTGATACCGTGATTCAGTATGATTTTGGTCGACAGTACCCCGGTGAGTTCCAGAAAAAGACAGCCGTTAAGGATACGCTTGGGAGGCCGGATCGAGAGATTCTAACATTCTTAAATGAATTGAGGACGGCTGGGGCTCGGGCTGAGTTTTAATCTCAGACAGTAAAGCATCTCCATGAGATGCAACTGGCAGAGTCTAGATGGTACCCTCCGGGAATTGAAGATATCTTTTTTGATGCGTCTTACATTAATAAACACCACGAGGAGACTTCATGTCCTATGCGCTGCTGTTTAGATACAGATTCGGTTGAAGAAGTCTGCGATGATGCGATAGAGAAGAATTGTGACGATCTTGGATGTGCTTCGAGTGAGGCTATACGCTGTCGGAAGACATCTGAAGCTGACCAGATCGCTACCCAGATCGCTACGCATATTGGGACGGTCGCTTCCGCTGATACAGTGATGAAGTCTGGATACCACCGTGATGAACTCGTGAGAACGGAGAAGGTCATTGGATTCGAAATGGAGGGAGCTGGGGTGTGGTATGATGTTTCGTGCAATATCATTAAGGGGGTGTGTGACTATGCGGATAGCCACAAAAGCAAGTCATGGTAAGCATATGCAGCAGCAACTGGGGCATCTGCTGCAAAGGCTCTCTTGGAATATTGGAGGCCCCATGTTCAAGATGGTTAGTAGTCGCTTGTTTCCAGGAACACGTTTTTGCTCCGACTAATTGCGGCTTTTGAATAATTTTATAGACGCCAGCAGCAGCCGTCACTTTGTCATTCCATTTACGAGAAATGCACGCTTTGTGGGCCGCCAGGATGAGATCAGAAAATCAGAAGAATTGAGCTCGATGCCCGATGGTCAAAGAAAACTTGCTATCGCTGGCTTAGGAGGAGTCGGTAAAACCCTAATAGCTCTGGAGCTTGCTTATCGCATGCGGGACAGAGATCCCGAGAGGTCAATCTTTTGGATCCCCTGCACTAGCCATGAAGCTGTTGAGCAGGCCTGGATGACCATTGCCCCAAAAGTGGGGATAGACGATGTGACTCCAGCGGATGCGAAAGACCACACACGGGCTTGGTTGAGTGATAGCAATCGGAAATGGCTTCTGATCTTCGACAACGCAGATGATATAGACATGTGGACCGAGGGAAGCAGTACTGCTTCTCCACTCGAGGATTTCCTTCCTTATAATGACCAGGGCCATATTATCTTCACCACTCGCAACCGGAAATTAGCCGTGAAGCTGGCATGTTCTGATGTGATCCAACTACGCGAACTCGACGAAAGTACCGGTATGGAGTTCCTGAGTAAGCTATTAATTAACAAAAGCCTACTTGAAGAAGCCCGGGCTGCCATCTCTCTTCTTGAACAGCTCAGCTTCCTCCTTTTGGCCATAACTCAAGCTGCAGCGTATATCAATCAAAATGGTCTAGCAATTCACAGATTACTTGCTGCTCCTTCGCGAACAAGAGGATGATGTGGTGGAGCTACTCAGCGAGGATTTTGGAGATGATGGGCGTTACAAGGATATTCAAAACCCAGTAGCCATGACATGGCTCTTTTCATTCCAGCAGATCAGGAGGCTAAGCCCATTGGCATCAAAGTATCTAGGGCTGATGGCCTGTGTCGACCCACGCAACATTCCAGAATCCTTCTTCCCAGAGCAAGGACCTAGAAAGAGAATGGTCGATGCTCTTGGGCTTTTGAATGCCTACTCTTTTATTACTATCCAACCGGAAGACGGATCCATAACTCTCCATCGACTAGTACATCTGGCAACTCGAAATTGGCTGAAAAAGGAGCAAGAATTCTCGACGTACATAGTCGAGACAGCAGAACGATTCGACACCGTTTTCCCGGATGAGTATGACGAAAATCGCCAGACCTGGAGGAAGTACATGCCTCATGCGCTATCGCTTTTGAGCGAGAGCGAGTTCAAAAAGCAACAGGGAGGATATGTTAACTGCATCGAGCGAATAGCGTCGTGTCTGTATAGCGACGGGAGATATCGTGAAGCCAGATCTTTCTTTATGTGGGTGGTAGATTTCCGCAAAGACAAAGAGGGATCAAAGCATTCTGATACCGTCCGAAGTATGAACGACCTTGCTACTACACAGTTTTACCTAGGACAATTCAAGAACGCAGAAGAACTTTATACGCATGCCTTATAATCTAAGAAAGAAGTGCTCGAGAAAAACGACCCTGATATTCTGGAGGGCATGAGCCGCCTTGTGGCGGTATACCTTCGACAGGGACTCTGGGGAAAAGAAAAGCAGAAGAGCTTCAAGTTGAGGTTTTGGAGAAGCAAAAGGAGCTTCTGGGACCAAACAACGCCGACACGCTAACCAGCATGGCTAACCCTGCAGCGATATATTCAGAGAAAGGTAAACTGGAAAAAGCAGTAGACCTCGGGAGTCAGGTCGTAGAGAGCTTCAGACGGTTTCATGGGCCAGACGATGTTAAAACTCTCAACGCTTTGACCAACCTTGCATTGACATACCAACTCCAAGAAAAGCTCGAGGAAGCAGAGAAACTACTGGCGGAAATTCGGGAGATTCGGGAACGTCTACTAGGGCCAGAGCACCCTGAAACTCTGGGGACAATAGTAAACGTTGCCTCGATATACATAGACCTTGGACGATTGGAAACCGCAGAACAGCTACTGGTATCGGCAGTTGAGGCACAGAAACAGACATTGGGGCCAGAACATCCCGATACTGTGATCGGTATGTACTGGCTTGCTATTTGTTAGGAGAGTCTAGGAGACACCAGTGAAGCCTTAGATCTGATGGAATCGTGTGTGGAGCTCTGGTGCAATGTCTTTGGCTCAGATTATCCGGTAACCAAGTCATATTGGATGGCTTTGGATAGGTTGAAAGCAAAGGCAAACCCTTCACGATATGAAATGGCTGCGCGATATACAATGTGGACAGAGCCAATACTGGAAGACTCTTCGGAGAAGCCCCTGCGTACGGATTCTCTCGATAAAATGCATTTCAACAAGGGGCCTGTCAAAGGTCACGGTGCTAAACGACGAGCTTTTAGGAACCTGTTTCGGAGACGATGATCTGGATCTGACGATTTTCATATAACTACTAGTAATGAATCAATGAGTTACCCGCTACTCTTGAGAAATCCTTACGAGATTTGAAAGTAAACAAAAATGAAAAAAAAAAAAAAAAAAAAAAAAATTAATTCTTGTGTCTTTATAGAATAGGTCAAATAGATAGTGAAAAGGGGAATGCTCTGTAGGCAGTCTGTCAAGCAGACGGGTCGAGAGTGAGAACAACACCAAGTCCTAGTAGGCCTCAGCCATCGCAGGGTAGTGGTATCAATGAGCAATAACAGAGAATGCTGAAGAGAGGACACCTCTATGCAACAGGGAACGCG
The DNA here is from genome assembly GCA_023626415.1 of Penicillium sp. S1701. Classification (NCBI taxonomy): domain Eukaryota; kingdom Fungi; phylum Ascomycota; class Eurotiomycetes; order Eurotiales; family Aspergillaceae; genus Penicillium; species Penicillium sp. S1701. The sequence goes on along the minus strand of JAMAGY010000010.1, from coordinate 273,579 downwards.
TTCGGGAGATATGTGTAGTGTGTCATTCTTGTACGCGAGGCGAACGAGTGCTATCTAACTGGTAGGAGCCTCAGATATCAGGCTTCTACCTACCCATCACCTATTTCCCCACTACAATAGCTATTCTGAAAAGGACCATATTGGAACAATGGCCGACTCTGTTATCGAGACAAATAAGAAATACTTCAAATTAATTGTAAGAAGTTGATTGGAAGGCTAGATGGCGTTTATTGCTAGCTAACTATCATGAAGATCATTTCTTAGACAGCTCTGTAGAGGGAGCTCAGTCTTGCTATTTCGCGCAGTCCCTGGCGGCTGCCATATTCGAGATCTCCAGACTTCAGGTGGATCTCCACGCCTACTCCGCAAGATCCGCCGGAACACTATCAAACCAGAAAAAGGTAAGTGGTGGCCTGGAATCTTCGGAGGAAAAAGGGATTCCGGGGAATGGAAGATTTATCCTGCGAAACAATCCCCGCCATGTCTGAATCGGGAGCCCAAGATCAGAGCTGGTGCCGGGTTTCAGGGGAGAAACGAATTTCACTAAAGCTTTGAGAACCTTTTGACATTGTTGCATTCGTGAAATGAGCTTGGTATTCTGCGAGCAGTTGACCTCATATGCTTTCAACAGGTCGAATATTTCGGCGAGCACAGGCTGAAGTTTGGGGGGCGTGTTTGCTTTGCATGATTCGGGACCAGCTTTGCTATAAATGAAATCGAGAATGAACACCAATGCGCAGGAATAAACGTAGTCCAGATGCTCATAGGCCGAGATACTCCCCCAGGAGTGGCAGTCTGGTTCGTTCAGTAAGAGACTTTTCAATTCGGTGGCTGCTGTTACAGACTTGCGAGCAGCCTGTTGAAAAAATCCGAAGATACACGGGGTATCAAGAGAAAAAGAACTTTGTTCGCTCATGAGGGTTGCTTCAAACGAGGAAAGTGAATAACAAAGGGATAGAAAGGAGCGGAACAGACGAAGCTGCATAAAAAGCCGCCGGAGTTGATAGGTTGTGCGCAATCGCTGAGCGAGAGGCAAATTCTCCGGTGAGATTGTCTCATCTTCACTGCATAGAAAGGCAGGAAGGGCCAGTTGCGACGATTGCATGCGGGCTTCGACTTTGCTGAGATCCTTGAGATTGGACGTTTTGCATATCCTGAGGGGAGAGTATCTCCAATCAACGCGAAATGTGTCCTCGACGTCCAGCAGATCTTCGACTTCTCCGTAAAGACGCGCGCAAGCTTTATGGAATTCGAATACGAGCATCTCAGAGCTGCTCAGACCTATTCCGGTCAAGGGGGACAAGGCGTCATTGCATAGGTGATCGATGGACGGGTAGCCGATACCTCGCCGGAGCGAGAGTGAGCGGTGCGTGTTCACCGTGTACTGCCAGATTCTCCATCCCAGCAGTTTGTAGTTTGGATCCGGATCTTTCACTGCTCCTTCTTTGGCTCTGTTATGAATTCCTTGGCACTCGGCCTTTTGTTTTGCAAGCCAGATAACCTCGGAAGCCCTTTCGAGATCTCCGATTGCGAAGAGATAGTGAGACTTGAGGCTTAGGTACTGACAGAGGGCGAGAGACTTCTCGTAGTCCAGGAAGGCACCGGCGAACTCTCGTGATTGCAGAGCATAGGTTTCAGCCGGTCTTGCGGCATCAATCGATGGCGCTAAAGCAGACAGAGCAAAGCAGTAGCAGAAGGTTGCCGCGGTGATTCTTTCGCAAGGCATTGAGGAGTACGTCGGAGGGGTTTCCCAGGCCTCCTGATAGGATGATCTCAGACCTACCGGGTCAAAAATCGGCACATCGGGAAATTCATAACGGATAAAAGAAGCAAGAGGATCCCGGAGAGGATGATTATCAGAAATGTCGAAGAATGATTCCTCGGTAGCCATTTGGGATGGGTCTGAGATCTCTGGAATAGGCTGTTGCAGATCGTCCTGGGGAGCAGGGGAAGGTGATATCATTGGAGAGTTTTTGGTGTTGACGCTCTCTGGAGGAGGAGTAGGAACTATAGTGGCGCAAGACTGTTCCAGATGTCTGACACACTCGCGAAGGAAGGAACGACGTGTTCGTGACCCCGTGATCACCGAAGTATCAAGCCTTGACAGTATCAGAGGGGCTTCTTCTCCTGGTGGGTTGGCCAATAGAACCTTGTGTAAGAGATTGGTAGCTGAGGTGTTGAAGGTCTTAGGACGGGCAAGGGCATAGTTGAGATTCCGGAGGCAAAACTCTCGTTCTTGAGTCGCTTTCGCCTCGCTGGTGAGGATTGGGGCATCCAGGAAGATAACCAGACTTCTCAAATCGTAATCGACCATAAATTTGAGAGCTCCCTTTGCTTTCTGTACATCATGAGAGGATTGGACAATACGGAGTAGGCGTGCTCTTTCTGCTTCCAAGTCCTGATCACTGAATCGAGAGGATTCCAGGAGTCTAAGGAGCCGTTCGCATAGAACTGTTGACATTGCACCCCGGAATTTCCTCTCAAGTTTGGTCTTCAGCTCAGAGCTCAGCGCACGAGCTTCAGATTGATCGAATGTGGTTTGTTCTGGTCCAGTTCCTGAGCTGGGTCTTTCACTGCTCACCCTCCGAGCCGATCTCGTGAGTTTAGGCAAAGACATGATACGATGTTAGATCACGATGTTAGAGCACAACGTGGAGCGGTGGCTGGAGATGAACTAGTACTGTTAGGATTGATGTGAGAGAAGGGCCATATTTGGAGAGGGGGTATATTGTAGTGGTGGTGCCGGTGAAGTGAGCGCTGCCAAATTGGGAACATCAGGCATAAACCAGTTGACGAAAACCAACTTAAGCAAAGCTCATTCAGTAAACGTGGATGGTATGTTCAGTTGTGAAATGGTCAATTCTATTAGAACAGCAAGCCGTTATTTGTGACTTTGTAACTGTAATGTCAACTTTCCAACTACAGTGGCCGGAAAGAAATTTGAGGTCGCTCTTTATTCCGAGTCATGACCAACTGTTGCTTATCCCAAGAAGATGCTAGATTAGACTTGAAGTTAGTATCAAATCGCTCGAATCCTCATACATCTTACTAAGTAGTTAACTGGTCTGCTAGCCGGTTGCTCGATATATAATAATCCCTGGGGGTTTCCCGGCTGGTGTCAAACTTGTTACCAGGGACTGTACCATGGACGTGTAATTAGTTCTCTATGTATGTACAGAATTAGGAAGCGATGAGATGAGGCGACAGCTCATAGCAGACTTGGATAATCGCCCCAGAAGCGTATACCATGAGATATCCAAAGCAACCGCGAACGAGCGTGTAAGGATATCTCTTTGTTGTGACTGAATAAGTGTTTATCCCGTGGCAGGGAGATGTCAATTGACAATCGCGATGGACCGGCCCGTATAATGATTGGTGTGAGGTCCCGAGATCATGTTGATCAGATCACACCAGATCATTTTTCAGCATCAGCGACCAATTGCTCAACCTCTTGCTCGGTCATTCGATGGAAGAGCTTGCGGGCATCGGAGAGTTCTGCCTCCTTGGGCAATCCATTCTCCACGGACTGCACATGGATCACAGGCACGTCAAAGTCATAGACATCTTTCCATTTCTTGTTTCCAGGCTCATCAATATAGGTCTCAATGAATTCGAAGGGGCGGCGCTGATGCAATTGCACGACGGTCTTTTTGGCGTTGTCGCAGAGACCACAGCCGGCGCGGGTGAAGAGGGTCAATCGGGCTTGACCGAAGAGGGCGCGTGTTGCAAACATGGTGGAGTAGACAGAGCAGTGTTGCAGTGTTGTAATCAGATGTCAAGTGAGTGAGTTGTGTTAGCTATGGTAGCTGAGCTGTGGCTGTCACGGACCGCCTTCTCCGCGTGGAACCTTCGAGCTTCTCCAACTAAACCGCGTTCGGCAATATCTCTCTCTTCCTTCTCTCCCCTCCCCTGCATTTCACATATCCTCGTTACACACCATGGCCAAGTGCGTTCACAAAGGTTGTGGGAAGACCTTCGCCGACCCGGAGGAAGACTGCGTGTATCATCCGGGTCCGCCTGTGTTCCACGAAGGGCAAAAAGGTAAGTCTAGGGACCTTGGTGCTGCGAACTATTCCCTATGCGTGTCTTATTGCTTTCGTGCTTCTGCCTCAATATATCAGTATCAATATACATATATATATCAACCTCCTCACATCCCACCATCACCTGCCATCATGAAACTTTGAAACCCAAGCTGACCGCGCAGGCTGGAAATGCTGCAAGCCCCGCGTCTTGACATTTGACGAATTCCTCGCCATCCCACCATGTACCACCGGCAAACACTCCGAAGTCGACGATACACCCGCCCCCGAGCCCCCCAAGGTCGTCGAGGATCCCCCCGTGCCAGTGCCTAGCCTCGCGGTCAAGCCCATCTCTGAGCGTCCTCCCGTTTCCCCCGCCATTGCCCCTCCGACACCCCCCGCGCCTGTCATCGAGGAACCGGACTCGGATGATCCTGAGCTGGAGATCCCGGCCAATGCGACATGCCGTCGCAAGGGCTGCGGGACCTCCTACAATGGTTCCATTGCTCGCGAGGAGGAAAAATGCGTGCATCACCCCGGCGCGCCGGTCTTCCACGAGGGTAGCAAAGGATGGTCCTGCTGCAAGCGCAGGGTGCTGGAGTTTGACGAATTCTTGAAGATCCCCGGCTGCACAGAGAAGACGAAGCATATGTTTGTTGGCAAAGCTAAGCCGCCTGGCGAGGAGAAAGTTGAGAGCGTCCGGTAGGCTTGCCCATCTACATCGTTTATATTCAATCTCTCTAGTATACGCTAACCAAGAAATTCTCCCTCCGCAGGAACGATTTCTACCAAACCCCCTCCTCCGTGAACGTTTCCCTCTACCTGAAGAAGATCGACAAGGAGCGTGCTGTTGTCGACCTGGCCGCTGACAAGGTCACATTCGACCTGCCTACGACCGATAACAAGCGCTACCAAGATACGTATGAGCTGTTTGCGCCGATCCACCCTGAGCAGTCAAGCTTCCGGGTGCTGGGCACCAAGCTGGAGCTCACGCTGGTCAAGGCAGATGCCAGCGGCTGGCCGGTGCTGCGCAAGGATGACAAGTGGACTGGACAGCGCATCCAGGTTGGCAATGCTGGGCGAGCATGAAGAGGATCAATAGAGACGGAAGCATACACAAAACAGGAATTGTGAATCTTTTTGATCACTTAATGTCGAATGGCTTTATGATGTGATGTGAAGTGGGCAGGGTAGCTGTCACAGCATAGGTGACAGCTATGCTGCCCAATGACAAAATACCAATTGGCAGATTATTGGCAAATTATTCCGAATATCTCAGCAAATGTGAGCTTAGACAGTAGACAGAAGACATTTTCCACAGAGTGGAGTATGCTCTTGGCCGTGGTGAGTGGCTGTAATACTGGCAGCATCCGCCATATAAACCCTAGTTTCACTGCTGGCACCGACCAGATGGTACTTGGTTCGATACTGGCAGATCCTAGATCTCGGCTACGATCTGGCGAACCAGATAAAGTTGATGATAAACAAAAGTACTTGTAAAAATGGTATGTAACGCCCCCTCCACAGCTATAGCGCATGGAGCTCCCCGAGGGGAACCCTAGCATAGCCATAATTTGTTTGGGAAAAAGGGAGACGCAAATTGGTCTGAGGAGCCGGGAACGGAAGGAAACCCATAGAGCAAAAGCCACAAGAATAACCCTCAGCATGCCATCTGTGATGGAGCCCCAGTTTTAAAGAATTTTACATGGTAATGTAAAACCTCTACTGATGATGTGAAGAAGAAAAAAAAATCAAGCAAGGATGGGAAGAGACCAGCCTATTTATACACCGGAAAAGTTGAATGGCGCTAGCGCTGATTGGGTTCGGAGTATTGGTTCTGCCGGGGTCCAGTCAGGGTCTTCATCGGGTGTGTCTAAAGGGGAAGGTAGGGCAGAGATGGTCAGGGCAGATGATATCAGGTGATACCCCTGTTTCAGGGCGCATGTGAGGGCCCCTCTTTAATTCTCTTTTGGGGTGTGGAGCAGAGGCTTGTCTGCCTTGCCTGCCTGTGAGATGCGATGGATGGGTACCCCGTGGTACAACATCGCCGTAGCCAACACTCTACAGCTCAGTAGGGGACCGCATGTCGCTGTGTGTACCACAGCAGAAGTACAGTGTCAACTATAGTTACCCATATATATAGTAGAATATACTATGCTTTCCTACCATAAGTAAATGTAACTGAATGCTTAATTTAAATATATTCAAATATACAACTCCACAAATTACCAAATCCCATTCAGCCTGATCCATGGAAAAAAGGGTTCCAATTTCCAATCCGGGTGTGGAAGCACGAGACCAGGGGACTTGGACCCTTTCACCTCCTATCTCTACTCTACCCTCCACACTCTCTACACTACACTCTCCCTCTTTCCTGCTTTGCTTTCCACCTTCACTCTCACTCACATTCACACCAGTCCAATTCTTTTATACGGTACGTCCTTTTGTCCTTGTCTTTTCCCATCTCTGCGAACCCTGCAGATCTCCCGTCCCAATCGGCCAGGCTGCAGGGAATCCCACGCTGTCTCAAATTTCCCAGACTAACAATTGCTAGTTCCTCGACCACCCTGGGACACCTCTGCCACCTTTTAAACTCTTTTTCGCCCCCCGATTTGGTCTCGTGTCTCGTCTACTCTTTCACCCACATTCTCTTCCCCCCTAAATCATGGGCTCCTTCGACTCTGAGAACGGCGTCGCGCCCGCCCTCCGCTACATCCCCCTCTCCTACAGCCCCGCCGACTCTCAAGCAACCGCCCTTCGGCTCATTTTGACTCTCTTCCCCCACTGGGAGGGCCCGGAGAACAAGATCGAGTTTGTGCGATTTACTGATGGCATAACCAACACTGTGCGTCCCTCTGTCCCCCCGCGCACTTTTGGATCTGCTCGCCACTTGTCGCCTGACTTGGTAAACTGACATTTTCCCCCGCCGCGCAGCTTCTTAAAATTATCAATCGCAAGTCTGGCTTGACCGATGCCGAGATCGATAACGATGCAGTCCTCATGCGCGCATACGGAAACGGCACAGAAATCCTTATAGACCGTGAAAGTACGATCCAACCCCTCCTCCCCATGAGGGAATCGCCCTTCGTTCTTTACGCCCCCTCTTGCCCCTCTTTTCTATTGCCTGTCAATTGGTCTCGAAACCTAGCCTCAGTGGGATGTTTCACTAAATTAATACTCTTGTCTTTTTCCAGGAGAAACTACCTCGCATGCCCTCCTCGCCAGCCGTGGCCTCGCTCCCCCTCTCCTCGCCCGCTTCAACAATGGTCTCCTCTACCGCTTCATCCGCGGTAAGCCCTGTGGACACCTGGACTTGGTCACTCCTCCGATCTACCGCGGAGTTGCCCGACGCCTCGCTCAGTGGCACGCCGTTCTCCCTACCAAGGGAACCGAGTCGACAACCTCCCAGGAAGCCTCGATTGTCGCACACCACGAAGCCGAATCCGCAAAGGAAGAAGAGGGATTTGAGGTTATCCAACCGCGTCGTGGAGGCCCCTCCATGTGGGCAGTCCTTCAGAAGTGGGTTCTCGCACTGCCCGTATCCACGCCAGAGCAGCGCTCTCGGCGGTTAGCCCTGCAGAAGGAGTTGCAGTGGGTCTTGGCTCAACTGGATGACGGCAAGGGCATTGGCGAAGATGGCGTAAGTTCCCCCTCCACCCACGTCAATTGGGTGCCCCTCACTCCGACATGCCACTGACGGTTACCTATCAGCTTGTGTTCTCTCACTGTGACCTCCTGTGTGCCAATGTGATTGTCCTCCCAACAGAGGATGGCTCGAAGCCCGATGACGACGTCACCTCTATCAACTTTATTGATTACGAATACGCTGTGCCTGCGCCCGCTGCCTTTGACATTGCCAACCACTTCGCCGAGTGGATCGGCTACGACTGCGACTATAATATGATCCCCACCCAGTCGGCGCGTCGTGAGTTCCTGACTGAGTACACCAAGAGCTACTGCGAGAACCGTGGCCTCGACGAGTCCTCCCAGGCGGAGATCGTCGATCGCTTGGTTTATGACGTCGATCGTTTCCGTGGCATCCCCGGGCTTTACTGGTAAGATTTTTCCAAAAGTCACATCACAGAACTTCTTCGAAAATGTTGAAACTCACATGCTAACTTGACACAGGGGTGTTTGGTCCCTCATCCAAGCCCAGATTTCCCGAATCGACTTCGACTACGCCAGCTACGCCGACTCCCGACTGGGCGAGTACTGGGCCTGGAAGCGTGAGATGGACGGCAGCCGCAAGCAGGCCGGCGAGGAGATGCCCCTCCGTGAACAGCGCTGGGCGCTGGAGGCATAAGAACGTGCCGGCTTAGCAGTGCGTAATCGAAAAACGCCCTCGTCCATCCCCTCTTCCCCCTTCTCGCTCCACCCCACCACCTCGACTTGTGCATTCGCATTCGCAAGGCCTGTCACGGTGGTCCTACACCGGTTCCACTTCTCGGTCCACACCCCACTTCTTCACTTCCCTTGCTCGTCATGACCTGCATAAGACTCGGAAAACCGCGCACGGCTTTTTGCTGCTGGGCCACCCGAACAATTTCAACATTTCGCTGCGCGGCGCCGAGGCCTGGAGCCTGGAGATCGCATGAGGTGTACGTGTGGGAGATGGGGGGAAAGACGAGGCATTTGTTGACAGAATCGGTTTTTACGGTCTGTCTTGCAACGACGGTGTTGGGATAAAATTTGGTGTTTATGCTTTCTTTTCTTTTCTTTTGCTGTTTCCTTACTCCTTTGCACATAGCCCTTGGTGGGATGTTTCATGAGATCCCCTGACTTGGAAATATATTAGCTGTCGGTACTTATTTAATCTTAATACGATGGCTGCATGTCTTGTTCCAGTATTCAGCAATTGAGCATGTCTCTTCAAGTCCTCCTGTACAAATCCAAAAAGACATTCTTTTTAGTTCAGCCTGTACCTCTGCATTTGCGTACAGTTGCCTGCAGCGAGGCCATGCATGGGTACAATCTCCGAAACCAATAAAACCGTACCATCAGAACAATGTGTCACTATTATGCACTATTGACGCGGATTCTGCCTATCAGCTCAGAGAATCGTCCATATCGGTCGGTTTCAGGGATCTCTAGTGTTATTATGCTCAGGGGTTGCTGTTCTACCCATCCGGCTACACCTACCTCCATATGACCTATAATGGAAAGCAGAAGTCTACTATATTCAGATCTGGCCATTTTGCCTCCACACTCAGAGGATGGGTATCAGAAAAGCTGTTTCCCTACACTACGTCAGTGTGAGACACTAGTTATACCATGTTCAATCCATGGAGTGACATTTTCATAGCGGGAAATGAAAACATGGATTCCACATCCACGGAAATAACGTACAAATTGCGTTTGGCCACAATGGTGCACGCCGTGTATAAACCAAGTCTGAAGAGCTCTAAACATTTGGTTTTTCAAAGTTCCCAAAATGTCTACCTGTAACGGAACATCGAATCATTGCATCGCAATCATTGGCGTCGGCGAGGTCGGGACTGCCGCCGCCAATGCGCTTATTCTTCAATCCGTCACGAGTGAACTGCTAATAAATGATACGAACGCAGCCCTGAGAAATGCTCAGGTCAGCGATCTTTCCGATGTCAGCTATATCTGTGATCGCAAGACACGCGTACGAACCGCCTCCCACCGGGAGGCAGGACAAGCTGATATTGCGGTTATCACTATTGGGTCAAAACATTTCGTGGGTAAGTAGAATGGAATTTGGAATGGGATTTTAGAACAAGATCTCATTGTCTTTAGGGGAAACGAGCGTCCAGCATAACTATCAAAAGCTCTCGGTCGTCCGGAGCGTTATCAGCTCAATGAAACCATTTGGGCCGAACACGGTTCTTCTCGTCGCGGCAAACCCGGTCGATCTCTTTACTTCGTTTGTGCATGATATTTCTGGGTTACCTGCATCCCGGGTGATAGGTACAGGAACCTGGCTTGAGTCAATCCGACTCTCTAACATGCTAGCGGAAAAAGCGGAGGTAAGTGGAAAAGTACTGAGTCTATGAATGAGGGAGCATAGCTGACTCTGATAGATCTCAGCCAGCTCGCTAAGTGTCCCCATCGTGGGTGTTCAAGGAGATTCACCAGTTGTGGCATGGTCTGCTGGAATGGTAGACGACACCCCATTCGATAAAGCACTCGAGCAGGATATTATTGACCGGGACGCCGTTTATAATGAGAGCACCAATAGAGCACAGATAATTATGCGTGGGAAGGGGAAAATCCCTCTTGGGATTGGATCTTTGATCTCCAGTATTTGTCAGGCGATACTATCAGACAATGGCAAAGTTTGTCTGGTCAGCCAATTCCAGCCTAAGTGGGATTGCTGCTTCAGCGCACCTGCCGTCCTTGGTAAAGCAGGCATCATCAAGAGTCTTGAGATGTCATTGAGTTCTTCCGAGGAGCGTGCTCTAGAGAAATCAGCGAGGGAGTTGAAAGATAAACTTGTAAAGATATACGAGGGGCAATAGGAGCTCGGAATGAAACAGACACCTGTTCGTGGAAGTAAAGTCATAATTGGATTGGATATGTATTTCATATAACTGAATTCTGCCTAAATTTCATATGATTTTCTACAAATACTCTTCGCCCAGGATTTTGGTATCTATTTTTGGTTCTTCCCCGAACCGCAGGATAACTTCACCGTACGCCAGCGACGACATTCCTCACCGCGACAAAGCTATCAGGACTGACAGAAATCGAGTCAATACCAGAGTTTACCAAGAAGGCGGCAAATTCAGGATGATCACTCGGCGCCTGTCCACAGATACCGACCTTGCAACCCTTTTCACGAGCCACCTGGATGACCTGCGCGATCATCCATTTGACAGCCTCATCCCGCTCATTGAAAAGGGGTTCCAGTTCGGCTGAATCACGGTCCACCCCAAGAGTCAACTGGGTCAGGTCATTAGAACCGATTGAGAATCCATCAAAGTGCCGAGCAAATTCAGCGGCTAGGATCACATTGGATGGTATTTCACACATGACATAGACTTGAAGGCCATTCTCGCCGCGCTGAAGCCCGTTCTCAGCCATGACTTGAAGTACTTCTTCTGCTTCCCGGACTGTACGACAGAAAGGGACCATCACAATGGCGTTCGTGAATCCCATTTTCTCACGCAGCCGTTTGATCGCGCGGCACTCTAGAGCGAAACCTTCTCTATAGCGTGGTGAATAATAACGCGAGGCACCGCGGAAACCCAACATTGGGTTCTCCTCCTTTGGCTCGAATTCAGACCCTCCAATGAGGTCCGCGTATTCGTTTGTCTTGAAATCACTCAGGCGGAGGATCACCGGCTTAGGGAAGACGGTTGCGCAAAGGGCCGCAAAGCCACGCGATAGTGTTTCAATAAAATAGTCGGGCTTGTGATTGTATCCCACCGTTAATTCCGCGATCTCTTCTTTGGCTTTGAGGTCCTTGAGCTGATCGAAATGGACGAGTGCCATAGGATGGATGCGAATCGCGTTGGTGACGACGAATTCCATGCGGGCAAGACCAATTCCATCCACTGGAAGTCGCCACCAGCGATACGCCGCTCCTGGATTTGCGAGGTTGATCATGATATTCGTGTCTACTGGTGGCAAACTGTTCATATCCAGCGTCCGAGTGGTGATATCGGAGATACCCTCGTACACAAAACCACGGTCACCTTCAGCACAAGAGACCGTCACATCTTGGCCGGAGTGAAGGACATAGGTTGCGTTTCCTGTTCCAATGACAGCTGGAAGTCCAAGTTCACGACTGACAATGGCAGCGTGTGAAGTGCGCCCGCCTTGATCCGTGATTACCGCCACAGCCTGCTTCATGAAGGGAACCCAGTCTGGATCCGTTACCTTCGCTACTAAGATCGAACCGGTGACAAATTTGTCAAGTTCCTGTTTCCCTTCAATCAAGCAAAGTCGGCCGGAAACTGCCGCGTCTCCGACAGATAAACCGGAAGTTAAAAGCTGACCCTTTTTGCTGACCTCGTATGTCTTAAATCCTCCAGTATCACGGCGCGACTGAACTGTTTCTGGCCGAGCCTGAACGATGAACAGTTCATTTGTGAGGCCATCTTTGGCCCACTCCATGTCCATCGGACATCCGTAGTGATTCTCGATCGCACAACCCCATCGGCTCAACTGAATAATATCCTGATTGTTGAGTGTAAACGCAGCTTGCTCCGCCTTCGAAGTTGGTATGTTGCGTGTTGGCTGATCTTCATTACCGTAAACCATCTTCATTGACTTATCTCCGCGCTTTTTGTCTATGATTGGGTCGAGATTCGCATCGTTCAATAGCGGTTTGAAGACCCGGTATTCGTCAGGGTTGACAGTGCCTTGCACTATATTCTCTCCCAACCCCCAGGCTGCGTTAATGAGGATAGTTTTGTCAAAACCACTCTCAGTATCAATGGAGAACATAATCCCAGATCCGCTAACATCAGAGCGAACCATACGCTGGATCCCAATCGAGAGTGCGATCCGCATATGATCAAAACCTTTCGCCTGACGATATTCAAGCGCGCGATCTGTAAAAAGCGAGGCATAGCAACTCTTGCAAGCGTCTAACAATGCATCCACCCCTGATATATTTAAGTAAGATTCCTGTTGCCCAGCGAAACTGGCATCGGGCAAGTCCTCCGCCGTCGCACTTGACCGAACAGCAACACTCATATCCTTGATACCCGCTTTAGCCTCCATCGCACGATAGGCATTGATGATTTCATTCGCAATATTGGTAGGCCAGGCGCCCCGGAGAAACAGTTCACGCACAGCATGGCCGGTTTCAGCTAGGCGGGCTTTGCCCCATTGCCATTCTGCGATTAGGGCAGCCATCCTCTCTGTAATGTCATTTTCTTTCACGTACTGCCAATAGGCATGTGAAGTCGTCGCAAATCCTGGGGGTACGGCGATTCCTTCTGCCGCTAGAGTACTGATCATCTCGCCAATTGAGGCGTTTTTGCCGCCTACTAGAGTAACATCATGTCTTCTCAGATTATCGAAGTGAATTACCAAAGGTGCAGTATCGCCGTTGCGACTGTCGTTTCGGATTTCCGCCATTGGTGTAGTAAGGTAGTAAGGTAGTAAGATAGAGGGACGTTTTTTCAACTACCGTCAAGCAGAGTCAGTAGATTAAAGTTAAAGCTACTTTGACTTTGAAATACCTGAGGATAAACCGATTGCGTTTGGAATTGAACTCCGGAGTCACTCGATGGAGTGAGATCTGTTTTCAGACTTAAAGATGTCTTAGGATCGGTATCGCGGAATGGACACTAAATCACTCTTGGGGGGCCCGCGTCAGTGATTGGATCAGTGATTGGAAGTGTTACTCTGAATACATCACATGGAGTCAAATGTCTAATGGCTAGGCCAGCCGGGGGGCAAGTCATCTATGCATGTCCCGGGCGTTAGACCCGAGAGGACGCCACGCTAAATAAACAAGAGTCATCAACCTGTAGCCCTGGAGCTCGTATTGAAGAGATAGGTAGGCTTGAAATTTATCCATGATTTAAACAGTTATTGACGACGTTCAGCGACGCGTAAACCAACGAGTAGGTGGAAATGGGTGGAAAGTCGTCCGAGAAAGCCACGGAATTCAAATCCGAGGTATTATTAGGTGCCGGGCTATATGGGAGGGCCAATTTGATGATAGGAATAAATATGGTCGAATCAGGACGACAATAAAAGGTGTTTTTTTATCGGGGAATACGACAAGCGCCATCCCACTAGATATATTTCTCCTTTTGTCCTCACTGGGCAGTTTTCATACTTTGGTCAAATGACACAAGTTGACCCCTGTCCGCAGCCCAATCAACACTATAACCATTCCGATCACGATAACCCAGCACCAACACTCACCTCCCCCCATTGAAGAATACCGAAAGATCATAGGGAAAAACAGGCGGCATAGCCAAGAACCCATCAACAGCCTCCATATAATCAAACGGCTCAAGACTAATCTCATCCAGCAAACTGAGGGACCCAGCACCACCCGGACCGAGACTGAGATCTGGGCATCCATTTTGATACGGGGAGACTAGCCCGGTATTCTGCGAGCCCGATGGATCGACTCGGATCTGTGCGTTGCTTGGCTCTGGGGCGGATTGCTCCGCTCGGAACCAAAGTCGTTGAAGAAGGCGTGCGTAGCGGGCTGATATGTGGGTTTCGTCCGGGGTGATGCTATTGAGATGGCTTATGAATTGGGTTATTAGGGTTGTGGTTGTGGCGTAGCGGTCTGCGGGAATTGCGCCTGAGGCGTGGGCCTTGAAAAGGAAGACCGAGGAGTGTATTTCGTAGCTTTTTCAGATTAGCCTCGCGTTTCGATTGTTTCCACAGTTGAGGTGTGAAGGGGAGCTGTCAATGTTCTTACAGATAGAAGCGGGCTGGTATGTATCGAAGATGCTTCTCCGCGTCGAAGTCCTCGATGAATATCTTTAAAAGAGACTCGGCGGCGTCGAGTGCATCGTAGATATAGCGTGCATCTGGAGTAGCCATTGTGGAATTCGGAAATTCGAGGCCCGTAACGCCTCTCTCCGTCTGATTATGCTCCACATTTATTCGTGAAGTCCGATATAAAACAGCCTGAAAGGCGAACGCGCTCACATAGAGGCGGAGATATTCTCGCATCAGCGTCAGACAGCTGCGCAGGTGTTTCGGGACGGCGATAGATTTCCAAGTATGTTGCCAAGCCGACACTGCCCTGGTTGTGTCGTCGATGTATTTCACGTAATCGCCTCGCATGATCAATTCGGCCGTGCGAGCCTTGGAGGGGAAGAGAATATCATGTGCATTTCCGAATAGAGTCGTTAGCTCTACCTGTGCCTGGATCCAGGTTGCCAGGTCTTCGTCATTGGAGCCCTCGGATCGGAGCGATGGGAAGTCATCTGCCGTGACTGGGACAGCTAATCCAGGTCCACGACACCAGAAGGCTTGTCCCATTCGGATTGAGATTTGACGGTCGGAGAGATATGTGACTGCTCTTTCGTTAGCACATTACACACAATTATGCTTTCACTGGAGAGAAAGTGAGATGTTTACATGTCCACGCCAAGCGATTTCGCTGGGCAACTTGATCGAACTCGTTTTCATCGCCTCGAAACGCATCCTCCAGTCGAAGACGATACGCTAGCCTCACTGCGAGACCGAGAATGGACCATGCCACCTCGCCACCACCATCATCTGTTTGTCCATGATTCACGAGATTCCACTCGCCGAGGAGAAGTAGGCCTTCGACGCAGCCGACCTGGCGAGTGCTTGCTGCTCCAGGAACGACGTCGAGAATTTTTTGACGCAGGTAGTCCCATAATCCCTTATGCGTATTGGCTAGGTCAGCTCGGTCTTTGGAGGCGATTGCTAAAATTGAAGTTATGAGGAAGGATTCGTTTTTGATATTTTCGTGGATGGATTTGTTGTCGAAAAGGTCCTTCCGGACGATTGGGAAGGATTGGTGGTAGTGTTCATGGTATCTGTTGGAAAAAATTAGGGACGGTTGGATGGAGCCGAAATGTGATTTCTCACGATTCTAGAAGTGTGGATAGAAGCTTTATACTTATTGTTCCATCATGCAAGGGTGGTAGAAATTTTGACTCGCATATTCTGCCTCGTCGTGGTTTTTGGGATCGAAATAAGCTCTGCTGCTGCGGTGCTCTCTTCCGACGGAGACAGTCTGCCCGAATATTCCCTGTTCATCCCTGTCCTGCCGTGTGTCGCGACCTTCAGTGTGTATGCCGTAGTCTCCTTGGTCTCCAGGCTGTCCTGCCGCATTAGCTAGGATTAAAAGTGCATCGGAGGGGTTCTGCAAATTGTCGTATACGGGATGGTCGCTGTAATGCGTAGATGGTATTGAAACGTTGCTGGGAGATGTAATAGCTATACCGTTCTCAGGACGAGAGGTTCCTTCTGGGTGTGCCTGAGCTTGCGCATTTAAGACAGCAGAAGTCTTTCTTGGTTGTCGAAAGCGAGAATAATCGCCCCCGCGTTTCGAGCCAGCAAGGACGCAATCAGCACTTTCGCGCGCACATTTCAAGCAAGGAGGCTTCCCGGCTTCTCCAACACTTTGCCTGGAACATGGAAATAAGTAATCATATTGAATGGG
This sequence comes from Penicillium sp. S1701, assembly GCA_023626415.1. Classification (NCBI taxonomy): domain Eukaryota; kingdom Fungi; phylum Ascomycota; class Eurotiomycetes; order Eurotiales; family Aspergillaceae; genus Penicillium; species Penicillium sp. S1701. The sequence goes on along the minus strand of JAMAGY010000010.1, from coordinate 257,469 downwards.
GTTATCAATCACGGATAGTACCCCCACGGTAAGGATAGCAATGATGCCGTTGGGCGAAACGTACAAATCACAGCGCGTTTTTCGAGAACGACACCGCACACAAGCCCGGTATTGTCTGAGCCCACCACTTTTCGTCATTTCCACTTTTTCGGCCTCGAAACGGCCAATTCAACCCGACTGATCGATGGCAATGATATCGCTCCAATTAGCAAAACATTCGATGCGACTGAATTGACTAGCAGCACAGCCGAGGCAATAGACGGCTATAGATAGGTTCTTCCCCACTGGAGATGAAAATGCGGGGTTGCTGGACTGGCTCTAGACGGCTGTGGACGGTTATAGATCGACAACTGCATGGAATTAGTGACTTGCCTCCTTCGAATGGCCCAAATTACATCATGATGGAGATATGGATTATTCCTTCAAGTGGGGTTTCGATGAAATAACCTGTATTGATAAGTCACTCAAGCAAAAATAAAGTCGCTACGGTAGATAAATTCCAACCGACGCTGTTTGCAAAATCGGGCCTTTCGAAATTTGCTTTGAGAAATCCAATTTGCAACCATCCAGCTTCTAGTCAACTACAATCAATTATGGCACCTGGCCGTCTTACTTCACCATGTCTGGATGTCCCTCCTGGCCCTCCGGCAGGAAAATTATCTCCGCAAACCACCTCGGAGCCTGCTTCCAACGATATCTATGGTTTTATCATCCCGCTGACCCCGATACACTGAGCCTCGAGTCCAACTTTGGTCCCATGGAGCCGGGGACTGTCGGCTTTCTTCAACCAACCTCCGTCGAGACGCCTATGGAGATTATGCATGAAAGGTTTGAACGTGACGGATATTTATTTGTACACACTCAGCAATCCCCTTACAACTCTAGAGAATATTAACCGACTCTCATATGTAGGTGAAAGGATGCATTTCCAAAGAAGCATCACTAAAGTGCCGCGAGGCTTATTTCAATCATATGGCTCCTAGCGGCCTGTTGAAAGACGGCACCGCACCTGTAGATGGCATCTTCTCTCACAAGGATAGTCGAAAATACCTCCCACCAGGGAATCTGCGTCGCCTTTTTGGCTTGAAGGATGATATCGAGAGTAAAAAATACCTCGAACTGATGATTTCCGCTCACGAGGCCCCATTCTATCTCGACTTTTGCGCCAACCAAGAACTACGTGATTTCATAACTCGTTTCAAAGGATGGGAAAAGCCCCAGATGCTCCAGCGGACTATGTTACGTGCCTTTGTTCCAAATAGTGAACTCACGCTGTTCATTTCGACCAAATGTACTTGCGCGCAGGTCCCCCTACAAGCTTGACGGCGTGGGTACCCATCGGTGATGTTTCACTAGAAGGGGGTGGCTTGATGTATCTCGAGGGCTCAACAGAGATCGGTCAAAAGACGGAGGCAGAATTTGCACGCAATGCTCATAATCTTTCCGATGAGGAGCGGGTGAGCGCTTTCAACAAAAATATGAATGATGGTGGATTTCTTAGTCGCGATACTGTTGCGTATGGAAAGGAAAGTCGTCGGAGGTGGCTTATCGCGGAGTATGAGGCCGGTGATGTTATTTTCCATAACCCTTGGATGGTGCATGCCAGTTGCAAAAACAAAGATCCGAATAGTCAGATCCGACTTGCGACTGATTTGCGATTTGTGGATCCAGAACAACCGTATGATCATGTAAGTGTCCCAGTTTGGAAGCCGGGAAGCAAATAGAGCTGACTTGTTGAAGCGTTGGATGAAAGTATACCGTCCACTCGATGGTCTTTGAGCTTCTCCTTTACCTTGTCTAGTTGCTCAGATACTATTTGTAACTTAGCTACCTATTATAAATTGCTAAACCATTCTTGGCCAAGCATAAGAGTAGTCCGCAGAGTGTGTTCAGTCATCGATATTGTATATACGTTCCTTCAAGCGGCGTTTTGCTTATGTCCAAGTTATTGAAATAGTGAGCCCCAAGCTGATTCTGCAACATATTACCAAGGTGCAGATATTGCCTTCAAAAGGTCCATCTTGAGGTTACATTGTAGGGATCTTTAGTAATCATTTCACCATCTTCCAACCCCGCCATGGTCGGGACTCGGCCTGAGATCTTTCTAACACCTACGCGCAAACCATGGCCTCTTCGATGGCAGCCAGAGCGGAATGTATAGACAGACACGAAACTATTATTTTAGACTTGAATACGGCTGGCAACGGAGCCAGGCCTCCGCCAGGAGACTCAAACCATGCCATACAAGAGACAGATGTACAGGAGATACCCGGTTCTTCTAGCCCGTCTTCGGGGAACCCATACCCCACAGGCATCAAATTCTGGCTTCTCATGCTCAACCTAGGTGCAGTTCTGATTCTGATCAGCATTGATATGAACATCGTCGCAACTGCCGTGCCTAGCATAACAGACTATTTCCACTCTGTCGCAGATATCGGTTGGTATTCGTCTGCTTTCCGGTTGTGTCAGTGTGCATGCCAGTTTATTTTCGGCAAATCATACAGGCTGTTCTCAACCAAACATGTCTTTCTCGTTGCCAATGTCATCTCCATAGCAGGATCGCTACTCTGTGGAGCGGCCACCACATCGACCATACTTATCGTTGGAAGAGCTGTCGCTGGTATCGGTGCCGCTGGACTGCTTTCAGGATGCTTCGTGATTCTAGTACAGTCCATGGACTCGAGGAGACGTCCCATGTTCACCGGCATCATGGGTGCGATTGAAGGTCTAGCCACCTTAGCCGCGCCAATCCTTGGAGGTGTCATCGTGCAATCGCTCGGATGGCGATGGTGCTTTTACATCAATGCTCCTGCCGGGGTCGTTGTGATTCTACTGACAGTTTTTTGCTTCTCGGATACACCAAAGCCTACAGACATTGCCCGTTTGACGCTCAAGCAAAAGATTTCGCAGCTCGATTTAGTGAGCAACATGCTCTTCATTCCAGCACTAACTGGTCTTTTCCTCGCACTTTCCTGGGCTGGTACCAAATATTCGTGGCGCAGTGGACCAGTAATTGGTCCTTTGGTAGCTTTTGTCCTCCTGATATCAGTCTTTCTCTACAATCAAAGAAGGCGACGTGATGAAGCTGCTCTACCTTTACGTATAATGAAGCACCGCAGCATCATTGCAGGGTTTATCTTCATCATGTGCGTGAACAGCACTGGTAGCGTACTGGAATACTATTTGCCCACTTACTATCAAGTTGTCCGTGGATACTCACCAGCTAAAAGTGGGTACATGATGCTCCCTATCATTATCGCTGGTACTATTGGGTCGTTGGTCCACGGCTTCGGTACGAGCATATTCGGTTACTATGCGCCCTTTATGCTTTTCGCTTCTGTTATGCTGCCTATTGCTGCCGGCCTCATAACGACCGTCAAGTTCAACACGAGCTTTGCGCAACTGATTATCTATACCGGCTTCTCCGGCCTTGCGTTTGGGATTGGGTTCTCTGGTCCCCAGAACGCCGTGCAAACCGTCCTGTCCACGGACGACATACCCCTCGGGACATCTATCATGCTTTTCGCACAGTCATTCGGTCCTACTGTCGCGGTCGCGGTTGCACAGGTACTGTTCGTCAATCAACTCTCGGCCAATCTGAGTGGCCTCATACCGGGGCTTGATGGATCAGCCATTGAAAGGACAAGCCTCAATCGAATTGTCGCAAGTGTCCCAGTGAAAATGTCGCGAGAAGTTCTGGTCGCGATCGATAAGAGCCTTATTCAGACATGGTATCTACTGGTTGGCCTGGCTTGTACTACGGTGGTTGGGAGTTTATTGATAGAATGGCGGTCGGTGAAGTCCAGGCGTGAATAGGGGCTAGTTAAGCAGAGGTACACAGTATGCTCAGGTTACTCAGCGACACGAATTAGATGCGATGGGAGTCGAGTCCGTAGGGCCATGCCAGTGAAGGAGGTCCATGGCCTCTAAGGGATGTACATTTAAGACACGGTATACTGTGACTAGATATTCTCAAGTCATGATTGAGACTCTTTCGGGCAATTTATCGTCATTTCTCCGTCTATAGCCGTCAATTTCTCCATGGCTTGTTTGGCTGATCAGAAGGCCCACTTCCCCAGATTCATATTTCGTCCAAACTTATACCCCGCAAGCTAACCCCAGACGCGGGGATGATCAAAATGTTCTTCATTGGAAAGATGCGAGTCTTTTGTGGCGTTGCTAGTTTCGGCCGTCTATTACCGTCTGCCAAATGAGCTACAACCATTTGGTTCGTAATACAAATGCCCAGGTATGCCGAGAAAGGGATGCCATTACAAACAGATTACGAGTCCAATACTCTTCATCCATCTGATGAAACATTTACGTCTATTCAATCAACATGATACTTCGAAAGTTTGTCCGCAATGAAGCGATCGAAACAGATCCTCCGAACATTTACAATCTTCCGACAGTCTTGATCAGCTTGGTGGTTAGTAATTGTCTACCTTGCCTTGGGAAAGGCAGCGAAACTGAAAATATCAGGCCTGCGGTGGTGCGTTGCTTTTCGGAATGGATATGGGGGTTATCGGAGGTGTGTTGACTATGGAGCCTTTCAAAAAGTGAGTCAAATTTGCCCAAATATGATCACTTTCGCTTATGCGTTCATAGAAAATACGGATTGAACGAAAAGTCAGCGACCAGAAACCGCCAATCTTTCCTCAAATATTGTATCTGTTATTCAAGCAGGGGCATTTGCTGGTTGTTTCTTCTCAATGTGGCTAGCCAATCGCATAGGTCGCCGCATGTCACTTATTGTAGCTCCCATTCTGGTGTTTATTGGGGTTGCACTCCAGGCTGGTGCTTCCGGATATATCGCATCCCTTTACGTTGGTAGATTCATTGCAGGTATTGCGATCGGCATTGCGTCGAGCGTTAACCCCCTGTACGTTTCTGAGAACGCCCCCAGGGGCATTCGTGGATTGCTCACGGGGTTTTATCAATTAAGCATTGTCACTGGTCTCACTGTATGTGCCAGGTCTGCTCTAAATAATATTCAAATACTGATGCTGACTTGCAATTAGCTTGCCTTTTGGATTAACTATGGCTGTACCCTCCATATCAAAGGTACTGCTCAGTATATCATCCCCCTTTCACTACAAGCTCTGCCTGCAGTTATCCTATTTGTCGGCATGCCCCTAGCCAACGAGTCCCCTCAATTCCTGGCGATGAAGTCCCCGGAGAAGGCTCTTGCTATTTTATCTAAGTTACGTGATCTCCCTCCGGATCATCCATATGTACAAGAAGAGATGGAAGGCATTCTACTCCAGCTTGAAGAAGAGCGCTCGTTACAGTCACAGGGTTCAAGCCTCTCACTCCTCAAAGAAGCCCTTTGGCATTCGATCAAATCGACGACGCAGCTTTCTTTGCATCACTTTGATGATGTGGAGTAACTTGACCGGCACCAATGCAATGACTTATTATAGTCCTGATATCTTCAGTAGCATGGGACTCTCGGAGTCTGCTGCAGGACTTTTTGCTACTGGGATTTACGGAATTGTGAAACTTGTGGCATGTTTTGTATTTATCGTGTTCGTGACTGACTCTTTAGGTCGGAGGAAAAGTCTTCTTTGGACCGGCATTGTACAGGTTAGTTATCTCTCTCTGGGCCACATTTTGCGTTTACTAAGTTTGCTAGGGCCTTATGTTATTTTATATCGGATTCTATATCCGCTTTGATCCTCCAAGTACGGATTCGGGGCCATCTTCAGCAGGTTATGTGGCCTTAGTTGCGATTTACATTTTCGCCGCGGTATATCAATTCGGTTGGGGTCCTGTTGTATGGACGTATTGCTCGGTACGTCTGCTGAAAACCTATATCATACCGCTAGTGAGCTAAAATAATTCCCCAGGAAATTCCTGCTGCTCGTCTGAGGCCCATTCAAATGGGAATGGCGACGGCAAGTCAGTGGTTGTTCAACTTCGTCGTGGCGAAGGCTACACCGAGTATGTTCGCGACTCTAGTTGTGAACGGGTTTGGAACCTACTTTGTATATGGATCATTTTGCTTTATTATGGTAGTCTTTGCATGGTTCTTCGTACCAGAAACAAAAGGTAAGTCCGGGTCGTCATGATACTCTGTGCTCTGCTCACCTTGTACAGAATTATCACTTGAAGATATGAATGAACTGTTCGAGCAGGAGAATCCGAGGAAAAAATTCACGCCATCTCGTTTGGTTGACATGGAGGATAATCGACAGTCGAAAACTGAGGTTCATGCATTTTCTGAGCACGTTGATGATGTAAAGAGGCCTAGCTAGTTTCCACTCCAACTTTTTGTTAGTATTGAAATTCTATCTTTCCGCTAACGTATCTCACGATTCGTGAAATTTGCGTGGTGTTACAAGGGCCATCAAATTTGAATCGTCGCTTGCAATGATGAAACTGCAAGGAAAGTTTCAATGGAAAATGTTGACAGGCGCCTCCAACCTCGAAGATTATTACCAGTTAGGTATTTGGTGTCCTGCAATCAATGTCCTCGAATTTTCTTCCACATAGTCATTGATAATAATACACGGAGCTGAGACATCTTCCCACTACTGCCCTCTCACCTACCGAGCAATTTTTGACTACAAATCAAAATATTTCATTATGAACTTCGATTTGTTTTTTTCGAAGAATCTCCGTCTCTACGGCTTATATTTATGCGATTGATCCAGAAAATTTGCTAGCAGGCATTTATGCTCGCAGGTTATGCAGTGATCTGCATTCCTAACCCCTGTAATGAAAACACGTTCGGATCTACTTCCGCTTTGAGATGGGATTCTTCGGCAAGGAAAAATTCTCCTAGAATACCTCTACACTCTGAGAAGAAGAAATAGACAAGTTTGGGTATTTGACCGAATCAAATGATAAAATTTTCTGACGTAAAAAAGTAATATTTGTCATGGGAAACTAGCCTCGCGATATCTGCAATATCTCACAACAAAATGGCAGGGGAGTAAGGCGTATTATAATCCGCAATAGCAGGAGACGCGTATAGCTCAATATCCTTCTGTCTGGCAACCACCCATGGACCCAATGTGGCGAAGAGTTTTCCCACATTTTCTTCTTGGGACAGATCGATTGGTTGCAGATGATTGCCCATCTGCGAAATTTGAACACCTGCGGCGCCTGCTGTAGCACCGAAATTGTACATGTCGATTTTCTGAATAATGGCCCCTTTTGCCCTACCGGACAAAATATGTGCGCAAAGATTGGGTTCCTGGCAGAGAGGGCGCCCAAGACCAACTCCGTCGACGGTTTCCAGCGCTTTAACCATAGCCTCAACTGTCTTGAACCCGCCGGTGACATATGATTTAGTTTTAGTCAAGCCAGGGATAATAAGCTTGGCAAAGTCCAGAAACAGCTAGTTATTTATTAGCACAACTTCCTCGAGTGTATTGACGTTGTAAGTTGGACAAAATCCAGCGCTAGGATAGTACTTACAGATTCGCGCTCAACGGTGGAGGGTCTCTTCTGTGTATTGAAAGAGGATTCCTCATATGTACCACCAGAAAGCTCAACAAAATCAAAAGCATGCTCTTCGAGAGCTCTGCACAGCTCCTTGGCCTCCTCGGGCTGGAAACCCTTCTCTTGGAACTCGACGCTGTTGATCTTGATGCCGACCACAAAATTCTTGCTAACTCTTTTGGAAATCTCATCTCTGACTTCCAGGATCAACCTCATGCGGTTTTTCAGGTCACCGCCGTACTTATCAGTGCGCAAATTGGTGCTTGGTGACAAGAATTGACTGAGAAGATAGCCGTGTGCTCCATGAAGTTGGATGCCGTCAAAGCCAGCCTTTTCAAGGTATTCAGCAGCGTGAGCAAATCCATCAACAATATTGTCGATATCTTCCTGCGTTGCAGCGCGTGGTTTCGCAAATTTCATGCCCATAGGTTCACCCTTCACTTGTACATCGCTGGCACTGACCGGGTTTGGTTGGAGATGCTCTGGAGTTTGGCGGCCCGGATGCCCAACTTGGGGAATGATGAGCATTCCGTTCGCCTTCCCGGCAGCTGCGAGCTCCTTGAATCGCTCAAACCGCTCACCAAAAAATTCGGCGTCCCGCGGGATGACTGGATTTCCGGCTGCTTCCAAGTGTTCAGGATCGATCATGACATTTCCTGTCAGATTAATTCCTATCTGGCCCTCGCCCCAGCCCTTATATGCTTGGATCAGTGCAGGTGACGGGATTCCACGAGTCGAAACATCTGCCAAAGAAAATGATGCAAGGCGCTCACTCATGGCACCCTTCAGGAAGCGATTTGGCGCTGAGCGGCCAGAGAAGGCAAACTGAAGGGGCTGGCCCAAGATGCTAGGATCAAGATCGGCGCATTCAAATCGCTGTGCAGAAGTCATTTTGAATATGCTGAAGAAAGACAATCAATTATGAGAAAGAGCCGCGAAAAATGCCGAGGTTCCAGCGACGATAGCATATCCAAAATTTATAGGTTCCACCGGTTTCAGAACAAAAGTGGATCTCCCTTAAGTTCATCCGAAGGCCGGGATATATTTTCAGTCGGCGTCTCAATTTGATATAGTATACAGCCACGGTGATAAAATGAGGCCATGTTCTCAGTTGGTATGAGTCACCTAGTGTTGAGTGAACTGTTGTATCCGACAGAGTGGTTGAGTTAATTATATGTCAACCTCACGTTGTCAAGTCGTAATACGTAGTATTGTTTATCGTGAAGCAGGAAAGAAACTTGCAAATCACAATATTAAAATGGTAGACTCATTATGAGTTGTACTCATTACAGACGATGTAATACAATTTTTTTTTTTCTGGATTTCTCCTGCTGGATGAATTTATATCATGACATTGAAGGCTATCCATTCGCATCAATGGTGTAGTGGTAACATTGAACCCTTCCAAGGTTCAGCCGGGGGTTCGATTCCCTCTTGATGCAATTTTTTTCGAAGTTTTGCCCGCACTGCCCAGCTGTATAATATTATTCATATCTTCGATTCTATCTATCCCTGTCTTTAGCTTGATTTTTATGCCTTCTTATTTTCCAGATATCAAATATCTCTTAGTATTAAATATACCCAAGCTATTACTTCAAGTTCCAATAACAATCCTCTGGAGTAGTGTAACCGCCTGGGCCGAGGAAGACTATCCCCCCTTAATTTAACATTAAAATTATACTATTACCATACAATTATTGTTCGAAGTAAAATTCTCGGCCACAAGACTACTAACGCGTACCAAAATTGCAGAAATGCAAGGTGGAATGTTGGTAATCTCCATGGCTGGATTGGTAATCACGGCATCGGGGCAATAGGGTCCCAACGCTTCTGAAAATGGAGATTGTGTAATTCAAGTTAAATTTTTGAAAGGGAGGTCTAAAAATAAATCCGGAATTATATAATGCGGTCGCTTGTTTTGAGAGTGCAGTTATTTGATGCTCTGAAAGTCGGAGCAATGAGGGTGATCATCCTGACTGGACACTAAAGCACTTATCCAACTACTGCGGTGTTGATGGACTAAAGCCCCCATAATTCAATTATGCCACATGTACATGTGGACCGTGCATAACTGGGTTCAGGTTCCAAGTTTGGTTGAGGTGATGGGATGGCCTTCCACCTTCTACGAAGTGTAATTAGTCCAATGTATCATGTGGAACCCTGTAAATTCCAACCTTGGAAAACTTATCAAAAATCTTATCAGAATAGAGGAATATGAAGATGACTGTATTCAATCGGTAGTCAAACGTTACATGAGCTCTTTTTAACCCGATGGCAACTTGAATCTGATCACGGTACGACAGCCTTGCGCCTCACTCCGAGTCCGTCCGCTTCAAAATGTTGAACTTCAACTTCCAAGGTTGAAGTTGTCGCAAGGATCAGGTGGCAATATATATCGTATAGAGAAAAGTTTGTCTCACTGGCATATATCTTGAAAAAATTGACATATTTTAATGATGAAGTATTTTTTTATCACAAATTCTATTCCAAATTCAATTTTCACCAACCTGACTACCCGACTACTTACATCTGATCGGTGTAATAAAATTGCCCAGGTGGTAATCATATTATTCATATTTGGAAAGGTTTTACGGGAGATCTCGCGTGAGACCTGTGGCGGTACTATACCTAAAGCAGTTCTAACATGCGCAACTATTAAGTGCAGCTAAGATTTTCTCACGGAGTAGAAAGAAAGACCATAGCGATAAATAGATGGTATTGGTGATATAACGAAGTAAGAAATCTAGCTACGCAGGTATCCTAGCCCGGAAGCACCAGAGGCATCTATGCCCTCCCCAAAAGGTTTATCAATCCTAAAATCTAAAAATGAAATATAGTAGATTGTCGCTGTTAAACTGTAGCTGGTCGGCAGGTTCGATTTTAAATGGTTTAGTCAGTGCCGTAGTAAGCATTGGGTGCAAAGCGCATCTCAGCAGCACCGACATCGAAAACGGAAACAACATTCCGCAGGAATGTATCACCAAGGAAGTAGACCTGCTCATGAGGGTCTGCACCTCCGTTCATGATCTGAGAAATACAGACATGGTTTCCATCGTCATCGGCGGAATGGTCAATCATATCGAGCATGTTGATCTCGAAGGTAGTCCCATTGATAGTGATGCCGTGGGCTGGAGGCATGGCGTCACAGTCAACAATATAAGATCCATCATCCTGAAGAGTGCCCGGGGGATTGAATGCATCATTGATCGCCTTGGCGGTGGCATTGGGGTAGTAGTTATAGGTTGTGCCAGAGTCAACCTAGCAGACAGGATTAGTATATCCACTGAATTGGATTTTCAAAGCTAAATGATCTTACAATGTATTGGTTCTTCTTTCCACCAGCCTTAGTGATAGCTTTGCCATCCACAGTGATATCGTCGATGTTGATAGTATAATAGGCCAAGCCATGCGTGGAAGTCTCGACGTTGGTGATCAGGATGTCAGTGCTGGTCCAGGTTTCTTCAAACTCGATGGGAGGCAGTCCGCCGAGAGTCAAGTATCCCGCATCACTGCTCGCGTCGTGAGTAAGAGCCAGACTGAAATAGGAATCTACCAAGCCCTCTTTATACATGGTCTCGAATATGGGGCGGTAGTTGTGAGAATCATCTGGGTCCTTGGTGTAGGCACTCGTTCTGAACAAAGCTCGTTAGAATCAACGTCTGAAAGATAGAAAGCAAGAGGAAAACCTACAAGAGGGGGTAGGATAATCCGACCAGGCCGGAAGTGATGTTGTTACCACTCCAGGCAGCCTTATCCATAACACCAACTTGTTGGTTGACTGTGACACCCGCAAGACTGACGCTTTCGTTGCCCATGTATCCATAGCCCCATTCACCGTCACCATACTCGATGTAGAACTTCTCCCCCGGGATCCTCTTGAAGGTGCTACTGGGCGTATATCTGCCTGGGCCAAATGCACAGCTGGGTGCGTCTTTATGTTCCATTGTATCTTGGTCAAAGCATTTGAAGCCCTTCTGGGGCACCCAAGTATCACTTGATCCAGTATCCACAATCACTTCAAAGTCCTGGTCGCCAAAGGTGATTATAGTGGTATATTCGGTCGCCTTATCCTCAGCTTCAATGACGCCATTTTCGGAGCTTGCGTCTCTGCGTCGGAGGTGATGACGAGCGCTGCGGGTGTTTGGTCCCTTGGAGGTGCGTTTTTTCAGGCTCATGGTGTGTGGGGAAGACCTGGCGGGAGTGCGTGACGAAGTAAATGCGACTGGCTTGTGGCTACTGACACGAACTCCGGGGTTCCGAGAATTCAAAGCTCCCTTTGGCGTGTGACTGGAACCAGCATCCTTGAGGGGGCTAGCAGCAGCAGTCAATGCCAAAAGAGAGACAGTCGCGAGACCAAAGTTGCCAACCATGATGAAAGATAGTATTCGAAGAAAGAAGTCAGGTATGAGAGTCAAGAATGAAGTACTAAGAGGACAGAACGATTCTCATTTAAATAAATATTCAATCTTTCTATTGCCAAGGGAGTGAACATGTACAATCCATCTCACAGCCCTCTCTTGAATGACTTCTACAGCGATCGACCCAGAAAAAGGCCGTTAATAGAACGAGTCCACATAGCCCTGTCAAGACGCATATCATCATTCTTTAGATTGTCAGGGTCTTCAACGAAATCGACCTCCAGATTTGCCAATCAAAATGTACGTGTGAGCGAATAAATTGCAACAGCCTTAGGGGCGGTGTTACAACGGAGTCATGTTGCTGGATTTGCCCCACTTTTGCAGAATAACCCGTCCAAATGCAAACGACGTGGCGGGGCGCACGGTTTGATTTTCTTCAAAGAGTGTGCATGGCTCTCATTTCAGCCAGACTCCTGCTGGTATTACACTGGGATAGGAGGAAGCATAGACCATTGTTGAGAGTTTCAAATTTCAAGGAATAATCATAGAGATATTTGGTCAAGTCAGGAAATCCAAGAGATGTTGTATCTGCATAATAATAATAACAGTAGTGAGTGGAAAGGGGGAGTGCAGATCTCTCCCCGCAATTCTCAGCCTCGCGTGTTGAACGGGTGAGGTCGCTAGCATCTATACCGTCCTAAAAATAATGATCATTTCCACCCAGGCTAAGAATCTTGGCAAGAAAATTTTAGCCTATCAAGATTGTCTATCCTCAGGTGGCTGTGTCATTCGGGTCTTGATCCATACAAGATTAGGGTTGGAGGATGCGGCTGAGAAGGCTGCAGGTTTTCATCCAGGCGATACGAGTCATTCTAAATTAACTCGCAAAACACTTCCCGGATCCGATACAGGGCAATAGCCCCTGGTACTTACCATCCAGACTACAACCCAACAATTGCAATTTATTGAGAAGCCCAGCTCAACCCGTAGTGATTTGCGAATATAGATAAAAAAAAACATCATTGTTGTCTCATTCTCTAGAAAAATGTTTATCAGGCTATGTGGAGGAAAGGGCAAAGCATAGCATAAAGCGCGTTGAGCTGCTTATCTCGGTCTTTTTATTTTTTATTAGTCCCTTTTTAGGTATACGGAAAAACGTCCCTGGTGAAGAGACCCCAGTTCAAAGCTCGGGAACTGGGAGAGTAGCAAAATACGACATGGCCTTCTCATTGGCCTCTTTGGAGAGAGGACCCCCTGCAACCATCTCCCCCAGTAATTTAAAATAGTTGATGTAGAATGCTGGCGTGAAGGTGTTGAAAAAGCTGGCTTCTTCATCGGTCGGGTTTGAGAATGTATGAGGACTCTTGGTCGGTACAACGACGTAGTCACCGGCCTTTGCGTCCAGATCTGGTTTTCCCGGGATATGGAACCGAACGGTACCCTTTGTGACAAGGAAGGTCTCGTCGTGCATCTCGTGCCAGTGTGGCGGGGGTCCTTTTGTGCCCCCGGGTATAGTCAATTCGCAAGTGCTTAGGCGCATGTCTTTTTCGCTAGTCAGAGGGAATCTGAGATTATCGGTCTCTGAAGGTAAGCTTACCGGTATTTGAGCCATCTTCCATCACCCGTAACTTCATTGAGCCCAAAGTAATCACATCCCCCGTTTTGCATGGAACGAACCTGATTGGCCGATCGGGAACCTCCATGATAAGAATTCTTTCTCGCTCAAAAACTGAATGTGAATGTTGTAATTCTCGACTCAAGTAGGTCGATACCGGTTGGTTCTATATATACTAATATTCTATCGAGGCTGATGTCAGACTCGGAAATCGGTCTTCGGCCCTAGCTTTGACGCCGAGGGTATAGTATTAGCCCCGCCAATCACCGTCATGAGAACCAAGACCAAGTCTAAACTTTGTTGCAGCCGATATCTCCGAAGTAAAAAGGAGGCAGAGAGAGACCAATTACGGTTGAGACTGCCACCATTCGAGAGCCACTGCCATATTTGTTAACCGTTGGCATAGATATTAGCCGACAGGATCCGCAAGGGTTTTCTACGGAACGAAAGGCATCATCAAATCATTTATCTTCACATATCTTTCGCCGTGTAACTACTCGGTACATGTATGTCATCGTCAAATCTCACAACAAGTCTGACTTTAAATGAGGTCGCCTAGTACCTGTTGATTGTAGTAAAGCCGGGAATGTGGTGCATGGGTAGAGGTCCAGGCTAGTATGCATCACGTGTTGATTTCCATGGAACCAACAAGTCTTGTATATATCCATGTATATACTATCGACAACACCAATGTAGCGAGTATTGCAAGCTTTATGAGGCATAGAGAGTATTTAGATCAGGCATCTATCACTTGCACGAAAAGGTGAAAACCAATGAATCTAACTGGCTCGACATAGCTCATGAAGTGATTAGGCAATAACTATAAAGTTTATAACTCAAGTATAGTATTTTTGCTCTAATAAAGCTCCGGGGTAGTTTTAAGGGCTATGGTTGTGAGAATGTACGATGGGATGAAAGCAAATAAAATCCTCTGAGAGTCATGCGCAGTACTAGAATAAATAGAGTATAAGTTTTTATCCCAACAGAAACAATGGTGGTTGGAAAGGTGCTGAATTGCTGAATGTCTAACCAGAGTAGACTCCAACACTGAAAATTGTCAGGGTGACCCCTTCCGGGCTGAGCATACAAACAAAGCCTCCCGTCTTCTCTCACTTGTTTCCCTCCACTACACCTTTCCCATCCACCTTGAACATGAGCTCCCCACCCCTGGGATCGTCTCGTCGATCGACTAAGACGCCCTCAAGTCAGCAAGAGAACCTTATGGATGTCCCAGATGGTCCGCTCCGGCAGTCTGTCGAAGACATGGCCACGCTAGAGTACGTCCTTCTCCGCTGCAATTTGCTTTGCCATCCCAGCTGACAATACAGACACAGTTCATCACCTCTTTCATCACCTCTGTCAGATCTTCGGTCCTTCGAGGGCTTTCCAGGAGTTCCAGACAAGGTTCAATTTGGCGCAGCTGGATGTGAGGAGGTCAGCCCTGGTCCATGCAGCAGGCGCGTTATGTTTCGACCTTATCGAAAAAGGACTAAACAGCAATTTTCTGCTCTGTTTGCTGCACAGACAAAAAGGGAGCCGTCGGTACGAATGACAAGCATCTACAAGGATTGGGACTCACAGCGACTTGAAAAAAGCTTCGCTTGCCCGACCGCGAATATCGAGTCGGCCCTCGTTCATGTTGTTGGCGAACTCCAGGAAAACGAATGCAGTCACTGCAAGAACCTATCAGGACCGTTGGTTCACTGCGTTTGCTTCCCGCGGGAGGATCCAATTACCAATGCTTGTGGGAACTGTATCTGGAATTTCAATAACACGCGTCGCAGTTTCATGAAAGAAGCACCTCATGCTGAGGCCACTCCTGCTGAGGCCACTCCTGCTGAGGCCACCCCTGCTCTAGAGCCCGATAATAATCCCCTTGTGGTCCAGATTTAGCATCTGAGATTTGAAATGGAAGTCCTCATGGCCCATATTCGCGACTTAGGAGCCGAAAACGAAGCCCTCCGTGCCAAAAATTCATCCCTGATAACTGAGAATCAAGCCCTCAAAGCTGAAAGCGAGAAATATAAGAGAAATATTGCAGCCCAAAAGGCAAGGAAAAGCCTGATTGTAACTGCAATGGAGTATCTCGCTGCCGCTACCCGAAATCTGCACAAGTCTTATTCAGATATCCAAGGCCATGACAATGTCGTTAATAGCCATACTGGCGTGGTTCTACCAAGTGCCTCTTCTTCTCAGCTCGTTCCTCCGATGCCCAGAAGGCCCCTTTTGGACGAGGAGTTTCTCAACGTGGAGGCAGCCATTGATGAAGCCAGAACTATGTTGAATTGCGATGCAAGCAACCCATGATCTCCCGCTAGCTCACGAAATGGCCACTGGGAATACCTCGTCATGACTGCAGAGGAGATTTTCTGTTGTTTTTTTGTGTCTGCCATCTTACTTCTCAGCGTGGGCTTTCTGTTTCATCCGGTGTTTCAACGTCTGAGGGTAGCATTGAAGTGCATTGTGGTACCACTCAAGATAGAAATTTTCATTCAAGCGAAGACAACCAATAAGCTTTTAGACTCAGACTAGATAACTATTCTATTCTCTTCCTTCTCCCTTGTCCATACCAAGGTGGATTAAATTAGTATGTTCAACAACCTTAGATGATGGTTCTTGGCTTAAAGAGCACAATTGAGGGTTGCCCACTTCGATCTACAGTGGCAGTCTACAGAGTGTCTCACCACCTTGGTGACCCCGTTGGATAGTACTCTAGTCGGAGTAGACGGCCTTCTTGATGATAGACGGAGGTGTACCGGTACACCAAGGGTGACGGTGGTACACCATGCCGACAGGGGCGATACACCCCGGCGCCGCCATGTCCCCTGCGGGCCTGTCCCGGGGACCTTGAACGGCACCGGCCCGGCACTCCGGCGGTCCTCAATGATACCTTTAACGCAATCAACTGTCTTTTCAATTGTTCGATCTGATCATATCCCTATTTAATGCGCAATTTTACTCTCCTCTATTTCCTTTCCGCCAAATCTGGCGAATAAATTCCAAGTCTGAATAAGCACGAGGGACTCTCCAGATCTATGGCTACCCCAACCCGAAGTTGCTATTATTGTTGAAAACAAGTGAATTATTTCCATCAAGAAGTCTATCAGTCTATTGCTATGTACATGCTTCTTTTTGTATGCTTCATATGTACTTTATCACCTCTGTAGACACATGATGTCTCTTACGTTCTCTTCTCACTCGATCGACCAAGTTCTCACCTCACTCGGCCTTCTTGGAAGCCTTGGTTCTCAGCTTCATCAGTCCGAACACCAAAGCGTATCCACTGATGGCGAAAATCACCGAGATTCCGATGTCTCTCCATCCATAGTAGTAGTGGTTGATGTTCAAAGTAGTCAGGAAATCGCTTCCATCTGTGTATTCACACACTTTGCAGTCCGAAGTGGCATTGGGATTGAGGAGGTTGATTCTCCAGCCATCGCCAGCCATGTAGTCAGACAAATATTGCCCGCATGTTCCGTTTGTCGGATCGAACACAGCGAATTCTTCTTCGTTGCAAGTAACCTTAGCGCCCCAGATACCGAATGTCAACATTCCGTTGACAACATAGTTGAAGGGGTTGAGGTAATACATCCAGTATCTCCAGAACACATTCAGCTGAGAGTAAGGAACGAAGACACCGCAGAACAGAACCAGGATACTGATAATTAGAGGGTTGACGAGCGCGGCGAAGGTGGGGTTCGGAGCATACGCAGCAACCATTTGGCCGATACCAGTATAGATGAACTCGTAGATGAACATCATGAAGAAGATAGCGCCGGATCGGTCAGAATCATGAGGCAGTCTCCAGACGGGATAATACCAGCAAGCGAAGTAGAGAACAGCACAGATGCAAAGATAGGGGAATTCCGACACGATAAGGCCAGTTACGAATGCGATCCAGGAGTACATCTTCGATTTCTTTTCACGGGCGTCGTAAATATCACGACGCTGGATGAAGAGCGGTTGAAGCTGGTTAATGACACCAGGAGCGACGAAGACGAAATTGAAGATTGTGAACATTTTCAGATTGAGAGCTGTCACACTCGGACCGGGACGCCAGAAGGAGAAACCATTGAGCAGCGCGGAAATAATGTGGAGAGACATCTTGTTGTTCACGTAGTTGGTGTTCCGGAAGAGGGCAACGTTCATACGCTGAGTGACAATCTTCGTTTGTTCCCACAGCGGCATCGAGAATTCAAACCCGTCAGAAACGGTTCCGGGTGGTTTGCTTGCGGCATCATCGATCATTCTGTCTAGTTCGGTCATCATTGCCTGTTGCTCGGGGGACTCGAGCCAGACTTGATGCCAGTCCTTGTCCTTAACAGCTTCGATACCACCAGTGACCACGTCGATCATGAACTCGGCCGGGTTGGCTTCCGTAGGGCATTCAGCGCCATACTTGCCGAAATATGACTTAATAGTCGCTGCGTTATCACCGATATCTCCGAAATAGACCGTCTTACCACCGCGAGCAAGCAGAAGCAGGGTGTCGAACTGGGCGAAGAGCTGGGCGGAAGGTTGGTGAATCGTGACCAGAACGGCTTGACCAACGTCAGCAAGCTTCCGGAGGAAACGAACTGTGTTGTAAGCCGATTGACCATCCAAACCGGAAGTAGGCTCATCCAAGAAGATCAGAACACTGGGCTTCGAGACCAATTCCACTCCGATTGTAACACGCTTCCGTTGTTCAACACTGAGACCGTTTCCGACGCTACCGATGAGGGTGTCTGCGAGATCATGAAGTTCAAGAAGGTCAATAATAGTTTCCACATATCGAAGCTTCTCTTCTTTCGGGGTATCACGCGATTGACGCAGTAGTGCAGAAAATTGCAAGGCTTCTCTCACGGTTGCAAAAGGCTCGTGGACATCCAACTGTTCACAGTAGCCTGCCATTCTTTGGAACGAGACCGGCAGGGGTCTGCCATCAACCAGAATCGAGCCCTTGATTGTGCCCTCAGTTTTACGTTGGGCGAGAACGTCGAGGAGGGTCGTTTTGCCTGCACCGGAGGAACCCATCAACGCGCCAAGCATACCAGGTTTAACCCAACCATGGATATTGTCCAGGAGAACACGCTCTCCAGTAGGTGTGTTGACGGTATAAGTGAGATCCTTCCAGGTAAAGATTGACGTATTTCGAACCAGATTATCATCATCGACCTGAACAGGTTCGTCGGTGACCGTGCGAGGAGAGCTCTTTTCGGGGTCTTGAGCCTCCTCATCGCCATGCGATTGGTGCTTCTTCAAACTCTCGCGAGGGATGAGAAGAGAGGCCCCAGAGGCTGAACCACCCTTCCAGAGACAGGTGAACACAACAGTCAGGACAGCAAAGAAGCCCCACCAGGCCCAAAGGATACCATAGTTTCGCCACATCTGAGAGGCATGATAATGCAGAGATCCAAGGTATTGATCACCGGTCACGAAGTCAGCTCCCTTAGCTGCACCATTGACGCCTGAGCAGGCCCTGTTACCCGATCCAACGTTCTCATAACCAGGACCACTCGGAATTAGGTTTCGTCCCACACACTCAATGTGTTGGTCGTGAAATTCGTTCGACATGGCGGCTTGGAACGCATAGGCAAATGGATTCGTGTAGTACAGTTCAACAAACCAGTTCTTGATCTTAGGCTTGGGAATCATGTAACCGGCGTACATGACGATACCCTTGACGGCAGTTCCGGAAATCTTCGACGCGGCTTCGAAAGTGCTGAAGGCGGCACCGATGCATCTGAACAGAGCAGTGATACACTGTTTGTTTATGGTTAGCTTCTGAGCTCTGACCCAGAAAATTTAAACACGAGATGCGTGACTCACCAGCGTTGTCGTGAAGAGAATAGCCCAGAACGTGAAGAAAGCAGCCGCAGTGTGCTTCAGACCAACCATCCAATAGATCACAACTGAGAAGATCGTACACTGGAACAGCAACACGGGAAAGTCTGCCGTGATTTGAGCCAAGCAGAATGCAGCCGGGTGGTACATGGCGAATCCCTTGTGCTTGATAAGAATCGGACGACCCTTGAAAGACTCGGTAACTTCGGACATGGCGACAATACAGTTATACAAGAGTGAGAAGAACACGGCACCACCTTTGGTGAAAAGACCGGCAGAGGTTTCGGGGGAGTCATAGAAGCAAGAGCCAGCGATCAATGCCATCACGCATGACAAAACCTGCTTAATGATGAAAGTCGATTTTTCACCCCAAAGGATCTGGTATTGTCGTTGAGTGCAATGGATGAGTTGCGCCCAGAAACTAGTTGTGAGAGTGCTGCCACTAGGTAGATGATTGGACTTTTCCCAGGCGACCGACTCTTTGAACGTCTCGGTTCTCTCAGCGGCGATATTGCTGTCCGGATAGTCGTATAAAGTGATTTCCTTCTGGTATATATCGGAGTTCTTGTATTCGCTCAGAATGGCATCAGCGGTTCGTGGAAATCTGTTTTCCCAGCCTGGGCGTACTTTCCGCTCAGTTGGAACAGTGACTCCAGTCAGGAAATCACCTAGACGAAAAATTAGAATAGATGTTTCAAAAATATGTGCAAGGAGTCTTACCAATATTAGCTCCATCAGTATACATTAGACCCAATTTCTCCATGAACGGCTTCGCTTGCTCAGCGGGACCATAGTAAATTTGCTTCCCCTCGTCAAGCACGAGCACTTTGTCGAACAAATTATAAATAGCGTTTCCGGCTTGATATAGAGTAACAATCGTAGAAAGACCTAGCACGTCGGTCATAGCTCGAAGGGCCTTTGCCCACTCCAAGGCTGTACTGGCGTCCAGACCACGGGTGCTATTGTCCCAAGAATAGATTGAGGCGTTTGTTGCAAGGCACTCGATAATAGAAACTCGCTTTCTTTCTCCTCCGGATACACCTCGGACGAATTCATTACCCACTTTCGTGTCCGCAGTGTGGGAGATTCCCATCGCTTCTAGAAGAAACTGCATCGACTCGGTGGTATAATCTTCCTTCTTGGCACCTTCTGGCAGATGGAAAGGCACCTTCAACTTAGTGGCGAAATCCATGGTTTGGCCAACGGTCAAGCGAGGATAGAAAAGCTCCTCCTCTGTATTCATCACAATTTGTCCGTGGTATTTTTGCGCTTCTTCAGAAGTCATGTTTCCGAAACGCACATCACCCTTGATGGTATGGTATCCTTCACGACGGTTGGTGAGCATCTTGAGGAGTGTGGTACATCCAGAACCAGGTCGTCCCAGGACAAGCAGCATTTCACCAGGCTTGACACATCCATGACTATCTGAGAGGATGGACTTAAGGGGCGGTTTCCGACGAAAGTCCTTGATGAGTTGAGGGACATTGAATTGGGAAAGCATATTTTCCTTCACGGCTGCCTCGGCAGCAAGAACCTCAACAGAGAGATTCTTCCAGGTAACACCAAGCTCTCGACGCTTGAAACCAGCTGCCTCGTCGCGTTCTGCATTTGCAATCACTCGGTGCGTCATGTGCCATTGTGGGCTCTTCACGGGTGCCGGACTAATAGGCGGATCAGACAAGGCAAGAGTCTCATGACTTTTCCAGTATTCTTCATCTTTCTTTTCATCGGCATTCAGGTTTGGAGAAGGCTCGCCTGCATGCAGGGTCTCGGAGCTACTGGCTTCGTGGAGGTTGATCTGCGGCACGGGAAGGGTGTCGTGGTTTTCCCATCCAGATGGATGGGAATCTTCCTCGGACGACATTTGAGATATCTTGTTCTAATGCAGAGACGGAGTGGTTTCAGAATTCCAGTTTAACAGTCTTTGATGAAATCATAATAATGGGCATCTTGGGTACTTATAAAATGTACGAGGATGTCGGAAGCCGGGTTCTGATGGCGTATACTCATTCTAGAACGAGTGTGCAGGGTGGATCGAACCAAGAAATGATAGCGCTCTACTATTCCTTACTTGTCTATGATATAGGTGGATACAAATCCATTATGAAGCTCTGGGTTGTTATCTTACTTGTTTAGGGATTAATAGTATTCCGGTCAGGGTTTGTACCACGGTTTCTAGACCCTATGAATAGCTTTATGAACACAAGCAGACCCACCCGTCAATTGAGATTCATTTATTCACGCATGGGTGCTTTATCGAACTTCTTCTGTTGGGTACATTTAGCCAATAAACAGCCGCTTAACTGATCCGAGGCTTTTAGTCTGCGTATCGATTGGCGGATCCGATCTCAGGGAGGCGGAAATGGCGGCACAGAACTGGGTCCGAATGTTCGGCACCATGGTAAGTTATCGAGTTCTTGGTCGATCCCGATCTACCCGGTAGTCTACCGAACTGACAGCCACGCCAACGCAACATATTACTCAATCGGGAAAATCAGGTAAATATACCGGCCTGAATGCTGCGGTATTTAACGGTGGATTGTGCCCCGCATATATCCGAGGTTGATGGCCGAAGCTTACCTTCAATTGGATACTGTATTTCCGTCCTTATCTTTGCGTTTATTACTAGTAGGTAGCTATTTTGAACTAGAAATAAATCATTGTGCTTGTAAATCAAATCCATATCTAGTACCTTTATAATGATTTCGTCCATATCAGCCCTAGTATAACTTGAGCATCTCATCTATGTATGCCATTTACGTCGTTTTCTTTTCTTGTCTTTTCTTTTCTTTTTGTTTTCACTAAAAACTGTGCTTTTCAAATGGAAAATACAACTAAAGAACGCCGAAGATTCGTCACCTGCTGACACTCAATGGGTCGCAGTCATTCCATGCCGACGTGACTAGTTAATAAATCCCTATATCTTCGCCCCCAGGCACAGGCACCCGGTATCGATATACTACCAGTGGTAGTTTCCAGTAGAGCCCTCCAAATTTATTGGCATAAAATACCACTTTGATACAGCTCATCAGGTTGGGGTAGGGGACCAGGCTCTCTTCACATCCGGGGTAGTGAAATTACAGCTGGAAGGAAGAATAATGATAAGTAAAAGACTATTTTCATAAGCTATAGTACAAATGCATCTCTTCATAAATCCAAGGATAGAACAAAATCACTTTCGATGTAGTCATCAGATGCTTAGACCAGAGTGACCCCCGGTGCATTCGCGTCGGGGAATAGATCAAGACTTTCGTATAGAAATGGATCATCAAGGAGGAAGTTTTGGTTTCTGGCATCTACCATGATGCTCATATCATCAAACAACCCCGGGTCTTGGGTAAGCCACTGCGGTGTGTCCTGAAACCCCCACGGACTCGGGACGTATGGCCTTGGAGGCTCATATTGTGATATTTGATCCATGTTTCCAGTATGTGAGAATTTCATATCTGAAGAGATTTCGATTGTTCCAGTTGGCGTCAAAGGCATTGAATGGTGTGGAAAGTCGGTGGATGAGAGAATGGACGGGGTGATGGGGGAATTCTGTTGAGAGCGATCATTTACAGGCTCGGGTGCCTCTGTACTATAACTCTTTATATCAAATATTTCACTCTTGTGATGATCGAGGGCCCCCAAGTGGGTGAGAAGATCGTGAGTGAGAGGAAACCCATTGGGTTCCGGCTTTAATGCTTCTCCAGGCCACCCCTCGCCTCGGATATTACGGCGATAAAGTTCCTGGAGGCCGGTTATAAGCCAAACTTGCTGCTGCTCTAACATCTCTGCATAGCTATATCCAGAATACAGTCAGTAAGACATTTGTGCCTGTTGCTGCAGCAATTTTGTTCTTACCCTTTGGGATAGGCTTTTTCATGGGGCTTCTTTCGCTGACCAAATATGCAGGCAGTTTTATCTGCTTGGCAGCGCAAGCATGGGTCGAGCCCGTCACACTTTGCCCGTTAATATCGATTTTGAAGTTTATCAATTTATCTGTGATTTACCTTTGATTTCTTCAAGCGACAACGGTCACATGCCTTGCAAACACGTTTCCGGACCCCTTCGTGATGTGAATGATCGGACATTGTGTGGAATAGAGATGGCGTTTTATGCGATCAAGTAGACAGCAACCAGGGGTGAAGAGAAATTTCAACGCCTAGCAGTAGTTTAAATTCTTGCGTGAGGTAGTTGAGGTAATTTGATAAATCTTATAAGGGGATCCCTGTTGAGGATGTGCGATCGGAGTGGGAGTGGATTTGTGATAGTTTCTCTAGCTTTGTGGCAGATACCTGTACACTATTCATCAGCAACAAATGAATTCCTTGGTCTTTTAACTAGATTCGAAAACTATCATTTGCTGAAGGTGGGGTCTAGACCAAAGTCTTGTTTTCTATCCATGTTCTAGTAGTCATGGTGCCGGTTTTCCAGTTTCCTTTCTCGTCAGTGGAGCCTTGGAAAGCCGGCACGCCACTGTCAGCTCTCGGAATCACAGTGCCGATCTTGGAAGGCCAAAGTTAATGGGATAAATCGGCACGCATGACAGCTTGAATGATCTCCCAGGGGGAAAGGAGCTTTTTCATTTAGTTATCTCTCACATTATAGGTTGCTTGCTTTCAGGGAAACCTTACCGGGCTTCTGGCTTTCGCTATAGGTAGTATATGGCAGTTTCACACTGATGATGGGTTTCGGGTTCTCCCAGGATCTAGAGAAATACCCTAAAGAGTTACTACTTCGTCGGAAACGATGCCTGCTTGTAATTTTTATGAGCTAGATTAGTGGCAGAAATGGTTCATAACCAACCAAAAAATGAACCAAAATATTAAGTACAAGGTAGAAAGAGTTGGAAAACTAATAAAAAATAATTATTCTCTTAAAACACAAAAAGCAAAAGGTATAACAAAGTTTTGGTTTGAAGGTCCCTAAATGCTAGTGGTCATGATTTTTCACTGGGTAGATCAACCCCTATCTTGCATAGACTCAGAGTTCATTCGGTTCGTCACTAGGCAGGTAATGAGGGAATGGAGAACCTTCTCTGAACTTGAAGAATTTAACGGAGGCTAAACCCAGATCACCCGACACTAAAATAGCGCTCATGTTGATCTTCCCATACATATCGCCACCCGACTAATCGTCACCTTAAGGCCCATGCAAACTGTCTTGATGTAGTTTGCTTGCTCATAGTAAAGAAATGCCTGTATTTTTAGAATTATTGCGCATTCACATATTCTCAGCTGTGAATTATACTAAGGAATCTAGGTGTACAATCCATACCTCGATCCCTCTGGTTTCAATATCGAAGAATTCACAGGGTTCCGAGACTTCCCATATGAACACCTCAGGCATTACTAGGCCACCGGGTATACCCGGCAGTCTTAATATCGAGAATCTGTAGTGGCATCTAACGCCTGTGAAGATCCATAATACGATGAAAGATCAGATGAATATCAAAGTATGTGATATGACGAAATCACAAATCTGGAGAGTAGTAACTAAGTGTGTGTGAAGCTATACAGGAAGTGAGATCTGCATTAGTCCCGATTGGGATGTATGCTCCGGCAGCATCATCACAACGCCCATCATTCTATTCCATATTTTAAACTTTTCTTCTTGGGTTGACTCTTCATCTATAATTAAAAGTATCTGATGTCGGTATAGTCGTGTTTCGGGACCGAGCTAGAACGTTATTCCATCTGGAAGGCTAGAATGTGATGTTCAAACAAGCGGGATGGGAGGTTTTGAACCTCAAGAAATACCTAGTATACTTTCAAACTTTACGCCTTCATGTCAAACCGAGTATCCCCGCTTGGGCAATAGCTCGCGTCGCGGATGAACGAAAAACGTCACCCTATGAGGAACGTGATCAACAACCTTGGAAAGGCCTCGGAGCACTGGAATGTTCTATAGCCGAAGAAAAACAACTGACAATTGCTGCTAGCTCCATCATAACCTTGGAACTAGTAGAGTGTGTTTTCCGCCCCCTTCATGAAAAATATCCGATAAGTTCAGATACTGACAAAAACTATCCGATTTCTGACCACCACGGAAGGTTATAAATCTAGAGTACACCATTGCGTAATTAAAGAATATCTGACGCCATCGTAGCCCGTCTCAATAAGTGCTAAAAATGAATGCTAAATATCATAATGAAGTTGCTCTGCAGGATTGGAGATGCTCACAAGAAGTGATTATTAATGCGAGCTTGCGTGATAAGACGTTATTCAGGGAAATTCAACGTCATCATGTCTGCAGTTATTCTCCGACGTGTTCTTATTAAACGTGGAAGTTGCAAATGATGGTAGAAATAGAGTAACAGAAACGAATCACAAGCACAATGCCGACCGAATTTATCAGTTTGACATTCCCCAACCCATCGACAGAGCTTAAGCCGATCCCGAATGCCTCCATCGATCCAAATTATTTGGTCCGGTATGCTCGCTCGCTAGATGACCATGAATTCAACTACACTTTGGTTCCGTACGATTCATCCTATTTTGATCCCTTTACTGTCGGCGCAACAATTGCATCCGTGACAAAAAACCTTAAGGTTATCATAGCGCTTCGCCCGAACACACTTTATCCAACTGTCGCGGCAAAGGCGCTTGCCACACTCGATCAACTCAGCTCTGGTCGCGCGGTAGTTCACTTCATTGCTGGAGGGAGTGATGCCGAGCAGGCGAAGGAAGGTGACTTCTTGAACAAAGAAGAGCGATACGCGCGTCTGGAAGAGTACATTCGTATTCTCCGCCGTGCATGGGAGTCCGCAGACCCATTTGACTGGGACGGAAAATACTATCAATTCAAGCAGTTCAGTAACAAAGTACGCCCCATCAATGGAACTATCCCAGTATCCGTGGGCGGGTCCTCAGATGATGCATATCGAATTGGCGGCTCTCTGGCAGACATATTCGGACTCTGGGGAGAGCCACTGAAAGAAACGAAGGAACAGATCGATCGGATCTATGCAGAGGCGGACAAAGCTGGTCGAAGCGAAAAGGACCGCCCCAGAATTTGGGTCACTTTCCGACCTATCACTGCGGAAACAGATGAGCTTGCCTGGGCTAAGGCACACAGGACACTGGATGCGCTGAATACAAACCGAGCATTGGGTCAAGGAAAAGCACCTCCCAACGCACCGCCCCCGCAGAATGTTGGATCCCAGCGACTGCTAGATATTGCTTCACGAGGCGAGGTTCAAGACCGCGCTCTGTGGTATCCCACAGTGACAGCGACTAATGCGCGGGGAGCATCCACGGCGTTGGTTGGATCTCATCAAACTATCATTGACTCAATCCTCGATTATGTTGACCTGGGAGCTGAACTTATTTCCATCCGTGGGTATGATAACCTCAATGATGCCATTGATTATGGACGCTATATCCTACCCGGCGTACGCAGCGTCCTGCGAGAAAGGGCCAATGGGTTAGCAGCATAGTTTCAAAACCTTTGATTGACACACCGAAGGTATACAATGAGAAATATGTTGATACGGTTCAGATAATTGATATAAGATGTTAAATGCGATTATTGGGAATAATGACATGAGAAAAGAAATAATTTTGATGGGCCCTAGCTCAAGATAGCGGAATCTTCCACCAGGCTACTCCGTGTCTCGGATTGGAGTCAAGGGCCCATATGCACACAATAGAAATAATATCGCTATGCGGGACATTTGGATATATAGAGAAGCATGATATGATTCTCCACGGGGTATACAGCAGATTACATGGTCTGCTTGCCACGGGTCTCAATAGGCAAGAAGATCATCGCGATGAAGGCAGCAAGCATGAGGGCTCCGGCTGCGTAAATGGGTGCGGAGGGTGTGGTACTAGCGTAAATACCAATGATGGGCGCCATAAGACCAGCGATACGGTTTAGGCAACTGGCGATACCGGTTCCGGTGCCACGGTTGGGAGCAGGGAAGACCTCAGGGGTATAAGCGTACAGCACACCGTACATAATCATCTGGAAGAAAGATTCCAATGAAGAGCAGACAAGCTGGACGTTCGAATCCTTAGAAGCTGTGAAGCAGAAGAGCAAAACACCAGTAACCATAGTCGAGAACGCCATAGTACCCTTCCGGCCGAAGTAGGGGATATCAACCATGTACCAAGCGCAAAGAGGTCCCGGAATACCGCAGACGGCAGTGATGGCGTAGTTCCGATAGGTGATATACTCGGAGGAATTGGCACTCAAGTACTGAGGCAGGAAAGCATTGAAGAGGGTGTAGCCCATTCCAATAGTAGTCCAACAGAACCAAATCAAAATAGCTAGAATGATTGTTAGTATCTGCCGATTCTTAGTTGAAAAAATGGTACATACTAGAGAAACCGAGCTTCTTGGTCGCGAACAGGGGTTTGATCTGCTGGACCGAGAATCGCTCGAGTGATCGGCCAATGATTTCCATAGTAGTCAAGGATTGTTTCGATGTTTCCTCGGGACGACCACCAACCTCGTTGAGAATTTCCTCGGTAAGCCAGGTTGTGGTCTTGTTCTTGTGCGCGATACCCTGAACTGCAGCGACAGCCTCATCCTGACGACCACGGGAAACCAAGAACTTAGGAGATTCATAGAGAGTGAAAAGGAGGAATCGGCACAGGAACATGCAGAAGGTAATAGCACCAAGAGTCAAAACAAGGTATCTCCAACCCCAGTTATTGGCCTTGTCACAGGTGGCATAGTCTGAGCAGGAAAAGTTGGGAATAAAAGCCCAAGCAAGCATACTTGCAATCAAGGTACCAACTGACCACCAGGTAGCCAGGCCACTCAGGATATTGGCAGAATTGGGAGGCAGGCATTCAAGGAAGACGGCCGCGTCGACGGGCAAATTTCCGCCGACACCAAGACCCAGGCATGCATACAGAGCACAGACGCTAGATTTCGAGTCAGTCACAATATTCATGACACAAATGATTGGCAAAGAACATACGCAACCCAGCTGTTTCCACCACCAGCAGCGAGACCGAAAGTACCGCAAATGAAAAGCGTGCAGTTGAAAGCTGGACGACGTCCGATAGCATCAGATGCAATGCCCCAGAATGAGGCACCAACGATCAGTCCAACGAACAGGGCACAGGTTGCAAATCGAGAGTGACTCTCGGAGACGCCAAATTCCTTGGACACAGGAGTCAAGGTGAGAGCAACACCCTGTGGAAAATTAGCCGATGGAGATCAATAGCGCCAAAATCTGAGGTCATACCTGCAACCAAAGGTTGTCAGCAACCCAACCCATTCCGCACAGGACAAACAGGCCCCATTGGTACCGGCCCATACCGATGTCCTGGATTGCTCTGTTGATGATCTTTGCTTTGCCTGTAGCTGATAGTTAGAAAACGAATTTTTGCCTCATGAAGGGGTGGCGCTCTTGGGGACTTTAGTTTGCGAGTACGGCAAGTTTGGCAAGGACGAAACCGGTACAAACTCGAGGCGAGCAGCCAAGTTAGACATCGTGAACATACGATCATAGACAGTGTCGTGACCGGAGATAGCAATGCTGGAGTCAATTTCCTCGCGGAGTGCTTCCAAAGTCAGTGTGCTACGCTTCTCGGGGCCGGCTCCGGCGCCGTTTTCCTGGCTGGAAGCCCGGTCGAGGCTGGTGTTGGATCCATCGTCTTTGATAGCTGCGCGGGCACTTTCGAGGGGCACCACAACTTCGGGGTACATCCGACGCTCTCGGTTCTTGATTAGGTCTTTGAAGTTAAAATCTAACATCTTGAACGATTGGTCACTGGCGCAATAGGATAAATGGTCAAATCGAGGCGCGTGGCAAAGTCAAAATTGTTTGGCGCAATGGTGATGAGTCGGGCGTTAATATTGGCGCTAATGGAAACAAAAGTGCGAACGGTCAGGGTGCAATGGCTGTCGAAATCCGGATCCTAGATAAGTAGATGCGCAATGGGATAGTCGATCGAGTCGAGGTTGTCGCAACGGGTTTGAAAGATGGCTATTTGGTGCTACTTTCGAAAGTTCGAATTTTTGCCAGACTGCTGTGTACCAAGTTTCTTTGAAAGTCTGAAACTATACAACCGGAACAGGTGAAGATATGCAGCCACAAAGTTGGAGTCGATGTAGTGTCTTGTGCAAAGATCTCAAAGCCACACTGCTGTGGTTGAGTATATGCTGAAGGAGGGAAGTAAAAGGTAAAGAGTCGATTGTCTTGCCACCGAAAAGAAAAGTGGAGGTGATGTCCAACAGTTTCGGTCTGACTCTGGGGTAGGGGAATGCACGGCGAAAAAAAAAAAGAGGGGAATGGGCACTGCGCGAATATAAAGAAAATATTTTCACGATGTCAAATTGCGAATTAGATAATGACAAGACCACCTGGGGCCAAATTTGCGTGTTGGCCAACCATGAGCCTCACTCATGTGGCGCTACGGGGCTAGTCATCAGCATCAAGCCATGCACGCCCTGGCCGCAACCCGAGCGGAAGACCCACTATTTCAGTTTCTATTTGGCAGCCCGGTCGGCTTTGATCCACATGTAGGGTCCGTCCTGCGTCGAAATGGTCAAGGCACGGACAGGTAAGCGAGATTCGGCCAATGTATGGGTCAATAATCCTGATCTGGCGGCGGTTTCCGGCTTTCCAATTCATTCCCGGTAGTCAGATACGCTATACTTTCCCGAATCTCCTCTCAATTGACGCCATTTGCCCTGCTAACTTTCTGAAAATCCACCGGTACTTCGTCCGATTTGCCGAGCTGAGACCAAAAAAAACCGCCCACTCGAAAATTTTGTCAAGCTGACAAGGAGTAAAAGCCTCTAAGTATGCTCATGATAGTAAATGAGAACTCACGTTCTGTTCTGAAAAGGCTATCATGGCGGAGAACTTTTCATGAGGATGCGGTCCACAACTGCGTACATACGGTCGCAAGCAGAATCTGGACCCACAGAATCCGATTGGCATTACAATAATCAATTATTCCTTGACACAGTCGAAATCTTCCGATCAGAAATATTTTCTTTAGCTTACTCCGCCTTTGTTATTCCAAGTTCTCGCATAACTGAGAAGAAGACCACCAAAGAAAATGAGCAAAGTTCTATGAAGTCAAATATTTAGAGGCTCTCGGTGATACATTCCTTATGGTTCTACAGAGTCTTTGTCGTTCTAAACATCATTTCCCGAACCTCAATGATTAATATCAATAATTAATAATTTTGTAGTCAACGAATGACTTGAACGTTGAGGTCGCCTGCATTCGGAGAATCTCAATCCTGTTTGCCCATTCAGCGTCTGCCGGTTGCAGGATCCACTTCCCGTCCAGCAAAAATTTCAGGTTATGCATATATGAGAGTCAAATTATACACCTGCGCGGTCCCTCCCCACGTGGGAAATTGCATATGATTGGATCACGCGTCTTGTCCTTCGTCTCGAGACAAACTGACCCTTTGCTGTCCATGCTGTAATGCTTCGTGGGTCCCAAGTAGCCGTTGAAGGAATCTTGCTCCACCCATACCCCGTTTGTACATGCTTAGACATCAGCACACGCATATTAGTTTTGAAGAGAGGGTTTGATTCTAACCCCGGAAAGCTCTAAGTGGTCGGGACCTTACTCTGAGATCACGTTTGTTTTCAAGAGCCGGGTCATTCTTCCTCACTCCGAGAAATAAATATTCGACGCCGCTTAGAAGTTGGATCTTTGCTGTCTCGCCCAGATAAAACTCATGGGCTTCTGTTCTATCGTCGCCCTCCTGGTCTAATACTACGACTAGTGCTCGCTTCTCTACGTATAATCATGGATGTAGCCACTGTATATTCGGTGAAGCTATCATGATCGTTGATCGAAGGCTCCGTCGGCTGTGTTCATTCATAGAATCGGGATACAACCTTGGAAGGTTTCAGTGTTAGCTACAAGTCCGCCTAGCTACAGCTTCAGTTTGATGCTAAGTCAATATGGGAGGTCAACCGAAGATACAACACAAATAAAAAAAATTTTATTCTGCAGCCGGTGATCTCATTATGCTCTGCACTCGTCACAGCTCGCGATTTGAATGATTAAATCGGAATGTCTGAGTGACGTCTGCGATAACGCTTTATTAGTTGACCTTGGATATATTGGGGAACTTGTTCTAACAGCAAGCTATTATGAAGCGCAGTACCTTTTTGAATTGACTCTTTAAGGTTGAACTCGCGAGATAGTCTAGCTGCTGGCCTTTGTGAATCATATATAATATGAAAAAAGTGTATAGCTCAGTGTCAAGCAAATTCCACAGCCGGGCTACTCAGCCCGTTAAACATCTATCTAGTCGTATGCTTGAGAAGTGGGTGTCAGATTCATCAGGGTGGTTGAATCCCGTTCACACATGTACAGTAGTACCGAGCAACTTGGACCTATCAGCAGAACCGCCCCCGACATGTACTAGTTACACAAAAATTCTGTCACTTTAAGCGCTTAACGATAGCATCGACCAATCACTATCTGCAATTTCCACGGTGCCGAGCATATAAAATTCTCGCGTTGCTGAATTGCGATGACTAAATACCCAGTCCATAGCCGCAAGTTCTATTTTAAGCATCTCAACTGCCCCCTATCGACTGTGGCATATCTCTATTTACGGAATATAGATTATTCATTTTGAAACCACACTAGCCTTCACACCCCAAAACCAAATATCAAATTATAGATAGGTCTCGAAACACCGCCAGGTGTGGGTCGGCCGCTCTTACGTGTAGAAGGCGACGGGTGCCTTTTTTACCTTTTCCACTCTTTCTTGCAGAGAATGTCCAGTAATACGCCGTATGCACCACAGAGAAATTTGGCACTAATAAAATAAATTGACATATACAAGAATGGAATGGCTAATATAAATTATAGAATACATGTCCGCTATACCTTATCCATACATGCAGGTATCCCACGGTTAGAGAGACACAGGCTATTGATATGAGCCTGTCAATTAGAAATATACCTCGTACTGAGGTCCCATATGCAAATTCCGTAGCAATTACGGGCCTGACAACTTACTTTTCCATGCCTGCGGAGGGGTTGTCGAATGCCCACCATCGGGCTCCTCCCAGCTCCACGGCTCACTCTGCACAACAGTCTCCGAAACGACAGTGATATCTTTCGATGATGGTTCAGGTTCGGTGAGAATATGCTCATCGCTCCCCCAAGCAGAGACCTGCATGTGCGTTGGAGCGGCGGCATTGTTCTTACTCTTCTTTGTTTCGTTGTCACCGCGAGTCGTCAAAGTTTTCAAGCCTGAGAGAGGGTAAGTGTGCCCCGATGGCTTATTGGAGGAGCTAAAGAAGGAAGCAAGGCCAATCTTTTTGAAACCCTTGCGAAGAAGTGGTTGAATTATAGGAAGGTTTGAAACAACGATGGAAACAAATGTCTCTCGGCAAGCCCATTGAGAGCCAGCTGCGGCACCATTGGGCCCTGACTGCATGTTCATTAGTTAAAAGGAATATCCTTTGAGAGCGAAAATGGAATTTGGGATGACTCACGCTCACGATAGTGACACCTCGAATAATTGATGCTGTGATAACAAATGCAGCACCAGAGAATAATGCCATTAGGGGAACCTTGCGTTTCAAGCTAATATTGACCGTCCAAAGCAGAGGTAGTGGAATTGAAAGGAGGTAGATATCCGTGAGAATATTGAGAATCACAACGACAAAAACGTATACAGGGGAGTTTGTCGGTTGGCAGAACTCTGCATATGTAATGTTAGTCGCTAGCTTTGTCCCTGTTGATGAAAATGCCACTCACTTCCGGGGTTTGGGGCAATTTGCCAGAACGCATGGAAAGGCTGGCACGATAATAAAAGTGACAACTGCGTTGCAATCCATGTCACCGCCAGTATAATGTAGGCGATTCTAACACGTGTAGGAAGACTCTGGAGTCCCGTTCTGCAGTTTCATCAGTATTTTCCTTTCTCTGGGTTCATCGAGGCTGATGTGTGAGGCGTACGTTAATCGAGAATAAAAGACTGCCAGACTAAACTTGACTAGCCAGAGAATCGCCACGTATAGTGACCAACCAATGACCTGAATCTTTGATCCAGCAACGCGATTGAACCACTCATCGGAGCTTGGGTCGATATTTTCTCGCTGCTCATTCGTCATGTAGCTGTTGGTCAGGCCTCCATAGTTGGCGACGACTAGGTACGCCGCTACTGTCTCCAATATGAACACGATCTGCGGGGACGCATCTTAGTAGGCAGGAAAAAAGAGACAAGAAACTGGGAAAGGAGCATACTCCTGCTAGCGGCATAAGGTAGTCATCGAGCTGGAAATGGGCCGGTCCCACGAGCTTCCATCGCACGAAGATCCGAACGAAAATCGTGAATAATGCTAATGACAGCAATACCCACGACTCGACGTTATTCGACATTCTCAAAAAATCTCGATGGACAGAGATGAAGACATCGAAGTGCGAGAGAACTCAGGGCGGGTTTAAAAAAATTAAAAGGAGCAATAAGAAACTTGAAGCCGAGACTTCGGAAGACCTCCATGACGATCTACATGGCATAATACGGTCTATCCCGTTTGAAGATCATCGGTACCCCTTAGTGAACGGACTAACCCCATTGAAGACTCAATGGCAAATCACGTAAAACAACGGCCTGCAAAAATCTATCATTCAAGAACAACAAAATCCAGAAAAAGCAAGATCGTCAATATCTCCACGCGTGTCACTCCACCGGATCCGCCTTAGCAGGAGAAGCGGAACTCGTCGCCGCACGCCAAGAGGCACCGCGGGATCCTTCGAAAGGTTGAATGGTGGGCCTGTTAGGGCACGGCACCACTAACAATTCCCCGCCCGGACAGTTGACCGACACTTTAATCGAAGGCTACTGCAGACTCAGGGGGTTCAAACGTGGCCTAAAACGCCTAAGGTTCAACCGATGTCGGATCATCATGAACCTCGTTAGCCTGTCACCAATGGGAAATCGAAATTATATATTGCAGAGGATCCCCGGGAACATGAATCTCTGCTGAACTTCTGAGTCAATCCCATTGTTTCCAAGGTTCCAAGCCACCGTGTCGCGACCGCACTAGTTATTCTTTACTTTGATTCCCACTTTGGGTTCTCCACTCAGCATGTCTACCTTTGAGTTTATCGTTGTCGGAAGTGAGTCCTTGTCATCAAAGAAGGTTTCAGCTTAACCCAACCTGTTCTGTTCTCGAAAATGGACTTAGATCCTTTGGAGGGCCGAGCACGGAACCTTTCCTTCCCGCCGGATATCGCATCCCCGTTTTCTCCGCAAACCATGCGGAGTACAAGTGACTGACATCCCATCGCTAGGTGGTCCCGCTGGCAGTGCACTGGCCGCCCAGCTTGCCAGCTCGAAGGGCAAGCCACAAGTGCTCTTGCTTGAAGCTGGTGAGAAAAAAGACGATAAAAATCTTCGTGTGGATGGGCAGCGATGGATCACTTTCCAAAACCAGTCCATGAATTGGGGCTACAAGACTACCCCGCAGAAGGATTGCAATGACCGTGAGATCGACTACAGCCGTGGCCGCTGCATGGGAGGATCGAGCGCTATCAATTTTGGTGTGTATAGCGTCGGCGCGCGTGATGATTACCAGGAATGGGCACGCATCGTCGGTGATGAGGACTTTGGGTGGCAGAATATCCAGAGGAGGTTGAAAGATCTTGAAACCTTCCACGGGGAGATCCCAGAAGGCATGGATAAGAAATACGCCAATCCAAAGGCTGAGGATCATGGTAGCGAAGGCCCCCTACACGTCGGGTTCGCACGCGAATGGGAAAGAGACTTGCCAGATTTGCTGGATGTCTTCGAGCAAGCTGGATTCCCCCTGAATCCTGATCATAATTCGGGTAACCCAATCGGAATGTCCGTATTGATAAACTCGGCTCACCAAGGGCTGCGATCAACCGCGGAGGATTTAGTTGTTGGAAAAGTGAAGGATAATTTGACAATCGCCACCGATGCACCTGTGCAGCGTATTCTCCTGGAGGGAAAGAAGGCTGTCGGTGTTGAGACGAATGGTAAGAAATGTAAGTTCGACCAATTCCATATTTCGAGGCTACTTGAAATTGATGCTAATATGATATCTCGCACAGACTATGCGAACAAGGAAGTCATTCTTTCTGCTGGCTCACTCAACGATCCTCGTATCTTGATGCATTCCGGAATCGGCCCGGCCGCCCAGCTCCAACAGTATAATATCAATGTCGTCCACGATGCCCCCGCCGTCGGCCAAGGACTTCGTGATCACTGCTTCGTGCCAATGGTTAACACTCGCGCCGATAACAGCACGGACCGAAAGGCTTTCTATGGCTCGCAGGCCGCCATGGATGCCGCTAAGAAGGAATGGGAAGAGAGTGGCACAGGCCCTTGGGCGAAGTTTGCTTGTGAATTAGGAATTGGCTGGTTCAAACTGACCGAGCAACTCGTTTCCACGCCGGAGTTCCAGGCACTCCCAGCAGACGAACAAAAATATCTGCTTCAGGAGACAGTGCCTCATTACGAGATGATCACTCATTTCCCTATTCATTGGTTCATTCCAGACTTCCCGGATGAGGCCCTGAGCTATTCCTGCTTGCTTGTTTTCCTGTTCAATGCGCAGACCCGTGGAGAAGTTACTTTACAGTCATCGGACCCCGACGCTCCGCTTCTTTTCAACCCGAAATTCCTTGCCCACCCATTCGACCGTCGGCTTGCAATCGAAGCTTTGCGAGACTCCTTCCGTATTGCTAAGCACGAATCATACACCAAGGACAATATCGCTGCGCTCGCTATGCCCAAGGGAGATTCAGACGAAGACTTGCTTGAATACTGGCGTCAGAATATTTCTTCGAGCTGGCATATGACAGGAACGACGAAAATGGGAAAGAAGGGTGATTCTGATGCTGTTGTCGATCCCGATTTCAAAGTTATCGGTATTGAGAATCTCCGGATAGCCGATATGGGTGTTGTTCCGGTACTGGTCAATGCCCATGTCCAGGCAGTGGCCTATGCTACTGGTGCAACTTGTGCCGAGAAGCTGATCAAGGAGTACGGCCTAGCCTAGGTGCAGATATTTATTCAATAACTAGCCAAGAAATACTCGAATATGATCAATTATTCTTATTTGGCAATTCGTCTATTTATCAAGAATTTATAAATCTAGATTAAAAAACAACATGCTGTTTAGCGTAAATTCAGTGAAATTTGTTGCATGAATATAGTTCAAATGCATAGGGACAGTCCCTTGTGGGTTTTATTACAGTAGAAAAACTTTTCAAATCATGAATTGCAATCCGAGGTGACTGAAGCGCTTGCAATAGATTGCGACACTTGAAAGAGTTTGTTCTCGAGATTACATCGAAATATCAGTGCGGTAAATTGTTAGACGGCTAGTCTTATCTTAGTGTCCAATGATCGCATATTTCACCCAAGTAACCACATTCGTTTAAATCGGTGTTGTCGCTTTCACCACAGCACTAATACTAGAAGCAGTGTAATGGAGGTTGAAACGATTAAGTCCCCTAAAACATAAGACATCTTTAGATAAATCGCAATTTGTTAGAAGGTCTTTCTCGCACTTACGCAATAGATATTCTGCCAGAGTCTTGGACATAAACATGGTACTTTGTCTGCAAGAGATTGACTTGTTCCTCGGACAGTCCTAGATACCTAAAGGCAAGGTCAGCAAGGTAAGATCTCCTAAACCCATTATTGCAGAGATTCTCACGAGAACATTCCGTTTTGGTCGGTTATATGCTTCCAATTTCCTGGAGTTTCTAATTTCTCTAATGTCTCCCTCAGCTCACTGCGACGGATTCTGAGCCCATTTGCCATATCGCGCACTTCCTGTCGCCATTGGCGCTCCAGACTGTTGTCCGAGAGAACTATTTCAATTAATTTCGACCCAAAGTCAGGTGGTGCCCCACTCTCTGAGCGCGCTATGAGTCTCATTTGCGTCTCTATTCTTTTGCCGACTTCCTCATCAGGAACAAGAATCGAGAGAATTCCGACTCGCTCACTATAAAGTCCGAAGCATTTGCCGTAGGTGGAGACAAATATAAGCGGGATTTCCAGCTCCGCAAATAAACGGACACCTTCAAGATCCTTATCGATGTCTCCCGAGGCAAAGCCGGGATATGCGGCGTCAAAAAATGCCAGATGGCCGCGTTGAAGAAATATAGATGCTAGTTCTCGCCATTGATCTGGAGAAGGATCGCATCCAGTTGGATTCTGTGCTCCGGACTGTAGAAGAACAACAGACTGGGCTGGCAGAGATATAATTGCAGCTGCAAATCCCTCGAAATCGAATGTGTTTGTTTTGCTTGAAAAATAAGGGATAAATCTCGGCTTGATTCCTGCTGACTTGAAGACAAAAGGGTGATTAACTGAGGTCTGGTTAGCGATGCTCCCATATGTTTCCTCTGGTATGACTCACGCCATGTATCATTTGGAAGGAAAATTTCAGGAGATTCTGCATTTTTCCATGGATCATAATGGTCCTTCAAAAGAGTTGCACCAACATGGCATCCACCAGTTGCACCTAGGGTCTGCGTCGAGATGATTCTGCGAAAGTTAGCTTTGTGCAACTGTTCAACTTAATGAAGATGTCTTTCACCTTTTTTCCCGCAGCAGACGATGATCAGGTCCAAAGAACAACTTGGCGCTCAAATCCCTATAACTGATGGATCCTAAAGCGGAGGAACGGTACTCGTGGTGCCAGTCATCGTCATTAAATAATCTCTTCTTTGCCTGTGGGATGTTTTCATATTAGAACTACTCTTTTATACCACTATTTTGTCCAATATAGCCCTGAAATACATACCTCTTTTACACTTGGTTGTATATATGCTTTCCCTTCGTCAGTCTTATAGACACCAACAAGTAGATCAGTTTTTGATGGATCTCTGTCAGCACGAAATTGCGTGACTAATTTTTCAAGACCATCTATATGTATTTAGCCAGTGCATTTTTGACAGACTTGAGGGGTATGGTTTACCTATTTTCCCTGCGGGGACGTGCTGAAATGGATTCAAAGATGGTATGCTGCCCATTTTGATGCTGGTGAACTCAAATTTCTCTCGAGGGTATCTTCTCGGCGCATATTTATATTGCGGGAGCTTGCACAGTAGAGTAATATGGATCATTTAGCACGCAATGGACATCGCGCCATAATTCGCTCCATACCAACAAATCATTTACTTTTAAATACTCCGACAGCACCTAATAACGAAGGAAGTTTTCCAAACTGCTGATTAATTGTATTCAAGTTGACTTGAGAGGAATTTGAGAGTCTGGTCCAGCTGGCCAGGAGCTTATCACGTGAGTGCTAAAGGAACCGATTTCAATCATTGAAATGTTTTATAGATGCAGTATACTTGATCTTGGGTATGTTTAGGTGTAGAAAGCTGCATAGTGATTATAAGAATACGCAGAAGCTCCGGGTTGAGAACTAATAAGTAAATCCTTGTTCAATTATGTTGGGTTTGTCTCATATCATGACTGCAGATATATTTCTAGTAACCCGATTTGATAAGACGACAATTCAGCGAGACATATATGGCTTATATTCGATTCATACCGTACCTGGACATAGTTTGTCATTCTTGAATATCAACTTGAAAGTCCCACTACAGCACCTGAGTAGACTACCTATAGTAGGCACGAGCGGCCCTGAAAATTATGGGAATATTCGACATAACGAGATGAAACAACTTGAAAGACTTGGCAGAATTTCAACCTGAGGCCTTTTTCTTTTTCTTTTTTTTAAAAAAAACTTTTTACGTATTTATTTAATTACTTTTTTTCCCTGTGTACTCCTTATCCTTACAAGCCCTTCACACTCTTTTTTTACATCCATGGTTGGGGAAATTAATCTCCCCGCCCCTTTCAGCAAGCTTTATCCGAATGGCAGCCTGCGGACAAGCCTGAAGTTGTGGATCCATGGGGTCCATGGCGAATGAGAAGCGTCAACAATCGCGGAGAGGCTGATCGCATCGTGTCTCCTCGTATTCAGAGCACAGCCCTCTTCTGGCCCAAATTAAAAAAGTGCAGACACCTCGATTTGAGAAATTCATCTTTCCAAGTCAGTCATGCTACCCCCTTGCCGATCGTCCTTCGCATATACCCCTGGAGAAATCATTCTTGAGATAGCGACGTACCTTGATGTAAAGGACCTGAATTCACTGGTTCGATCAGCACGTCGGTTTCATGTAACCCTTTCACAGCAACTATATGGTCGCGCGGGCACGTTGATTCGCAGCGATGGCAAGTCACCACTTATATGGGCCGCAGAGGGAGGCAGAGTTCAGTCAATGGAGAGGCTCCTGGAGCAAGACCCAGACCCTGCGAGATTGATCAACGGTCTAGGAGCGGTGCATTTTGCCGCCGCTGAGGGACACAAAGAAGCACTTGAAATGTTATTGAGGGCGGGAGTCCCCACTTCGATACCCGATGGAGAGTTTCGCACCCCGCTTCATTTGGCCGCTCTTCAAAATCACGAGGATATAGTTCGTTTGCTTCTTACTTCCGGAGCTGGCAATCCCGTGCGTCCAGAGGATGACGAAGTGTGGGAATGGGGCAAAGCTCTGCAAAGCTCGGTCGTGGGAGAATTTGAATCGGTAGCCCGAGCACTTCTGGAAGCTGGACAAAATGGCCCAGAAGAAAATATGGTTCATATTGATAGCTGGACGTATTGCCAGCTGTACAACGCTACTTCATCTGGGAATTGTAGGATGATGGAGCTCCTTCTAGAGTTCATCAATGACACCTATATTCCTGGAGTAGAATTCCAGGCACCGGTGCATTTGGCAGCCGTCGACGGTAATATGGATGCACTTCAGGTTTTGATTGATCATGGCGCCGATCTTTCGGTTCTTGATCAAGAAGGCGATTCTATCATGCATTACGCGGCTGTCGGTGGGAACGAAGATATTATTGAGCTTCTCATCAGCCGCGGTATGGATGTGGAATGCCCGGGTGCATTTGGGAATACACCACTGATGAATGCTGTAACCTATAATAAACACGCAGTGGCTCAGCTCTTACTCGCTGCGGGGGCTGATGCCACAAAGGACTTTCATACCACAGACCCTCCAATCAATCTAGCCGCTCACTTTGCGTCCGAAGCTATGATCAAACTCCTCCAAGAACATGGGGCACACATGACAAAGACTGGAAGGAACAATCGAACGGCCTTACATGAAGCAGCTCTAAGTGATAATATCGCCGTTATCTCGCTTTTGTGCCAGGAGGGCGTGCCAATGAATGCGCTGGATGAAAATGGGAATAGTGCTCTTCACTTTGCTGCCTTCCACGGACACACAAATTTCGCTCGAGAGCTTCTGCAGATGGGGATGAGTCCAACCGTGGGTGAGCCTGGAGGACGCATGCCAATTCATGCAGCCGCGAAAGGCGGGCATTCTGATGTTTTGCAAGTATTGATCGACGCAGGGGCTGACCCCTGTGCTGTTGACAAGGATGGAGACCATACTGCTATGCATTACGCTGCCATAGACGGCAATTTAGAAGTGGTGCGAGTACTCATGGACTCTTTCCAAGGAGCAGACATGTGGATATCACAGTCACTTCAGCCATGCCACTGTGGACGCTCACCACTACAAAAGGCCGCTGACAACGGGCACACCAAAATATTAAGATTGATGGATAATAGTGGAATGGATGTGACACAGTATCATGAAGGATCGTCTGCTTTACATCTTGCGGCATCTACTGGCCAAATTGAGGCCGCAAATTTTCTGATGTCATTGCAGGCCGATGCACTTCGCTTAGACATATACGGTCGGTCCTCAATGGATTGGTCACAGTTGGATGAGGAGACCTTGGACATGATGACATCGTATATCCCAGAGCCTCCTCCAACAAGCCCTGAGGACCGCAGATCAGCCTTGAAAAATGGTATCACCTGGCTCGCCAGCCGTGCTCTGAGTGAAGGTTATAACCCTACGTACAGATTGGGCAAGTGTCTTCTCTATATGGATGATCTCCCGGCTTCTCGCGTAGCATTTCTCCTTGATTCGCAACCAACCGCTGAGAATATGAGTGCAACAACACCGGCGATCTGTGATTCATGCTCGGACGCATTGATTGAAAGCCGGTTTGTCTGTCGAGTTTGCCCAGACGTTGACCTTTGCTCTGAATGCATGACTGAGTATCAAGACGTTGGCAGTCAAATCAAATTGTGCGAGGGCCATGACTTCATGGAAGTTAGAGAGACAGACAAAGAATTGTTGGAAAATCCAATCGACCAGTTCAGGGATCAGTGGCTACGGGGATTGATAGCAAAGTATGGTGACTGATCAATTCCGCTGGAGATTGGTTTTAGTTTGCTATTTGGGCGGATACCAGACTTTTGCCTTGTCAAAGATGCCTCACTCTAAAGAGAGTTTATCACATCTCAAAATGAAGGGAAAAAGGAAAACAAAATTGAATCTACTCTAATTAGAAATCGGAGTTAAATTATGAGTATTGGTAGACGAAATATACGGAATGTGGCTCCGGTTGTTTGAGCAATCAAGAATGTAATAGCCAGAGGAAAGGGATCCTCGGTTCAGACAACCTATCCGAAAATTTTGAAATCTATTTAAGACAGAAAAAATTGTTTCATGGGAACCTCATGGTCTCTAATCCTTCAGGATACGGTAAATCCTCTTATGCTGCTCAAGGAGAACCAGTGTGGCAATTGTTTGGGGACCCAAGCGGACAAGGCTCGGTGTCCAGCCACGGAAAAGCCACCTGGGTCCCTCCGAATACATTAAATTCCGCACGACCTCAAAAACCGACCTTGTTTTTGAGGAGCTCATCAATTGAGTTCTGATGACATCCATCGGACTCGAAATCGATGTTGCTACCAAACTTGCCAGCAATGAAGCGGTGAAGTGAATTGAAGGCTTTTCCTCGTTCGTGCTACACAGCTTTTGCAAAAGTTTCTTGAATGAATCATAAGATGCCAATTGGCTAGCAGTCATGATTCCAGAACGAAAGCAGTTAGGCCATAATCCATGCCGAAAGGATCCCCAGCCTTCAGTTCGCTTCATCTGGGCCCATGCATCCAGGACATTCCGATAGTTGCGACGTTGTTGTGGCGGCAAGGAGGTGTCATTTTGCATTCTTACATTGGCAATATCTGCAGGAGTGCCGAAAATGGCACCGATGAATCCCGATGCTGCTGCCATCATCCCCAGAACGGGTGTCGAGAGTGCCTCATTAGATGATGTCTTCGCACTTTGCTTC
Organism: Penicillium sp. S1701; assembly: GCA_023626415.1. Lineage (NCBI taxonomy): Eukaryota > Fungi > Ascomycota > Eurotiomycetes > Eurotiales > Aspergillaceae > Penicillium > Penicillium sp. S1701. The sequence continues at coordinate 215,067 of JAMAGY010000010.1, read as the reverse complement.
ATCTCTTCGTAAAGAGCAATGCGGGAGGTTCCATAAGTTACTAATTGAGCTGTTAGAGTCAAACTCAAGTTTTCTGATAATAATGGCACATCTTACTTGCTCTCATGAATCCAGCAGTAAGCTATTCCAAATTTTCTTGTCAGTAGCGGTCAAATATGTATCTCGCGAGAGACTGCCAGTGTTTGCCAAATGGAAAACTTACTCCGTGATATAATCCTTTGGCTCCTTCGGCACGAATTATTGTTAAGCCAGTGGTAATAGTGCTCTGCTTAGCACCGCTCGATACCGTCTGCATCCGCACCTTGACTAGTAGATTCGTGCTGCTTTAGATGATGCCAAATGGAACATTCTTTGAATCAATACTTACTTAAGTCAAAAGGATGAGAGAATAACACAGCCACACAAGAAGCTGAACCACCGAACCATCTTGGATAACTTATGTTATCTGCTCTGGTGAATTCCGAGTTCCTCGTGGCCGAAGGAATCTGTGCTACTTTTGCTGTGCTCATTCTGGATGATTGATAGAATGAGGAACAAAAAAATCCCGAGAGCAATCGTTTTGAATTAAGCGTTGCTCATTAATCGAGTTGCCGATTATCATTCGCCTCGTCGATAGACCCCATTTCCCAAGTCCTCGGTAAGCCCAAGACGCCTATATGCTCTGACCCCATTTCCCCACCAAAAATTCACCCCACTTCAGGTGCTCCATCTGACGGGATGAGAAACCATTCTAAAGTTTACACTTCATCTAGAATAAACATAATGCTTGATTTTAAATACACCATGTTATTCCGTGCTAATTTTATATTGAGGTCGCAGTTTGCCCCTGGTGATGTTTTCCAGGCGAAGCCTGGCGTAGCTTTGAATTTGTAGCACATTCGCGTCAAGGAATGGATTAGAACCGCATATTTGCTAACTGGTACACATTCAGTCACCTGAGTTCTTTAGACAAAATTGAACGATTTTCTTGTAAACTTGAACACTCTCAATGAGCTCTGCGATACCAATATGTTCATTTTCACCATGCGCTACCAGGATAGTCCCCGGCCCATACAGGTATCTCTTGTGGTCGCCCTTTAGGCGCGGCGCGTCTGTGCCGAACGCGACTGAAATTGTATCCATCCCAGGTATATCATGGTCCAGGTGAAGTTCCGGGTAAACAAATCTCTTGCTAATACGGACATGTTCGTGTCGAGAGATAACTTCTTCGACAAGCTGCTCAATCTTAGACAAGTCTTTTGCTACCCGAATCGAACAGATGGCAGTGCACTCGGGTGCCAAAATATTGTATCCCGCACACCAGAAATCTGTCCACAATGGAAGGTAGACGGTCCAATAATATCTGATGAAGGGAGTTGGATCTGTTCAAGATCGGCCAGCACGGCAACCATCGCGGAGATCGCATTTCGACCTCGGTCTGGGTATCCAGAGTGAGAGGGGCTCCCCTGGCTGACGAGATCAAAGACAAAGTGGCCTTTGTGGCCAACTGCCAGAAGATTGTCTGTTGGCTCGCCAAACACAACTGCCTCCCATGACAAATTCATATCATTGGCAGCAATCATCCCCGGGCCACCCTTTTCTTCTCCCACCACGAAAAGTAAAGAGACATCATCGGGCTCAACAAGACCTTCTTTGCGCATCTCTTCAAGTGCTATGATCTGCGATGTCATGGGCCCTTTATCGTCACATGAGCCGCGTCCGTAAATTATATCGGGCGTCTCTCGAAGAGGAATATGCGGAGGAACCGTATCCATATGGCAAGTGAGACAGACTCGGGTCTTGCGAGAAGAGCCATAATACGCATAAATATTGCATCGAGTGCTATCAGAGCTTATGGGAATACGCTCGACGGTGTATCCTAGTTGCACCAGATATTGCTCGAGGAATATACCGATGGCCTGTTCTTCGTTGCTGCAAGATGGAATTTGCATGAGTTGTTTTAGCAACGTGACGACTCCAAATTCCGCCATATTGAATATGAACAGCTCCGATTCCGTAATCTCAATCGAAGTGTTTTTTTTTTTTTTTTTTTTTTTTTAATTATTATTAAAAAGAAAGAGGTTTGAGAGTGCGATGAATTATCGAGTGGAATCTCTGCGGGGCCGGGAAGGGAGCCGGTAAAGGTCGGGAGGTGAAGCCGACATCTTCGAAACTGGAGGCATTTAGTTGCTGGGTTTTTTTTTCTCCCGATGTACGTGAAAGTCTTCCTCTGTCATGGAGAGGGCGACATTTGGGTTTAAACTGCTAACCTTAACTGATCTTGCTTCAGTCAGCGATGAAGTGTTCCCTTGAGAGTCAACCACATTCATGATAATGACGTTCATAATTGATACGAAGGCGCGGTGCTATGGCTGGATGCCTCCGCTTCCCAGATAGCAACATTCGAGGAATTAGTCACAGAGACTTCCTTAAGTGCAAGTAACCTAGCAGACAACTATGTAGTGAGCTCTCGGGTAAGATATCTTACTTTGAATATCGGCACGAGTCCATTAGTCACATGTATCGAGGGAGTAAGGTATTGTTCGTGCGTGGAGAGGAGTCTGTACATTGCTCCTGTGGCTAGGACTTCTTGATTTACGATCAAGACTTTCAGACGGCCAAATTACTACATATTTGATCACGGAAGAGGGGTTTATAGAGACAAGTTCCATTGTGTGATTGTACGATAACGGGTGGAGAGATACAGAATTAAAATCAAAATAAATCAAGTGAACAAAAAGCCAAACGATGAAAGAGTGACATAACATCCTATCTATCCGTCGAAACCATGAGTTTTGAAAGACATAGGAGATGAAAGTGGTGATTTCCAGACCGAAATGACCATGGATATGAAGAAAAATGACATCGAACATGAGAGTTGAGACACAAAGAAAATATGAGATGTGGAGTTCCGAGAGAATGTTTTTTTTTTTTTCATTTTTTCCTCTTTTTTTGTTTCCTTCTTTCGCTTCGCCACGTTTGGGTAGCTTTTCTTTTGTTTGTTTTTTGTTTTTTTCTTTTTTAGTTCCACTGTTTGTGGATTCAGAGGAAGTGTCGAGAAGGCACAAGGGAGAATCATTAAGCCCGACTGGAGACCATGGTGTTCCGCCGAGTTAACTTTCTCGCAAGTGTCATGGCCTTCTCCCAAGTTTTCTTCTTCTCCACTTGAGGAGGGATAGACGGCTTTGGCGAACCCGCACCAGTGGCGTATTCAGGGCCGAAGTCTTCCTGGTGCTTAGCATTGTGCAGAGCGAGGACAGCCATTTGGCCAAGGAAAGATGGATGCTCGAGCAGATCTTCCAAGCGCACCTTGAGACCTTCTTGTTCTAGGAGCCAGGTAAGCTGAGCCATGTTGAATATATCGCCCCCAAGGTCGAAGAATGACGAGTCAAGCTGGAACGCAGGTTGATGCTTGGGCTTGCCGTCGGCGTCTTCCTGTGCCGAAGCAGGGGTGTGACTGGGTAGACACTGGTGCCAAGAGCGCGACAGGATGTCTGAATGGACAAGAAGTTCGGCAATAGAGCGAGATTTCAGGTGGGCACTGAGGAAGTGCTCATCCGAGGCACGTGGGAGGTCATCGACCACCTGGGAAGGAAGGGAGCGCAGCATATTAGGCGACGGCAAGGAAGTGGAAGGATTGGCAACCAGAGACTGGACAGTTTCGCAAACCATGTCGAGAACCTTCTCAGCGAATGAAGGAAGGATGGGACCCTTTTCAGAGAAGCCAAGGGTCACGTTGAGGTTGCGATCATCAGCAGGACGAGAGACCATGGTCAGATCAGCAAAATTGTCATTGACACCGGCGCCTCCCATGCGATACTTGTTGTTGTCAAGTTCCAGGGATCCCTCGTAGTCCACGTTCTGGTGGAATACCGAGGTAGTGAAGTAAGTCCAGGCAGGCCAGTCAGTGCATTGTTTGATGATCTCGCGGAAGCCAAGAGACTCGAATGGCATATTGGACACCTGCTGGTCCTGGAGGAAGCGGAACAAGTCAAGACCAGTCCATTTTTCGTCGAACCTCACACGAACTGGAATGACGTTAACACAAGGACCGACAGTATTTTCGATTCCTGGGACGGTTGCGTTGCGACCACTAATGGTCAGGCCAAAAACAACGTCGGACTGAGCAGAAAGCTTTGCGAGGGTCAAGGCCCAAGCGGCTTGCATCACAGTAGCAACAGTGACGTTTCCAAGAGCAGTGGGAGGGACCTCAATGGTCTTGCGGATCTCTGTGAAGGCACCAATGTTCTGGAACATGGAGGTGCCCTTACGCTGGACGACTTGCGTCATGTGAGATCCCTTGAGAAGGTTAGACCAGTGGTTATAATGGTCCGGGGTAATAGTTCCTGGAAGTTGGCGGAGATAACTGGCGAATGGTGTCACTGGTGGCAGGGGGCTTCCTTCGTAGCCAAACTTGATTGCAGACATGATCTTTGACAGACACACTCCGTCGTACTGGGTGTGAGAAAGACGAATCATGATGCGATGTTGGTCGCTTTCCTTCTTCTTAACAACATAGAATTGTACATACTGTTCGCCCTCCCGTGGACCATACTCACGGTCGCGCTGCTGGAGGGTGGCAGTGAATTCGTCAAGGCCTCGATCAGTTTCGTAAACAAAGATACTGGGTCGGATCTTGCGCAAGACCACCTGGAAGAATTGGTCGTGGAAGCAAACGAAGACCGTACGCAGGATATCGAACGCGTCGACGACTTTGAGGCAGCTTTCACGCAGGCGTCGGAGGTCCAATGGTCCGTTGCCTTCCAGGAAGAAGTAGTTTAACATCCAACGCGACTTGAAAAGTGTCGCAGTCAAGGACATGGCTTGGAAATCGGTGACGGGAAGAACATCCGCAATGCCACCTTTGAAGACGCCAATCTTAGGGCAGATACCGCTCTGAACTGTAGCATCATCCACAGCCCTGGAAGGCGAGAGAACTGAAATACTCTCAGTAGATGGCGTTTGCGCCAGTGTCGTGGGCTTGCTGTCGGGGAATGAATCAACTTCCTTGTGAACAGGCTTCAGATCGGCGTTGAGCATCTGTTGCGTGACATTGGCAGCACGAACAGTAGCAAGCATGTCCTCGAAAACGGGGTTGTTGAAGACGTCCGCAACAGTAAGCACAAGGCCCTCCTCGCGAGCTGCGCTCACCATCTTCATGGCAGTGATACTATCACCGCCGAGCTTGAAGAAACTGTCCTGGTGCCGCACCACATTGGGTGACAGACCAAGCGCAGTACTCCAAAGGCTCCAAAGCTTTCTTTCGACGTCCGCGGACATCCCGTCCTCACTGGAGCGTGAGGTTGCAGAGCAGACACCAGAGTCATCTGCTCCGCCTTGAATTCCTTCTAACTGGAACGGCGAGCTGACAGAGTCGGGATGGCCGTAGCCGGAAAGACTGTCGGTCGCCATTCCTGGTACCATAAGTTTGCCATCCCTCAGCATTTGACCGATGATTTCGTGGACACGCTCGTCGATAATCTTCTGGATGGCAGTTCCGTCAAGAGTCTGTCTGTTGGTCTTGACCTTGTCGCTGAAGGATGCCTGAGAGCTGCTCCATTCGGATGGCTGCTCAGTCAACGCTTTCTCTTCAAGCTTGGTTGCTGAGACTGTTGCGGATGGCGACTCAATGAAGGTGGTGAAAACCTTTCCAATGGCATCCACAAGGGACTGTGCTTGGTCGTCGGAGACGACATCATTCCAGTAGCGGAGCATGATACCCTCACCACCTCGAGAGATATCAGCATTGACGGTGATCGCATACTGTAACGTGTCAGTTCTGATAATGGTCAAAGGATACGCATGTTTGTTGGAAACTTACCTCACTAGGATCGTGGGCATGCTGAAGATCGAAAGAAAGACCCTTTTCCTTAGTACCACCAGCAACAGTGTGGTTCTGAATGGAGAGAGTTGTGTTGAATAGAGACTGTCCCTGCAATCCCAATTCGTGTTGAATGGTAGCAAGGGAGCAGCTTTGGTGGGGAATGCTGGCAATGTAATCCGCATTCACGCGCTTGGAGATGTCGGAAAGAGATTGCTGTGACGAGAATTTCACCCGGCAGCACAGCATATTGATGAAGATTCCGACCATGTCTTGGATACCATTGACAGGCGCATCGCGACCGGCAGATACATACCCGAAGCAGACATCGTCGGATGAAGTGAATTGGCTAAGCACAATAGCCCAAGCAGTCAATGTGAGGTTGGCCAAGGTCACTGAAGCTCCCTCGCAGAATTTCAGGAGTTCAGGGTAGCGGTCAAAGTCCACCAGGATACCCTTCAGTTCCCGCTTGGCGTGGGAATTCGCGTACGAGGTGAGATGGCATGGGCGAACACCACCGAGGTATTTCTTCCAGTGATCAAGAGCCGCACCTTGGCTTTGGGTTCGAATATACTTAATATACTCGCTGAAGCGGGGCCCAGGGCCGTCTGTTAGTTTGCCATCGTATGCCATGGTGAGGTCACGGAGCAAAACGTCAACACTTCCACCATCGATGATGGCATGGTTCATTTCCAGTTTGACAAGTACACGTCCACTTGTCGTCTTGCAGACAGTCAGTTGATGGGACAGCTTGGCAGCACGCATGGCATTGGTATCGCGCAGGGATATGGCCGCCAACTTCTCATCGACCTGAGAATCGGCACACTCCACGCGAAGAACATGGTCACTCAGCTTCTGAAGAGTCAGTTGATCGAAAGACCCTCCGCTGTAGTTGCTATCAATGAAGATTGTTCGGAAAACAGGATGGCGATCGACAATCATGTTCCAGCATCGAGCTATCCTTTCCGCGTCAACTTTACCATTGCGAGCATCCTTGATCTCGAAAATGGTGTGGAACATATAGGCACTTGAGTCGCGAAGCTGGCTGAGCAGCAATCCTTCCTGCATAGGTGAGCACGGGTAGATATCTTCGACCTCCGTCTTGCTGCGGATTCCAAGCTTGCGGAAAGTGTTGTTGGAGAGGATTTGCAAGCCGTGATAGTTGATTGGGAGGAGAGGATAGTCACTCAGAGTCGGCTCCGCAGGAGTATTCTTCAAAACAGACAAATCTTTCTCTAGGATCTGTTTGCATTGCACAATCCATCGTCGGATCTGCCCTTCGCGTTGTGTACGGCGATTGTATGCGAAGGAGACATTCAGTCTTTCCTTCACAACAATGGCGGAAAGCTCGAACAGGGCAAAGCGAGCAGTATCGGGACCCATGTCGCCCGCAACTGCGAAGTCGGAGCTATCGAATACGCTGCCTTGGTGACGGAAGAGTGAATCGTTCCGCTCAAGCTGCTGGAGCTTGCCGAGATAGTTGAACAGAATTTCCAAGGGGACCTGGAAAGCACTTTCATTCGACTGTTGATCAGAGGCCAGGAGACTCTTCGCAAAGAAGGGCCGGCCATTGTCAGTGATCTTGCGACGTGTGTCTTTGACTCGCTTGATGGTGTTGATCAAGGTTCCTGAGTGAAGTAAGTGTGAGTGGTTGTTCTCGGCAGGGGTTTGTTCAAACTGCTTACCATCTTGGCCTTCAACAAGGAGTGGGGCCATCGTCGTGAACCAACCAACAGTTCGAGAAAGATCGATGTTAGCATCCCAAGGTTCACGACCGTGCCCTTCATTGTAGATGGTAGGAAGCTTTCGGTCAGTGAAAGTGCTGCTGAATGAATGCACGATAGCAGCTAGGAGGATGTCAACGGTATCGGTTCCAAACGTCTCGTGGCAGCCCTCGAGGATGAACTTGGTTGTCTCCTCGCTGAGTGTGAAAGACTCCATCTTAAGATCACCGTACAGATTGGAAGAGTCTTGCATGCCCCAGTAAGTCAGATTAGGCTGTTCAGGCGTGAACGGCAAGCTGATACCCATGTCATGGGTCTTGGCTCTCTCGAGCTGCATGGCACACCAGGCCTGGAAGGATAGAGCTTTCTCTTCAGACAAAGAGCCAGATACAACGAGCTCCTCGAGATCCTGGAGAATGATGCGCCACGACACCATATCAACGCAGAGATGATGGGCGACAAGGAAGAGTACCTGTCCACCATTTCGAAGATTGAACAAATCAGCAGCAAAAATGGGTCCATTGAGAGGGTCAAGGCACGACTGGCTCTCGGCGATCTTTGGTACCATGGCTCGCGTGTCGCTGACAGAGTGAACTCTGAACCGATAGGACTCATCAATCTCCTAGATAGATTATTAGCAGTCGAAATTTCCAGATGAAGAACATAGCACTCACAGTTGCGGCCTTTTGCTGCCACTTTCCGGAGCTAGTCTTGCTGAAACGGGCACAGAACATGGAATGCTGGCTAGTAACAGCCTTGATAGCACGTCGGAGAACTTCTCCTTCAACACGACGAGATACCCTGACAGTGATGCTTTGGTTGAATCGAGCGGCTCCCTTGTATGTACTGGTCGACTGCATATACAGTCTCTGGACAGGAGACAGATCGAAACTTTCGCCGGATTTCTCCTCCCGTTGGGAGGTAACTGGTGCCTTAGCGCTGGCAGTCTGAGCAAGCTCTTTCACAGATCGGCTTTGCAAGATGTCATTGAGCGTCACAGTCAGACCCTGTTTGCGGGCCTTGGAGATCACCGCCATGCCGGTAATGCTGTCTCCGCCTGGATGATGTTGTTAATAGAGCTGACAGTTTGGAATCAGGACTTGGTTCTGTTGAAAACTTACCCAGACTGACAAAAGAGCGGTCGACGTTCACCTTCTGAAGGGAGATGTTGAGGACCTGCGAGAAGATCTCACGGACAATCTTCAAGGATCCATCTTGTTCCTTTTCCTCCGATTTAGCTGGGGCTCCACGCTTCATGCGGTCGTAATCTTGCATAATCCGCTCGTAAGAATCATCGTCGATGTTCTCCAGCCAGGCAGTAATCTTCTTGCGATCGAGTTTGCCGGAGACCAACATGGGGAGTTTCTTGATGAGAGCCCAGGTCTGTGGAACCATATAGATGGGAAGTTGTGTCTCAAGCTTTTTCTGAACCTCCACGAGGCTGGAAAGACCCTGGCTCTCGAACACACCTTCATCCACGAGTTCGCATGGCTTGTCAGAGATCAGTTTGTTGTCGGCAGCGATCTTGTTGAGTGACATGACAGTAACGAGACGCTGCTTGAGAGGTCCGTTCTTGGGCAGGATAACAACGGCGTGGCGGGTGAGTGGGTCTTCCTGTAGTCGGTGCTCAATCTCTCCGAGCTCCATGCGCTGGCCATGAAGTTTAACCTGGTGATCCTTGCGGCTGACATACTCAATCGAGCCATCTGGGTTGTAGTAGCAAAGATCACCAGTCAAGTAGATTCTGCGGGGAGAGGCAATGGAAGTCTTGAAATCTTTGGTCCAGGTAGGGCTGTTGATGAACGCCTCGGCATTCTTCGCAGGGTTCTTCAAGTACTCTCGAGCAAGAGCAGGGCCCTCGAGAGCAAGCTCACCGACTGCTCCCAGAGGGGCCAACTTGTTGGGGTTTTCAGCATCGACAATCCAGGTTAACGTGCTTGGAATGCCGTAACCGATGCGGGCGGGATCGCGATGGACTGCCACAGCTTTGTCAACAGTTGCGAAGACAACAGTCTCCGTGGGGCCGTAGACATTCATCAAGTTGAGAGCATGAGCCCATTTGGTGATGACCTCCTGCGACAACTTCTCGCCACCACAGGTAAGGATCTCCAGAGATGGGACAGATGAAGGCTCGATGATGCTCGCGATGGTGGGGGTGAGGAAAGCCCAGTTGACATTGAGGCGTCGAATGGCACCAGCGACATCGTTGAGACGCTCATCTTCGCTGGGAACACAAATGCAGCCACCGAGCATCAGAATTGCCAGGGTTTCGAGGATTGCAGCATCGAATGTCAATGAGGCAAATTGGAAAACTCTTGACTTGGGACCCATGAGAGTCATTGGACCGAATGCCATGACACTGCTAACGACGTTTCGGTGTTCGACAACAATACCCTTAGCACGCCCAGTACTTCCAGATGTGAACAGAACATACGCCATGTTGGAGGCGGTCACCTGGGCACGGGCACGTGAAGACGAAGAGTTGAGGGAGCCATAGGCTTTGATGGTCTCTTTGCTGATGGGAATGACAGTCTTGACAACACGAGTGTACCGGTTTGTGTACTTCGGAGTGCACAGAATCATGTTAGCTCCAACGTCTGCGAGAATTTCCTCATGTCGGGAAGTGGGATGATGAGGATCGAGTGGTACATAGGCACCGCCAGCAATCAGAATACTGATCAAAGTAACCATAGCCCAGGCGGACTTGTCGAGGCAGACGGGGACAATTACTTCAGGGCCAACACCACGACCGATGAGGTAATTGGCGAACGAGGAAGCAAGATCCCAGAACTCGCGGTAAGTAAGCTCTCCGTCCCAGGCGCACACGGCAGGGGCGTTTGGAGTCTCAATTGTTTTCTCCAAGATAAACTCCTGGACGCATCGATCGACTGATGAGATGTCGCGGCTGTTCCAGTGCGCGATCTCGGCTTTGTCCTCAGCACTAACGACTTCCAAGTCGGCGATCTTGTTGGTGTTAGATTTGGGAAGCATGATCAGTTGTTTCATCACATGGCTCAACTGCTCCGTGATGCGCTTGGTCTGCCAGCCACTGATAATCAGTTCATCGTGGTGCACGGTGAATGAGATCTTCGACTTGGAGAATGAGCACTCTAACACGAGAGGGTGAGTGAAGAAGTCCTCGCTGGTCTCGCGCTTCTCATCTGTCCAAATTGAGCTATCCAGATCCCCCTCGCCAGATTGAATAACAAGCAAATTCTGGAAACTGCAGCCAGTAGAGGTATCGGTATTGAGCTGCCGAATATGTTGTAGACCAGCGTGGAGGTGTGGAATCATCTCCGTAGTAGACTTGTTGATCTGCTCAAGGTACTGTGCGATTGTCATGCCGTTGTCGACTTGCACGCGGGTAGGTACGGTTGTAAGGACTGGGCCAGCAACTTCTGCTACACCAGGTAAGTCAATGTTGCGACCGGAGAGGGTTTCTCCAAAGCAAACATCTCCAGATCCGGTGTGGGTGGCAATAACAATTCCCCAGGCGGCGCGGAGGAGGACAGGTAGAGTAAAATCAACACCATTGTTGGGCCTTGAGATGTTCAAAGTGTGATATTGGGTGTTGCCGGCACGAATGGCATCAGGGACTGCATTTTTGTTCTGGGGGAAGGGTTGAGATGAGATGTCTTTGAGATAGGACTTCCAGAAAGCATCCGACTGGTCCATGTCCTTCCTGGTGAGGTATTCAATAAACAATCCGTAGGGGGTAGCTGACGCCTTGCTCGGGGAAGCATGGTAATTCTCTTCGACCTTCTTCCAAACGAGAGGAATGCTCCATCCGTCGTAGAGGGCATGGTGGACAGACCAGACAAAGTAGCGAGTGGACGATCCTCGAGGTTGAACGATTGCGTAGCCGGTGAGAGGAGCACCGTTGTGCTTTGGGAGCTGGGTTGTGTCGCTAGGAAGTCCATCGAAAGATTCTGCGTGAACCCAGGAGATAGGCTCATCGTCCAAAACCGCCTGGGCAAAGTTCATAGCCTCAGTGTGAACAATTCGAGTCCGCAGAATCTCGAGGTCGGACACAGTTTGTTGCCAGGCAGATTTGAATCTTTCAAGGTCCGCACCATCAGCTAGTCGGAAGACAGGCTGAGCAACGTATGCACCTTCATGCTTGAGGGAGAGTGTCAGCAGACCCTCCTGGACAGCAGAACAAGGATAAATATCGCAGATTGACGACTTTGGAACAGCACAGTTGTCGACCACCTCTTCCAAAATCTCATTGATCTCGACAGAGGTCGGTAGCAAAGAGAATGGCTTGACCGTCGCCTTCTTAGGGGCAGGTGCCTCTTGCGATTCGGAACAGCTCTGTGCCATCTCGCTCAAGACTGGGGTATTGAAGATTGTTGCCACGTTGAGAGAGATACCTATGGCCTGCACGGCACCGACAAGGTTCATAGCAGAGAAAGAATCACCGCCGAGAGCGAAGAAGCTGTCGTCGTTGGTGACCGATCCAGCTTCGAGGTCAAGAATCTTCTCCCAGATCGATCGAAGCTTGGCTTCAATGCCGTCTGAAGAAGTTGATTCTTTCTTTGAGGCAGAGTTGAGAGTGATGTATGATTTCAAGACATCCTTGGACAGTGTCTGGACCATTGAACGAAGGCGACGACGATCAATCTTGGCGGAGGAAGTGAAAGGAAGGTTACGGAGCGGGAAGAAGAGACGAGGCATCATGCTCTGTGGCAAAAGATCGGGGAGAGAGCTCTTCAACCTCTGGATCGCATCCATGTTGGAAACAGAAATAGGGAGAAGGAGAGGATCGATGCCAGGGGTTGTGGGCGCGAAGTTATCAGTAGTACCACCTTCCACACAATCCGGCTCGTGGACAGTGAAGAACGCTGCGAGACCCTTGGCGACGGTACGTTCTTGAGGAACAACTACGTCGACAGCAACTTGAGAGCCCTCTGGCAGAGCACGTAGACATTGGTGTTCAATTTCCTCGAGCTCAATGCGTTGGCCGTTGAACTTGATCTGCGTGTCCTTGCGAGAGATGAAAGCCAGGGTTCCATCGCTATTGTAACGAACAAGGTCGCCAGTGCGATACATACGATCTTTGCGTTTGAAGAGACCAAGGAGCCCTGGATGGTGACTCCAAGTCGGGTCATCGACGAACGCAGCCTTGGTCTTTTCAGGATTGCCGAGATACTCGCGGGCAATGTTGCTTCCCTCTAGCAGCATCTCACCGACAGCGCCGACAGGAAGCAGGCGGTTGTAGTTGTTTGGGTCGACGATCCAGACTCTGCAGTTGGCAGCAGTTCCGATGGAAGTAGGGTCATTGTTGACACGGTTGCCCTCCCAATCAACCTTGACACCTACAGTTGCAACCACAGTGGCCTCTGAAGGACCGTAGGCGTTAATGACAAAACGATCGTGCCAGCGATCGATGTGGTTGGCTGGCATTTTTTCACCTCCAGTGATGATGGTTTTCAGAGTAGGGACAGTCTTAGGCTCGAGGGTGTTGACGATGGCAGGTGGGGATGCCATGTAGTTGGCTTCCATGCGGCGAATAGCACCTCCAAGATTGTTCATACGCTCTTCTTCACTGGGAACACAAACACATCCACCAGTCATTAGAGTCATCATGATCTCCAGCACACTCACGTCGAAGGTGTAGTTGGAGAATTGCAAAGCACGAGTACCGGAATTCATGTGGAGCGCATCGGTCATCGCGATGGCAGTTGTACTGAGTGCGACATGTTCGACAACGGTGGCCTTTGGTTTTCCAGTGGTACCGGACGTAAAGATGGCATAGGCTGCATTGCCTGGTCCAGGACGAGTACCAGCAACAGCGAGAGGGGATTCAGGAAGCTGAGAAATCGAAGTTTGAGAAACAGCAAACGCCTTTTTGCATAGCTTGGCCATCTTGGTCTGGAGAGTTGCTGAGCAGAGGACCAGGTTCGCACCGATCTCCTCTATGAGCATCTGCAGTCGAGAGTCGGGGTGGGTGGGATCTATCGAGACAAAGGCACCACCAGCCTTGAGGATAGCAAGCTGAGCGACGACGGCCCAGGCAGACTTTTCGAAACAAAGAACAACGAACATCTCGGGTTTCACTCCCAAGCCTGTCAGATAGCGAGCAAGGCGACTCGAGACGATCTCAAGTTGACCATAGGTGAAGTTCTTGTCCCAGGAGCAAATAGCCTCAGCACGGGGATGAAGCAAAGCTTGCTGCTGGATAAGTTCGTCGGCACACTTTTCAACACGAGGAGGGAGGACAGCATTCCAGTCACGAATCTGTCGACAGGAGCGCTGTGGGAAGAGATCAAGATCTCCTATGAGGCGATAACGAGGGTTAGAGGACATGACATCGTTGAGGAAATGGTCAAAAGCATCAATAACGTGGTTGACCTGGCTGGAGGAAAGGATATCAGAGGAATAGCTGAAGTGAATTTCAGCGACAGCACTGCTAACTTCCGCGGCAACTGAGAGTTTATAGTCGTTCGCGGTCGTAATCTCCTGAACATTGCCCTGGGGAAGAGAGGAGGAGGTGCGGAAAGTGAGGAGGGTGTTGAAAAGACTAGCGTCGTCGAGTCCAAGGTGGTGTTTCACAGTAGGCAGGTCTGCGAAATTTTTAAGACCCTTATCAAATTGAGCCTTCGATTGCTGCAATGTTTCTTCCACTTTTCGGTCGTTGCTCAGGATAAGGCGACAGATTGAAACTGCAAGGTCGTCGGAGTTGGCTGAGGAGAAACCGAAGCAAACATCGTCACAGCCAGTGTAGCAACGCAACACGAGAGCCCATGCAAACTGGAACAAAGTTTCGACGGCTACACCAGACATTTTGCTGAAAGCATGCAGCTTCTGTGTTTGTTTATTGAGGGTGCGAGTGGAACGATCTGAGCTGGCGGTATCAAAAGACATGGAAGGGAAGTTGCAGGGCTCAACGTCATCCAGATATTCTTTCCAGAAAGCGAGATTGGTGCCAGAGAGTGATGATTGGCGAGAATTGCGGTTTGATGACTTAGATCCAGTCCATCGTTCAACGTCAAAAGACCGCAGATCGCTAGAGGGAAGAGCGTTTATTTCAGTCTTGAGGGCCTGCATGTTTAGCTTTCCAAAAGAGGTGAGGGGGAGGGTGGAAATGGGGATGTAGTGACTCGGGACCTTGTGAGCAGGGAATCGGCTCGTCAAATGAGCATGTACTGCAGAAATCGTTGTGGTCAAGTCCGCAGACGATTTCTGGACGACTCGATCATTGAAAGATGATTTGGTCGGGGCCGATGAGCCGATAAAAGCCACGACAGAAGTGCTTTCGTCACCGGGAAGAGTAATTGCATCCACAACAGCCTTTCGCTTGGAGCCCAGGTATCCGACGAGAGATTGTTGGATTTGAAGCAAATCAGAAGACAGGCCGATGTCCTGGTTGGTGGCCTTGCGCCCGATGTGTACAAGTGAACCGTCGCTATTGTATCGGACCAGGTCTCCGGTCTTGAAGAATTTCTTGCTGCGTGTATATTCATCAGAGTGGCTTCCAAAGGCGGCTATCCAAGCGGGTCTATCGAAGATAGCATCGGTAGTCTGGTGTTCATCTTCCAAGTACTTGGACGAGAGGACAGGCCCCTCGATCACCAACTCGCCAATTGCACCGATAGGAACAAGGGCATGATGGTTGATCGGATCAACGACCCAAGAAGTGCAGGAAGCAGGAAATCCGATAACGTTTCCTTCGGGAATGTGCGAGATCGGAGCGAAGCATGCAGCAGAGGAACACTCTGTGGCACCGAACAGTACATGTAGTTGGAGGTCATCAGAGAGCCAATGTTCCAAAGTTGGTGTCGGAGTATTTTCTCCAACAATCGCGGCAATCTTCAGTCCTGGGACCTCCTTCGGAGAAATGTATTCCGCGACAGTTGGAGTGAAGCAGGAAACATTAGCATGCAGTGCATTGATAGCCCCAGCCAGCTTGGATGTATCTATATCTGCTGGAATACACAGACATCCTCCACGCATGAAAGTACCGAAAGTCTCGAGAAGGAATAGGTCGGATGAGTGGGGGGCAAATTGCAAGGTCCGAGAAGCATCACTGAGCGCCAGTGAGGCAGCGAAGGCTTCAGCGCGGGTGATTACCGCCGCATGCTCAAGGACAACACCCTTGGAAGATCCCGAAGATCCAGCAGTGAATGCAACATAGGCGGGATCAGAGTAGCTGGCCATGGATAGTAGAGGCTCATCACCAAGATATTCCAAAAGAGACTCGCTGACAGGAACGACGTAAGGAATGACCTCTTCGAGAACCTGGGCCTTTTCTGGAGAAGCAAGTGCAACCTGGATGACGTTTTCTTGAACATGCTTTTCGATCAGGCTCAGAGTCTTCGGGCTGTCGACGGGGATACAACCGCCACCAGCCTTCATGATAGCGAGCATGGAGACAGTGTTCCACACGGATTTATTGAAAGACAGCGGGATCAGACTACCCGGCCCGACTCCAAAGGTGACAAGGTAGCTTGCCAAACGAGATGAGAACTGGTCAAGCTTAGAGTAGGTGAGGTTTCCATCCCAAGCACTGACTGCAAGCGAGTCGGGTCGTTTCTTCGCCATGTCCTGGACAACCTGGTGAGCGCAAATCTCGAAAGCTTGCGGGTTCTTTGTGTTCCAGGCGAGAATCTCAGCTTTATTGGTCTCACTGAGATTGTCAAGCTCCTTAATCTGGCTGTCTGCGTGGGTAAGAATTGTCTCAAGGCAGCGGATGTAGGTATGAGCAACGTTTGCAGCTTGTGCATCGGACAGGTGGGTGGTCCAGTAGTTGAGATCAATGCTGGCTTTGGTATCCATTGCCTCGATGTTGATGAAGACGGGGAATTCAGCTGGATCATGAATAGAGCCAACTTCGACGCACTCGATGTCGCTGCTGACAGCATCTTTAGCGCCGGGGAGACGACGATAAGAAACACCCGAGTTGAACAGGTTGGTGTCAGAAAGCTTCAGCGCATGTTGAATGTCGATGAGCGACGTGTGGCGATATGGCAGACTTTCCATGTAGTCATCCTGAATCTTTTCTAGTACATCACGTAGCACCGAGTCTGCAGAGACCTTCATGCGGCACACCATCAAATTGATAACAGGGCCAACAACAGACATAACACCATCTGCAGGAACGTCTCGCAGCGACGTCATGTAGCTAAAGCTAACATCGTCTGAGCCGGTGAAATATCGCAGGGTCAGACCCCATGCTGCGTTGAAAACATTGGAAAGAGTGATCCCCTTCTTCTCGCAGACACTCTGAAGTCGTGGCAAAGCATCGAAGTTGACAGGTATCGAGCGCAGTGTCTTCTGATCGGGAGATTGGCCGTCAGTCAGGACTGGGAACAGGCAAGGCTTGGCGTCCGAGAGGTACAAGCGCCAGTAGTTCATGCTCGCATCTTTGGGTGCATCGAGGAGATAGCTCATATAATCTTTGAAAAGAGGGCGGCGAGTTTCCTCAAGCCTTCCAACGTACGCCAGCTGAAGATCCCGAAGAATGATCGAGATAGAGTTACCATCCATGGCAGCATGGCTCAACTCGATACGGCAGAAAATGCGGCCTGTGGAGGTGTGGCAGATGCTGAACCGATATGCTGGGCTGCGTTCACGATAGTCTTTGGGATCCTGGGCATCGAAAGTAGCGAATATGTCACTATCGCCGGAAGAATTGAGGAAAACGGGACTCGCGTCGTAATCCTTCAGAACTACCTGGCAGAAGGCATCGCGAGGAGTCATATTCTCCACAAAGATAGTACGGAACATTGCATGGTGAGCAACAACTTGCTTCCAGGCTTCCACGAGGCGATCTAAGTTAGGCTTGGTCGATCCAGTGCCGCGGACTTCAAAGGTATCATGCACAGCATAGTAGGAACTGTCCCGTGTTTGTCCAAGGAGAATACCCTGCTGCATGCGGGAGCAAGGGTAAATATCTTCGACTAGATCAGGGGAGGCGACACCAATAGCCGGCAGCTTTTGAGTGAGCATCTTATCGAGGCTATCATAGTTGAGAGAAAGCATCGGAAACGAGCTCAGAGTCAAACGCGGTGACATCGAAGTCAGCTGCTCAGAAAAGGACACAAGCTGCTTCTGGCAGTTTGAGACCCAAGTGTGAATGCGATCTTGGTGCTGCATAAATTTGTTGAAAGAGAATGTGAACCGGATCTTGCCACCCACGACCATGGCCGAAATCTCGAAAAGACCAAAACGAGGAGTTTCACGGCCAAAATCTGCCTCGCCGCTCCCTTGCCCCGTCTCACCAGCCATCTGGTCAACGAGTTGGAAAAGACCATCCTGGCGTTGCAAGTCACGGTGCTGTCCAACGTAGTTGAAAGATATTTCGAACGGGTGGGGGTAGGTGCCAGCAGGTTTGCCTTCGACAGGGAGAACGCGACTGGCAAAGTCGGCGCGGCCATTGTCAGAAACACGACGTCGTAGGTCCTTCACCTTGATGAGGGTATCGATCGCGTCCTCCGATTTGTAGGCATTAACGAAGATGGGGTGCAGAATAGTGAACCAGCCAACAGTGTGGGAGATGTCGATAGAGGGATCCCAGACCTCCCGACCGTGTCCCTCATTGAAGATAGTAGGTAAAGATCGGTCGGTAAAAGAACGCCCAAACGAGTGGAGCATAGATGCCAGGAAGAGGTCAATTGGCTCGGTTTCCAAGGCCTTGTGACAATCAAGCAAGATTGCATTCGTGTGGGCCGCATCTATTTCAAAGGCGGCACAATCGACATCTCCGTATGTTGTCTGATGGGTCTTCAGACCCCAGTAACCGAAGTCTGGAGCGGGGAGAGGGTCGTTGGATATCTTACCCTCGGCGAGCATGTTCCTCGAATGATCCGCCTGCAGCTTGCACCAGGTTTGAAATGGGAGGGACGCATCTTCACTCGCGGTTTTCCCTGGGTTCTGAATGATATCCTCCAGATCTTCCAGAATAATCCTCCAGGAAACGATGTCGACCACCAAGTGGTGGGCGGTCATCGACAGAACGTGTGGTTGCTCTTTGTCCTTGAAGCGAAAGTAGTCAACAGCCAGTAGAGGTCCAGAAAAGCAATCGATGCACGATTGGCTGTCAGCGACGTGAGGCTTTATTTCCTCCATCGTACGGACGGCGTTGCTGCGCCATCTGTAAGAGCTCTTCACCTCCCGGGTAATGCGTTGCTTGGAAGCAGTTGACCAACCCGTATTCTGGAACCGGGCGCGAAGCATAGAATGACGAGAGACGAGAGTTTCGATCGCCTTGCGAAGACTTCGCTCATCGAGGGGCCGGTTGAGACGAGTCAGGATACCTTGGTTGAAGTGGCCTTGGCCTTCCTTTCGGACACCAAAATGGAGAATCTGGATGGGAGACAGGTCGAAGGGCTCCTCGACGGCCTCCTGGTATGTTGTGGCATGATCAATGGCCTTCGCACGCGTGGCCAGATCCCGGATTGATTTACTTCGAAGAACATCCTGCACAGAGAGACCAACTCCACGCTTTTTACACAACCCAATACAGGTCATCGCAGCAATTGAGTCACCACCAAGAGCCAAGAAGCTCTCAGTCAAACTCACGTGGTTTTGGGGAATGTTGAGAACACGGCTATAGACAGCAGTCAAGACCTCTTCTGTCTCGTTGCCTGGCTGAGACACTCCTGCCTCAATGGCGACTCCGTTTCGGCTGTTTGCGACATCCGGGTCCTTCTCCATCCCCATCACCCAGCCTGCAATACCCTTTCGGTCAAGTTTTCCGGATGGAAGAAGTGGCATGGCTTCAACACAAAGCCAAACTGCAGGGACCATGTAAGTTGGCAGTCGAGCGGACAAACTCTCTCGGATCCCTGGCACAATCTTGTTCTTCTCCGAGGTGGGAAGGAGTCGAAGAGGCTCTAGGTCGGCATCGGACTGTTCCGCTAGGAGACCTGCGGAGGAGATGACGGCTGCCAGACGACCCTTTGAGAAACCAGACTTGGGGAAAAGAACAGAACAATGCGTCACGCTCTCTTCCTTGTTCAACTGATTCTCAACTTCGCCAAGCTCAACTCGTTGGCCGTGGACTTTAACCTGAGTATCCTTACGGCCAATATAGTTGAGGGAACCCGTATCGGAATTGTACCTCACCAGATCACCAGTCTTATAAAATCTGCGATTTGACCCTCCTCCAGCGTCGAATTTTATCCAAGCCGGGTCGTAAATGAAAGAGTCATTCGTCTTTTGTGGATTGTTCACGTAGCAGCGGGCGAGGGTCGGTCCCTCCAAGAGTAGTTCACCAGGACATCCGACAGGGACGAGTTCATCGTGGTTTTCAGGGTCGACCAGCCACGCGCGGACCCCGACAGGCAAGCCGATATTCTTACAGTCGGCGTCCGGTGCAACATTGGTGTTCAACACGGACGCAACGCTGGCCTCCGTAGGGCCATAACCATTGATCAATTGGATTCTGGACCAGGTCGCCAGTTGTGACTGGGACATGGCCTCACCAGCGAGAACGAGACTCTTCAATCCCGGCACACTCTCAATTTCAATGAAGCCGACGAAAGACGGGGTGAAGCAGGCCTGGTCGACCCGATTATCATTAATGAAACCAACAATGTCATTCAACCGATCCTCCTCACTCGGTATGCAGACACAAGCACCATGGATCAGGGGAGTGAGCGATTCTGCCAGACTAGCATCAAAGGTATGCGCGGCGAATTGCAATGCGCGAGTTTCGCGAAAGATGCAGAGACCAGGGCCATGGGCCATGGAGCTCGACAGGAAGGCCCGGTGTTCCAGCAAGGTGCCCTGTTGATTCAATCACGTCAGCCCCATCAATATGGAATAAGAGGAAGTATTATTTACTCACCTTAGGCTCACCCGTGGAACCAGAAGTAAACAAGACATAAGCCGCATTCTGGCCTGTCACGCCGGATGCGAGATCAACACCCTCGGCGGGGGCAGGCAGACTATCCAAGGTATCGCTGCAGAGGGGAATCAAAGTGTTCACAATAGAACGGAGTGAGTCTGCACGGCCCTGCGAACACAAAGCAACTTCGGCCTTGACGGAGTCGATCAAGCGTTGGAGGCGGGAAGGTGGGTGAGTTGGGTCCAATGGGACGAAGGCACCGCCCGCCTTCATCACGCCAAGCATTGCCACAATGTTCCATTTCTTGCAGATCACCCGTCAGCTTTATTTACACCATCTGCGAACCTGCGCAAGGATTAATACTTACCGATTTATCAAACAGCAGAGCCACGCGCACTTCAGGGCCAACACCCTGCATGCGCAAGTGACAGGCCAGCTTGGACGCGTTGGCCTCCAGTTCACCAAATGTGAAGCTGCCATCCCAGGCACAGACTGCCTCGCGATCTGGACCAGAGAGCGCTTGCTCACGGATGGCTTCGTGGATACAGCCGTCATATGTGGTGGGGACTTGCGAGGTCCACTTGCGGATACGTTGCCAGTCATTCTCCGAGAACAAATTAAGCTGGCTAATAGCGGGGTTCTCGGGGGAAAGGACATTGGCAAGTATCTGCTCAAAGATATTGGCGACACTTTTCATTTGATCTCCAGACATGTCACCGTGTCGCCATTCAAGGAAGATGTTGATGTCCCGGCGCAATACCTTTACATGCAGACGAACTTGGCACTATCCATGGGTTAGCGAGAGCCATACATATATCATCATCAGAGTCGATCAGAGTCGATCAAGTGAAATCATACCTGCTCTGGTAGAGCACTCGCTAGCATCGTTGTGGATGGCGGAGACGCATCATCCGCCTTTCGATATGTGCGCAGCATCAGAATGGTGTTGAAGGGCAGGTTGCCCTCGGAAGCTCCCTCCACGCTTCCAGCACCATCAAGCTGTTGGATTCCATCGCCGGTCCGCGCCTTATCTACAATGGCCTGGATGGAGTCGTTCTCATCAATTGCCAGGTGGAGAGCTGACAATTCGGGGTCGGGGTGGGTGGCATTCGACCGCTGTACAGGGTGTCGAGAGGAAATAGAGTCACCGTCGATATGTTGATATCCGAAGCTGATATCCTCGGATCGGATATAGTAATGCAGGACCAGCGCCCAAGTGGCCTGCAGGATGGATTCCAGACACCCTTCGTGCCAGGCGGTTAATAACTGCGCGCATTGCGAAGGGGTCGGTCTCGTCTTCATGGAAACCGGGCGTTTGGGCCCGTCGACCGCGGGGGCGAAGCGAGGAAGATAGCATTGCGAGGATTGGGCCATGATTTCGGAATGAATCTCGAATGGGGCCAAAAGGTCGTGGGTAAGGTTTTGGAGATGAGAGAAAAAAGAGATTATAATGCTTTTGGTTGGGGATGTTCGCTACCTGTTGGTTCCTGCCGTCGATGAAGCGAGTGGATGGTGAGAGCCTTCAAAATTAGTTGGATAAGTACTAGGTCCAAGAGGAAGGTTATCTCAGAATTAAGTGGCCGCGCGAAGCTGGATGGTCTCAGTTGTTTTAAAAGAGCAGACGATTTTATTTTTCTCAGCCCAAGCAACCAAAATAGTTACGCCATCGGTCATCGGGACTAGAGGCTGCATGGCCATGCTCCAGCTCGTTCGCCAACAGCTCATTATGCGTGGAAAATACAGTAATACAGCCCCGACCACCAATGGAAGTGTAGTGGGGAAACAAATTGTTTCTGGCAAATTCAAAAATTCAGGATCCCCCATGTATCTTCCTTGCATGGGGTTCGGATCTAGATGAGAAAAGGGCTGGAGGCACCACGGCCAATGCGCCGGGGTGGATCGGTCTTCCTTTCCCACCCCCTGTGGAACCGAGTCAGACACGACGGCACTTGTCCTTTGCGCTGGGAGAAACCAAAACGGGTTGAAGGGAATTAGGCTTGGCCAAGTCTAGGAAAGCCAAGTCTCGATGGCAAAACGCATATACAAAGTCCAAGGGCAAACACAATACAGATGAATGATATCTGGACTGGAAAAATGTGAAAAATATTCTTATACAGGCACAAATTCCCAAATCAGCAACTTAGTGCGTTCCGAATCCGCTCTAGGGTCTTCTCTTAATTATATTTAATTTTCTTTTCTTTTCCTGATTTCTTTCTAATCCAATTCACCTGCAATTGCCCGATCCAGAAGACTTGGGATGCGGTCTCGAACGTGGTTCAGCAAGGCGGACGCCAGGCTGTCATTACGAGAGCTTTCATTCAGGCCCATGGTACCGTCATCAAAGGCGTGGGGTTTTCTCCAACATTCCTCCTGCGGGCGCTTTGCTCGCGAGGTCTGTCACCTGAGGTATCATCTTCCAATGACGACGGTCTCGGGGAGGAGACTTGGCCGGTGTTTTAGGGTTGAGTTTTCGAGAAGCCGAGACAGAACAACCGTGCCATGATGGATATCCCCATTCCATCCAGATACGCAGGGACTTGAGTGTATCTAGATTAGTTCACCCGAGAACTGTACCAGATTCCGAGCTGTAGGGTCCCCTCACGAAGTTACACCGACAGAGCCCAATGATGCACACATGGCGACCTCCGCAGCTGCTCACCTCTTCTTCGCGCAGCATTGTCTGTGCCCCTGTTGCTCTTAGGACCCAACATCTGTAAGGTTCAATATTAGACAGGTTGATCGTCGGATGATTTACCGCGCAGTCCAGGAACCTCACCACGATGGCTGAAGAGTTTGTAAAAGCGGACGGTGACCTGAAAGCTTCCTACATATCTATCTGCTCTATGACCCTCTCTATTCACGCATTTCATCAACTTGAGTCTGAGTAAGTTTCTCTTCTGCAACACAAGAAGAGTCGGTGGACAAGCTGCATGACAAATTCTCACCTCAGATGGAAGCTTTTTCCTCTGCGAATCTGTTTTAATTCGATGTATTTTTACTCTATTTTTCAATGTCCGATAGTTTTATTTCATTTTTCTTTCCCTGCAATTTTTCGGATGGGTTCTTAGGCGCCATCAT
This sequence comes from Penicillium sp. S1701, assembly GCA_023626415.1. Classification (NCBI taxonomy): domain Eukaryota; kingdom Fungi; phylum Ascomycota; class Eurotiomycetes; order Eurotiales; family Aspergillaceae; genus Penicillium; species Penicillium sp. S1701. The sequence goes on along the minus strand of JAMAGY010000010.1, from coordinate 191,672 downwards.
TCTTCCCCGAACTTTTGCATCTATTTAATCCCCCTCGACCCCCACTATCCCTTCAGAGAGTCCACTTCAAGAGGATCTAATGGCGCTAGGACGGCCGGAGGATTACTTTCGGCTAAACAACAAATCAGTCACGGTTAGAACGGATGAACGGCGATCCCGGTACTAGATACGATTCGTCAACAGGGAGATCAGACTAGGTGATCAGCCTGGACATCCGGTTACGTACCCGGTACTTCGATGGGACCTATGGGAATAGTGGCGCAGAGACATACAGCCCAATCGCCCAAACGCGTTCACTTGCGAGACTCCCCCTGCCACGCTAGCGCCGGCAATCCCCACTTGGAGAAGCCCAAGCTTACCGAAAGGAGCCCTGCAAGGGTGTCAAGGGATGGTCGCGGGTCGATCCGATGGGGTCCGGCACAATGATCGACCTATGATAGACGATGCCAACGTCGCCCAGTTTGCCGGTCAAGGTCGCAGGTTTGTACCTGTTACCTGTAAACCTGTAAGTTGCTCTGGCCGTACAGCCTAGTGGGGCCACGGCCCAGGTACCCAGCGATTTAGGGCGCATCATTGTCTCGTCTCCCTCCCCCATTGTTTGGATATGTCAGAAAGCCACAAAAAAACTGAGCTCAACTGACAGGGCATTTAATTAATTGAAGCAGGGGTAAAAGGGGCTCTACGAACCGGTTCTGTTGTCCTGTCAGCCCCAACCGAAAGAGGCGCAGACGGACGGAGATACAGTTCCATCCGATCGTAGCCTCGCTTATTCTCCAAGGGTCATCATTGCTTTTCCACAAAGGATTCGATCCTGAGATGCGGGACATTAGGGAGGAATGTCGTAGGCCAGAAAATCTCCCGTCCATGTGGCCTGTTTTTCTTTTTCTGATTCCGCTCGCTCGGTTTGTCTCGCCAACTTCCACAACAATTTTAGCTCTAAACCCTCTTGGAAAGATCATCGGGCAAACATTTCAGGTTCTAGAAGGTCGACGGTAGATCATTTGAACAAGGCTTTGTAGTCGCTCCTCTCACTCGCCAGAACAAACGTCTAGCTTGCACATCCTTGTCTGGCACATTCTGTCACCCACTCTTTTTGGGGCGAGACCTGATGAAATGTTGGGGCCACGTCGGATTATGATCCACACCAAGGGAGCTAAGGGAACTAACGACAGTAGAGGAGCTTAGGCGAACGGGATATGGGGGCAGCCGCTGGTGTCTTGATTACTGTAGTGGTGAATCAGGAGGGGACAGGGCCAGTAAAAAACAACCAGACAAGCCATCCGGGTTTGCAAAGAACTAAACCTACACTAGACTCAATTAGCGCCCCCACGACTGCGACTGGCGTGCACTCGTAGGACTTGGTCATTGGGGGCCGCAAGCCAACTCATACATAAGAACACAGACCTTTGTGCCGCTGATCTCGCTAGGCCTCCCATAGTGACAGGTCTAAATCAGATCCGTCAGATCTTTTTGGTGGGGGAGTGAGATGTTCATCTATAAAAATATATATTGAGTTCGATCGGTATATATCATATCCGAGATCACGACTGCAGGGACCAACAGATTCGTCTGCAATAAATACTAGTACTATGTATATACTGTATGCACATAAAAGAGAGCTATTTGGAATATTCTGCATTTAGTCTCTGTATTTATCCACCTGGGCATGCCTCCCCAATGCTTTCTGGTCACCTGGGTCTCTGGAGTGGAAAAAGTACAATGTATCCACAGCTTCACTACTTGCCACCCATCAAGTATGTCGTCGACACAAAACAGGCTCCATCCTGGTCGACCTACAGACGGCTTACGGTCTGGGATACCATCCAGCTCTTGGCCTGTGAGGTACAAGACCCTGGGTCTGCAGACTGACTCGCCCACGGGGGCTCCACGCACGCCGTCTCGCATGCGTGGCGTGGTGTCTCGCCATGCCAGTCACGATTGAAACGGGTGAGGTTGAACTTGACCCCGACAGTCTCATTTGAGCGAGGCAGGTCTGGCCACACCAGTTCCTACATGACCGATTAGCAAGCCGGAACCATTGGACTAGATCGCATCGTCCTTCTACAAAAATAGCGGCCGGGTATCACCTGTTTTCCAACGAAGTGGGCAAGGAAAAGCAAATCCCGATTATGACGGGTGGAGGCACCGTGTGGAGCTATCCGGAGGCCATCCGAGCAGGGAATATTTGCACTGTACAAAGTCCAACAAACACTGCAAGCACGAGATTGAATGGTTGGAATTTCGTTCCGCCAAGTCACCACGCCCACGGCAAGAAGGCGAACGTCTAAAATGCCCGCATGAATGTCCCCAAATTGTACTCACTACGAGAAAATGAACATCCTAAACAGGCAATGTTCCTCATATCGTATCTGCGAGTTACCCGAGCTGAGGCTGTTCCGATGTAGAGGATACACCTGACACATAATTCGCATCTACACCGAGTCCTCGGTAGCACCGCGGAACCCATGGCCTTGGGCAGCATTTTGTATGACTTCAGCTGTTCTTCCATGCGGTCAAGGAAGGTTCCCAAAGGTCGCTGCAGTGTTTCAGTAGATCAGGTCTGGAGCGGGATAGAAGGGGAGAAAAAAGAACATAGAAAAAGACTCGATGTAGAAAAGGTAAATTAGAAAATAAGCAAGATATTACAAAAATGGTTAGTGTGGGCGGGATCTCCAAAAGGATAGCCAGGGTCATACATCATACTGGACAGAGGATCTGTAGAGCCCTCGCATGAAGTTAAGTTTTATTGCGCTCGGCAGTGGACTTGGCCTGAAGGAGAGCCGGTAATTTCACTTCCACGAAATACAGATCAGATATTGGCTGAAATTGTTCCTGCAAGGCCAGACCACAGACTTCCTCGTGCTGACCAGGCGATCTCCCTGTCCAGGACCTGTCGGGAGACCTTTTTTGACTCGAGGGGTGAAGCTCTATTGACGCTTCTGCGTCCCCCACATCCCCAAGGGGGAAATTCAAAAATAACAGAGCAAAAAATAACAACGGAAATTAACAAGCTCACCCTGGAGATGATTTGAGTCATTTGGTCATTGTACATAATGAGAAAAAGAAATTCAAAGGTAAAAAAAAAAAGAAGAAAAACAAATTAGAACAGATTTAGCTCAGGATTACACGCGATTACCAGAAAAAGAACGCCTGGATACTGTAGAAGTAAAAACAAAAAAAAGAAATTTGCCCGCGGCGCCACAGTTCGCCGCTAATACTGAGACTACTGTACGCGATGATGGGTTCATAGGGCATTGTCAGTAATGACATTGTAAGAGGGTTGCATTGGAAGCCCACTCTGTTGCAGGGACCCAGTATAGGAGCTCAGGAGGATTGTCCTCCTGGATGCAGCCGTAAGCTCCTGCACCGAGGGATGCGTCCTAGAGGGGAAGAGCCTGAAAGCCGCATTTTGGATGAATCAAATCTAGACCAAAAGACGATCAATTCGCCGCTTCCTAGTCCCCCTAAGTTTTACTTCCATGTCGTGACTTTTTCCCACACTCTCTGATCTGTCAAGTCACTCGACTCGTGGTGCCCATTCCTCGACCCTCTTCCATCCATCTTTCCAACACGCGTGGATGGTTCTTGAAGAGTAGTCATGGCATCTTCGAGTTCCTCAGGGCCTTCGTGCCGCGAACTAGACAATACATTCCGTATTGATGCTGGATCCTGTCGTGGAGGATTCGACTTCTCCCTCCTCTTTGAAGAAACAATCCTCGGTATCCTTCCTATTGCTTTAATCTTAATTCTGGTTCCTCTTCGTCTTTCGCAGCTTGCGCAGAAACGGCGCAAAGTTGAAAACTCGTCACTATTCTTATTCAAATTGGTGAGTGTGCTCCTCATTCCACCGTATAGTTGGAATTCAGAGCCGCATTCCTTATTCTCATCACCCGATCTAACAATGCTTTCTTAACCTCTCTCCATAGACCGCTTGGGTATTCTTCACTGGGCTTCAAATTGCCCTCACTGCCCTTTGGGCTCTCCCTTCAGCTGATCGCACGCAAACCTCAATCGCAGCCAACGCCGTTTTGACCGTTGGGGCCGTTTTCCTGGCCTTACTCTCGTACGCGGAGCATACGCGCTCTGTGAAACCATCTCTCATCCTCAACGCCTACCTGTTTTGCAGTGTGTTATTTGACATTGCTCGAGTCCGAACTCTATGGCTCCGATCAGTTGACAGTTTCAACAATGGTATTGCAATTGTCACTACGGTTTTTCTGGGTGCGAAACTCCTTCTCGCACTCTTGGAAGCCATCGAGAAGCGAAGCATCCTAAAACATGAGTTCGCGGATTACCCTCCCGAAGCTACCGCCGGTTTTTACAACAAAGCCACTTTTTGGTGGTTGAACCCCTTGTTCAAGAATGGTTTCAGCAACACTCTTGCTGTAGAGGATCTCCATGTTCTGGATAAGGAACTCAGCTCCGAGAGATTACTCGCACTGTTTGAAGAGCGATGGAGCAATGGTAATTATAATCCAAGGATCTTGAAGAGCCTCGCTAACATGATTCTACAGTCAAATCTAAGTCCGCAAACACCCTCCAGCTTGAGGCCTTCAAGGCTACCAAGATGCCTCTCCTAGCAGCCATCCCTGCCAGAGCCTGTGTCGTGGCCTTCAATGTCTGCCAGCCGCTACTCCTTACACGCTCAATCTCTTACTTCAGTGAGCCTGTCAACAGTGCAACAAACAATGTCGGCTATGGACTCATCGGTGCTTACCTTCTGGTATATATTGGCCTGGCTGTCTCTATGGGCCAGTACCAGCACAACACCTACCGTGGTATCACCATGGTTCGTGGAATTCTAGTGACTATGCTCTATAAGAAGGCCAGCTGCTTGAGTCTCAATGAAGCCGGTTCAGCGAACTCTCTGACTCTGATGAGCGCCGATGTTGAGAGAATCACTCAAGGTTGGCAAACCATGAATGAGATCTGGGGTAATGCTGCTGAGATTGGACTGGCTGTTTATCTGTTGGAGCTTCAATTGGGAATTTCCTGCGTGGTGCCGGTCTGCGTTGCTCTTTTCGCGCTGATTGGATCTTTTGTGATGATGTCTTTTGTTGTTCCGCGACAAGCTCAGTGGCTTGAAGCTATCGAGAGACGAATTGCTTCAACCTCTAGTATGCTGGGTTCCATCAAAGGTGTCAAGATGTTGGGTCTTCAAGATAGTCTGATGAAATTCGTTCACGGCCTGCGTATGGATGAGCTGAACATCTCCAAGAAGTTCCGTACTCTCCTGGTGTGGAACATGGGCTTCGCATGGATGACTCGCATCTTCGCTCCAATCGTCACATTCGGTGTTTATGTTGCCATCTCCGACCAGACTTTGGATGTCACAAAAGTCTTCACATCACTTTCCCTTTTCTCTCTCTTATCAGACCCACTTATGACCCTCGTTATGGCTCTGATGTCTTTCTTTGGAGCGGTCGGTTCCTTCGCCCGTATTCAAGAATTCTTGGACAAAGAAGACCACGCGGATCAGAGACTCAACACCCCTCAGATGCCTTCCTTGGAAGACCTTGGTGAGGCAAAGCTTCTTTCCAAGGCCGGCAATATGGACATTGTCTCTAGCAACTCTGCCTCTGTGGAATCGCTCAAGCGAGGCTCTACTTCTAGTACATTGACACATGCTGCCATGATCCAAGGTGGTACATTCGCCTGGGAAGCAGACAAGGAGCCCATCTTGAAGGATATTGCTCTGACCCTGCCTCGTGGTAGCTTCACTATGCTCATTGGACCATCTGGATGCGGAAAATCGACCCTTCTTAAGGCACTCCTTGGAGAGATTTCTCCAGTCGAAGGCAAGGTTGAGCTGAACTCGTCAAGCGTCGCATTCTGCGACCAGACCCCATGGCACATGAACGGTACCATCAAGGACAGTATTGTTGCCATGTCTGGCTATGATCCCAAGTGGTATGCCTCGGTTATTCAAGCATGCGCTCTGGAAGAGGACCTTGGTCAGTTCCCTCGCGGAGATCGCAGTGTTATCGGAAGCAAAGGCATTGCACTCAGCGGTGGTCAAAGTCAGCGCATTGCTCTTGCGCGCGCTGTGTATGCTCGCCGCAAGATCATTATCCTGGATGACGCACTGAGTGGACTGGATGCGACCACTGAGAACCATATTTTCCACAGCCTCTTCGGTGACCTCGGACTTCTCCGAGAAATTGGAACATCGATCATCGTTGCATCTTCGGCTGTCAAGCGACTCCCATATTCTGATCACATCGTTGTCTTGGACCCGTCAGGTCGCATTTCTGAACAAGGTACATTCAGTGCCTTGAACAAGACCGGTGGATACGTTGCCAGCTTTGGTCTGAGTGCTCCAGACTGGGATTATAAGCCCAAGCGCTTCTCTGCATCTCCCAGTTACAGCACCGTTGATTCTGTCGAGAAGGAGAAGGATGACATTGAGCCCGAACCAATTGAGCGCGATATGGGTGGTGATCTCTCTATCTATACCTACTACATCAACGCTATCGGCTGGATCCCGGCAATTATCTTCATGGTTTCAATGGCTGGATTTGTCTTCTGTATCTCATTCCCCAGCATCTGGCTGAAGTGGTGGGCTCGTTCCGACACGCTTGAGCCGAAGAAGCACATTGGCTACTACTTGGGTATCTATGTCATGCTTGGCTGTATCGCGATGCTCGCTCTCATTGCTGGATGCTGGCAAATGATCATCACTATGGTACCAAAGTCTGGTGAGAACTTCCATCGCAGACTCTTGTCCACCGTTCTCAGTGCCCCAATGCTCTTCTTTTCGACCACTGACAGCGGTAACATCCTCAACCGATTCAGTCAAGATTTGCAACTCATTGATATGGAGCTCCCCATCGCCGCGATCAACACCGTCGTTACATTTTTCCTCTGCCTCGCTCAAATGGCACTTATTGGCGTGGGCTCAAAATATGCGGCCATTTCATTCCCTTTCGTGCTGGGTGTCTTGTTCCTGGTTCAGAAGATGTACCTGCGTACCTCGCGTCAAATTCGTTTCCTAGATCTGGAAGGGAAGGCCCCGCTCTACTCCCACTTTACCGATTGTCTCCAAGGCCTGGGCACGCTACGAGCCTTCGGGTGGCAACACGGCATGGAGAAGAAGAACATTGAGCTTCTGGACTATTCTCAGCGACCCTTCTACTACATGTTTGCCATTCAACGGTGGTTGACTCTGTCACTAGACCTGATTGTCGCTGGTATCGCAGTCCTCTTGATCATTCTCGTTGTGGTCCTTCGTGGAACAAGCCTCGGCGCTGGCTCTGTTGGTGTTGCTCTCCTCAACGTCATTCAATTCAGTCAAAGCATCAAGCTCATGGTTACTTTCTGGACCAACTTGGAGACCCACATCGGTTCTATCCTTCGAGTGAAGGAATTCACTCAGGGCGTCGAGTCAGAGGACCAGCCTGGCGAAGACGGCGAAGTTCCTCCTAATTGGCCCTCCGAGGGTGCCATTACTTTCCACTCCGTTTCCGCAGCATACAGGTATGATTTCTCACGCCAATTTTAATTTGTGACTATTCTCTAACATGCCCCAATCAGGCCCTCTGAACCAGTTCTCAATGGAGTCTCTCTCTCCGTTAAAGCAGGAGAGAAGGTCGGCATCTGCGGCCGAACTGGAAGGTAAGCAAACAACGTGCGACATTTCGGTATCAACCAGTCCGATCTAATATGATTACAGTGGGAAAACCTCCATGATCATGAGCATCTTCCGCATGATCGAGCTCACAGGTGGAACCATCACGGTGGATGGCGTTGACATCACACGTCTACCACGACGGGAAATCCGTGCTCGCATTAACGGAGTCTCTCAAGATTCACTCCTCTTCAAGGGCAGTGTACGGACCAATGCCGACCCAACAGGAGTCTGCACAGACAGAGACATTCTGGGCGCTCTCCGCAGCGTGCAGCTCCTCCCAGCCATCCAAGAAAAGGGAGATCTCGACACCGACATTGACGACATCCACCTGTCTCATGGTCAGAAACAGCTCTTCTGTCTCGCACGCGCTCTCCTTCGCCAGGGCAACATCCTCATCCTCGACGAGGCAACCAGCAAGTGAGTATCGCATCTTATTGATTCCCCCCTGCCTTTACGACCCTCGCATCACCCGCTCCACCTATTGTCTCTGATTTTATTTTCATTTTTCTCGTGTCTGTTTCCTGCTGTTTTTCTGTCCTGTTCATTTTATTCCCTCTCTCCACGCGTCTGACGCACCTGTCATGCCCCCTGCATATGCGGCCTCATCCGAACGCCACATCACGCTCGGATCGGGTGGTTTGGCGCGAAGCCAACCAATTCCCAACCGCCCCTTGCAGAGCGCCGCAAATCCCTCGGGAAACCACCCAAGAAAACAAGAAAGACAACATCTGTGGGCCGTTTGCTAATCTCGATCAAAAAAACAGCATCGACACGAAGACCGACGAAATTATGCAACGCGTCATCCGTGAGAAGTTCTGTACCCACACCATCATCTCAGTGGCGCACAAACTCGACACGATTCTCGACTACGACCGCGTCGTCGTCCTGGATGCTGGCCAAATCGTCGAAACGGGCGAGCCCTACGCCCTTCTCACTGAGCCCAAGTCACACTTCAGTAAACTCTACTCTAGTGCCATGGACACCGAGGACGCGGACTAAGACACTTCATGACCTTACCTTTTCTTATTCTTGTCCTGAGTTCATTTGCCATGGCACTGCACAGATTGAGCCTTAGCCTTTTTCTACATTGGTGCGCTTGTCACTTTTGGTTCGGATTGTTTTTTCTTTCCCTCTGCGGTACATATCGAGAGCTTCCGCCCCCAACGTATATTGAATTTTGGTTACCAGGCGTTTGTATTTTCCACTTTTTATTTCTGATGGTACGATTTTTGATGCCTTTCTCGACTCTCTTTGACTCCTCTTTTCTTTTTTTATGATCTGGTTACTACATCACTCTCATTAAGACTTTTTGGGGAACTCTGGAATGGGAGTTATGCTCGGGCAAAAGCGGGGTGGATTGTTAATAGAGACATTGTCTATTCCTACTCTTAATGATAATCAAGCAGATAATCTTGAATATCAAAATATTAACTTGAAATATTTCTCTTCTTCGTACCTTCTGTTTCTTTCAATTATTGGTAGTAGCCCAACGCAGAGGATGTGGTTCGGCGAATTAGTTGCAAGTTGTGCAGGCCTTACCTTCGAGTATATACAATCGAACTCGGAAACGAAATGTAGAGATCTTTGATTTTTGCCATTAACGTCAAGCTTGTTCTCATTGATCTTTTGTAAATACATTTGGCAGTTACTCTGTGGTCTATTGAAAAAATTTAAGTTCATATCCGAGATCATGTTCAACTTGAACTTGAAGTTTATATATATTGCCAGAGCCACTGTTGGTACAAGCTTCAACCTTGGAACTTGAAGTTCAGGACTGGCACAAAACTTGAACTCAGCACCACAAGTTCCAAGTCCCTCTGAAGTTAACGATCATCAAATTCCAAGGTTCAAGCTCAAGTCTAACAGAAGAGCCAGAACCTAGCAGAAAATTCCAAGCTCATTACTATTTACCATGTCAGGATTCTATAAGTTGAACATAATGTTAGCACAACGGTATTCATAAAGAATATACTGTATTGAATACTGTATGCATACGGTGTTTGAGTAGTATATCACAGTGAAATCGTATTTAGTAGTATTTTGATAGTAATCAGGATATCTAGTAGTATTTAATGATATCCACCTACCAGCCACATGTAGTTTTTAATCCGCGTTTCCCCCTAATCGCTTCACCACTGGCACTATTACACTGTGCAATATGTAGTAGTTACTTCCAAGGTTCCAAGTTCCCTTTACGTAGAGCTACTCGTGCTACGAGGTCTCGGAGTTGGTACTCTCTTAGAACTACTCAGGCTAGTGCCTAACGATAAAGATGTTATGAGAATTTCAAGTGTGAAATCAAATATCAAATATTTTATCCTATTCTCCACCATCCACATGACAATACTACCCTATAAGACATAAAGAACAAGAGACTAGCGAAACAAGATGCTCAACTCCATCAATGTCAACTTCCATTCGCATACAAAGGGGGAAAGAAAAAAACACCTGATAAAAAAAGACATAAGGTCCAACATCTAAGATATCCAAGAGGACCAGCACAAATCCAGATCATCGTTTGATTCTACCACCCTAAGATAGAACCATCGTTTCATCATTATCGAAGCCTTCTCCCGCGTCGTCACCCAGAAGACCGAATTCCCAGTCACCTCGCTCAATACGACTGACTCGGTCCAATTCAGACTGATACTCACGTCTCAGATGCTCGAGTGTGACGATGACGCGTTCCCGAGGAGCTTCTATAACTGGTTTGGCGGATACGCTTGCATGTCTACCGATGGAGGCTAAGCTACCCCGGCGATCGGGGGATGTGAACGAGGCGTTGCTGGCAGAGGACCTTCGGCGACCGGAGAAGGCGGTGGGGCTTCCTGCATCGGCGTCTTCCATGAAGACATTACCATCATCATCCGCCTGTGAGCCGCGACGGGCTTTTTGGTGTTTTTCTGCGGCTGATGTGGGTGGCCCGGTCTCAACCAGGATATAGGCCTCGCTCTTGTCCACGGACGCGAGGAGATTGATCAGCGATAGGAGTTCGTGTCGGATTTCCTTGCTTTCGGTATCGTCCTCTGGGACACCAGCCTCCTCAGCCTCCCTCTGGCTCCTACGGGCCAGGGCGGAGGATGGGGTGTCTCGTGCTTGGCGCAAGCGCTGTACGTTCCGGTAAGCAATCTCCGCTGCACCACGGTAGTCATTGCGGGCAATGCGGTATGCTTGCAGGATGCGGTGGTAGTCTGGTGAGGCATCTGTGTCCTTGTTGTCGACATCCAGCCAAGAAGAGAAAGCGCCTTGTTTCCGCGAGAGGGACACAAGGATTTCGTCAATGTGAGAGGCAATGTTTGGAACAAGCGAGACGGGGAATCGGAGGATTTGCTGAAGACCAGCTGTACCCGGTCCGCAGACAGAGAAGATGTTGGAGACGAGGGAGCTGAGCGCGGATCTCTGTAGCGCAAGATCCTGGTAGCGAGCCAATGCGGAGTAAGCCTGGTCGAATTGGCAAGTCTTCAAAGAAGCGTGGAAGAGCCGCGAAAGTAGATCCGTTCGCATACTGCTGTATTCCGGGTCCTGTTCGGCCCATGCTTGTGAATCGAGAGCTTGTAGTGCCAGTGCAGCAAAGTCCGCGACATGCGAAAAGGATCGAGCCTGCTCGAAAATTGAAAGGATATGCTGGTAGTATCTCGGAATGCCATTGTAAAAGCAGTTCACAGAAACGAGGTCCAGGAGAGTAGCCGACATCTCATGCAGGTTACCCAAAGCTTTACCATGAGCTGCAGCAGACGTTAGTTTGACGTTTCAGATTTTCTTTTTCTTTTGGTCCAGTTAAAACAACTTACAGAGGAGGTATGCCGACTTCCGGAAGAAGATGGCTGCTGTGTCAAATTCCGACATCGCCACATACAGGCGACCCTTGACGTAGGTTGCCCAGGAGGTGCTGGGCTGGAAGCGAAGGAAATCCCATGCGAGATCAATATTGTTCCTAGCAATAAGATCACATTGGATATGAGTCAGGGCGTTGGGGTAAGCCACTTGGCCTTGCCGGGTTATCCAAGCCAGGAGATCCCGGATACCCAAGGTCAGAGTATAGCTCTGCGGTCGTGTAACGGGTGGGCGCGGTTTGATGTCTGAAACAAAAAGATCCTCCAGAATGGTCACTGTGCGATGAGTTTTTTTGCCAGATTCGTTACCCTTCAGCGAAAACACAGATTGATCTCCATTGGCTGTGCTGGAACGGTCAGGGCATTTTCGGACATTAGAGCTGAGCCAGTACATCATTTCGTATTCGTGAAGGAGATCAATGATTGTAGAGAACAGTTTGGCAGCGTCAAAGGTCGATCGTGCTGACTGCTCAATTTCGGAATCCACGAAAGTGACCAGAATCAACAAGTCGTAAAGTATTTGACGATTCTGAGTAATTGCCTCGAGGGCACCACTGACAGTAAATCGGCCTCCGAAGTAGGTCGACAGGAGGTTCGAGTCCTCTCCCTTGAAGCCAAGAGGAAGTGTATCGATGATGGCGTCAAAAACACCAGTTGGTAGATTCTCGGCGTCAAAAAACTCATTCAAAGCCGCGACTAAGCCGTCGAAAGTCTTGTTGGAGATTCGATCGGCAAACTCACAGCGTTCCCTGAAACTGTCCATCCGGTCAGTGATCGATGATGACGGCTCGTTGAACAGCTCCGTATCCAGAGCCGCCCTGCAAGCCGCATCAAGCTCTGCAGAAAACCGCTTCCTGAAATCCGACGCAATCTTCATCAATGAGGATGCTTCCTCGTAGAGATTTCCAAGTTCAGAGCTGACATTTCGATGTCTAAGACGATCCACAATCTTCGGTGATTCCTCGCCGAGTTCTGAAGCAGAGTTATGGAAGAGCAGCTCAGTGGTGCTACATTCGCGGATAACAGCACACGAGTCTGAGAGGACCAGCCAAGGCATATCGAAGTAAGCATCGAAAGCTAAAGAGACCGGCTCAAATCTGCGCTTGTTGAGGTCTTCAGCCACCTGCCAGAACTGACGCCATTTGGCATCTGTGTCCATTCGGAATCGAGCGTAGTCCATCTCGTCATCCGCATACTTGCGCAAAGACACAGTGGAGGCGATTGTGGAGCAGAGACGTTCCGGTAGCGCTATGTCCTTTTTCAGAACACCGGATGATGCGGCTGATAAAGGCTTGAGGGCCTCCTGGTAAACAGCAAGGGCAGTCTCAAGGACTTCAGGGAGATATCGATTCGGATGCAGGATATACGCCAGCCATTGCTCGGTGGGATCAACCACATCATCGAGAGTAGGCAAGGGTAACGGCTCTTGTCGGTGCGTCTCATATGCCGTAGAAACCCAATTGGTAGACCAGTCCGATGGCAAAGTCTGGAGGTTAAAATGAAGGGTGTATAACTGGTACAGGCCGTGGTTTCTCCACAGCACCCACAACTCCATCCCTCTGCCTTCTTCCACAGGCTTGACTTGGAAGTCCGCAATACTCCAGAACATATTGCCCGTTACATCTGGATCCACAGGTCTAAACACAGAGTCTGCGTAGATGTCTTCAATGACAAGGTCAGAGGTCAGGCCGCCCTTGACAGCCCAGAACTTGAAACGGCCATCTTCGAAGGGCGAATATGTAACCACGTAGAATCGGTGCGCGCCGTCCATTGCTCGCTCGGCGTTGAAGACTCGAATGAAGGAGGTTTCGGCGGGGTTGAGGGTGTAAGGTACGGAATCAGGGTCCATTGGGCGACCAAGAAGATCCTGCGACGCTGCAAGTTTGTTCGTGGCGAGATTCCAGATCTTAAGGGTGTGGTTGAGGCAAATGGCAAAAACGTATGTCTCGTCTGAGGTTGTAGCGATGGCATTGGCGGCATTGAGGTCAAGGTTACGGCCATTGTGCTTGATCGAAGATGGTGCGTTCCATTTAACGAGGCCTCGGATCGAAGCACCCCACGTCCGTTCATCGAAGGTCAAAGGAGTCCAATGGGAACCTATAGAAAACGTCGCCTTGTTAGTTTCGCAATTGCGAGAGCAACTCAATTCGGGATATTCTATCAAGGGTTTTACTTACCGTCATCACCAGCCCGGCGGGTCAATCGCAGTAGCGCGCCGTTCTCAAGTGAAATGAACAGCTCGAGCGGGCTACTTGCGTGTAGTCGATGGGGATGCGAGAATGATAGAGGAGCGGGGAGACAAGTCTTGCACCAATCGGCCACGTTCTCATCGACTGATGCCTGTCTGCGAAAGAACTCAGGGCGAAGCGCCAAGGTGTGAAGCTGCTTCGAGGCGGTAATCACAAAGACATTGAGAACCTCATGGTCCTCGGAATCTGCGAGAGCCACTCCCGAGGGGAGAATTTGTTCCTGGAAGCTGAGTCGCAGGGTGACATTGTATTCGAAATGCTCTGTGCCGCTCTTCGTCAGGTCCGCGCATTGAATCTCTAGCACCTTGTTGTCATTGACCACCCGCCACAGAAACGTCCTTGGGTATGTCTTGCGCTTGCGAAAGTAAACGGCGCCCTGTGTTGCGAGGTATCTTCTAGCGAATTCGTCTTCGTCCTTCGCGATGGGGACGTGGTCGGGGGCAGACGAGACTGAAAAGCGAGGTCGACGGAACGCGCTCTCGGAGGTGGACACTTGGATATTGGCGACGGTGGCCGGCGAGAATGGCCGGAGGTCGACTCTGGTATCCTTGTAAATTTTCGCCATGATCACACCAGGTTGAAGTCAGACGTCGACGCCCATGGCTTGGAGGCGGAAAGAGTTGCAGGGCGGAAAGTTGGAGCTTGGGAAAACAAAAGTCTTGGCGCGAGTACTGCCGGATATTGTGATTTGCAGTGTTTGTATAAGATAGTCATTAACATAACATTAAGTATCATTTTACTATGTATCATATTTCATGGTAATTATGTTTTACATCTACTAGTATAATTCTCGTTCAAGAGTGGCCAATGCAGTGCCACTTGCTGCATTGCTAGTTAAGAGCTGCTAGGCATTATGTAGTATATTTGCTAAAGACTACCAACTGTGAAAGAATCTAGGTAAATACAGAAGGGCTATCGATGGATTCAGGTCGGGCTCGTAAAGTCACTAAAATCATGTCAAATAAGAAGACGGAAACCAATGGTTTAGTCCTCCATATCCTTCTCATTGGGGTCTCCAATACCATCCTCATTGATGGCGAAGAGGCAATCGCTCTCGGGAAGACAGGGACTGTCATAGATCTTGCAGACTCGAGTCTCACCTCGACCCTTCTTCAGGCTGAGTCGAGTTGTACTCGCGTGGGCAATGATGTTACCACCGATGGGCTTCTTCGGGTCCGGATTGAACATGGCACTGGGTCCACCATCGACTTGAGCAACGACCTGGTTGGTAATCACAACAGCAACGCCAAACTCATCCGCGAGACGCTGCAAGGTACGCAGAAACTTGGCCAAATGGGTCTGTCGTGATGAGAGCTCACCACGGCCATTAAAGTCTGTTCGGTATAGCGCCGTCGCGGAGTCGACGATCAGAAGCGAAAATCGAGTCTCACACATCATCTGTGAGGCCTGGTTGAGGAGTTGGAGCTGGTGATCAGAGTTGTATGCACGCGCGTATGCTACGTTGTCGAGGACTTCCTCGCCAACAAGTCCGAATCTCTGCGCCACGGCAAGGAGACGGACGGGACGAAAGGTTCCCTCCGTATCGATGTACAGACATTTCCCCTCTCCACCACCCATATCGAAGGGCAATTGGCATGTAACTGCTAAGGTGTGGCAAATTTGACTCTTTCCTGTGCGGAACTCTCCAAATATTTCTGTGATCGAGCCGGTTTCGATTCCACCACCAAGCAGAGTGTCGAGTCGTTTCGATCCGGTGGTTATTGAGATAAGTTCACTTCTCTTTGCGTGCATCTCCGTTGCCGTTGTAAAACCCATGGGCACAAGTCTCGCGGCTGTCCAGCAAGGACTCATCAGTCTCGTCCACTGCAATGCACGATAACAAGGTTATGGCAAAGTGTATCACTCACCCTCAACAAGAACCTTTGTAGCCTTCTGCTCTGAAATTCCCTTAATTTGCTCTAGTACTCGTTTCGGTCTGGATCATACCTCGTAATGTTAGCGGTTTGTAATTAGGTCATTGAACATGGGAGGGCGGCATTTGGTGCATCCCGAATTGACATACGTATATGCAACGGATTCGACGGTGTAGTATCCCGCATCCACAAACAACTTGATATCTCTTGCAGTCAAGCCCGCGGTTCCCTGGTGTCATCATTTGGTGTCAGCAAAAACTGAGATATTCGCAACACAGCATTGTCTCTGGTTACCACTCACCTCCAGCGCGGACAACGGCGTAGGCGCACCAGGACCTGGAAGTCCATTCTCATCGTAATCGCCCTGTGGTTCAATTTCGGTCGCCATTGTCGCAAATAATCAAGTCTAATGACGAAGGTTATGGTCGTAGCTGGGATCGGCACGCGTCAGGAACGGGGGAAGGGAAGGGTGTCGTTCCTGCGTTGTGTGAGTTCTTTCTGGCCCCTGAGGTGAATCACTTAGGCAGCCGCTGGCAAGCGATCTCTATTTATGTTTGTGGTACAGGCAACCTTGGAATAATCTCAGGTGTGGATCACCACTTGCCCAAATTGACTTTCCCTGCTGGACGCGTCGAGGCTGTCGCGCGGTCACGTGCATTTGCAGGCAACCACCGCCGAACTTCCTTTTTTGTCAGAGTCAACATCGGACTATCTTCTCTTCTATGAAACATCCCATCCCATCTCATCGGAGAAATCAGGCTATCCAATTACTCGGTATACTTCACTCACTGGGAGTTACTGAATCCTTGTGTTTTGCACTCGATACCCCGGATCATGTAAAAAATGCATTCTCATTTGATATAGACTTGAGTATCAAAAAAGCCCCATTCTTTCCCCATCACAAACCTATGATATAATCAAACCTATCCCCGAGGCAATTGGTGTGCAGAAAAAATCAGGGAGGCCCGCTTTTACTACCTTGATTTGACAATGCCGAGATCTAGTTCGTGTTGACCCATTCTCTTTGGTTTCACAAAATGATCCCTTCTCTCCAATATTGTACATCCAATGACTCCATCGATTATCAAGATGTTGGGTCCCCAGATCGGAATGACCACAGTATCGATCCTCTGCCCTTTCGCCTCTTCTCCCGTAGCACCGGGCTGAACTGAAGCTGGTCGGCAGGTAGAGTCATGTGAATGTTCTCGTTGAAGATTTGGCTCATCCTGCGTCTAAACTCTTCGGAGGACCGGCGGCGCATGAGACCTGTTGAGACTGTTGGCATCTGCTTCGAGGGCCCTGAGTGGGAAACAACTAGGGATCATGGGACTTACGGCTTATCCGAGAGGCCCGTTGGGGCTCGTCTGGTTGGTCACCAAGACCATTACTCATTGAACCCAGCTCCGTCCTCTCGGGCTCGGTGGCTCCAGCTGGAGGACTTTTCTCAAAGATGCGGCTCGCACGTCGAATTTGGGTATGGAAACTCGCGCGCTTATCGCTATTCGTCAGAATTGGGCTTCGACGCTGGAACCTGCTGAAATTGCTCGGTGAATCGGGTGGATGGGATGTGATCACGGGCGAATATATTCCACCGGGTCTCTGTGGCTGCTCATATGTATAGTGGTTTCCGATGGTTGCTCTGACAATGCCCGTTTCCGATCGGTATGCGGGTCGAGTTGACTGTGGTAGAGTTGACTGCGGTAGAGTTGACTGCGGTGGAGTTGACTGCGGTAGAGGTGACCGATATCTCGGAGGGGCTTTGTTACTTGGAGCATTTTCGAGGGCTACCGATGAACCCGATGATGAGCTTGGTGAGGGGAGCATGAACATCTTTGGGGCTGGGCTGTCCGTTCGGCTTCCCAAGGGGGTCCCTGGTGGTTCCGGAGTCTGAATCGGAGTATTGTGATTTGATATCCAAATGCCCTCGATCTGAATACCTCTCTCGAGAGCTCTGGCACCAAAGGGTACATCATCTCTTCTCAACATCGGGAACAACTCGGCCTCCTCTTTCTTTTGGCGTGCCTCGATCGCTGCATATCTCCGCAATTTCCATCTGATGTATGCGAGGCAGCAGGAAGCGTATACAAGGACGAGGACCTGGAATTCTGGTTAGAACCGCTTTTTTGCTTTCAGCGAGCCTTGCGTTGTCATACAATCAGAAAGATTAGAACCTGGCAGTACTAGTCAGACATCAGGTCCATAGTTGCGGTAGAGGTTTTGTCGACTCACTATAGTCAATTTCACCCAAAGTGGCCAGCCCCTCCAGAAGCGCATGGTGGTTGTTCACTAGGAATGAAAGCGAGGATAATTTCACTGGAAGGAATGAGACTCGAGGTGGGTGAGTGTGGCAGTTGAAAATATGAAGTGTAAGTGTTGATGGGCTACTCTGCGGGCGAAAATGCTTCGCGATGTTCGGGAAGGTGTGCTGCCCATTTAGGAAGGTGAGGGTGAGGAAGGGGGCATGTGAGTACCGGATGAATATGAATATGATAGCTCTAGAAGATATTCAAGATGGAACATCCAATACTATCTTATATTTACATTTACACCCGTTTGTAAACCTTGAACTGGATCAAGAGCAACCCTGAAAGTTGAGGTTGCTGCATGGAACAACGCCAGAAACAGTAGCGTCGGGTGGTCGCATCATGGGATGGCAAACAAAAACCGAATTTGAGCAAAACAGCAATAAAAGGCAAAAATTGAACATGTAAAACTAAGAAAAAGATATTGTGACTTTATAGGAATTGGGTGCAAAAAAGAACTCTCCCTCGGGGAATCGAACCCCGGTCTCCCGCGCTTATCGGTGTTAATGACAAGCGGAAATCATGACCACTAGACCAAGGAAGATGAGCTAGTCGAGTTACTGCTCGACCACTTGGTGCTGGTTGATGCATTATCACCACAATCTTTGATTTATGTAGTAATTTGTTTTGCTCTCATCCAGCTTCTTCAACTTGACCACCACACATATCTCCTCAATCCCAATCCACGAGCCGAGGACTCCAATGGCTCAAAAATAGCCTAATTATCTTGCCTTCTTGGTTAAATGGTGGTAACGTGATACTAGTGATGTGAGGGAACCGTTTTACCATGTGATGATGCCAGCCTGAATGCGATATATATATGCAGTCCTCCCTGGGATCGCCTTCCACAAAAACTCGATAACATAGAGATGTTCTTTCAACCCCTCATCACATGATACGGGAAACTTGAAATCACTCATTTTGTACCTTACACGTGATAATACCAGCCCTTTTCATACACCGTAAAATAGGTGCCCAGCTATAAGGGCCCGAAATTAGAATCTGGAACTCATAGAAGTAATACTAGGATGTGGGTCTTGTCCCCTATATACCTAGCTGTGATTGGTCCGGCCGATCATCCCTATTCTACTATTTCACATTCAACTAAAGGTGATATCAATGAAGAATGAAATGAAATGTACCAAGCAAGTCAAATCATCTGAAACTGTAGTAATTGACACTAAAAGTTTAAATTTTATCTATCCAATCTATAGCAATCAAGAAAGCAAGAAATAGAGAGTGGTGGAGATAGGACAGCGAAGTCGCGTGTAGTAAGACTCCCTGCCTAAGTATGGAGCAACCGACCCCCGTTACTCCCAATCTTTTCGCCTGTCAAATTCCAATCCCGCATAGCATAGACATACGCCTCTCCGATATCCCTTGGCTGCCCCACTACCCCCGTCAAAGTCTGCTCCCCAAACTTCTTCATAAACTCCTCCTTCTTGTCCCCAAATCTATCGAAAATCTCCGTATCCACAGCTCCGGGCGAGACAACATTCACTCTGACCGGCGCCAGATCCACGGCCAGGCCGCGTGCCATCCCCTCTGTAGCACCGCTCATCATGGCCCCAAACGTCCACCCTTTCTGGGGCCTGTCCACGTTCGCGCCGCTGGTCAGAGTGATACTCGACGAGTAGGACTGGCGCAGATATTTCTGGGAGTGTTTCGCGAGCAACGCTGCGCCGATGACGCGGACATCTCCAACGCTGTTGATGTAGGTTTTGTTGATGGAGGGAGATGTAGGCGGGTGGAGGGTGGGAATGTTGCCAGCCGTGAAGGTTACATGGTCGAGTAAGATCCTGTCCTTTCCCCCGTTATCATTGTCACCCTCTTTTCCGGCGGGAAAAAGCGAAGGCAAAGTCGCGTACTCCAATAGTTTGATCATGTTCTCTTCTGCTGTCTCATCGCCCAGGGCGACGGGGTGGCCGGCGATAGATGCTGTAGAGTCCGGGTAGGATTCTTGCAGACGTTTGATAGCCGCCTGGATCTTTGAAGGGCTGGAGGAGGCGATAATGACGTTTGCGTTGCTTTCAAGGGCGAGTTGTGCGACGGCGAAGCCAATGCCTGACGTGCCGCCTATGATAAGGATGCGGGATTGGCTGAGTTTGTTGTTGAACATTTTCGGAGAGTATCTTATTCAAGGATGGGCTGGGACAATCAAGAATGGAATGGATGAGAGTACAAAGATTGAGGGAAATTGTTGGTAGATTTATATATACTTTTCATATACTTCATTTTATCGGAGCACAACTCGGATGATGGTCGCCATCCCTACACCGTTAACTCCGCCGCGCCTGCTGCTACTAGGAGATGATCAAGCAGATTATTATTAAGGACCTTATTTCTACTTCCGAGACGGAACATTGACATTTCCGTCCGTCCGTCCGTCCGGATACAGCAGTCGATAGGGGACAGTTCGCCACGCTAATAATTTGGCCGGCAGAAAACTTAAGCTTATACGTTTAAACCTCAATTCGATACTTTTAAAATATGGGAGAGCTCTTAATAGGTATATTATTTATTATACATCGAATCAAATATCATTACTGAAGAGAGAGAGAGAGTAAATCAAATTATCACTCTGCTCTAACTAGTGTTGCATACCTGCGGAAATAAGTGGGGCATACTCTGAGGTGAAGCAATCGGAACACTGGGATTCCCGTAATACAAGTATCCTCGTAGGCTCTCGACTAGTATACCACTAAAAGAAGAGTTTTCAGAGATTCTCTTATATTACAAGTATTTCTAATAAATTAGGCACATTATTAAAGCTAAACAACAAACTTAATCATGAGAAAGTGCATTTTTCAGACAGTATAAAGTAGCGGTGAGCTGATGGCGAACTATCTCCTGTCGACTACCGTAGTCCGAACTTTGCATTTCTTTGAATAATGGGTTGCAAAATTGTTCATCTATGTATTACAAAAAATTGGCTATAATAGCCAATTGGAGGTGGGATTGCCTGTCAAGGCATCCGATCTCATCCACCCCAGCCATGGTTGAGAATCTATCAAGTCCCACACGAGTTCATCATCCGGAGCAACCTGTGCGTCTTGACTGGCAATACCTTGGCCTGGTAGATCAATTCCACCTTCCTGGGTGAGGTTTGAGCTAATGGAATTGTCGGTGCTTGCCGGAGGATATTGAGTCGCCATGCTGGTTATATTAGTGTGTTCATCTCTCTGAGTTGCAGCATCCGAATTGGGTTGAGAAAGCAGGGGGTTAGGGCGATTATGGACCAGAGGTCTGACTATTCCCAGAAAAGCCGAGAAAAGCTTATGTATCTCAGCAACGGAGGGATGCATTTCCACAAAGCGCGAAACTCCTTTGGTGACTGTGGCCATCAATGAATAGTCATCCAGGTGCGCTGAAAATACAACGTTGCTAAAAAGGACAAAAAATGGACTAAGTGGGTAGAACAGTAGTGTCCTGATGAGGTTAGAGACAGAACTGCAATCACCTTACAGGGAAGGACTGACCAAGTGAGAAAGTATGGATACTCATCAAGGAAGTTCGCATCCAGGTACATCTCGTCCTGAATTTTTCCCAGGCGTATGAGCGCTTGTCGAGAAGCCCACAGGCAGTCTTCCCGTATTGATCGATCTTGGAGAATACGTTGGTTCAAATGCAACACACTAGCGAGTAGTGCATAATAGCCATACTCGATAGCAGCCCATTCATAAGTCGTTCCTCGGAAAGGTAGTTCATTTTGAAGCTGACAGAACAAGTCATCAATACCTGTGATTGTTGATTCCTATTGAATTAATACTTGGATCGCTCACCTTCTTGATCAATGCATGTATTTCATGCATGTTCTCTATAAGGTTGGTTATAACAGCGACTTTATCATTCTTATTGGTGTAGCTGAGTATATCGAGAACACCTTCCTGGATCTGTGCAAACTCCACCATAATTTTGATACCGGCACTGAGAGGAAGCTGAGGGTCCAGCAAAACCAATTCTGCTGGTTTAATCTTCAGCTTTGGAAGTGAGGGTGGTCTTAGAAGGTGCACACTGAGCATTTTATCGAGATAGTAACACGTATACAAAGACCCGTATATATCACGATTTGTTTCGTCAATGAGCGTAAGCGAGTCAATTGAGTGATAATTGAGGGATACCAAGGTTCTAGATGCTAAAGCTGCTAATGTCCAGCTTCGGGACATGTCACCTTGATTCTGCATGAATAGTGCCTAGTAGTGAGTAAATTAGTATGGAAGTCAATACAGTTGAACTGGAGAAAAGTGGGTTCAACATACACCCGACAGAAATGCTTGCAGGAGAACCAAACTTGGGCGTGCAAGATAGTCTATCTCGGAAAGAGCTTTATGTATCTCGTGTTCATATTGCTTTTTACTTCTTTCAAGATGCCTTCGAAGTGGTACACTCCGATCTTTTTTTGGTAGTCGGCAAAGAAAAAAGGCGGCTTTCATATAGACGCAGACACGGTAACAAGTAAGCGTGTGTTGGTCCTCTGTTCCTTCGATAAGGGACAAGCACATTCTTTCCAAGCTCTGAAAGGAAACGTGATCAGGCCAAAATGACTGTTTCGTAGTACTCGACTCAGTATCTGGGGCACTTAATCAGTAAAATAAACCACTATGTCATATTCACAAACTCACTCATTGACATCATATATAACAGCTCTGGCGGAAACTCCTTAGACTCAAGATTACTTGTTTCAGACGAGTCAAAAGCATCGGTCGCAGAGTATGGGTTCGATGTATTAGAGAGACGACTAACAAAGTCAATTGCCTCCCTCATAACTTTATATTTGTATACTCCAAGCGATGGGTTTGCCCCAAGCATGCATTGCATAAATCGAGAACCCTCTGAGGTTTGCTGAGTCAAGCCATCTCTGGCGTTGGTATTTAATGGATTCGACGATTGCCTCTCAATCCTCTCATTGATTTGTGGCCCGGTATGAGAGACGCCCCCGGTGTCGCTCGTGGTAATATCTTGCTCTGGTAACCCAAATGCTGCTGCATGGCGAGTCGGACTGTCGTGAGACGGAAGACCGGCAACTGATGACTCGAGCGCAGCAAGCCTTTCAGACAAGGAGGCCGCGCTTCACAGTATAAGTATAGTTATTTATCAAAAAGAATGTAGTTCTTACCGAGTTCCATTCGGGCGCCTGCTTTTCTTGGGTCGATCTCTGCGGCAATCTACTAGGGCCTCGATGCAATTGGCACATGGGAACTGCCGATCACATTTGATCTGGGACACTTCGATATCAGAAACTAAGACCTCATGATACAAGAGCAGAAAGCAAGAATGTCTCATGCGTGACTCCGGGCTCTTAGGGTATCGTATGTTGTGCTTGACAGACCTTTCTCGAATGACAAAAGTCGCACTATTTCGGTACGTTAGTTCACATCCCTACATTGGCACAAATGCCAAGGCTCCATGACACACATACCGCTGGGCGTTCAGTTACTACAGCATTAGGCGCCATAGTATTAGACACTATGGATCTGGATCTGAACGTACTCCTGTTCGTGAAGGCGGACGGAGAGCGGAAAGCTGTAAATGGTGACGTGACGCATTGTGGCGATTTCCGGTTCCGTCCATCAGTCCGTCCGTCCGTCCGTCCGTCGGTCGTTCCGTCTAACTTCGGCCTCGATTGGATGCGCCTCTCTATTTGACAATGGCTTTACCATGCCACCAGTGTAGACTCTGACAGCTGTATTTTTACTTTACCTGCCAGTAATAATCAATTTGTCACTACACAGAGGACCATTAGATCTTTGGTTTGTAATACACATCCGAATTTGCTCTCTTATGGCCAATTACTTTTAACTAATATAAGTACTGGAACTTGAAACGTTGAATAAGCTGAGAACAAAAATCGAGAGATGGCAATATAGTGATCCTTAGACTGAAACCCATGGATTTCACTACAGTAGGTGAAAGGCACCTTGAAAATCACTTAAACCATGTCTCACCAGATTCTGCCAGTGACCCTAAAAGCAGGTTCTCGGAATCTTTCCTTAATTCGTTACATACTAGTATATATCAAGTATCATATTTGAGAGAAATAATGAAGATAAACTGTCATGATCATCGACGGCGGGACGCGCGGTCTACTGCAAAAGAACCTACTCAGCAGCCTGGTCAACATGATAGATCGAACTGGTAGAAGGGCATCGAAAATCATGTCAGCAATAAAGCCAGCCTTACTGGCCCAAATGTTAGCTGCTGATAAGGAAGAATCTTCCGAGCGGAATTTACCACATGTGCATATGGTAACCTCCCGGCATACCGACTGAAGAATGTTCGGCAGGAAATTGAAGCGAGGAGCAGATTGGGGCAGGTTTTCCGGTGCCTCGCGGAAAATCGGGACGGGGTCCACAATTAATCAGGCTGATCAAGCCCTTTCTCAGCAACCCATCGTGCAAATTTATACGCTTCAGAAAATCAAGATACGAGGGGTTTTTATATCTATCAACAATTGGAGTTGTTTGGTCGGGATCTAGACCTCTCAAATTCGTCGTTCACGTGGATGCTCAGAGTATTTAGTTGTGGATTATTATTCGAAGTTTATCTGGAGGAAGGCCCGAATCTAGGCTATGTATCTGTAAGTATAGTAAGTAATTTAGTGGATTTTTGAGACAAGGATAGACTCTTGTACCAGGGAGATCGGCGAAGGTTTTGAACAGGGACATGATCATCATTCAACATCATATCAATACTTTCTTGATCACCCGAGATATGATGCAAGCATTTGAATCTCGTTAGAGAGAAAAGAAGTATAACACCAAAACCTATGCTAATCGCCACCAGGGATGATGATCCTATTTTGTGACGTTAAGCTCAAGTAAGCTGCGATTCTGTCTAATCTTTCCCCTATGACATCAATCTAGGTACTAAATGTGTCGGTAATATCGAGCATAGAACCAGAAAAAGTCAGAATAAGTAAAATAAGAATTACCGGAAGATTCTTACATGCGTCGAAAACCAATAAAATAGATCTGACGTTAACTGTGAGGGCTTATTAAAGATGATAGTCATTTTCACAGGACCGAATAAGATTTTGAAATCAAGAAATCATCGCACAGAATTGAGAGAGCATTCCAAGTGGGTCCCACATGTCTGGATGAATGGTAGCTATCTCTTATAGACAAGTTATCCTTTATCCAAGGGGCATATCACCTTCTCAGACAGGCTACTTCTGTAGAACACGCAGAACTATCCACTCCTCGGAATGCAGAGACCACTTTTTGTCTCTTTGTGCCCAATACACGTGTCCTATGGTATTCAGATAATGATATGATATGCGCGTTGAGATTTCCCGAGCATTGCGTGCGCAAGTACGGTCCACACTAGGGGAGAATGGCTATAACCTTGGAAAGAGATATCGCTATATACATGCCATGGTGCCCTCTCAAATGACCGCGTCAGTTCCGTAGACCAATATTATCTACTCAATGGATCCTTGATCAAGTCACACCATAGATCTTGGGAACTACAAGATTTTTTTTCTTTCGATTCAATCAATCTGCAAAATCAGATGGCGATCCTCGACTGGCTCAGCCAACTTCATGGCCGAAAGGCTACTCAGAATAAGAAAGATAATCAGTACTGTTCTCAAACATCTGGACTTCCGACCCTATCTGTCCCTGAAACAAAGATTTCAAAAACGCCGTCTCATGAGCTTATCTCCCCAACCGATACTGAGCTGAGCGTTCCTTTGGAAAAGGTCCCACAAGAATTTGGGCGTTTAGGAAGTTGGCGCGGATCGTTGATTTTGCTTGTCACTTCAGGCTCTCAGTTTCTTGACAATGTCTTCATGACCAGTTCAAACATGGCCCTGGCATCGATACAGGAGGAGTTCAATGTTTCAAACACCGACTTACAATGGATGATCTCTGCTTACACCTTATCGTTTGGCGGTCTCCTTTTACTGTCTGGATCATTATCTGACCGGTATGAAGATACAGTTGAAATGAGATCCATGATAATTGCTAAATTTTTCTTCGCAGATTTGGACGAAAGAAGATTCTTTGTCTGGGGCTCTTCTGGTTGAGCTTGTGGACACTCGCGGTCGGACTTGGTCAATCTTTCATACAGCTCACCGTTTTCCGTGGGATTCAAGGGATCGGAGCGGCAATGACGGTTCCATCTGCCATCGGGATTATTAGCTCTTATTTTACCGGGGTCGATCGCACTCGTGGACTTTCGATTTACGCTGCCTCTGGCACATTGGGATTTTGCGCTGGCCTTATCCTGGGCGGTTTCCTCACTTCCTCACTGGGGTGGCGGTATATTTTTTATCTCATTGTGATCATAACCGGCTCATTGGGCACACTGGGAATGATTGTCCTTCCTAATGACCCTTGTTCTGAGAAAGAAAAGCCCAAAATGGATTACCTTGGGGCATTTCTCTCCACAGCCGGTCTCATTCTGCTACAATTCGTCCTTTCCAGTGGCGGCGTGTACGGATGGGGCTCACCTTTCATCATTGCTCTTTTGATATTATCTATTGCGATCCTTGTTTCTTTCATCATACTGGAAAAGTATGTGAGCAACCCGATAATGCCGCTGCCTCTGTGGAAAATCCGCAATTTTGCAGGTCTATGGATCGCAGGTTTCAGTAAGTTATCTGTTGCCCTATTTGAAACACTGTGCAATGGCTTCTAATGAATCACAAAGCCTGCTATGGTAGCTATCAGAACGTGATATATTACATTGTCCTGATGGCACAGAAATTAGACGGCCTTTCTGCAGGTGATACCGCCATTCGATTCTTACCCATGGGAGCAATTGGCTTCATCGCATCCATGGGCACGGGAAAGATCCTTGAATACACAAATGGGAAGTATTGCCTTGTCGCAGGCCTGGTTCTTACAGTCTTGGCTCCACTTCCAAGTGCATTAACTGTGACCTCCTCTACGAATTTGTATGTTTCGCAACTACCTCGGGCTATGAAGAACATTGCTTATAAAATTTAGTTGGGTCAATACCCTTGCCACATCGCTGATGAGCATAACTGCTGTATCACTCATTTTTGTCACTACTAGCACAACTATTCTAACAAGCGTTCCGGTCGATGTTAAGAGCTTGTGCGGCGGAATGGTAAGTTCTGACTATTTTTTTGTTCGAAACATAGAATAATACTGAGGGACTTTTTTTCAGCTTAACACAGCGTTCCAAATTGGATCTGGGGTTGCGTTGGCTATTTCTGCAGCGACAACCGAAGCTGTTGATATCGAAAAAGGACATGGAATTTCCCAGCAATATGCCACAGGTCTTTGGTGCTCGACGGGTATCGCTGGGTTAGGACTAATCATTGGCATCATAGCTGTGCGGAGGAAAGGAATCGGCCCCAAAGATAGAATGGGAGAGCCCGTGGGAGTTTGATAATATTTGTCCTCATTGAAATTCAATATACAGGCCCTTCAAGAGATTTATTTCCCTGTTGGCCAAGAAACTTCACTACCAGCCCTGGGACATTGTACCCTCTCACAAAAGGGCAGTTATGCTATAGGAAGATAATTTCACAAAGTGAATAATAGCCATTTTAGAAATCTCTTAGACGTTATTTAATACCCAATTAATTTCTTCCACAACCGCCTCTGGTGCAGTCACATGAATATAGTGGCCGTGCCCCTCGACATCCCCAAAGCGGTGGTTGCTAGATAGTCGAAGGATTTCTTGTTGAAGCCTGTGATCGATTTCACGGTAGGTGATAAGTTTCTCGGAAAATTGACGCCTCTGTTCAGGGGTGCCGTTGCCCGCCAAGACACCGGCCTCGAAAGCGTTGCGAAGATCTAGCTCCGGGTGTCCTTTCAAAACGCTAATAGGACACTTGCTTAACAAGGGAGGATCTCGTTCGAGCTGATGTTTTGCGCCCAATATCGCACAACTCTCACTGTAGTGCTCCATTTCCCTTTTTGTAGTGCGTTGATGCTTATCGCTCGCTTGTTCATCCAGAACCGCTTGCCATTCACTATCTGTTAGAACCCGAGCCTTGGAGATCCCTGTCACTGTGAACCAATCCAGCCCCTGCGTAATTGCTTCGACATTAGAGTCAGGCCAGAGTAATGTACTATTCTCTTGATTGGCGTCCACGAACACCATTCCAGCCACGTCCGCACCGTGGTTGCTCTTTTGGCGCAGGTCGACAAATTCCCGGGAAATTATCCCGCCGTATGAGTGGCATACAACCACATAGGGCGGTGCGATAGCGAGAGATCTGAGCAAAGAGTCTAGCTCAAGGGCCATATTAGATGCCGTGGGGGGCTCCGGCGATTCATGTGATGCCCCCATTCCCGACCGTTCATACATGAGAGTGCGGACGGTTGGTTGGAGGAGGCGACGGACAACAACCCATTCGGTGATGCTGCAGGCTACTCCTGGGATAAAGATGACGATTGGAGTTCCGGATACACGATTTGGTCCGGAGACAGACACAAAGAGCCGATGCCCATTTTGCAGAGGGACGACGTCTGACGACTCGCCCCGTTCCCAATCGATGGCCGCCATCGGTTTTGCGATTTGACCCTGTGGGCTGGAAGCGGATCCTGTAGGTGAAAGTAGAATATTTAATAGTAGAGAGTGTTAGAACCGCTCTAGCTTTGAAACTAGATGAGCCCTCGGTTTTGACTTATTTGTTTCGAACTGGATCTTGTGTATAATGTAACAGCTTGAGGGGCCTGAGCGACCGTTGGTTTTCGTAACCCCTCACCACTCGGCGTCAGCACTTTCACACCAATCATAACGGCCACTACCAGTCAATTTAATTTGGGTTATAATGATTGTTAAAACTTATATGTGCCCCAACGTACGGAGTGAAATCTGGATACACCGGGCATAATTTAAAATCGTCCTCGACAGCGCTAAGAGCCTACTAAGTATAACTATTGCTAGCTATCAATAACGAAGTTAGTGGCTGAGTGGTTCGATTGATAACATTCGGCTCCCTTAAAATAACCAATCGTTTTTGCCTGCTAATAAAGATAACATTGGTATGATAGAAACATGACCATCCTTAAGTTCTTCTCTCCATACATAAATTTTACCACTCTCAGGCCTGAGGCATCAATAGACTATAATTTAACTAGTGAAAAGGGGAATGCGCTGTGGCAGTCTGTCAAGCAGACGGGTCGAGAGCGAGAACAACACCAACACCAGTCCTAGTAGGCTTCAGCTATCTTAGGGTAGTGATCTTAATAAGCAATAACAGGAAATAGCCGAAGAGAGGACACCTCTATACAACGGGGAACGCGTTCGGAAGATATGTGTAGTGTCTGATTCTTATACACGAGGCGAACAAGTGCTATGCTAACTAGTAGGAGCCTCAGCTATCAGGCCTCTACATACCCATCACCTAATTCCCCACTACACTAGTTAACTGCTCATAGCCAGAAGACAGTTTAGTAGGGGGTACGCGACCTTTAGTAGGCGGTGGGTCCGGGGGCCAAAAAAATAGGACCCACCGCCTACTAAAGGTCGCGTACCCCCGGGCCCCTAGTATCCTAAAGAGTAAAGATGTACTAGAAAGTATATATAATAAACTATACAGAAAGGAATAACAGAGACTAGATAAAGATAAACATAAAGGAAGCTGATCTACTATGACTACCTAAGATCACTATATCCTCTTATTGGTACTTTTAATATTCTACTTTCTTAGTCTTATATTGAATACCAAAGTTCTTACTGTACCAAAGGGTTTCAATTATTGATGCACGGCAGAGGAGAAAAATGAAAAGGCCTTTTGGACGCAGGGCGAATGACTTGCAAATCTCAGGTGCAACGTTGCCATGGACTGTGGGGAAATGATTTCTAATCCGCAATTGAGATTGAGCGGAGCAACCATCGTTGAAGACTTCGCGGCAGATCGCCCTCTCCAAACACACAAGGATAATTCTACACTGTGGTAGGGAATCACTTCTTTGCTTGTACTTGTCCATTGCTTCTCCATAGCTTCTTCCACAATCCTCACCATGCCGCCATCTCTGCCCTCTGAGCACCGCGCCCTTGTCCTCGACAGTTGCGACGCTGGTTTCCAGGTCAAAACACTGGCAACTCCTCAACCAGGTCCCGGCAGTGCTGTTGTCCGCATTGTCGCAGCTGGAATTCTACCTTACCATCGTGAGACCTACAATGGTAAGCGTCCTACGCCATTTCCAACGCCGCTAGTAGGTGGTTTTGGCGCTATCGGCCATGTCGCCGCTGTAGGGTCTGATGCGACGGCCGTGAAACCCGGACAACTTGTCTACGTTGATTGCGTCATACGTGCACGCGACGATCCAGAAAGCTTTTTCTTGTCTGCTATCTATGAAGGAGCGACTGATGGCAGCAAAAAGCTAATGCGGGATGCCTGGCGTGATGGAACGTTCGCAGAGCAC
The DNA here is from genome assembly GCA_023626415.1 of Penicillium sp. S1701. Lineage (NCBI taxonomy): Eukaryota > Fungi > Ascomycota > Eurotiomycetes > Eurotiales > Aspergillaceae > Penicillium > Penicillium sp. S1701. Next base: position 161,430 of record JAMAGY010000010.1, on the reverse strand, counting down.
GCCAAGGTGCCTCTAGAGAACTGTATTCCACTCGACGAAGCAAGATTGTGTGATGGCTTAGGATATTCACTCCAGGACCTGGCATATATAGCATTTCTGCTTGTGCCGTATGGTGGGCTTAGGGACATTCAGCTTGAGCCTGGCGAGACGATTGTTATATGCCCAGCAACTGGGTTCTACGGTAGCCTGGGTGTGCAAGTCGCGATTGCGATGGGTGCAAATGTAATTGCCATGGGAAGAAACGAAGAAAAGCTAGCAAAATTAGTGGAGGACATCAGAGGCAGATCGCCTGGGGCGAACATTGGGACGGTCCAAATAACAGGAGACGAAGATAGCGAAGTCTCTGCGCTTAAATCCCATGGCACTGTCGATGTTGTTTTGGATATTACGCCGTCGAGAGCGTCCATGTCGACACACACGAGAAGCGCAATAAAAGCAGTACGTCGTGGTGGGAGGGTCAGTTTGATGGGATCCACAAAGAACATCGCGGTTCCGGAAATCTTACTCAACAACATTACTCTGAAAGGTAGGAGTGTTGCCTTAGAAGTGCTACTATATTGTTACTGATATTTACTTGCTCAAAGGGAAAATGATGTATGAACGAGAGGCCGTGGTAGGATTCGTGAAAATGCTGCAAAGTGGTCTCTTTCCTCAAGGCAATAGTTTTGTGGAGACAAAGGGTTTCCAGCTCAAGGATTGGAAAGATGGTTTTGATGAAGGGGCACGGCACAATGGTATTGGGAAGTGTGTAGTCTTTACCCCATGAACATCAAAATCAAATTAGTCGAGGCAAAAACCGTCCTATCACAGAGAATTTTCCTACTATGGCCTGTATTCTACATAAAGAATGCAAGGCGCCATAGGTTGAAAAATATGCATAGAAATTTTCAACTTGCAGGTTTAGCTCTCTACGACATAAGATACAATTCATACCTCGCTTGCCTTCATCACACCATTGGTGCTCGATTTTAGCCGTCCAAAATATCTATTTCAAGCCTGCATAGCGGAAATGGCCTTGAGCACTCTCTTCTTTTGCGCCAACTATATTTATACACCATTCAAGGAATACATTAAAGCCTTGATTATTAATTTTCTTGGGATAGCTCTAGTGACGTTTAATAAAACTTTTGAGCTCAGCGAAAAACTCTTTAATCAGATTCAAATTAGAGAAATAAGGTAGTAAACCGACCAACTTGACACCCGTATCTGTATATATCTTTATAATTTTTCAATACCTTATATCTATCTATACTATCTGTTTTATCTAGAAAAATATTATAGTGGTTGTACTATGACAGCCACCTCAGTAGGCGGTGGGGCAAACAGTCTACTCAGGGTTATGAGGCGCCTACTTAACTAGCTGCGTCCTGAAACATCTAGAGTTCCCTTCTTCTTCATCATGACCATTATGACACATTTCTCATCTCATTAGATTCCATATCTTCTTTCATATTTTTGCTGCCCGTAAAAGTCGTCTCGCCTTCATGCTCTCCGTCGACCATAGTTACCAACCGATTCCACAGCAAGAATAACATTAGAAAACATAAGAGAATAAAGGTGAACAATAATACTAGCATTGAAGATAAATGACCCAAAGTGTTTCTTCTGTTTAAACAGTGCTGGCCGGGGCGGATTCGAGGTGATCGAATTAGGAAAGATTTTACGGCTCAGTTCAACTTCAAAGTTGCGGTGACGGGTTGAAACTTCTTTGCCGGGTCAGCCTGGTGTAGCTTGCTGTGTTCGGTCAACTACAGTAGAAACACGCTCAGCCTCATTAAGGCGGAGTCGAGGTGATCATATTAGGGAAGGTTTTACGGCTCAGTTCACGAAAAGTTACGTTGGAGTAACGTTATTTTTTGTTTTTTTAGAACTTTTCTGCTGGACCAGCCTGGTCTATCTCGCTGTGATTGGTCGAAAGGCTCGGCGTCAGCCTAAGCGCATTGCCCGGGTGGGCAGCTGATAAGTACTCCGATGGCAGCCATAACAAACATTCGGAGTTTCGAATGATGCATCTCCGATCTCTACTTATGCCATAGACCTGGGTGCGGAAACAAGCACTGTGCGTCCACTCATTGGGATAAGCAGAAATCCGTTTCGATAAATTTCACCTTAAAAAACCTCCGCTATATGAAATCAAGGAGAGCTATGACGTGACTGAATTTCTGCAGTATATACTCCGACCGACCAATAACATACATCGTTACACTCCACCTTTTGGAACCTAAGTCGATTTTCTTTTCATTGTCATGAGATGGCGTATGAATTACCCGCTCTTTGCTACATTAATTTTTGGCGATTGATTGTGATATTTTGTAAAAAAACGCCATTGCGATGGCGTGATATGGAGGGGAAACGGCTAACGGGACATGCTAGGTGATAAAAGCCGGGGATGCTGGCAATTATTTCAATTCCCATAGATTCCCTCTATCTGATTTGGAGGCCACGAAGAATTAAATCTCACAATGGAATATCGCTTTCTTGGTCGCAGTGGCCTGAAGGTCTCCGCTCTATCGCTTGGAAGCTGGGTGACTTACGGTGGTCATGTTGAAGAAGGTATGTATCAAATTTGCAGCATCACGCTGTCCTAGTTGCCAGAAAGATCAACTAATCTTTATTAATAAACAGAGGAGTCCTTGAATTCCCTTAAGTCAGCATATGACAATGGTATCAATTATTTTGATACCGCAGAAAGCTATTCTGAGGGTCAAGCAGAGGAGTTGCTCGGACGAGCTATTAAGAAATTTGGCTGGAGACAAAATGATCTTGTGATCTCCACTAAAGTGAGTAATCGGTCCTTAAATTCCATCTGGTATCGTTACTAATAAGTATGAAAAAGGTCTATTTTGGACAAAACAACTCCGCACATCCTGATCGACCGCTGAATAATGTTGGTCTTTCGCGGAAGCATATCATTGAAGGCGTAAACTACTCTCTGAAGCGACTCGACCTACCCTACGTGGATGTAGTGTTTGCCCATCGACCAGACCGTGATACACCAGTCGAGGAAGTGGTTCGAGCGTTCAATTATTTGATTGATACTGGCAAATTATTTTACTGGGGAACATCTGAATGGTCAGCAACCGAGATTGCTGATGCTTGGGGAGCAGCAAATCGACTGGGCTTGGTGGGGCCTGTCGTTGAACAACCCCAATATAATTTGCTAGTCCGAGGAAGAGTGGAAGATGAATATCGCTGGCTCTACGAAAAGTACGGCCTTGGACTCACTGTGTGGTCTCCCCTCAAGGGAGGTATCTTGACTGGCAAGTACAATGGTCATGAGCAGCCGCCACCTGGCAGTCGTCTGGCCGAAGCGAAGGATAAATTTTCATCAAACCAGAGAAAGAACTTTGGAAATGATGTGTGGAAAGCGGAATTGGAAAAGGTAGAGAAGTTGAAGCCAATCGCGGAGAAGTTGAATGTTACCTTGGCCCAGCTCTCGCTTGCATGGGCATTGAAAAACTCCAATGTGTCATCTGTCATCACCGGTGCCTCGCGAGTGGCCCAGGTCGAGGAGAATCTCAAGGCTCTCGAGGTCAAGGAGAAGTTGACACCGCAGATCTTGGAAGAAATCAACAATGCACTGGGTATTTCTTCAGAACAGCCACCCCGGAGATTTGGTTAAATTACTATTCAGGGTTGACGTGTCAAGGTTCAAGACCTTAAGAGAAGTATAGAGTCGAATATGGAATTTAAGAAGATGCTTCTGTATCAGACAACTAAGAGCTGAGAAACCTATTGTGAAGCCCATCAGTAACCAGAAATTGTTAAAGATGGGAGCTTCGAGGAATAATAAACGTAAAAAAAACAAACTCGATACTTGAGCAATAACACCTTGACCATAAATCTGGCATTCAGAAAAATATCAGGGGGTTTCATTTTGGGGAACTACCGGGAACTTAACTTAGAGTTTAGATAGATTCATTAAACTTTGATATCGAAAATAAGGGGTGGGAAGTTCAGAAGCTGCTCAAAACGCGAGTTAAGAGCCGTTGTCCCGTGGGTAGAATAGAAATGGTACGTACGGCCCTAGTCAGTTTTTTATAGAATCTCCTATGAGAATCATATTCATGATCACCGCTCTGTTTCAGAATATTATACATTGGACGGATTAACTGAAAATACAGTGCCACGGCCTCTCCCAATTCCCTAGGCTTTGTTTAATAAATTGTTTTAAATTCTGGGGTCTTCACGCCCGGCCTTAGATTTTACCATAGGCTCTGTTCACACCCTCTTTGTTCTTTGTCAAAATCTTGGATCTCTGAATCTTTTGCGTGGCAGTAACATATCCCTATAATTATAAGATTATTAGATTCAGTTGATAGAGTACCAGCCAGAAGACTTACATTTTGCGGCGTCCATTCCTCGCCATCCAATACTACACCGTCTATGATCTCAAAAGAGGCTAGCTGCGCTTTCCGACCGGTCACTTGCATTTCTTTCAAGACCAAAGACTTCACCTTCGGAATTTCGATGACTTTCTCAAATACAACCTCCTGGATGTTATTGTCTTCTGCGAGCTTCAGCAAAGTAGCTTTGACTGGGACGACGATTGCGACAGGTTTGTGACGGTCCTCTGCGGCGTAGATGCAGATATTTGCGACGAGTGGTGACATACGGTAAATAGCCTCGAGCTTTTCTAGCGCAATATACTCTCCGTTCAAAGTTTTCACAAGATTCTTCTTGCGGTCGATAATTTTGAGGTGCCCATATTCATCAAACTCGCCGATATCCCCAGTTTTGAACCACCCGTCATCTGTAAAAGCAAGTCGAGTTTCTTCTTCATTCCCATAGTAGCCGTTTGTCACGGATGGACCACGGATGCAGAGTTCACCCTGTGGTAGGTCATTTGAGGTGAGGTATCCTGCCTCGGGGAAATCAATGAGCTTTTCCTCCACCGAAGCAGGGATGTCTCCATGGGCACTAAAGGTCAAGGCTCGTGGGTCATTCAGTGCACCCATACCCCCGGTTTCAGTCAGGCCATACCCGATGATCAAAGGGCAGATAGTATAGGAGATGAATTTCTGAGTATCCCTTGCCAGGGGCCCACCTCCTGACATGCAGATACGCAGCCGGTTGCCAGTGGCAGCCCTAACCTTTTCGAACACCAGACTGTCAAGAAAATTCACACCAGGAAGTCTTCGTTCGAGTAGGATCCTCTTCAGATATAATGCTCCCCAGAATAAATTTTTGGTGATGATTCCGCCCGAGTTGACGCGATCGACAATGCCCTTTCGAATTGTTTCCCAAACGGCCGGAACGCCGACCATAATACTTGGTCGAAATTCGAGAAGATCACCTTTGCAGTTGCAAACTGAAGAATCCGTCAATGTCTTCGGTGATCCGTAGCCCATGGTAGCACCCCAAAATAGAGCAGCATTTTCGAAAATAAACTCGATTATATGGGCTTGTGGAAGATAAGCAAGAAGTCCGTCCCCAGGCCCTATGTATTCCGCAACAACCGAACTTGCTCCCGCAACCGATGCGACGATCGCTCTGTGAGTTATTGTAACTCCTTTTGGTGTTCCTGATGCTCCCGATGTATACATGACACAGGCAAGGTCATCAGGTTCAGGCAATGTACGTTCTGAGAGGTTATCCCGGCCCAATTCTTGAATTTCAGAATATGAAATGATCCGTATATCGAGGAATTGTTGTTTGAACCTTTCAAGATCTTCTTGCTTCGGCTTTGATCCATAGTTAAGAACTATGCAGGTGATTGTGGTCGATTTGTCCAATGCTTGTGTTAGTGTCGCGAGCAGAGGTGCATCCACAAAGATAATCTTTGATTCTGTTTGTCGCAGCGAATATCTCAGACCTTCAACTCCGAGCGTTTCATATGCTGTTACAACCGTACAGGACTGGGTGAATGCGCCATGGGCCATTGAAAACCAATTCAAGCTAGATTCGTGTCAGAAACTGCCTCTCATCGACCCTGATGCTGATATACCTTGTTGCGCCATATAGATGGACTTTATCGTTCTTCTTCATTCCGATTTTCTTCAGTCCGGAGCCAATAGTGTTGACGGGTTGCTGAAATTCAACAAATGTCAAAAATCGATAAGGACTTAGTTCAAAGTAAGACCATTCTTTCTCCTCCTCTACATCATGATCATCAATGGTCTTTTTAACCATTTTCTTCTCCTTATGAATCTGTATCACATCTCGCGTTCCAATACATTTAGACGTGGCGAATTTATTAGCGGCGTATGTAACAATGTCGCAGGCCGTTCGGATCGCTGGATCAGGCTGTGTGATAAGGCCATCTTTGGACTTCAGATTACGACGAGGAAATGTTTCGCCTTCGTGTCTTTCTGTCGCGACTTCCTCGAAAGAAAATGGAGGGAGTTTCTGCATTCTTGGTAAAAAAAACGGCTTGATTCCTGTTTGACATCTTGTCTAGTCGTCTGAAGTGCGTTTCATTAAGGAGCGACCGAACGGTGTGCAAGGGATTCTCGTATTTTTAGTCTAGAAGGTGGACAGCTGATTTATTTCGCAAATACCAGGAAATCACCGAACAGACTCTTCCAAAATGCTCTTTGTGGGGTCACGACTGTTATATGCTGCTTAAGAAAATTGAACCGAGGATAAGCTGAGGCCATCGCTTGTGATCAAAGGATTAGGCGTTCTCGAAGTCTTGGCCAGGCTCTGGATACGAGGGACTTGGTATAATTAATCACTGTCTTACGCCACGTCTTCCTGGACTTTTACCTTAGTGCTTACTATGAGTGTAATGGGTCAAATATCGTTTCAGAGACCCGGAGAATATGTCTGAAATCTGATGACTACTTGGACTAACGAACTACAACGTCGATAATAAAATGATGGAGCTACACTTGATGTGAAGGAACCAAGCTGGATTAGGGCTCGACGTCAAGTCAAGTCAAGTCAAGTCAAGATTCAATTAACCTAATGCAGCCCAGCTATGTACGCAACGGCTATGTAGGTGCTACCTAAGGGGCAGCATGAACCTGCCGGACGCCGTATAACCCAGTACAAAAGAGAAGATGGCGTGGTGCCAAACATAAATCAATCCAACGCCCAATATGCCCTAAATAGTCAAAAATGAAGCTATCCCCGCTTCCATCTCCTCCCCTTCCACGTAGTCATCATCAGCTTCCCCACACGCTCTGCCACCTCAGACGTTCCTGAATTGATGATCCATCGAACAGTACACCTCTCGTAGTGCATATCCATGGTAAAATTCCTTATACGTAGCGTCTTCACCTCCTGTACCGCCTCCTAGGCTTGTGCATTGTTCACCTGTTCTTCGGCTTCCAAGATGTTCTCCAGGTCTTCGTATTCCACCTCACAGAACTGCCCCAGCAGCCCTGTCTTGTGTATAAACTCGGCCACGTAGCGACAGGCCAGCGGATGTGATACAAGTGTATTGTAGTCCGAACACCGCCCAAGATCCGTTTTATACATGATCTTGTTGAGGAACGAGGCTCGCAGTTCGGTGTATAACGGGCAGTGGAGGAGGACGTGCTGAGGTGTCTGGCTTCCCTCCTCACACTGACACCTCCCTGCATTGAATTGATCCTCTCCACCTTGCTGAGAGACATGTTTGAACAAGAAATGCCTCAAACCGACACGCTGAGAGCGCATCTGCATCAAGATCGAACTGTATGCCTTCGGGAACTTCTTATACAGTTTCAGAGTCTTTTTCTCGGGTACAGGTACCAATCTATGATACTGAACCGAGAGCTTATTCGTTGATTTTGCCTATTCCTTCATCCATCGAGCTTTAAGGCACTGCCTCACCTATCTCTTCGCTGACGACGCTAGCCGGACGATATCGGCAACGGGGATACGTTAATCCGTCCCTCCGCATTCCGCCGCAAACTTTGCCTTAACGTCAACAGCTTCATTTCCAGGTATCCCTACATGAGCAGGAATCTAGCGGATCTCAACGGGAATCACCCCTATCTCCGAGTCTCTGAGAGCCCGTACAGTCTTATAAATGCTTCTAATGATGTACTGGCCCGAAGAGCGCTTCGGGTTAGAGACCGCTTAGATCGCCGCCTGACTGTCCGAAAAGATAACCAACTTTGCCGCACAGTTTTGGTCTCTTTTGTATTGTTTTTGATATTAATCGAGAGCCATCTCGATGCCGTTGAGTTCTGCCACGTACACAGACGAATCTGATATGTTCCCGAGGTGTCGGTGGAGATACACATGGGGAGACCGCTAGATAAATGCGGCCGCAGAACCAACCTGCCCTTGATACCCACTTCTATCTGTGAAGCAGATCTCTGCTGGAGGTCTCTTGGAGATCTGATATTCACGCATATGCGGCTCTAAAAGCTTCTCAATATCCCAATTAAGCACCTCACGATACACTGCATCGTGCGAGGCACGCGCTGCCTCCGCGTCCTCAATTTTGCAGGTCACATGAGGCTCCCAGGGCTTCAAGATAAAGGCCTTACTAGATTCCTATTGGCCCGAGGGCGGTGTAAGAGCCTGTAAGACCTCACCCTTCTTCTATCTGAAAGCTTCCAGGGGGCACCATCCCTCTAGCCGACGTTGATGAGACTTTCGTTGGTATTTGAGAGTTTCTGGTTGGGCCTATTCAGGCCCAGTTTGGATGCGAATTGCTGCTTCCTCAATATATTGTTGCATTTAAAGCCTTATCGGCTGGATGTATAGCTCAATATCTATCAGGGCACCGCTTATGCCTTTAAAGGCGCCGCTGATGAGGATTGTGGCCCTCTTTTGCACTCGGGAAAAAGCCTGGACGATCTTATTCCTTTCTATAGCCGGCAGAGTGCCTGCTGCAGGGCAATACTATGCTGAAAGGCTGTATAGGAGTTGTGGTATCACGACTGCCTGATACACCTTTCACATAGCCAGCAGAGAGACTCCCCACGTGGATCTAGTGATGCCCTGAAGGGCTTCGAGACTGCTGTTAGCCTTGGAGATTGTATATTGGCGGTGCTTGGTGAAAGAGAGATCCTTGTCAAGCCAGATTCCGAGATATTTAGCGTGTTGTTTTGGTTGGATAACGATGCCGGTGGGCGTGGTGATAGGCATCTGGTCGTTACCCTGAGGGTGGCAGGCGTTGAAGTCGTATATATCGATGTCCTCGGGGACTTCAGTGCTAGTGTTGATATTGATATTGGTGCTAGCAGTCTCTGTGTCGTTGGGATTAGTGAAATACAGAAGTTCAAACTTGTCAGGTGCAAACTTGGCAGCATGCGTCTCGGCCTAGCGGCTTGCCTTCTTTAATACCCTGTTGAGAAGCTGTATATTTGTATAGTATGATTCTGATATAGCTACAATTGCAGTATCATCTACCTATCTAAAGCCCTCTGTAGTACCTTCCCCTCTCTTCATACAGCATGCCTGAAGCAGAGGCGTGTTGAAGAGCAGGAAGAGGATTGGGGAAAGAGGAGATCCCTGAGGAATACCGATAGGTGTTGGAAAAGCCTCACTGAGATATCCTGGCAATCTGATGCGTGTGTATCTGCCTGTGAGGAAGGATTCAATCCATGGTGCTAGTTGGCCAAGACCAAGCTTCCTAATATTGCTGAGAAGGCGTCTATGAGACATATTGTCGTACGCACCGGCAATATCAAGGAGGATCATAGACACCTTACGGCCATAGCCCTATACTCTCCGAATACGGTCCTGCAAAAGTTGTATGACGTGCTCAATGGAGATGCCTTTGCGGCCTCCCAGATGAGTATTAGAAAGTAATTAATGCTCCTCAACTGCCCATGCAATGCGCGCTGCAACTACCGCTTCTATGAGCTTAGCCAGGATATTGATGAGGGCTACCGGCCTGTAAGACTTAGGAATACGGTAGTCCCGTGAGCCACCCTTCCGCAACGTCACAGTAATTAAGCCCTAAAAGCAGCAAGAGTTGTATCCCATTCGCATACACAAATCGAAGATCCTGGTAACGACAGTAATAAAAGCATCACTGAGGGCCACCAGCACCTTCCAGACGCGGTTAGGGAGCTTATCCTCACCCGGTGCTTTGTCAGGCGGAATCCTCTTAATAGCATTAAGAACTTCCTGTCTGGTAATGCCGGGGAACGGGATATCGGGCCGATAACGGGCACCGGCACCGGCACCGTTGAGATCGCTGAGATCAGCCTCTGGGGGCTCGGGGAAGAAGGCCTGCCGGAGCAGAGTTACTTTAGCCTTATTAATCTCGGCGACAGTGCCATCCGGAGCCTTTAATAGAGGTATGACTGAGCTCGTCGAAGCTTGCCCTCGCATGCGAGTCCATTTAGAGAGCATCTAGAGGCCACGGGGGCCCTCACTGGTGCTTCTCACCCATCGGCGGAACGAATTGGATAACGACTTCTTGATAATTCGTCCCTTCTGGTTCCTGACAGCGGCGTACACCTAATGGCGTTCTTGATAGTCCTCCTCGTTCTCAGCATGCTTCAGCTCCCGAAAGAGCCTCCGGCACGTTTTAATAGCTTCAGTGCATTGCTCATTCCAACCCTCTCTAGCGTACGCTGACGGGCGTGCCCTAGGCACTGTCGCCTGCGTGGCCTGCTGTATCACGCGGAGAAAGTGTTCTGTTGCAGTTTCGATTTGATAGCGCGTATCAAGGGGAGGGGACCAATTTTCCAGGTTCAAATTGACGTATTCAGCGAATTTCAGCTCATCCATAGCCTTCTAGTTGCGGCGAGGCACCGGGTCCTTAATCTGAGGGGTTTCGATATCAAGAAGAGTGTGTATCGGCAGGTGATCTGAATCAGCATGTACACTCTCGTCTGTGCTACAATATATCACACAGTCCGCCATATTGGCCGACGCTAACACCAGATTGATAGTACTAGCTGAATTGCCGTCTCTGCGGGTAATAGTGCCCTCTGGGAGGCAGCTATCGAGCGCTACCGTCTCTATGAGGTCGAGAAGGTCCTCTGAGGCAGCACTAGGCTCTGCATCTCCGCCTCCCCAGTACGGGTGGTGAAGATTGAAGTCTCCCAGGACCAGCCAACTGGCTAATGTCTGAGGCTGATCAGGCAGAATAGCGGGTAATAGGTGTTATGCTGATCTGATACTGCGGTCGTTATATAAATTAATGATATAGAGATCACCAATTTGAAGCTCTTAACAATCGGGAGAATAGGCAGTGTACGTCTAATTGGCGAGCTTTTTGGACACGAAGAAGCAGACTCTCGCTCGTTCTCCTGCAGCGATCTCCGGAATTAGCAGTTCATATGTGTACTTTGCAGGATAGTGGGTGTCATCTTTGAATGGGTTCTTCTACAGTTCTTGAATGGCAATAATATCAGCTTCTAAAACCGCTAGGTCACGAAGAAATTAAGCCATCACAATATCCTTAGATCTGCCAACATTATATTGATATATTAACAGAGCCTTCCACATTGCATTCCTGGATATGTGTTGATTTGATGTCGTATTAATCATTAGGTAGTAGTGCGGGTCTTCCTAGTTCTAGTTGATGGCGGAGCGTCGTTCTGGTCACCTTAATCATTGTCTTAGAGATCAGTTAGTTCGTCTATATTTAGGATATTTGGATACTCGCTAGTGTCATCACGAGAAACAATTACGTTGTCTTGGCTAGCGATAAGGCTATCCTGATTACTGCTTCTCGTGATTCTGGGTGTAGGTGGTGACGGCAATTGCGATTAGAAGTGGCCAATAGAAGATACTCGCTTTCTCTTCTTCCTTACTGGCTCTCCAGGCACTGACGAGGCCTGCCGTGGTGACGATGGGCGATAGGATATATCTCGGTATCGGTCATCAGCATCGGCTTCTGATGAGGCTCAATTAGCGGCTTCGGCGATCATGGTGGTTGTGGCGGCTCTGGTGAGGCGTCATTCACTGCTGTCAGTAGTGCTAGTGGCCTGGCTGTTGCTGCTTTTGAGACGCTTCTTTGCAAGTGCAGCTCTTGCCCTTACAGTTTTTGCCTGTGCAACATCACAGGCATCCTGACCTGCACGGAAGACAGAGACCCTAGTGTCCCTAATCACTTCCTGGCGCAGGCTATTCTCCTTTATATTAAACGGGATAAGAGCTAGGTCAGACACAGGAGCCTCCTGTGATGACACTTCTGGAGGAGACACAGAAGCCACCTGTTGAGACGTCTGACCAGCTGTCTCACCCTGTTCTTCGGCAACAGATGGAGTATCAACCTCCATCTCGTCCTCAGTTACCCATTCAGCTGCTTCCTGAGCTTGTAGCACCTTCTTCTGGCCTCTAGACGACGCTGTTGTCGACTTTTGAGACCTCTTCTCCTTCTTTTTGTTCTTCCGAGCACGCTGGCTGCCGGCCTTCCCGGTGATCTGAATGCCTGACGCAGTGCGTGTCGGTTCGGTGATTTGAGAGTTGGGTTGCTCCCCGTTACTGGAGCGTGCGGCTGCAGATGTGGAAGCGCTACCTTCCTTACTACTAGACACCTGCGAGATACCCCATAAGCTCGGCTGAGAGGGTGGTAACGATACAGGGGGGTCATTGACACTGTATTCAGCGGGGACTCTGTGATAGAGCCCACGCTGCCTAGACAGCATCTAGCTCCTCTCGACCGCCACCATCCTCGCCTCGCACTCAGGAGACCACGCAGGATGAGCATCACCACAATTAGCACACTTAGTGGCGCCTACCAGGCGTGTAGGGCAATCTCGAGATTAATGCCCTACTGCACAGTAGACGCAGGTCGTTGCTTTGGCACAGAAGGTTCCTATATGACCATATTCCTGACAGTTAAAGCACTGACGCACACGGATCGACCTGTCATACAGGACGGCCTGAAAGTGGTTCGAATCCCAGAGCACGCCGTGCTGAATAGCTAAATTAGAGGCCTGCGGAGTTGTAAACTCCAGAATAAATAACGCGAGCGACATCCGTTCCCTAGGCAGTTTGAGCCAGCCAATCTTCGCAATTCGAGCATCCGGACCCCACAGATTGTTCTGCAACACGATCGCTTCACCCTTCGCCTTTGAGGCCTTCTTGAGATCATCAATCGTCGGCTTGTCCACCAAGGACCGCCATGGAACGCCGTGAACGATGGCACCCCACGTAGGCAGGTACACGAACGCCGATTTGCCCATCTTTGATACCCATGCATCTCGATAAGCCCTCATTATCTCTGCCTCCTTTGCATCTCGCATCGTGAGCCTGATATCTCCAGATCGGAGCTGGCGGGCAGCCAGTACTGCCACACTGGCAAGAGAGGGAATGCTCTTCGACCTGGCGGCTCGTGCCCGTATCTTGTTGATCACTTGGACCATATCGGCTGACGTTTTGCGGCGATACTCTGCCACTAGCTCGCGGTCATTAAGGTATACGATGACCTCTCGGTCACGTGCACTAACCACCGGTGCGGCGGAGCTAGAAGCAGATACAGGGGGTGAGAGGTGGTGAGCTGGCGGCGCAGCATTGGCGGCCACTTTTGATGCCCATGTGCCAGTGCCCATGCGTGTCGGAGGCGCCAAGGCGGTTTTGACGTCTTCAACGATCTCGCGGCGAAGGTCCTCGCGCAGGGAGCGAAGCTCATGCTGCCAATCCTGGAGGGGGAGACGTATCAGATCGTTGGTGAGCACCCGGACGGTTTCGAGCATATCCCTCACCTTCTCGGTCTTGATAGTCGCTTTCTGGCTGCTATTGAGCTCGTTCAATAGCTCCGTGGCGGTGCGATTGACATTCTGGACGCGTTCACGGTTGCTTGGCAAAGTTTTCATCGCGGCCGAAGCGCCGCCAAGAGGACGACGAGACGCCTTTTCCACGCGCGGCACCGGCATATTGAGATACAGGGTATGAAACCTATATCACAATATAGCGCGTGGAGTTAGATGAAACTTGCACTAATTTATGAAGCCTGAAATGGCCTGGTTCCTGAGATATAACAAAATTTCGATTTGCGCTTGAGGAGTTGTTTCTTAGGGCTCGACGTTGGTGCCTTTCAAGCAAGGGGCTCGATTCCAATAATCTGGTCGCAAACACGACTTAGGTCTTGGCATCATCTGCGCCTTGATGATTGAGGGTTGCCCTTGACAGAAATTAATTTGCGAAAAGATTCAAGTTAACTTCGCCAACTTTGGATGATTTCCGGCAGTTGAATTCCGGCAGTTAAATATAAATTTGACATGAAACTTTAATCTGAGTTGTCGCTTGGTGTACAAGCAAAATGATCACTGGACACACCACACTCATCATTTCAGGAATTAGTCCAGTTAGTCTGTGAGATTGTTCAAATAATTCAAGAAGCCATTTCAATCTTCTCTAAGTGACCCGAAACGACCTTTTCGCCGTCCCCGCCAGCTGCTTCTATAGCCTCGGGGTTTGCGATGATCTGCGCGAGTTGTTTCTTTGAACCTGGCCCGATCAGCCACTTTCCGTTCTGTTCAAAAAGAGCCGAGACATCTTCTAAGGTCGCATTCTGCGTCTCAGGGACTAGAAATCCTGTTAGTCTATTTCAAAGTGGGAATCACTCGACACAGTCTGCTTACTCAGGAAGTAAATCATGGGGATAAAACAGAGGTTGGTTCCAGTCCACAGTAGGTAAGTACCCCATTGGATATTGCTGATCAATACTGGTGAAATCATCACAACAAAAAAGTCTAGTATCTGTCAGAAGGATATCCTGTTTCTTTTTTCGCTCTGATTTGGGTGCTTACTGCAAAGCCAGAAGATACCGGTGGCGATCGATACTGATTTCCCACGTGTTTGCAAAGGCGTTAATTCCACCGGGAGCAAGAAAGAATTCCCTTGAAAGCCAATGCCAGAAACTGTGTTGAAAACAAATAGAAAGACGGCTGCGCAGTATCCTGCTGCCTTGTTGTCTGGGTACGCTATGGTGCCTGCGAGGACGGCCATGCTGATGCACTGTCCAATGGCGGCAAATAAGAACATGGGTCGACGCCCCAATCGATCAATCAAGGGAATTGGAATAAATGTGGAGAGCCAGTATTCAATCCCGTTGATGCCAGAGAGAAGCAAACTCATTTCTCGGGTCATACCGAGCGTATTCTGAAAGATGGTTGGCCTATGGAAGAAACGAGAGAGTCAGAGAGTATTTCTGACGAGCATGGCTAATGAAATTGAATTGAACTCACGCGTAATATGTGATCAGGTTTATACCACTCAGTTGCATCATTGCGAGAGACATGGTTGCAAGACACAGTCGCTGGAAGAACCGGGGTCTGCCTTGTGTGAAGATGTCGCCCCAGCTGGAGTCGGATTCAGCTTCCTCCAGAAGCGAGGTTTCAATAATTGACATGCTAAAATTCTGTTGCATTCGAATCAGTCGATATTCTTCGGAAATAATCGGAAGTTAGCTCACAATGGCATCTTCTCGTTTTTCAGAGTCACCCTCGAGCGATAGCATGTCAATCACATCTCGAGCTTCTTCCATACGGCCCCGTTTTACGAGGGCACGAGGAGAGTCTGGAAAAGTTAGCAGGGAAAAAAGAAACGTAGACTGGATAGTGGTTTAGTTCCTACCAGGCAGAAACGATGCCATGAAAATGGTGAGGACGGAGAAGAAAATTTGGAGGGATAGTGGAAATCGCCATGACCAGTCTGTATTGACTGTCAATGAAGACTGATTGACTCCATAATCCACCCAGTAAGCAATCGCAATGCCGAACTACTTAGAAAAAAATATTTATCAGCGTCGGGGTTTTGTGAAGCGAGATTAGGGGTACGAACGATGTTGACGTTAAGTTGCCACATGACAGCACGACCTCGAGCAGTTGGTCTGGAGCCTATAAATGGAAATTAGAATTACCATGCCACGCGACGAATCTTAGACTTTTACTCACATTCTCCATTCCAGGTTGGAAGCACTGCGACAGCCATTCCATTGCCGACACCAGCTAGATATCTCTCAGCATTCCCCGATAGAAGAAAATGGAGGCGAGTAACTTACTAACTATACGACCGACGATGAGCTGAGCGAGGGAGTAGGATGTGAATTGTAGACTATATCAAACCATTAGCTTTGACTGAAGGGATTTTACCAGAGGCTCTATACTCACATTGATCCAACAATAAGAATCAGTTGTCCGTACATCACCGTCGTCCTTCTCCCGAAGCGATCCCCAGCGAAAATCACGCTTAAGGCGCCGATTGCGCAGCCGATTTCGTACACAGCGACCTATAAAAAGCCTGGAGTCAGAGCGAGAGTAGAAGATTTCGAGACGATGGGTGATGGCCGACTAACAGTGAACCCCTGCAGGGTTGAACTACCAGTTGAAGAAGAGATAGACGGGAAAGTCTTCTCGAAAGGCACACTAGTTAAGAAACCACCCATGACACCTTGAGATGACCATTAGAAATGAGTTAGGACACCATAGAGAGTGTTTCGCACCTTGGTCATATCCAAATAACATGTTTCTGTTCATTTCGGTGTGAGCGGTTGGTTATTCATTCGCAGTGAGGATAGTAGCGTACCCAATGGCACAAGTCGCCGTGATCAAGTACTCGATCCATTTAGACGACTCACCCTTTCCTCTGAGGCGATCCGTCAATACTGAATAGGGGGTTGTGAATGGCTTCATTTTGTGATTGACCAGACTTCAATTCAGTAACAGGGGCTCCGCAGGGGCCCAGCAAGAATTCCGGGGTGTGACGGTATATAAGACATGAGGGCACTAAGCCCAGACCAAAGCCCCCCCCAAAAGCTTAGTATCCAGGCAGATGTTAACATACTTTCCTTCTGATGTCTGGGCCGGAGTTCCCGTGGAGAAAATTCCGGGGTGCTTGGGGTAGGCGAAGGCAGGATCTGCACTGGATGACTCGTGTCGAGGCCAGCGACAGTCTCATCCCTTTCTCATTTGCCAAACGAGTGGAGCTTGCAGCTGCCTCTGAACAGGAAACCCCTTCCACTCCGTCTTATATAATTCAAGACGTTTTGATTAGGACTTTAAATGCTTCTTATATGACGTCAAGTTCTCGGTATAGACGATATGCCGTTTACTTCTCCCAAATCCTGTTTCTCCAAGCCGTTCAACCCATGTCATGATCCCGAAATTAGTATGCAATTAGCCGATGAGATTTCGATGGCCCAAAAAATGTCTCTTATGGGACATCTGGGGAGTAAAAATGTGTCAAATATCTGTTTATTGATCATGGAAATGTTTGAAACATCATAATGGTAACAAGGTCTCTCAAATTCCGAGCAGAGCCCCACGGACATGCTGACCCAACTGAGCTCTCCAGATCCGACTTTCGTTCAAGATAAAAATTTCTCCTTCCTTGCCGAAGCAGAAATTTGCAGCTCCTCCGTCCACAACGATCCTTCCAATCAAGGTCCCACCAGGGGACCACACATTCACGCCATCTCCACAGCCGCTATACACGTTGCCTTCCGTGTCACATTTGATTCCATCTGGAATGTGATTGTCTGCAAAAGCAAACAGGCGTCGATTTTCCAGACTAGGCTCACCATGACGCTGGACAAGGTCGAATGCGTAGCTTTTGGAATAGGGTCAGTATTTGGGGATAGAACATAAAACTTCAATAACTTACATAGTCGAGGGCTTGCTGTCATCGTTCACTCCGCTTCCGTGATGACGATCTGTATCGGTCACATAAACTGTCTTCTCATCGGGGGAAAAGCAGATCCCATTAGGATGTCCAAATCCATCAGCCATCACTCGAATGCTATTGTTTGAGGGAACATAACGGTAAACTTGACTGGGAAGCCGAGGGCCACCGCGATATCCTTGTTCATAGCCGTATGTAGGATCGGTGAACCAGATGCTTCCATCGCTGTGGATAACCACATCGTTCACGGAGTTGAATGGGCGGCCATAGAAGCTTGTGACAACAGGTCGAACACTGTGAGGTGAACTTGATTTCATTTCATATAATCCACTCTCTTTATCCAATGTACCCTGGGCACAAAACAGAACATCATTCCCATAATTGACTCCTCCGTTGCCCATTGGAATATCCTGGGAGTCAATTTCCTCTTGCTTTGCAGGCTTTCTGGACTCTGACTCTCCTAGAATCACTTTGGAGATCTGCACACGCTGGGAGCCTGACTCGTCCGTGAGGCGAGCACTGGTAATAAAAAGCTCGTTGGCATTCTGCATAAACACACCAGCTTCGTGTGCAAAGGGGTAGATCTTGTTCCTTTGGCCTTTTGTCAGCATTTTGTTCAAAGGGAATTCTTAGCGAAAACGCTCACTCGAGCAGGACCTCTATCGAGGGAGATGCGCCTAATATGTCACGGAAACGGTCATTGTAGGCGACGAATCCAGAGGACATCTCGACCATATCGCCATTGGGAGCCTGGACTTGAACCATATTTTCTGTATGGGGGCCTTTGACCTTGAGATTCTTGAAGATGGAAGATCGCAGGGGCCGGCGTGGGGGTTTAATACGCGACCCCGCCATCTTATCATTTCCGACTCGCCATGATCAGCGGCTCCTTACTTGCTCAATCGCCGTTCTACTCTATACTGTACCTCTATTCGGCTCTATGTGATCAACATATTTTAAGCGCTGGACAGACTTATTGATATTCATAATACTATGCAAACACATCTCCCAATGTATTTTTTGAGGAAATGGAGCTACGGCGTGTATCTTTTTGGGATTGGTTTAAACAAGGATGTGGACATGAAAGATTGGAAGGGTCTTTATCTAGATTATCATGCTAAGCATGCTAAGAATCCTAAGACCCGCGCAGACATTGCTTCGATATCTTCTACATAGCAACTGGTATGCCACTGGATAAATCGTATATGGAAAGTGGCGACAGAGCGATTCGGACGGCTGCGGAGACTGTGGAGACCAGGTTCGGACCTCGTGCCGAGGTGCGTGCCATGACTCGCAGAAATTAATTAGTGTACATCACCAGCAGGTCCTCGACCGCTTGACAAAAACGGAATCGACTTCTCTCTGCGCTATGGAAGAGCCGTTATTGCCTGGCAAATATTTTGCTGGTCGTAGGAGCTGGCCTGTACTTCGATTATCTGCGCACTCTTGGGCCGCAGCAAGAGCTCGGCGTTCCCCTTTATTATTTCGTTCCTCCTTTCTCTTAAGGATCTGGCCAGAGAATGCTATGAATTTAATAGATTGGCATTGTGAAATACTGGGAAGCGATACTAATTATGTGGATGATCGATGATCTATCAAAAATTAAATTTTATCAGGGATATTCAGGACTCAATTATGTGTAGTAAGAAAGGTTTGCTCTATGCCCTATTATGAATGAATGTGTGTATCTTTCTCGATAGTAACAGCACACTCTGCTCCCCCCTGGGGCGGGGGGAAGGGAGAGCGTTGAAAAAAAATTAAAGTCATGAGCTCAAAATAACCGAAGCGTCGGATGTCCGAGTCTGGTTTTGAGTTTAAGGCTGAACGCCATGGGCCCTGCCTCCTTGTTCACCTTTGAAATAGGCTCACAAGGGTTGAGTTAACTTCTTGCTTTGATTACAACCTGGTAAAATCGATTCAGGGGAATCATTATCGATTCGAACCGATGATATTCATCCCGAATCTATAATGCCGTCAGTTTAGCAGTCTAAGGTCATAAAGTAATTCATCCTGGTAGGTATACGAAAATAACTTCAGAATGACATAAATGCCAAGAAGCGACTATATTTTAGCTTAAAATCAGCCGGGATAATTACTTCATAAATGGTTTGGACCGCCCTTGTGCACTGGGGGCCTGAGGGCGCCTGAAATGTCAGATAGCTTGGCATCAGGCCCTCCGTTTTCGGTTTCTCGGCGGGAAGATACTGATTTAAACTCAGAAATCTCCATTCTTTCATACTTAATTCCAATCATCTCCTGAAAGCTTTTCAATTAGAAAATTGACAGTCTTCAGCATGAATACCCAGCCGCGACTGGTGGCTAATGCCATCGAGACAAAGGCAAAGACCATTCCCAACGCCCCCTGGCTTTTATATGCGAGTTCATCTGCATGGGAGCAGGAAGGTGGCTATAAGACAATCACCTGGAAACAATGCTCCAACGCAATAAACAAAATGGCTCGCTACCTAGATGAAAACCTCCCCTTCGAAAATCCAGGTCGACAAACAATCGCATACCAGGGACCAAATGACGCAAGATATTACATTCTCATGGCGGCAGCCGCTAAATCAAAGCGAACAGTAAGGGTTTATAGGCTCACTTTTTATGTCGAAAGCACGCGTTCTGACTCATGTATTCAATCATAGATCTTTATTCCGGACGGGAGGATCACTCCGGACGGCATGATAAACCTACTTAACCAGATTCAGTGTAATATTTGGATATCCCCAGATGATCAAAATGATAATCCGAAGGGTTTGACAAACTTGAAGATTCCATCGTTGGAGAACATACTGGAAAATAACAACGACGATGAAATCCAATACCCCTACAACGAGACTTGGGAGCAGGCGAAGAATGAAATTGTCTGCATTATCCACACATCGGGAACTACAGGTAAGTGCGCCCTAAAATATTTGAAAAGATGACTTGATTGATGTATCTCCAAATCAGGAACTCCGAGACCCATCTATCTTCGTAACGGATTCATGTCAATTTTTGATTGGATTCCCTTGTTAGAAAGGAACTCAGCGCGGAAAATCACTTATCGCAACTTCGCAAACTCATTGACACTAACGACTTGTGCTCCTCAATGGCTGGGCGGCTTCGCATTCAGCCTCAACATATCGGCATTTCTCGGCATGACGACTGTACTCACGCCCCCTGGCATGACATTCCCTTTCGATCGGCAGGCGATAATCCGAATTTGCCAACATACAGGAGCCAAAAGTATCGTCACTCCTCCATCCCTCATTGAAGACTTTTACAACGATAAAGATGCTTTTGAATTTCTGAAAAGCCTTGATTACATCAGTTGGCTGGGAGCAGGGCTAGATAGTGCAATTGGTGACGAATTAGCAAAGCACACCAACCTCTTCCCTGTAATAGGATCCACTGAGCGTGGACCTCAAGGATCCTTCGAACCGGCTGATGCGAAGCTCTGGAATAGCTTTGAATTTGTGCCTGAGTCTGGACCTAGGTTTGAACTTGTTTCTGATGATCTATATGAGTTACATGTGGACAGAACGTCTGAAAGTGATTTATTCCAGGGTGGATTTTATGTTTTTCCAGATCTTGATACTCTTCAGACGTCAGAAATTTATTCGCCAGTTGACGACATTGATGGTTCTACTCGATGGGTTTTCCGAGGACGCGGGGGCGATCTAGTCAAGCTAGCCTGGCTTGCTAAATTTCACGCGACACATATCGAGTCTGCCGTCAGTCATCACAGTCAAGTTAATTCAGTCGTGATGGGTGGAGAGGGACGTGAGGTACCATACATCATTGTCGAGCCCAGAGACCACCAAGAAATACATGACCGCGAAAGGTTTATCGATGAAATCTACAATACAATGATCCGACCTCTCAACGAAAAGAATCTCGAAGAAATTCGAATTCCACGCGAAACAGTCATGTTGTCTGATCCATCATTGCCCTTCCAACGAACGTTGAAAATGACAATAATCAGACAAAAAGTGGAGGATTCCTACAAGAATCACATCGATGAGATGTATCAACGATGGCAAAGCAAGAAAGCAAGCAGTTAGTGGATTGGAAATCAGTGACTGAATCCCTACTACCTAATTTATCGGAAATGGATTCTCGATTTGAGACGAGTGCCTATCCGTCACTCTAAATCCAGGATTGTACTTATTCATCTTTATGAATTAAATCAATTGATCTCATCTCAATGCGGAATTCTCAACTCGGGACTCTGGTTTCACTTTCCCGATCGTAAGATGTTCATCATCGCTTATTAGCCGAGGAGTGGCTGCGGGTGAATCACATCCCAAAATGGAGGAGACTAAATTAATCTGCAGGCCAGGGTCGTATTTTTCCGATTGGGCTCCGCTAGATGCTACTTATAAACCTCCAACCCCGCATTCATTTAACTACAATCGTTAGAGACTGCAAAATGATGGTGTCAAGAACTTTACTGGTCATTGCAGGTGGAGGCCAGGCTGCGGCCAAGTGGCTGTGGTCGAGTTCACCAGTAAATGCGTCCGATATTATGCGACAAACGTACCCATTGGGCAATGGTCGCCTAGGGTTCATGCCGGCCGGGGCTCCCGGGTCGGAATTCATCACTATAAACTTGGACAGTCTTTGGACGGGTGGGCCATTTGAGAACAAAAGTTACTCTGGTGGTAATCCCCCGACGACCGATCTCGCTTCTTGAAAGAGATCCGAGACCAAATCTTTCGCGACGGAGAGGGGAATGTTGACGGTCTTCTCAGCCCGATATCTTCATACGGAAGCTACACTCCCCTTGCAAATTTAACAATCGATATAGCTGGCATCGAAACGTACTCTTCGTATTTTCGAGGCTTGGATCTGAATTCTGGTGTGCACTCTGTGAATTTCACTAGTGGCGACCAAAACTATACCTCCTCTATCTTGTGTTCTCACCCAGACGATGTTTGCGCCTATAGTATTTCCTCGAATTTGCCATTACCTGATATTTCTTTCGGTTTACACAATAATTTCCTCAATTCAACCCTTTTGAACACAACTTGCAACCATGGTCGACTAGAAATGTCAGGCCATCTGGCACAACCTGGTATGCAGTTTATTGGCGTGGCTCAATCAACTCGCTCCGATGGTTTGATTTGCGGGGGAAATAAGCTAGTCATACCATCTAATGCTGGCTTTACCGAGATTACTATTGTACTTGGAGCCGGGACAAATTATGATTCCAAACATGGAAACAAAGAATCTGGCTATTCGTTTCTCGGAATCGATCCGACCGCAGGCGTGAGAAAAGCCGTGTCTACTGCCGCCTCACTATCATATGAAGAAATCATGGAAAGACACATCGAGGATTACCAGAAGCTTTTTGACAAGTTCGAGCTTGTGCTGCACGATATTCACAGCTCCGCAAATGTCGAAACAGCCCAGTTGATCTCATATTACGACATAACCCACGGTGACCCTTTCTTGGAATCGCTTTTTGTTGATTTGGGGCGATATCTTCTCATATCGTCCTCCCGAGAAAATTCATTACCTGCGAACCTTCAAGGCCGATGGGCCGATGTTCAGAATCCGGCATGGAGTGCGGACTATCATGCAAATATTAACCTGCAAATGAACTACTGGGCAGCGCCGCAAGTTAGCCTTGGAGCTCTCCAGCAACCTTTGTGGGACTTCATTGAGCAGACATGGGTTCCATACGGCCAAGAAACCGCCCGTTTGATATATGATGCGCCAAATGGGTCTTGGGCCATACATGACGAAATAAACATTTTCGGCTATACTGGAATGAAGAATGAAGCTACCTGGGCGGACTATCCTCTCGCAGGTACTTGGATGGCCCTTCATATTCCAAACTGGCTGGAATATTCGGGTGATGTAGAATGGTATCGACGACAAGGATACCCACTGCTTAAAGGTGCTGCGCTATTCTGGCTATCGCAACTTCAAGATGATCGATATTTCAATGACAGCACGCTGGTCGTTAACCCATGCAATTCTCCCGAGCATGGTCCCACAACTTTCGGATGCTCTAATCATCAACAGCAGATTTTTGAGCTATTCGATAGAATTCTTGCCACCTGGTCTATAAGCAATGACAATGATCATGGATTCTATGAAAATGTCAAGCAGAAATTAGCACGCCTGGACAGGGGAGTCCATATTGGATCTTGGGGCCAGTTGCAGGAATGGAAGCGCGATATAGATACTCGGAATGATACACATCGCCATTTAAGCGGTCTCACTGGCTGGTATCCTGGATACAGCGTTTCGGCAAATGCTGACAATCGTGTGACGAAAGCTGTTGAAACGATGCTATGGTCTCGAGGGACGGGAAAGAATAGCGACGACAATCCTGGATGGGCAAAGGTGTGGCGATCTGCTTGTTGGGCCCATCTCAATAATACAGAGCGGGCCAATTTCGAGCTACGATTTAGTATATCGGAGAATATGGCTGGAAATGGACTGTCGCAGTACTCTGGACATGATGCACCATTTCAAATCGATGCTAATTTTGGCTTTGTTGCTGCGGTGACCGCCATATTGATTCGTGATCTGCCGCAGGTTCACGGTGACGATAGTATGCACACGGTTATTTTGGGTCCTGCGATTACGCCATCTTGGAAATATGGTTCAGTACGGGGACTTAGGTTGCGCGGGGGAGGTAGCGTCGATTTCTCATGGGATGAAGGGGGTGTTGTTCAACAGGCCACTGTAAACGGGCGGACCGAGCCACTGAGGATGGTCAATGTGAAAGGAATCGTGATAGAAGGGTGAATTTGTTCAGAGAAATGACAAGATACTGGTCAAGATTTTGAACCAGCTGTACTAATCGAAGCATTTTGGAACAGATGAATGATCATGACTACCCAACAAAGACCGGTTGACATTCTGAAGGAGTTGCAGTTTATATGGAACTGGAATTCATGATAGCTTCAAGTTCTGACTGGTTTGGGCTTTTTCGTCGACACATCCCATCCATCTCCCGGACTAGGAAAGCAATAACCGTGCCATTCTCCTAGAATATCCTTCACTGCCATGCTTAATTCATCGTCCTTCTGGGCGGTATGTGAATGAGCTTCCACCCATGATACAGAGTCTGTATTCCAAAGCCAGCGTGGCTCTTCTGTCGCTTGAAGAACACTTCCTGCCGTCGCGAGATTTCCTTCTAACTCAGCTACCGTTGTAATGCCCATGATTGTCGTCACCTTGAAATCTTCAGTAGATAAGGACTGCGCACGACGGAGTGAATATCGCAGTGCTAGCGCGGCCAAATCTTCTCCTTGCGATGCAACATAATCAGCCGCGTCTTTTGTTACTGATCGTAGCCCCTGAGGCGCTGGATGAAAGTCGCCCAAATCCCCCACCGGCACGCCATTTGCTCGAAGCAGACCAATCGCTAAGGGACTCGAGCTGCAAACGCAGGAGACGCCGGCCTCCTGAAAAGTTTCCAAGCCAGATTCGGCCAGTGAGTCGTTTTGCAAGGTCAACTGAGCCCAATTCTGTATGATATCCAGGGGCCGGGAGTATTGTTGTCGTACTCGGTGGGCGATACGACCGAGAATATCAATTCGATAACCGGATACCCCAACATATTTGATGTGTCCTTCTTCGACCATCCGGAATAGCATGCCCACCGCTTCTAACACCTCATCTTCCGGAACAAACTCGACATCGTGGCAGAACACAACATCCAGATACCGAGTGCGCAAGCGTTCTAAAGAGCGCAGAACGGATTGTCGGACCCAGGTGGGCGAGTAATCAAATTGATCAGCTGCGATGCGTCCGACCTTGGTCATAAGAAGATACTGGTCGCGTGTGTAGTGGTTGGTAATCTCAGGATGTGAAAGTGCTTCTCCTAGTAGAATCTCTGACGGGTGATAGTAGGCCGAAGTATCAATGGCTCGTAGCCCTAACTGAAATGCTCGCTTTAAGACTTGGAGAGCTTGATCTGAATTGGGGTTTCGATGAACTTGGTGGCTAAACCCGGCACCGCCCAAAATGATGGGGGGAAGTGTGCGAGAAAGACTCATTTTGGTGCTTGTTTTTAAGAGACTGTACACCAGTAGAACGTCTGATGATGTAGATAGAAAGCAAGGTTGTGTGGTCGCAGTACAAATAGGCTAGTTGGTCGGATGTTTGAAAGAATCCCACATATTCAGGCTATTCCCGCACCTGGCCTCTAAGAAACCCCTGTAAATCAATGTAGTAGAATTATTCCTGCTGGCCATCGCTCCAAGTCCGATAGTCGAAAAATACCCCGCGCAAAGAACCGTCGGAAAATTGATGATTGGGTAGTACAACTGATGCCGATCGATAGTGTCTCCACATGTGAGGAGGGCATTGGGGCACGCCCAATCCTGGATTGTTTTCTAGTCTCAAGGCGAAGTTATTAGCAAGCAGAAGAAAGAAACAAGTATTCTTCAAAAAATTTGAGTCTAGGAAGCTGTTTGACGCAGATGGTGTAGTGATGTTGCCGGTCGACCCCCAGAGCGGACTCTGGGAATTATCCACCAATGACAGGAATTCATTATAGTCAACCCTAGGCGCTTGTCATTGAGCAATACTTTCAGCTGTTAAAAATTATTGACCTCGGTGATCGAGTTGATTGTGAGCAGCATAAAATTGTACTGGCAAAACCATACACGAATTTTTAATATAGAGTATCGTCAACTCTCCTGAAAGCGATGGCCAGAACTGAAATATAAGCTTGATTCAAATGGACTCCTCGGGGACTTATATCTGATCTAAACATGAGGTTTACAAAAGGGGAATTCCAATGCACAAGGGTTTCCTGCTCAATTGATAGGGAATATTGTAGATTCCCGAAAAACGAGACATCTTTCAGAACATCACAAAGCATCATGAGCTTAGCAAGCTTGATGGTATAAAAATCCGTCAGATATAACGGACTGCATGATGCTCAAGGTCACCCCGTAAGAAGATCATAAGATTCCATATGATACTGCAAGGGGTATAATACCATCGAAACTACATTTGCAAGTCACCTTCGTCGTGACTAGTTGCGTCAGTGCTTCACACCCGGCCTCAAGCTCATAATGCTTCAGACAAAAGGCAGTAGAAAATAGAAAAAAGAAGAAATGGCAAGAAAGCTTACCCAGCTGCCTCGGTGACAGAGTGTAAGATGAAGTCATCAAAAGGTTCCAATCAGAGTAAGATAGCCAACATAATCTGTGCGGGGAAGTTCGTAACAAAAGGAAATTGATTCATTGGCATGTTCGAGATACATGGGGGCCAAATAGATGTCGCTTGGAAAGCCAAGTCCATGCGGAATATTTCTCATGCTTCCTTTTTTATGATTGGGTATGTTGCATTGCAGTGATAGGCTCGCTAGTAGATCGAAGGTTGCACATCGGAAGTTACAAGAGACCGACTTCATTATTTCTTGTTTATACTTTGCATGTATCTTGTCATGCTGTTAAAAAATGGATGTATTACGATGTGAATTATTCAAGTTCTTTGGAAGGTAAAGGACATAAATAGCGAGCTGTGGTCTAATAATTTCTTCGAACAAACAAGTACAGCTCGCAAAAAAATACTCATTCTACAACCCAAAGATATAACTTCAACCCACCCCAAAAATACTCCTATTCATTCTATCCTTCACAACCCTAATATCCGCCTCACCCCACACCCTACCCAAACGCGCCTGCTACAGCAACTCAAACGACGGCTGCCACAAGGAAACCAACCCATTCGACAACCCACCATCAGGCAAATGCCTAGGTGTCCTGTCAGTCGTGGGAGCACCACCCGTCGGACCAACAGGTGGAACCAACGCGGCCGTGGATTTTGTCATCTACAACAGTAACGGGGACAATATTGCCTGTGTGAGCGAGGTTCCGGGGGGAAGTGAGTACACCCTGTGCGCGAGCGAGTTGGAGTGGACGCTTGAAATCAATGATGCGTGTGGTGGGCAGGGTGCTACGTCTTGCTCTACTTGTAAGATGAATTATGGGGCTTGGGCTGGGGATTGTGTTAGTTCGGATAAGGCGATGAGGACGGATTTTGGGGATACGGGGATTACGACTGGGAATGCTTATGGGCTTGAGTTTGAGTGTTAGGGGTGCGAGAATGCAGATGGACGCTGTGTAAAGGTTCACTTGGGGTTGAAAGATGGTGCTGTTTGAACGTGGTGGATTGATGAGTTCATTGAAGTGCTTCTGACAGTGATAGATAGGGATCAGTCTCTAGCGAAATAAATTATCGATGATATAGTGGAGGTGAAAGAGTGAGAACTTTTGTATTATGCGCACAGACTGATAAATGAGTCTGTATCAGCTGAGTAAAGACAATATGTCACTGTAAAGGGTATCTAGGATATGCAAAAATGAAAACTCAAAATGGCAGCGAGAATTATTCGCCACTTGAACAGCAATATTCGCAAAATTTGATCAAACCAAAAGCGAGGTGGCTTAGAGGGAGCCAGCAGACCACTTCCCTCGAGCTCGTATCCTTCTTCCGTAGATATAGAATAGATACGGGATGGGAATCAATGCAATAGAAACGAAGCCAAGAACACTGGCCGCCCACGGCACGCCCATATTATGAAACATGGCACTCGTGAAGAGCGGGAACGCACCCGCAAAGACTGAGCGAAGGAATGTATTCGCCGCAACAGCAGAAGCTGCCACTGTCTGAAAGGTATCGATGAGATAGTTTAATGCGGCCTGGAAGATCGTGAAGAAGCCAAAGCCCATCATGACGGCCCCAATGATCGGACCAATCCAGTGTATATGAGCCGGGCTCGTCCAGCCAAAGACAAACATGCCGGCGGCAAAGAGCACGGAGCCAAGCATCATGGGCGGGAGACGGGCTTCTGGGACGGCGCGGTTATTGTTTGCCTTGAAGCGTTTGATATAGAAACGTTGGTTGGATAGATTGATTGCGGCGCCGAAGAGAATTCCAACTAGGTAGGCGAGGAAAGGTAGCGCACCAACAACTTGGTTCCAGCCGCGCACCTCTTGGAAGACGATTGGAAATGCCGCGAGACTCAAGTAGAGAATACCGTAGACAAAGGAGGCGTAGAGGGCGACTAGGAAACAGATCGGGGTTGCGAGGAGCTGGAATGGTCGAACAAGGTACTTATTACCCAACTCCTTGAAAGTGACGTCCCACTCTTCGTGACGGGCATGAAGGGCCCAGTTGCCGCTTTCGAAGCGAAGGCGTCGAGCCTTGTATACCAGCAGTACAGGCGGATAGCTTTCGTCGAGGAAAATAACGTCTAGAACAAGGAAGAACATCATCATGATGCCGGTGATCTGAAAGAAACGTTAACCTCAATCCGTCAACGAAATCGCACTGGAGCAGAACTCACATATTCTGTCCACCGCCAATGAAGATAACTTTGCGTGATAGCGCCGCCGACAATTGGACCCAGAACAGGTCCACCAACGACAGCCATCGCATAGCCCACGATAGCCGCGCCGCGTTGCTCGGGAGTCCAGATATCGCCGAGTACACCCCCGGTGTTTGTGACAGGAGCGGCACCAAAGAAGCCGGTGAAGAACCGAGTCAACATAATCGTCTGGACATCCTTTGCGGTAGCAGTACCGAATGACATAATGGCCGCAATGAAATAAGGCGCAAGAACGGCTGGCTTGCGACCAAAGACCTCGGAGAGAGGCGCCCAAATCAACGGGCCGAGACCTAAACCAAACAGCAACAACGAAGTGCCCAGTGTAGAAACCTCCGACGACACCCCAAACTCCTCACTGATCTGCGATTGACCGGTCGAATAGATAGAACTTGCCCAAGTAGCACCTAGAAAGGAACAAAACAAAAAGCTCATTAGCCCACGACTCCCCAGATTCCCCGCAGCTGTGTGGGGTAGTATTGCGAAGCCGAGATGCAAACTCACCCATAGTAGTCAACCCATACAGCACAGTCGTCATAGCTTTCTTTCCGAATCCCCAGTTCAAAGGTCGATACGGATCATCCGGACCCTCAAAATCAACAATCACATCCTGGCTCGTCTTGGTATGAGTGAGCGGGTGAGTGAACTTGGCCGTTTGGCCCGGTTCCCGACTTCGGATGCGTGATATCGTAGATTGCGCGCGCTGCTCGAAGACAGATAATCCCGAGGCCACGGTGCTTTGCTTTTCCAAGGGAGCTATCGCGCCCTCCCGATTATCGATATGGCGACTGTCGCGCGACTCAATCTCGTCATCGGACGAGGCCGAGTGAAGATCGTGCTCTGTTTGTTCGGGCATGATTCCGCGCAGCGAAATCGGCGCGAGGGAAATCCGCTTGGAATTGTTATGTTTCTTTAATTAAAGAATATGCAAGGGAGAAGAGGCGAAAGAGCGAAAAGAAAAAACCGAAGATCAAAATCGTCTAGGCCAATTTCTAGGCGCGCATAAGACTCGGCCTGGACTGGTATCGCGCCGAGTGGAAAAAGTTATTGCCAGTAATCGTGGGGACCGTTAGACGTCATGCCCTCGGATATTAAATCAAATCGCCGAGAGGGTCTGGCCGAGTTCCTGAATTTTCTGCCTTTATTTCTGCCAGTTGCTGTTCAAGTTGAGTTGGAAACGTGGAAATGACAATGGGATTGCTTGAAATCCGCCTTTTGTTAGTCTGGACGGTCGGTTGGGTCCGACGGCTCTTTTATTCAAGCTTTCGGAGGTCCGACATTGGACCTTGCGAGCCGTGTTATCCGGAAGCAGCGCGGTGGGGCGGCGAGGCGGCGAGGCGGCGAATGATCATTTTTTAGATCTCGGTCTTTGATCCGATCTTTAACTTCCGAGAGCCGTTGATTGAGATGATAGGATGGTATATCCGCAATACATTGGGAGCGATAGCCATTGCCATTGCGTATAAGTATTCATTGTCTGGCAGAGTGCGTGTCGGTATTCCATGATAAATCAACTCGGAGATTCGGAGGAATCGCGTACCGGGATGCCCTAAAGCCGAGCTTCCTAAGAGGGGCTGTCAAGTGGGAACAGATGGCGTCCCAGATGGGTCATTCACAGCCAATTGCATGGTGATGTGGAAGGCGAAGCATTTATGGGGGAGATTGCAATGGAGAAGAGGTTCGTCGTGTATTGGAGGCAGATGGTCACATGATATGCAGCTCTCTATTGTCTACGAGAAAATTGAACTTCCAAGATTCTAATCATACATGGGCTTATATAGACAAGAAATGAAAAGAAACCTACTCGGAGACAGGGTGCATGTTCTCCCATTTGTGCACTGCCTCCAGGGCTGCTGTCACCTTGAGCCCGATTCGAGCGTCCAGCTCGTAGCTCTCCCACTTGGCCGCACGGTCTAGGTACGTCTTGCACTCCTCAACCAGCTGCCTCTCATCTGGCTGTTCCTGAGCGTTACCAGAATCAGTTGAAGACTTCTCCGATTGTGTTGTTTCACCTGCTGCTGCACCGCCGTGGAGCTGTTGATAGGTGGGACGCTCCATCCAGAGATTAGCTGCCATTTCAAAGTGTGCGACAGGGTGCACCCAATCATCCTTCAAGTGGCCCTTGAAAAGAGACTTGTCGTGGTTCAGGACACGAGTCTTGATGATGTGCTTCGCATCCTCGTGCTTGCGCATGGATCGGTAAACTGCAGCCCGTAGTAAGTCCAGGATCGCCTTCTCTTCTGTTCCCTCGCGGGACCACGTCTTGTTGGCGTCGCTCTCGCACCACGCTAGCCGGGTCAAAGATTCCTCCAATTGTAATTGTGTCATCCGGCTGTGTCCGTTCCAGAAAAAGATCATTTCTTCGATGGGATCCACTCCAATTGCGTCGACCAGCGGCACATTCCACTCCTTAGCTCGCGCTTCCCATTTGCCGATCTTGCGGGTGACAAAGACATCGAACGGTAGCTGGCGAGCCATGAAACGTTTTTTCCCTGCGTGGGCGGGAGCTGCGCGGATATATTCGGTGGCTTTCTTTGCGTGCAGCTCTGCCTTCTTCGGGTCATCTAGATTTTTGCGGTAGAGCACGACATGGCAGGATCCTGCGATGTAGTAATATAGCGACCGTGACCAGGAGTTGAGATCAACGCACTAAACCAAAGGAAAAATAAAAGGTTTAGCTTGCACTGATTCTTACCTTGCAACTTAGTTCAATTGGCAGTAGATAGGCTTACCTCAATAAACGCCTGGGAGCAAACTTCATACTCATGGATGAAAAGGGCATTCAAGCTCTTTTCAAAGGCCCGCAATGCTTCCACTTGCTTGAGAGGACTCTTTTCCTTTCCATCAAGTAGTTTCAAAGCGCCCTCCACATTCTTATTGGCACCCATCATTCGAGATTGCTCCAACAACCAAAGCTGACTCTTCGGGAATCGCTTGCGCATCTCGGCTAGTAATGTCGTTAATCTCTCCTGGGGAATTCCCTCCACGTCATCCTCGCCGGGGGTTGGGTCAGGCATGATATCGCAGTAGCGGACAAACCCGTTATAGTAGCCCAACAATGCCAGAGCAGCCATGCCGCCAATTAAGTTGTGGAATTTGCTCGCCTGCCAGAGCATTCGCAGCCCACGTTGCTTGTCGCCGTGGAATCCGATGATAGACAGGAGCTTACTGAATGCTGGAGGCACCATGGAGATCAACAGGAGGAGGATACCGAAACAGAAATTGGCACCGGAGTGGACGAAGATATCGATCTCATTCTGGAAAATGTCTGAGTCGGGGTCGTGATTGATGATATTCGAGCCACTTGGGGTAGCAGAGCGAGGTGAATCGTTTGAAGCAGGTTCCGGGGTGACAGTCAAGCCAGAAAGAGTTTGCGATAAATCCTTCCCGTTTACTGGCGCTGTTTGTGAGGCAACCGAGGAGGATGAGCTATTGGATACTTTGGCATCTGTGCTAAAGCTCTTTGCGACCTCACTAGAACTGGGAAGTAGCACACGACTTGGGTCCCGTGACTCCATGAACTTCTCTTCCATTTTCAGAATGGCATCTAGCGCGATGTATGCCTTTCGCAGACGATAGAATGCCTTGATACTCTCCGTTAGACTCTCGTTCAACACGCCCACCACAGCGCCCATGAGTTGGGCGATGGCCTGGCACAGCGCATATTCGGTACCCGACGCATAGATCTCTGAGTGAAATGCATTGGGGGCGTGGGAATTCTGCTGGGCCCGATGTTGTTCACTGGCGGCCGATGTTTCCGCCTCGTATAGGCGATCAGATGCTGTTCACATGTTGCTCATGAGAATGTCTTCGGCGATGCTGGGACAAATCAATGTGGGTATGCGTATATGCGTACCTTGTCGCATAATCTCCTGCTCAAATCCTAGAGTGGCCCTGACGAAGGCGACGACACCCTTACCCAACTACTCGCATGTTGTCAGCGCGGTTGTACTACGATATCGCATGGCGGATACGTCATCTGCAGGGTCCCACGCACATTGTGAAAGGTCGAGGTGCCTTGCGAGAGGCCATTCTCAGCCGCATCAACGTCGTCATTAAGGATATAGGTTGCGGCTTTAGATGGCGGAAGGCAAATGGCAGGTTAGTTGGGAGTAGACAGCGGTGGAGTCAAATATACTTGGTATATACCTTTCATCGCCTCAACCACTTTCCATCTGGTCAGCACATGAATCGATCTGCACGGAGACGTTGGTGCACGGATCACGCCGAGGCTCCGCACAAGAACAGTTTCCAGGTTCTATTTACTTACAGTCCTTCAACTCGGTCTCCGAGTCCAGCGACTGGGTGGAGGCATTGGTCGGCTTTTTGCCGTATAACCACGAGCCGACACGCAACATTGCGGGTACCTTGACGATTGGGGGGTGGAAAGGGCAGAAGAGTTTCAGACAAGAGAGAAAGAGAGAATCACAGGCTCAAGGCCCGAGAAGCAGACGGATCGGGAAGAATGTCAACGCATGTGCGGAGAGGGGGGTTTCCGAGAACGGGTGAGGTGACGGGATAGAGGAGGGCAGGGTCCAGGGATAGAGAGAGGTCACGGTAGAAAAGAATAGAGGCAGAGAGTAGAAAGTAGGAAGTAAAGTAGAGTGTGAAGAACGCAAAAATGGCGGAGGCAAATCTCACCGTGGGGTCGAAACCGGGCCAAACACGGTATGCATAAGCCGGAGAAGCCGGCTACAAGAAGTTATACAATACATTATACTGGGCAGTAAACAGTTGTATTCTAACATGTTTATTATAGCTATAGAGTGAACAATATATTATTGTATTTATTATAAACAACTATTAAATATTATACTGTTTATACTAACTATTTGAGACATTCATAACACAGTTAATCCCACTCCACCACACGACATCATCTGACTAAGACATCGCAGCTCCCAACTTGCTCTGCTTCCCTCTCCACCTCCGCCTTCACCTCTCCCCTCCCCCTCAACTATCACATATCCCCCCACCACTCATCATGTCAAACTCCACTCCGGCTCAGAACAAGCCTGAGTCCGATCAGCCTCAACAACAAAAGCCCCAGGTTCTGGAGGAGGACGACGAGTTCGAGGACTTCCCCGTTGAAGGTAGGCCCATCAACCTCGCCAGCAACCCCAACTTCCAACTGCCATCGCCATCACCATCATTCCTGCCATTCAGCAAAACCCGCACATCGCAATCGCAGAGAAAATATAGAATAGCTAACGAGACCCCGTCCAGACTGGCCTCAGGACGAAGCAGAGCAGGCCGGATCGACAAACGGAAACAACGAGCATTTGTGGGAAGAGAGCTGGGACGACGATGATGCCGCCGAAGATTTCTCAAAGCAGCTGAAGTAGGTCTTCACTCAACCTTGCATTCAACCACTTTGCATTCAACCACTTTGCATTCATATCCTCGTCCTCCCCATCCCCATCACCCCCATCCCTTCACCGTGGCCATACACATCCCCTCACGAATCCCACTAACCCACCGCCTACAGGGAGGAATTGAAGAAAGTCGAAGCATCATCCTAAATACCCGCACGAATAAGAAAAAAACCCCCGCCGACGAAGAAGCCATCACAGACCCCGCCCATAACCCTCCTCCCACACCAGCCACATCACCTCTATACCCCATCTTGACTTGCCGAGCCAACGGCATGACAAATGCGCGATTCCGCCACTTTCAAGCACGTCAGATTTGATCTGCCGAGTCTACGTCGAATCTCCCTCCTCCATCTTGTCATTGAACCTAGCCTATCTACTATCTACCCAGTGGTACCTATAGCTAAGCTACAGCTACAGCTATTCTCATGCGGGAGAACTGGGGTCACAATGGATTAGGCAGGTCCTACTGAGTTGGCGATAATGACGATTAGAGTTAAGGTACCTGCGCCATAATATGAATCGTGGTCTATGGCCATATCCTCTACTTTGGTTCTGCGTAGGGTAGTTTGTTATTGTATTGGATGCTACTTAGTATCGGGTATATCAATTGCCAGTTCACACTGGCCCTCCAATGTATGCTCTGCAGCGAGTCTACTACAGAACAGTCTTACCGGCACTCCTGCTACCAGTAATTCCTAGCTTAGAGCTTCTCATTCGGTCTCGTATCTGACATCACGCATCCTATAGTTAGTAAACGCACCGCCACTATTATATCAAAACGCCGAATGTGGAAGGGTTGGAAATAAAATAATTTGTAATTCTTTTTAACATGGAAACAAAAAAGGATATTGGCTGTGTACATTACAGTATCGTGAAAATGTAAATCCCAAAAAAGGGTAGATCCGCTGCCAAAGACGGGCAAGATTTCTCCAAAGCTTACTCGCTAGGAGAAACAACCACCTTCGACCGAAATCACTCCCTTCATGCCATTTACTTACTGGACAGAGCGGTAACACCGGGCAGCTCCTTGCCCTCCAGCAGCTCCAGCGAAGCACCACCACCAGTGGAAACGTGGGAGAGCTTGTCCTCAGCGCCAAACTGGGCAGCGGCGGTAGCGGTGTCACCACCGCCAACGATGACAGTCGAGCCGGACTGGACGGCAGCGACGGCGGCGTCGAGGGTAGCCTTGGTGCCGGCGGCGAAGTTCTCGATCTCGAAGACACCGGCGGGACCGTTCCAGAGGATAGTCTTGGAGGCGGCAATGGCCTTCTTGTACGACTCGCGGGTCTTGGGACCGACGTCCAGACCCAGCCAGCCGTCGGGGATACCAGAGTCATCAGTGGCAGCGCCGACCTTAGCGTCAGCGCCGAACTTGTCAGCAGTGACGTAGTCGACGGGCAGGATGATCTCGACGTTGTTCTCCTTGGCCTTCTTGACGATGTCGCCGACGATCTTGCTACCGGCCTCGTCGAAAAGGGAGCTGCCGATCTTGACGTTCTCCAGGGTCTTCTTGAAGGTGAAAGCCATGCCGCCGGTGATGATCAGGCTGTTAACCTTGGGCAGCAGGTTATCGATCAGCTGGATCTTGTCGGAGACCTTGGAGCCACCCAGGATGGCCAGGAAGGGACGCTGGGGGTTCTCCAGCGCCTTGGCGAAGTACTCCAGCTCCTTCTTGACGAGGAAACCGGCAGCCTTCTGGGGCAGATCGCAGCCGACCATGGAGCTGTGGGCGCGGTGGGCGGTGCCGAAGGCATCGTTGACGTAGACGTCACCCAGGGCAGTCAGGCCCTTGCGGAACTCAGCGACCTTCTCCTTGTCGGCCTTGACCTTGTTGCCGTCAGCATCC
Source organism: Penicillium sp. S1701 (assembly GCA_023626415.1). NCBI lineage: Eukaryota > Fungi > Ascomycota > Eurotiomycetes > Eurotiales > Aspergillaceae > Penicillium > Penicillium sp. S1701. The sequence goes on along the minus strand of JAMAGY010000010.1, from coordinate 125,390 downwards.
TTGGAGCTACCTTCCTCCTCGGCGTGGAAGCGCAAGTTCTCCAGCAGAACGACCTGGCCGCCGGTGGCCTTGTTGACGGTCTCCTCGACCTGGGGACCGACGCAGTCCTCGGTGAAGATGACGCTCTTGCCCAGCAGCTTCTCGAGCTCGGGGACGACGGGCTTCAGGCTGTACTTGGGGTTGACCTTGCCGTCGGGACGACCCAGGTGGGACATGAGGACGACGGCCTTGGCACCTTGCTCAATGGCATACTTGATGGTGGGCAGAGCACCGACGATACGCTGGTTGTTGGTGATGTTCTTGTTGGCGTCGAGGGGGACGTTGAAGTCGACCTATAGAGGGGAGAGTGATTAGCATTGGTCCAATTGGGGTGTACAGTGTACAGTGTATAGAATTGAACATACCCGGATCAGGACACGCTTGTCCTTGAGGTCGACATCAGTGATGGGGAGCTTGCTGGAGAGAGACATTTTCGGGAGTCTATGATGTCAGTTAGAGAATGTTGGAATAGAAGGAGTATAATGGGTGAGGGTGAAGTACCTAGACGGGCGAAAGAGACGAAGCAAAAAGGAAGCCAGGAGCGGGGGAGGGGAAAAAGAAGTATTATAAGAGATACTCAAACAGGGCCACGGTGAGTCGCGAGTGCTACGAGGGGAGAGCGAAGAGGCAGTGGAGGGGCAACTGCTCAGTTGGTGGGGCAGCCGGTGAAGGTGCACCTCACCGGGGTACTGGGTACTTCGTCACAGGGTACTCCATCTGGATGGGGTACTTCTCGGCAATATGGGAACCCCGGCTGAACAGGCTGAACAACCAGGTACCATTTCGCTTGCCAATACCTACTCTCCAAGTCACCCGAGTTCCCCCGGAACAACCATAATCGGGCTGATGCGGGACTGATGTCAGAGGGACCCCGTTGAATGCGGAACTGCCCGGACGGGAAGAAGAAGATGAAGCAGACCATCGGGGTAAATGTACGGGTTAGCCTCGGAGTCGGAGCCTGCTGGGGTCGATCGAGGTCCCTGCCTACTTCCATTGGTCGGGAATTGTCCATAGCCGCCTACGTACTTCTTGAATACCCTATGGTACCCGTGGGGAAGAGAGAAGAGAAGAAACCAAGCAATGTATCCCTAAACTTGAAAAAAGACAACCCATGCTGACACAGATCAGAAGCAAATTGACAAAAGAGAGCAGAGTAGAAGAGAACGAACATGAGTATACCCCGACGTGATCGAAATGATCGGCCCAAATGCGCATAATAAAAATAAAACCCTAACCTTTTGGAATGCAAGTTCTTATCCCCCAGCCCAAAACCAAGAAATGGATACCCTGTACAGAAGCCAGAAAATGGAGAAAGAACCGGAACGCCTGAAGAGAAAGCAGTGGGTGGAAAACCAGGGTGGATCGTTAACGTGACATTCGCCGACGGCGAAGTATTCAAGACTCCTCGGAGGAGTTGGTGAGAGAGAGGTATGCCGTCCATGCAATACCAATGCACGAGACAAACGGCTGGTGTCAGTTAGCATTTTCCATCAATGAGAAAGACAAGGGAGAGGAGATGATCACTTACAATCTGGAACTGAATGGGAATAACCCGGAAGTTGAGGATTTGCACCGCCGGCCACAGTACAAAGTTAGCCTTCAAGGTTGGCAGGTAGACATCTCGGAACTTCTGCGTTAACGCCCTCTTTCCCCCTCCCTCAGCAATCGTCATATAAGTGAAGAAGCACGCCAAACCTATGCACAGTCATGTCAGCACCAACTCCCGAACATGAACGAATGAATATAAGGCGTTCCACATACCAAATGGCGCAAAGATGAACTGATCAAACGCAACTCGCTTGAACACCGGTGCTGTCGGGTTCTTCTTAGTCAAAGGGAATGCCCGAGACAAGAAGCCAAACCACTGGAACTGCACAGGAGCCATGAAGAAACCATACGCCATGAAGCGGGTGAGGCGTTCAAAGTCAAACGGCGAGGGCGAGGCTTGCGCATATCCTGATTCACCCAGTGGGGACTTCTCCTTGTCGAAATCGTGAAATTCTATCGAGATAAAGCCGTCTCCTCCTTCGGATCTCTGTTGCGAGCGGGTTTGGAAGGCTGTGATTAGCTGGGCTACAGTATCGGCCACACCACCCAGTACCTAGATCGATGGATATTGTCAGCCATGAGCCCGAAAGAAACAGATTGCAATATCTCAGACGGGGGAATAAAAAAATAAGTGTTTGGAGGGATAGAGTCTGGCTTACCGCATTGGTGACCATGGTTGTAAGGACTATCAAGGCAGACATATTAGCGGAAGCGCCCAGTTCCCCACGGAGAGCCAGACATACCGGGTTTCTCAGCATAGTAGGTATTAAATTTGGCAGCAATTCTCGTTGCTACTGCCATTTCGATCAGGAATATGATGGTGTGCAGTAAAGGCTAGAACGGCCATGAGGAGCGGGTCAGCGCGGGTTTTTCCTTGTGAGAGGACTGGCCAGGTTGGATCGTTGCCAGTACGGGCTTTGCTAAAGCCGGGAAACGTACCACGCGACCGTAGATGTATCTCCTGTTGAGTCCATCTAGAACTTTTCTCTTTGTGGCGGTAATCATGGTGGGAAATGGGCGGCCGTTGACCGGGTTGGATGGGAGCGAAGAGGCGAGAGTTCCGGGTTAGAAGGGAAACTGGTTGACTGCGCGCCAGTATGACGCAAAGTTGACAAGGGGTCGTTGAACGGAAGTCGAGATCAGGGGGGTGGTTTAATGTGGGTACCGGTCACTTTGGGGGGATCTCGGAGATGGTGCTGGGATGAAGATCAGAGATACCCCGGATCAGATCCAAAGCCCAGTGATGGGATGGAGTGGAGTGGCTTGAGTGGATGATGCGACACTCCGCTCTGACTAACGGGGCGGTCAGGGTTGGGGTCAGCCTTGCATGGGCGGTATACAGTACATACTATGTATAGTTATAGTTACAGCACAGACTATATACGAATCGTTTATTTTGAGTTATCATTATTCTTCCTAGCTACTATTTACACTTCATGCCGTGGCTGATCCTCGGCGAGAATGTCCGGGAGGTCGCGAATGTCGGTCGTTTCGTTCGTATTCACATCCACTAATCGAACCGCCTCGAGATGAAGGGGTCCGGTAGCCAGCGGGAGAAGCTTGATCTCAGTGGCATGACAGGTTCCGGGCAGAAGGGGGCTGTTGATGAGTGAGGTTAGTATATCTCGTCTTTCCTCTGGCCGTAATCACCAAGAATTGATCATGAATTGATCATGCATTGACTTACCCCACACGAATGTCAGTGCTCAGGCTGATCAGCTCTGCCTCTTGACCTGCCACACTCTTCTGCATGGCGTGCACAATATTATCGTCGGTCACAGCCTCTGCGACCCCATCTTCCTTCCTGCTGGAGATAGATGCCGAGGAAGGTCGAGCCGTATGCCCCCGTGGGTCCAGGCGTTTCCGTCGTGGAATGGCGATCAATGCGAACTTGCGGGGTATACTAGAGCGGTTCACAATGAAGACACTCCACGAGAATGGTGACCCAACTTCGACGCTCACCGGTCCTGAAAAGGAAATGGTGACACCGATATCTGTCACCGAGTAAGCTCGCTCGCGGATGGAGCTGCGGTTCGCAGTCGCTGTTGATGGCCGACTGGAGTGGCCCTGGGGCATTGATAAGCTCGTTGGGCGATTACTCCTCTGTAGTGCTTGACTAGGCCCTCCAAATGTGGGATTGAGTGCGACTGAAAAGTCGACATTGGTTCTCCACTGCATTGAAATGCGTGGCTTGCAATCATCCGTCAATTGGATCTCTGCTTCCAGGGAGATGTCGAGTATACTCATCATCACCGTGGAGGACTCGTTGGTCTCTGGGCCGTATTCCGGAGTCAGTTTATATACCAGCGTCACATCATCCCTAGGGCGGCAAGTGAGAGGGAGAGAAAGGCCCGGAGTGTCTGAAAGGGATTCCAGTGTTCCTTCTGACAGGTGAAGGTCTGCTTTATCAAATACTACTTCACTGTTCACGTAGGGTGTCACCTCGAAATCTAAACTGGCAATGGTCGTGGGGAGGCCGGTATAATTATTGAGACGGGAGTACCGAATCCTCGCACTTGCAGCGGGGACAACTCGGTAAGAATGGCCATGTTGTTGCTGGATGTTGTAGATGGGGTCTTCGGCGGAGGTGGTGGGAACCACGCGCAACAGTCGCGAGGCTGGGAGGAAGGGTTCTCGATGCGCAAGCGATTTATCGCCAGCCAGTGGCTGTAACATATTCGTGGACGCGGGTACGAGTGGGGGTAGATAATCATCTTCTGGGTCTTCTTGTCGTGCGGCTTCCGCGGGATTGAGACTCGCAGAGGCCATAAACAAAAGCGATGGGTTCTGGATTCGATTGCGAGGGCGTTCTTTTGACAATCGGTCAGTTTATTGCTCTTTTGCTGTAAAACAGAAGGTCAAGCAGAAGTGATTGGTATAAACTCACTGAGGAAGGTCTCCATATTCCATATCAAATAAACATGGTTTCCTGTCCCATCTTCGCCTTCAAATTCGTTGAACACTACCAACGGTTCCTCTTCGGTATTCACAAAACCCGAAAAGATCACTTCACGAGTAGGAGTGGGGTTCTCTGCGACATTCTCTGCTGGATCCACGGCATAGACGTCAAGTTTGACTTCGAGGCGGGGGAGGTAATGTTTGAGTGTAGTCTCCGTGCAGTCGGAGAGTCGCAGCACAATGCGAACGGGGAGGAACTCATCTATACAAGCTTGAGGTTAGAAAATGTAAAACAGAAGTATACATAATTGCACAATCGACAACATACCGAAGAATAACAGTGGTCGCTGAGGAATTGAAGCAAGCACCGAGGGGAGATCATCAGCTCCGTCTTCAAGTGCTGCAGTCAGGGAGCCTTCAATATCGACTGCTGGCGCATGAGGCACCACAGTGTCCAGAACTGCATGCCGAAGAAATTCACCAGGAATTTCCAAACCAGGCATTGCGACAGTTCCTGTGAACACAATGAGAGGGCCAAATAGAATAGGAGTGAGTATTCCCCGAGTGAAGCTGATATGGCCATGCGATAAGGTGCGGGTGCAAACAGAGCAAACATGGCAGCTTCTTTGAACACGCGCTGAACTCTTTCGCTTTTCCCTCTCACGCACCCCAACTTATTCAACAATGAATCCCATGAGTGGCCCTGGCCCAGCGGGTGCTGCGCTGTGGCAGGAGGCTCGCAATGCCGAGGGTCGCGCCTATTACTATAATGTGCAAACGAAGGCCACTCAATGGACGAAGCCAGTTGAATTGATGACCCCGGTTGAGGTTTGCGACTCCCATTTCCCAACGGTCACCTTCTTTGAAATTAGACTGACATTTGATTTTCTCTCTTCATTAGCGCGCTTTGGCGAATCAGCCATGGAAGGAGTACACAGCTGATGGAGGACGCAAGTACTGGTATAATACTGAGTCCAAGAAAAGCACATGGGAAATTCCCGACGTTTACAAGGATGCGCTTGCACAGGCACAGGCTGCTCCGGCTCCTCCCGTTGCTCCAGTTGCGTAAGTGATACATCTCCCTGAGCTGATGTCGACCTTTGCTAATGCCATTGCAGTCCAACTTCTTTTGTGGCAGGTGGAGGTAGCTCCTACCAGCCCCAGCACCGTGAGCGAGAACGTGACCACCGTGACCGTGACCGCGATTACCGCGATCGCGATCGCGATGACTACGACCGAGGATATAACGATCGCCGCGGCTATGGGTCTTATGAGGCAAGTGGAATGGTGGCTGCTCCCGTGGTCACCCAGTCTGAGCCTGATTATGGTTCGATCGAGGAAGCTGAAGGCGCTTTCATGAAGATGCTCAAGCGACACAATGTGCAGCCTGACTGGACTTGGGAGCAGACGATGCGAGAGACTATCAAAGATCCACAATACCGCTCGCTCAAGGATCCGCGTGACCGCAAGGCAGCCTTTGAGAAATACGCGGTCGAGGTTCGCATGCAGGAGAAGGACCGCGCGAAAGAGAGATTCGCTAAGCTCCGCGCAGATTTCAATACCATGCTGAAGCGGCATCCTGAAATCAAACACTACAGCCGTTGGAAGACCATCCGGCCTATCATCGAGGGCGAGACTACTTTCCGCGCTACCGATGATGAGAACGAGCGACGCCAGCTCTTCGAGGAGTATGTCATCGAACTCAAGAAGCTTCACATGGAGCAGGAAGCTGCTACGCGCAAACAAGCTATGAGCGAGCTGGCGGGCATCCTCGGCTCTCTGAACCTGGAGCCATACACCCGCTGGTCCGAAGCTCAAGCGGTTATTGAGTCCAATGAGACGGTTCAGAGCGATGATAAGTTCAAGTCTCTCAGCAAGTATGACATTTTGACCGCATTTGAAAGTCACATCAAGACCCTCGAGCGAGAATTCAATGATGCCCGTCAACAACAGAAAGCAGTCCGTGCTCGAAAGGAACGCCGCAACCGAGAGCAGTTCTTGGAGCTCCTGAAGGAGCTTCGATCTCAGGGTAAGATCAAGGCTGGTGTTAAATGGATGAACATCCGCCCTCTCTTCCAAGACGACCCGAGATACCAGGCCATTCTTGGCCAAGCTGGATCGACCCCTCTGGATCTTTTCTGGGATATGCTCGAGGAGGAGGAACGCTCGCTCCGTGGACCTCGTAATGACGTTCTTGATGTTCTTGACGTGAGTTCTCATGTCCGCACCCACCCTCTGCAGCAATCTACTAACACATCATTCTAGGACAAACGCTTTGAAGTGACCCCCAGCACCCCATACGAGGAATTCAATGCAATTATGACTGCTGACCGGCGCACCTCCAATATTGACCCGGATATTCTACAGCTCATCTTCCAGCGTGTCCAGGAGAAGGCAATTCGTCGCAATGAAGAAGAGAAGCATGCCGCCGATCGCCACCAACGCCGTGCCGTTGATGCTCTGCGCTCTCGTATCAAGCGCCTCGAGCCCCCCGTGCGTGTTACCGACACCTGGGAAGAGATCCGGCCCCAACTTGAGAAATATGAAGAATATAAGGCCGTGGAAACAGATGAGCTCCGAGAGTCCGCCTTCGAAAAGGTCATTCGCCGTCTGAAGGAGAGGGATGAAGACACCGATAAAGACCGTGAGCCGCGTGATAGGGATCGCAGTCGCCGGGACTATGACCGCGGTGACCGCGAATATCGCAGCGGCCGTGGTGAGCGACGAGGCGGAAGCCGTGTTAGTCGCACCCCGGAGCTGGACGTCTATGAAGCCGAACGCCGCAAGGCCCAGGCAGACCGGGAACGTTCTTACCGCAAGGTCAGTGGATTCTCCCCATCCCGGGATCGCCGTGATGACCGCGATCGCTACCGTGATCGTGACCGTGAGCGCGAGCGTGATCGTGACTACGAGCGACGACCCGGACGCGACGGTGATCGTCGTGAAGACGAGCGCGAGCGTCTCTACCGCACCCGCGGAGATCCTCGTGGAGGACGTGACGAGCTCGACTATGGTGGTGGTGAAACCCGCGCCACTGGCAGCGCAGACCGCAGACGTAGACGCGAGAGTGATTCCGAGAGTGTTGCCAGTCGCTCTGCGAAGCGCTATCGTCGTGATAGTCGTGAGAGGGATCGCAGCAAGGGAAGACGGGAACGCCGTGAACAATCTGCCATTCCTGAAGAGGATATTAAGAATGAGAAGGCTGTTCACTCTGGAAGCGAGGAGGGAGAGATTGAAGAGGATTAGGTGAGGTGTAATATAGTAAATCTCCACTATCTAAATGTCTTGATTTCACACTTGTCTGTGGTTCAGTTAGCTAAAAGCTTTTTGTATTCCCTTGATAGTCAATATTTACTACTAAGAAGCAAATCTACTAGTAGATTCTGCCAGTGCTTGCTCTTATTCCTGAATATCCATATTCATGCATGAAGATACGATCCGACGAATCAGCCGGAGGGGCACCCATCACGAGGTGGGGTGAAGACCGTGAACATTAGCATAGCCACAGGTTATTTTAGTTTATTTTAGTGCTGAGCGCTTAGCTTCGAGGCGAAGCTTTCACCTTAGCCTAAGTTATTTGATCCTGTATTAAGTCATAAATAATAAACCTGGTTTCTATTTTCCACTTTAATTCACTGTAACCCCGTCACACACAACACGCCGTGGTAGACGGATACCACACACAATACATGAGTCACCATGAGAGAATCCGAGTTTCTTATTAAAGAGCAGGCTACTCCAGGTAGTTCTGACGAGAAATCATGCTGGGAGGAAGCATCAGAGAAGTTACGCGCGCAAGACCCAGATATCTACCAGCAGTTAGAACGGATCCTGGCAACGCAGAAACACCCACTCTCTCGATCAGAGATGTCTGATCAGATCGCCCAATCTATTCAGGCTAATCAGCATCGACTGGAGGAGCGGGGTATCTCGGGTCGCTGGCGAAAGAGTGAAAGCGACAAGGCCAAGGTTCAAAGGGCTATAGATCGGATTCTGAAGGCTGTGGTTGTTTTTCGGGATATGGGGAAGGTCGTGGCGGATATTGAGTCCTCGCATATTGGGGTTGCCTGGGCGGGGTTTAATTTGATTTTGCAGGAAGGTTGCGAGTGCTAGCATGGGTGGATTGGACTTAGGAGGGGGGGAAGTTGATTCCGAGTATAGTGCTGACGCTGATATATATTGGCAGTTGATTTTGGGTGGATCCGAACAAAACGCCGCTGCAATCGAGGGACTTGCGCACATTTCACCAATTATCACGCGGTACGCGAGAGTCGAGGAGATATATATCGAACAGAGACAGAAATATCCTAGTACGACTCTCAGCAAAGACTTCAGGACGCAAGTCGTTGATCTTTATGCCAGAATCTTGGCGTATCAAGTTGCGATTACCTCCCATTGTCAAAGGCACACCATAAGTGAGTGATCTTAACCTTGGAAGCCATGAAGATTACTGATCCTGATACTCTTATCTGTCTTAGCTCAGTATGTTAGAGCTTTTCCAAAGCTGGATGATTGGAAGGGAATGTTGGAGGATATTTCGCGGGTCGATGCGGAGTGCAGGAAATTTACCCAGATTTTTGACTCGGAAGGTATGCGATATGCAACATTGATATCTCAGAAAGACAACATTGATTAGTGAATTGTTCGCAGAGAAACTTGCTCAGCATCGCGAGCCGAAGGAGATTCTGGAAGAACAAGATCGACGAATGGAGAATGTATCCTGTCAATTGAACCAGGTATACGAGCAAAATGAAGTTCTCATCAGTCGGGCTGATCAAGAAGGTGAGCATGAAAAAATAGTGTATGGAATGAACTAGCTAGGGCTTGGAACTAACGTGCTAGTAGAGAACATGGCAATTCTGAATTGGGTCTCGCACTCACCCCCCAACGATGGCCATACGCGCATTCTGGAACATGGGAACCTGAACAGCGAGTATGCTAACTCGGGGCAATGGCTGTTTTCCTGCCCAGAGTTTCAGTCTTGGACTGATCTTGACGATCAAAATGTATCCACGTTGTGGTTGCGTGGCCCTGGTAAGTGAGGTTGTCTTCTCCGGTTATTTCAAATTGCTAACTTGTCTTCTCGCATTTAGTTGGTACAGGAAAGAGTTCTCTTGTGTAAGTCGAAATATAAAATTCTTTCAAATAATACTTTTTTAAACTCTAACTTGAGTTGACAGCTGTCTCATTATCGAAATGTTTTTGAAGGCACCAGTATCGGAAACGAGTCGCATTGCATATTTCTACTGCTCGAAAAAACAAGGCATAGAAGATGCAAATAGTCCGAAAACCGTTCTTCAAAGTCTTCTGCGACAGTTAGCCTGGTCACCAAGTGATCTTTCTATTGCACCAATAGCGAAAACAAAGTACATCGAAGCTCTGCGCGATAAAGCTGCTGGAGAGCGCCAGCTATCGGCGGATGAATGTTTGCAGTTGACCATCCAGCTTATTTCCGCCGGCCAACACGCCACTATCATTATCGACGCATTAGATGAATGCTCAGACTTTTTTGAACTATTGTCTCATATTAATGAGATATCGAATGCGTGTCAAGGGAAAACCAGGTTTCTTCTTTCCAGCCGAATGAATGTCCCTGTACAGCAATTTTTACCAGAAAGTACCAGCATTGAGGTTGGTCAAGATAGCAAGGAAGATGTTGACTTTTTCATTGCCACGGAGCTGGCACGAAACAAAAGGCGCCTTGCTCAGTGTAATGCACTTGATCTCCAGGATGAGATGACGAGAATATTGAGCCATCGAGCTCAAGGCATGTGAGTAATAGAATCGCTGGGTTGGGTGTATTCTGGCTAATAGAAAAAATAGGTTCCGCTGGGTGGAGCTGCAATTGAATATCTTGTTCAATTCCAAATCTACTATCAAACGTCGAGATGCATTCAAGCGGAAACTGCAGAAGCTTGAGGAGGAAGTTGGAATTCCAGTGTTGACGGATGTATATGATGACATCTATGAGATATCAACACGCCCGAACCGGAAGATCGCGTCGTTGCAGAGCGAGTCTTGAAATGGGTTATGTGTTGCGTGATCCCGTTAAGCATGGAAATGCTAGTAAAAGCAGCATCTTTCGATTTGGATGGGCATGTTGACGAAGAGGTCTCCGCGGACTATCTATTGGACATCTGCAGCAACTTTATCATCGTGGACCATAACCAAATGGTTCAATTCGCCCATTTGTCGGTTCGCGAGTATCTGATGAATCAGACTAGACTGGGCTACACTATGGTCGATGCAAATACGCATGTGGCCAAGACTTCCTTTGTGTATCTGAATGCTTGCAGTACGTCCGACGATGTGAAGGGAGGCCAACGAGACGAATTGCTTATCTACACAGCCATGTACTGGCCAGTGCATTGTATCTCAGCGAAGGTGAAGGAAACGAAAGGGACCTCCCTTCACGAGTGTCTGAGCAAGTTTCTAGCAGTTGATCCACCCAGCGGCGGGTTTATGCTATGTTTGGATATATGGCCAGAGATGCTGTGGCAGGAGGACTATGATGAAAGATATCCCTGGGAAACCTTCCAAGACATACTACCAGCCGGATTGAGTCCTTCAAAATCCCCGATATTCACGGCATGCGTTTGGGGGCTTTTAGAAGTGGTGCGAGCTGTGCTATCCGAAGGATTCGACCTGAACGAGCGAAATATCGGGGGTGATACCGCGCTATCTGTGGCAGCCACACATGAAGAACCAGAGATTGTGAAGTTTCTGCTGGAAAACGGGCCAGACCCCAATATAGCAGGAGAGCGAGACGGTTATGTCCCTTTGCATCATGCGTACGATAACATTGAGACCCTTAAGCTTCTGGTTGAGCATGGTGCGGACATCACGAAGGCAATCGACGGAGACATCAATAGTAAATGGACGCTGCTGCATCTAGCGGCGTGCCATCACTTGAAAGAAGTGGCGGAATTCTCTTTGGACCATGGGGCGAATGTCAATGCACAGAGTGGAAAGGGCGCAACGGCTCTACATCTTGTTGCGGGACATGGGAGACGACATATCGAGATAAATCTCGATATTGCCAAGTTGCTTCTGGACCGCGGTGCCGATCCTGAGATTCAGTCCAAAATGAAGATACAGCCTTGCAGACGGCTGCAATTAATGGGAACTATGAGGTTCTTCATCTTATTCTCAACCATCAGGGCAAACAGTCCGAGAGCGAAAAATGGCTGCGCCAGGCGAAGTTCCACAACGCTGTCTGTGAAGGAGACGAAGAGATTGTTTGCAAACTACTCGAAGAGAAAGTCGACAGGAATGTGAAAGCTGGCCGTGGAGAGTATCCGATTCATTGGGCTACACAGCGTGGACACACTGGTGTTGCATCTGTTCTTCTGGCCGATGGGGCAGACGTTGATGCCAGGGACAAGTTTGGAGACACGCCGCTCATGTTGGCATATAGAGCGGACAAAATGAACATGGTAGAATATCTGCTTGACCACGGGGCAGATATCAACGCTAGACTGGGAGAAGAAGACGATGAGGAAGATGAGAGATATACCCTGCTTGAGTAGGCGATTGTTTCTACAGGCAAGTTGGAATCGGTAGAACGACTGATCAAGCGAGGGGCCAATCCACGATCTGTCAACTTTGATTCCCTGAAGCGAAAAAAATACGTCAAACAGAGGAATTTTGACGCTTGTGTGAAATTGATTCGTTCTTATTTGGTTTGACGCCAACTTGAAATACGAAGGACTGGAAAGGGGGTGAGAGAAATCGAAACTAGAGAGTCAACAAGTTGTTATCATTGCAAAAAGCACCTAGACTAATGTTGATCCGATGCAAAGAAAGAAAACAATAGCTATTTAACAATGACCATCCTCCAGGCCACATCTCCAGCTGGTCTGAAAAAGACGAGCCTCATCTCTATGCCAATCATGAAATCATGCGAAAAGCTTTTGATAATCCAAACCATACCTGATGGAAAAAACAAAGAAAACTCCGATGGGAAATTATGCGTAGCAGAGATCCCCCAGCCATATGTTCATCAAAGAAAGCAAAACGGCGGCCTTCGGTTGAAGATCAACCAATGATTTGTGTTTCATGGGTAGAAATTCTAATATGCTTGACAGTGACCGAAGTCTGATGGGGGATATTGCAGGGTAGGATGGATAAATGGACACATGACAACGACGGCATAGGATGAAATGATTGAAAAGTTCTCCACAGGTGCTGAAGAATGTAGATCTGGAGGCGAGTGAATCAAGTCACAGCCTCCTAGCCAAAGTCCTCAGTGACACCGTAGACCTCATCAACATTGCTACTCCCATCGTCGTTGTCATCGTCGTCCTCATCCTCATCAGCATCCAAAAGGTCTTCCCCCTTGACGGAAGAAAATCCAGTACGGCAGAGAAGACCGTTCCCCTGAACCGCCGAGGCCCGAAAAACGCCAGGGAACGCCATTAACCACCCAACCCTTCGTTTGCCACGGCGCCGCTTGCGCCGCCCCTCATAATCGCGGTCATCACGGTGGCGATGACGGCGGTGATACTCATGTACAATGCCCTCCTCAGTTCTCTTCCTCCAAGAAGTAGTAGTTACCAGCCAGCTTCTGCTCCTGATCCATCTGACTGTTGTACTTGTTGATACGCGGGCGGTAGCTGTTGGGGTCGCGACGGAAAGTCACGTCCAGGCTCTGCAGGAAACGGTTGCAACCAGTGACAAGCGATTCGGGAGACTTGGCGCGAGCATCAACGGAAGGCTGACCGTCAAAGACAATGACACGGTCAGCAAGGTAGGTGGCCATGATGAAATCGTGCTCGACGATGAAAGCGGTCTTCTTGGTGTGCATAATGAAACGCTTGATGACACGGGCGGCGACAATACGCTGCTCGGAGTCCAGGTAGGCACTAGGCTCGTCAATCAGGTACAGGTCGGCGGGCATACCCAGAGCCAGGACAATGGCAACACGCTGCAATTCACCACCAGACAGGTTCTGGACTTCCTGGTCGATGAAGTCGTCGATCTTGAGGGGCTTGTAGACATCGGTCTGGAACTGGGGAGACAAGAAAGCGGACTTGATACGCTTGAAGAACAGCTGACGCACGGTACCCTGGAACTTGGGGGTGATCTTCTGGGGCTTCATGCTGATGTTCATCTTAGGGACCTTGGCGGTACCATCGGGCTGCAGCGCGCCGGCCAGCATCTTACAGAAAGTAGTCTTTCCGGTACCGTTCTCACCCATCATGACGAGAATCTCGGAGTCGGTGAAACGACCGGGCTCGATGCTGAGGTGGAAGTTACCCTGGGTCTTTTCCATGGCTGGGTAGGCGAAAGCGCGGCCCTTGTCGGCAATGAAATCGTCGCCGGCCTCGGTGAGACGGAAGCTGAGGGACTCTTCACGGAATCGCAAGTTCTCGGTGGGGATATGACCGTCCAAGAAGATGTTGATACCTTCACGAACTGACGAAGGCAGGGTCACAACACCGTAGACAGCGGGACGACCGTAAAGTACGCAGATGAAGTCGGAGAGGTAGTCCAGAACCGACAAATCGTGCTCAACAACGATAACGTAGTCGTCGGGACGAAGCAGGCTGCGGATAGTACGGGCAGCTGCCAGACGCTGCTTGACATCGAGGTAAGAAGAAGGCTCGTCAAACATGTAGCTGCAGGAATATGAGTAAGTAATAATTTCGCATGACAGGTAGATATGGACATCAACTTACACATCAGCCTGTTGCACACAGACCAATCCAATGGCGAAACGCTGCAGCTCACCACCAGACAGGTGCTCAATCTCACGGTCTGCAACCGGGCGCAGCTCTGTGAAGGTTGTAAGTACAAGGCACTACTGAGACGAGGGACACAAGGAAACTTTTCTTACCAAGCACGTCCATGATTTTATCCAGGTTGCCCAATTGATTGCGGGCCTTGATAAGTTCCTTGACCTGCTTGACAGGGCCCTTGACGGCGCGAGGAATCTGATCGACATACTGGGGCTTGACCACAGCCTTCAAGTCATCCTCTAGAACCTTGGTGAAGTAGTCTATTTTTTGAGTGAATTAGTATACTCGACCTGACGCAACGGCATTGGACCTTGGGCGCTTACTCTGCAGCTCGGAACCGCGGAAGTACTTCAGAATCTCCTCCCAGTCGGGCGGGTTGTCGTAACGGCCCAGGTTGGGCTTGAGCTTTCCGCTAAGAATCTTCAAGGCAGTACTCTTTCCAATACCGTTTGTTCCAACAAGACCAAGGACCTGACCGGGACGGGGCATGGGAAGTCGGTGAAGCTTGAAGCTGTTGGCCGAGTAGCGGTGGGTGACCTGACTCTCCAGGTTGGTGGGCAAGTTGATAATGTTGATGGCACCAAAAGGGCATTTCTTCGGGCAGATACCACAACCGATACAAAGGCTCTCGGAAATGAAGGCGATCTTGGAGGTGCTGTCGACTTCGATGCAGAGTTTACCGGTACGGACGACGGGACACGACTTTTTGCACTCTTGACGACATTTCTGAGACCAATCAGCTACCATGAACCTTTCCAATTATTGACTAAGAGCAGATTCCATACCTTCGGCTTGCACTGTAAATCGAAGAGAGATTATGTGAGTCGGGGGTTCAACGGGATATATGGAGCAAGAGTAAGGCGATTAGCGGGGTATTCAAAACGAACCTTGTCACTGTTGACAATGGCAATACTATAGAAGAAAAAGGATCGGTTAGTGATGCGCAACTATTATGTATAGTGTCCTTTTCATTGAGAGCTTACCGGGTGAGCTTGTCAGACATGGTGGTGGGTTGTTGGACTCGCGAAACCACGTTCCAGCGTCAAAAAAGCGGGTAACAAAAGAGGTTTGCAGAATAGGTATAATAGACAGGAACCTTGCAACCAGGAGTCTGGGATGATCGAGGGAGAAGCGCGACCAGTATAGAGGGTGCAAATGAGCACCAGTGCGCAGACTCAGGCTGATTCTCGAGGGGAGAAACAATGCGGTTTAGAATGGAGCACCGTGGAGGGGGGCAGAAAAGGACTTTCTTTCTTGATTGTGGGCGGGCGGCCTGAGGCGCCAACCAGCGACCGCCTTTCATCGCCCGCATTATATTTCCCCATCGCTAATTGGCTTCCCGGGGGAAGAGTGTAACGTGACTGATGATGACGAGGGGACCTGGCGGGTTATCGGAGGAACGGATTATCCGGACCACAGCCACACGTGATACACGTGATGTAGCCGCGCATAACACGTGAGGCCAAGCGAAGACGCTAGTCCCAAAGAGGAGCCGCAGGACTCATTCTGCATGCCCGTTGATGCCTGACGGGTCAGGCCAGAAAGGCAGAGTAAGGCCAAACCGTTCGGCCTTGACATTCTCCCCCAACTCACCTCCAAGTCTTCCCTCGTCTCTTCCCACGTCCCCGACAACCTACCCACCCAACCCCCCAGAGGTTCATCCACCTTTCTTTCGCCCACCATTCATTTTTCAAATTGATACCCTAGCCTCCCCTCTTGCGGGGTCACCACGCTATGGAGTGTAAGTTTATTTTATTTTGTTTTTAAGCCCTGGCAACTCGATCCAAACCTATTTTACCCGGGTACTTCTCCGCGTGTCTCGACCCACCATACCATCCTGGGATTTCACAGTTTTGTCGGAGGAATCGAGTTCTTCGAGTGTTGGACTATATATTTCGGCTCCTCGCTTTCATTCTGGGATGGTCATTGTTACCCATATCCTGCTGGATGTCTCGCGACTCGTGCCCGTGTTCATCCCACTCGCCATCAAAATCCATCCTTCCCCATCAAGCATGATATCGAACCTATATCTACCGTGTTGGGACCTCATTTGCGTCTCATCTGTGTCGCGGATACTTGTTCTACCCGTCTCTCCATCGTTCTCTTCCTGGCCGGTCAGAATTGGGCTGCAATGCTAACTGTCTCTCATCTTCAGCTTCCAGCATGGTGATCCCATCGGGCCTAGAACCTCCTTCCTCCTCCTCAATGCCTAATGGCTACAGTCACTCCATGGCTGTCGATCATGCCACGGCCGAAGTCGACGTGACTGCCAAAAGCGAAGGCAGTTCTCCCGAGCCCGACGAGTCCCAACCCGCCTCCGAGTCCTCCCCCGAGCCTGATGCCGCGGATGACTCTTATGATGCAGAGTCTCCGGCCTCGGACGGTGAAGATGAAGACGTTGTGATGGGCCACAGTGGTGATGAGTCAAATGCCTCCAGCCATGAAAACTCTTCATCACCGCACCCCGACCGAGGTGGAAAGCGCAGGCCGTCGCCGGCGGACGAAACCGAACACATGCGACGAAATCCAGATCTCTACGGTTTGCGAAGGAGTGGTCGGGCGCGGCCAACGCGCCATATCGTCGAATCGTCTGATTCCGATTCCGATGCGGTTGCGTCTCGCCCGAAGCGCCGGCGCAAAGAACCATCACGCCCGCCCTCCAAAACCTCGCGGTCGGCTACCGTCTCCACATTTTCGGAATCTGATAGTGACGAATACGGTGGAAAGTCAAGTAAAGCCAGGCGCCGTCGTTTGAAGGAGGCTGCGGGCATGGAGCCGACCCTCAGTGAGGTCCGCTTCTCAACCCGTAATGCCGCCAGGGTTTCCAATTATAATGAAGACGATGGCGATGAGTCCATATTCGAGGATGACCCCGAGGATATGAATCCCAACTACTGGACTCAACACTACGTGGAGGATACTCGGCCTGCCGTGGACGTTGTCCTTGATCACCGGCCGAAGGAAGGCGTTGACCCTAAAAACCCCGACGTCGATCGCCATGAGTTTGAGTTTTACATCAAGTGGCAGGATAAGTCACATTACCATTCCACCTGGGAACCCAATGAGGAACTCCCTAACTACCGGAGCACGCGTCGCGTAGACAATTACGTTCGTAAGGTGCTGAACGAAGAGCTTCGCCTGCAGCAGGACCCCGATGCCGCCCCCGAGGATCGCGAAAAGTGGAACCTCGATCGTGAACGAGACGTGGAGGCAATAGAAGATTACAAACACGTTGAGCGAGTCATTGGAGTTCGGGAAGGTGACGAAGGTACCGAATACTTAGTCAAGTGGAAACGTCTTTTCTACGATTCATGTACTTGGGAGCCGGAGGACCTGGTTAGTGACATTGCCCAGCACGAGGTGGATCGCTTTTTGGACCGTTCGTCTCGCGTCCCTGTCTCAGACAAGAACGAAACGAATCCGGCCTCCCGCAAGTCATTCGAGCCTATTCACAGCACGCCATCCTTCCTCCAGAATGGTGAACTCAAAGATTTCCAGATCAAAGGTCTCAACTTCCTGGCGTTCAATTGGGTGAAAGACCGCAATGTGGTGCTGGCAGATGAGATGGGCTTGGGCAAAACTGTGCAGACAGTGTCATTTATCAATTGGTTACGCCATGCCAGACGCCAACAGGGCCCTTTTATCGTCATCGTACCCCTGTCGACAATGCCAGCGTGGGCTGAAACGTTCGACAACTGGACACCTGATCTCAACTATGTTGTTTACAACGGTAGCGAGAAGGCGCGTCAGGTCCTGCGCGATTACGAGTTGATGGTCGATGGTAATCCTAAACGACCAAAGTTCCACGTGATGTTGACAACGTATGAATATGCCATGAATGACTCGCCATTTCTGGGCCAGTTCAAGTGGCAGTTTATGGCTGTTGACGAAGCTCACCGTCTGAAAAATCGCGATTCGCAATTGTACATGAAGCTAGTAGAGTGGAAATGCCAGGCGCGTCTTCTCATCACTGGTACCCCAATCCAGAACAACCTCGCCGAGCTCTCGTCCTTGATGGACTTCCTCAACCCGGGTCAAATTCACGTCGATGTGGACATGGATCTGAATTCTGATGCTGCCTCACAAAAGCTTGCTGAGCTGACCGATGCTATCCAACCATTCATGTTGCGTCGTACCAAGTCCAAGGTCGAATCTGATCTTCCTCCTAAGACGGAGAAGATCATTCGTGTCGAGCTCTCCGATGTTCAACTTGAGTACTACAAAAACATTCTGACGAAGAACTACGCTGCCTTGAACGACGGTGCCAAGGGCATGAAACAATCTCTGTTGAACATCATGATGGAGCTCAAGAAAGCAAGTAATCATCCCTTCATGTTCCCTACTGCGGAAGCAAAGATCTTGGAAGGGGCCACCCGAAGAGAAGATATACTGCGATCTATGATTACCAGCAGTGGGAAGATGATGCTGCTCGATCAACTCCTCCGCAAACTCAAGGAAGACGGTCACCGAGTTTTGATCTTCTGCCAAATGGTAGGGATGCTCAACATTTTGAGCGAGTACATGGAGTACCGCAATTATAAGTACCAGCGATTGGATGGTACCATTCCTTCTGCCGCTCGGCGCCTCGCTATCGAACACTACAATGCCCCTGAAAGTACCGATTTTGCATTTCTTCTTTCCACACGAGCCGGTGGTCTTGGAATCAACCTTATGACTGCCGACACTGTGGTACTGTTTGACTCTGATTGGAATCCACAAGCAGATTTGCAGGCCATGGCACGAGCCCACCGTATTGGACAGACAAGGCCTGTCAGTGTCTATCGCCTTGTTTCTAAAGACACGATTGAGGAAGAAGTCATCGAGAGGGCTCGAAACAAGCTCCTCCTTGAATTTATCACCATCCAACGTGGTGTTACGGACAAGGAGGCCTCGGAGATGCAAAACAAGATGGCTCGCGTTGTCAGTGAGCCTAATTCGACAGATGATATTTCGCGGATTCTCAAGCGTCGTGGTCAGAAGATGTTTGAGCAGACTGATAATCAGAAGAAGCTTGAGCAGCTTGATATCGACTCGGTCCTCGCCAACGCTGAGCTGCATCAGACCGAGGAAACCGAGCAGATCCAAGCAGATGGTGGTGAAGAGTTCTTGAAGGCATTCGATTTCGTTGACATAAAAGTTGATGATTTAACTTGGGACGATATCATCCCCAAGGAGCAGCTTGAGGAAATCAAGGAAGAGGAAAAGCGCAAGGCGGATGAGCAATATCTTGCGGATGTGATCGAGCAAAACCGGCCACGTAAGCGCCATGCGCCCACAGAGGAAACTCGGGATTCACGAGAAGAACGCAAGGCGAAACGCCAGGCCAGGGCACAGGTCGCTATTGATGATGGGGAAGACGAAACATCGTTAGATCCGAAGCGCCCCTTGGGCGAAAAAGAATATCGTTCACTCTCCCGGGCCTTCCTGCGTTACGGAGATATGGCCGATTGCGAAGAGCTTATTTTGGAAGATTCTCGCTTGCAAAACCGCGACCAAGAAACCGTCCGCGCTGCCCTCCGAGAAATTACGGACAAAGCTGCCGCCCTGGTGCATGAGAACCTGCAGCAGATCGATGCGCTAAAACAGTCGGGCAAGAATGTGACTAAGAAGGAACAAAAGGCTGTACTGTTTGATCATCACGGTGTGAAGCGCCTTAATGCTTGGACAATCGTGGACCGACCACCTGACATGCGTCTTGTGCGCAAGGTCACCACCTCAGTTTCCGATTTCAGGACGTTCCGTCTCCCTGAAGCCACAAAACCGGCAGATTACAGCTGCCCTTGGGGTGCTCGCGAAGATGGCATGCTTCTAGTTGGTATCGGCCGTCACGGGTTTGGCGCTTGGACTCAAATTCGTGATGACACTGAGTTAGGGCTTGCTGACAAGTTCTTCCTCGAGGAGCACCGCGTTGAGAGGAAAACCCAACGAGCCCAAGGGGAGGAAAAGTCTACTAAATCGCCCGGCGCTGTCCACCTCGTTCGCCGAGCTGAGTATTTGTTATCTGTTCTGAGAAATAAGCACTCTCATGGAAGCAATGCCAATGCCAGACGAGCGGTGGACAACCACCACCGCAATAATAAGCGCAATTCACGCGTTGGCAGTGCTAGTGTTTCCGCATCCCCCGCCCCATCCGCTCGTAAAGGTCAACGCGAAGTTGAACGTTCACGAGCACGTTCTCATACGCATGGCCGCGATGAGCGCCGAGAGGATCGTCGCAACACCCCCAACCACGATCGACCAAGGTCCGGACATGATGTCAATCGCTCTCGTCACCGTGTCTCTGATGCTCACGATGAACGTCGTCGGAGGAGCCATGAGAATGGAGGTTCGAGCAGAGAAGAAGACCAGGATTCCAAGTTCTTCAGGCCTATTCGTGATAACTTGAAGCAAGTCGCCACAATAACGTCTAAGAACTACCCTAACAAATCGGACCGAGCTATCAAACTTCGAAGCACCATCGAGAAAATTGGTGAATTCATTCACAGCACCCTCGGTGGTGGTGATCCTATGCCGTCGTTGGAGAGACGATTATGGGATTACGTTGCCGTCCACTATTGGCCGAACAAGGAAGTCGGTGGTGCGAAGCTTCAATTGATGTTTGAGAAGGTGAAAGCTGCCAGTAAGCCTTCCCAGTCGTCCAATGGGGCTTGATGAATTTTGAGAACATCTTGTCACTATGCCAGGCTGAGACGGCCGGACGCTTCTTCTTATGGACTTATGACATAAATATTGGACAATTCTCGATTGGATCTTCTTTTTCTTCTTCTCTTGTGTCTCACGGCTTTTGACCATCTAAGTCATCCCCACGTCTTGATCTTACGTCTCTCGCCCTCCCCCACAATCTAGCTCATGAGCATTCCCCAATCTCCGACTTGCCAATTTCCCAAGGCCTTCGAAGATGGGAGCGCCGCATGAATCTCCTCCCATTGAAAGACAAGACCCTCCCCCAAAAGTACATACGAATGCAATGGATTGCATGACGTTGCGAAAGGCGTCGAAATGGTCTGCACATCCATGAAATATCACTTCACGCAGAAAAAGGAGAATCCGATTTTTGAGTTTGCAACATGATTTCGAATGTCGAACGATATTTGCATGGCGTGCTTGGGGCAGTTTTGGAGTTTATCTTTTTTACTCTTTTTCTGGTTCTTCATATCTGTTTGGTGACTTCTCTCCATGTCCAATATTTCTCTGCCATTCCATGGCCATTTTGGAAGAGAAAAAAGGGCAGATCAGGCCCAATCCCATATACCGCGCAGGCATCATACCCTGCTGCATTGTGCCTTTGGGTAAGCTGGATCTGCCCCCCTGTCTAATTCACCTCTTGTTCGCTTTTATGTTTATTTTGGCATCTTACAACTGGTTTGGTTCTCCTTTTGCAGCGCCAGTGGGCTACGGCCTCTACTTCATTTCTTGTTTCTTTTTTGGATCTTTTCCCTTTTATTTCCACGTGAAATCTTTGGACCAGCACATGTACCCTATGGAGTGGCTACCACGGCGTCGATTGAATTTTTTTGTATTTGCACAAGATCATTCAGCTGGTCGAGAGCGACTATTCGTGATGCCTTTTGTTGTTTCTCTGCTCTTTTAGAACGAATGGAATTGATCAAGCGTGAGACTCTTGAGTCTTGGGCTGGATCCTCAAATCTTCCAATTACGAAGCTCTTTTTCCCAATTCCACTTGTGTAAATATTGTAGATTATTGGGAGTATGGCACCGTTGGGTGGAATCCAATTATTAATATTGACAATGGTAGTTTTGTCTCTGCATTAGATGCAGATATGAACTAATCAATCCCACATCTGAGACAGAATCTCAATATAGGAAGAAATCTGTTAATAAGAAAAAGAGAACTATTCATACAAGTATTCGTGCCTTTCCCTTGTTCATGTCAAGCCTATGAACATACAATCCTGCCCATTGAAACGCCAAATACACCGAAAGAAATTATCAGGAGAAAAAAAGAGAGCAAGACAGACACCGGATAGGGGAAAACAATCGGATATGAAGGTATATCGCTCACTCAAGCCGCCGCAACCGCCTCAGAGGCTTCCGCCATCTCAGCATCAGCCGCATCTCCAGCCTTAGCCTGTAATTGGTCTTGTTGATGCTTAAATCGCTGTTGCTCTTGCTGCAGTCTCTCCAGGCTGGAAGCCAGATTGTCAGCAGGTGGCGCGACTCCATTCGCGCCGGTTGTACCCACAAAGGTGCTGAACAGCCGTAGCTCGCCATGGATGAGGTCTTCGAAGATAGCTTCTTTTTCGAGCCAGGCCTGTTCCCGCTGCGGGCGCAACCCATCCCACTCGGTGCGCAATTGAGCGGATTCCTTCTCTGCCCAGTGAATTTGTCGCCGCAGGACGCGGTATAGATCATGCGGGTGCATAGCCAGTTCGCGGTCATCGAAGTCGAGCTCGGGTCCGAACTCAGGCATTGTTGTGTCGTCCAGGTCGGCCTCGGATCCCGCTTGGACGGTGATGGTGGTGTCATGAGAGTGATCCGGCTCGCTGCCGGGTTCTTTGGGTTGTGAGAGCTTCAGTCGGATTCGTTGGAGTTTCGAGGCTGGTGTACCGGGAGCACCAGAAGACTTGGTGTCTGATGGGCGAATGGCGTCGGCTTCATGCACGGAGCGCATGTGTTTTGTGAGGGCATCCGAGCGAGTGAAATTGCGATCACATTCTAATCTCCGTTGTCAGCATGCTGCAATGGCCCCGCGTTTCGTCTGGAGCTTAACAAAGGGGGAGGGAGAGGATAGGGACAAGCATACCCGGCAGGGTGCAGTAAAACGGTTTCTCTCGAGTATGGCTTCTCATGTGCGCGCGGAGTGCATATGCGCTGGCGTGCGTTTGTCCTTTGCGGCTACAATCGGTCCACTCGCACGAGTACCGCTTCTGTCGGCTCCCGATGTGCTCGAAGTGCAGGTGCTGCACCAACCCATCCATATTCTTTAGGTCACCCGCGTGACAGCCGTCCCACCGACACACGGTAACCTGATCGGTACTTTGACCGGTATAATCGTCGTCTTGGCTATTACCCAGAGCACCAACCATACTGGGCGAGTTGGGGACATCACCGTCGGTATCGGAGGAGATGGATGCGGTAGGCGAGGGAGGAGGAAGAGTCTCATCATGTGCGGAAGATAACGGGGTATGTCGGTCCCAGGAGGCTACACCTGTGCGACGGCGTTTGGAAGGGGGCAAATTGGACGCTGATGGGGACTGGGCGCGGCTCTCATGCTTGATGGACTCGTGATCCGACTCCTCAGCGGTGCCGACGGAGGACAATGGGGAGCCTTCGCGCGAGACCATGGTGTAGTGGGAGTGAGTAGAGCAGTAGGCAAATTTCGATTCAAGCCCAGATGAGGTTGTTTGGGGGATATTGTTAGCTGTGTTGTGTTAGTGATAGCCGTGTCTAAGTGTTGCTGTAGTTGACGGAGTCGATCTGCCCGGTTCACGTGATATCGCGCCTGCCTTTTCTTTTTCTTCATTTCTCGCTCATTTCTTCTGTTCCTCACTCTCTTCACTCTTCACTCTTCATTATTGACTAACCACAGCCAAACACAGCTTGCTATTCTCTTAATAGCTCAATGGTATGTCATCTCATCTCTCTTTTTCACCTCCGCCCTCTACATGATGAACATTTCGAAGAATTCTGCAATGCAGACAATCTCCACGCCTGTACTTTCGGGTACGCCGGTGTCGTGAGATTGAGTGTTGACTCTTCTACACTTGATCTGACTCCTATATCAATGATACACATTGTCATTATGCCTCATATATCTGCTCTGGTTATATCTCGCTAACGAAAGCACAGTATCTTCTACTTCTAGATTTATTCCCTTAGTAGCGAGCCCCGGCCACCGTATTCTCCTTCAGGATCGCATCGATCTCTGCCAGCTCCTCATCTGAGAGCAGCTTCACCCCGGACATGTTCTGAACCACCTTATCCGTGGTTGTGCCACCGGGAATCGGGATAATCGTGGGCATGCCGGGCTTGTTGCTAATGCTGCGAATCCAACCCAAGGCAATCTGAGATGGCGCGACACCCTTGCGCTCGGCCAAGCTCTGGACCTCCTTGATCAATTTGAGGTTCTGCTGGAAGTTCTCTTCTTGGAATCGGGACATTCCCTTGCGGAAGTCACCGTCGGGGATATCAGCCAAGGAAGTCACCGCACCCGTGAGAACACCTCGTCCTAGCGGGGAGTAGGCGATGACAGGGATATTCAACTCTGCGCAAGTTTTCGCAATGCCATTCTCCAAGATGTCGGTGCACCACAACGACATCTCAACTTCGACTGCCGCAATTGGATGCACCTTGTGTCTGTAGTAGATCAATTAGCCTCAGTTTCCGTTTTGAATCGATCTATTCCCAGTTACTTACGCTCTTTGGATCGTTTCGGCGTCCACCTCGCTGAGTCCGATGCCTCCAATCTTGCCTTCTTTCACGTATTGTGCCAATACCTCCACTGTATGCTCTATCGGGAATTTCGAGTCCTGTCGTGCACATTGGAAGATATCAAGCTTCTTCTTTCCATCCAAAAGGCGAAGGCAATTGTCCACACTGCGGCGGATATTCTGTTCCGATCCGTCTGGTACCAATACGCCAACCTTCAAGCCACCCTTAATGCTCAGCACAACCTTTTGTGCATCCTCGGGATATTGGGTGAAGTATTTGTTCAAGAGATGCAAAGAATTGTAATCGGGAGTCCCATAAAGCTCGCCACCATTCCAGAAATTAGCGCCCAGCTCGAGGGTCTTCTTCAAGGTATCAAAGCAGACACTCTGGGCAGGGAGCTCTGGGGACCATGTCATTCCTAGAGGGATTTGGTTATTCAACTATTCTTGCTTCCAACACTGAAGGAGTTCTCGTACTCATGGTGCCATAGCCGGTTGGGCCGACCTCTTGTCCAACGAGAGAGGGCATTGTGCGATGGTAGATCAGAGGTTTATAAGAAGGGGAACTGGTTCAAGTTCTAGGTGAAAAGTGATGGTGATGGTGTCAAGGAAGACTTGTAAGAATGGCCTCTTTATATACCATCACCATTCTCCCTGGGTGAATCTTCAAGTCTGGGTGGAAGAAACAAGCTTCGGTCTCCGAGCTTGAATACGGGGATAAGTGACGAAAGTGACGAAAGTGTGCAAAGCTCAGATCCGGAGTTAAAAGTGGATACCGACCAGAGCTTATATCCGCAAATCCATCTCTTCCGTTGCTTGCATCGACAGAAGGGTTCGTTTATGCGCTTCGTCGCTCAGTACTCAGTAGATGAAAATCGATCTTAGCGGCGATCTATGTTCTGTCGTCGACGGAGCTCATCTTGTTGGGGCCAAAGACAGACGCCAATCACAGCTTGTCCTTTAACGTCTCTGCACGTATCATTTCCTGGGCATGACTTAGCGCCCGACAGCTGAAGCTCTTCGATCATGCTGTTTTTACTCCTCCTCTCACATTTCATGACTCCTTTGAATGAGTAATTTGCTATCTATATACTCCGTACTATTCCCTGGTCAGCGTCATCCCTTTTTCTGCAACTCGCGGGGTCTACCCGAGGGCACTGGACCTCAAAGATGAGCTGTCCCTCTCGAGATCAATTTCAGATTGGTTGGATAAATCCTAATAGCCAGGATGGTATCTCCTCACGAACCGATCCTTCTGGCACTCGCACCCACGAAAGCATTTTGTTAATGTTTTTACATCCCAACGCGCACCCTCGAGATGGGTCATCGGGTAATACTTCGCAATCTGCCGAAAATGAGGGGAGCGAAAGCATACAGTTATGAAGAGTGACCATTCATAATATCGTATAACAAGAGCGATGGTACCAGAACCTACTGGTAGGCAAGACAAATTCAATGCGCTGAAAACTGGTCATATCGTACACAAATAGAGCAAATAATTCATCACATAAACTACATCAAATCACCATTATCTCCCATCTTTTTTGAGACCCAAAATATAATTTTCGTAGCCCTCACAGTCCCAAGCCGAGCTCATCCGAACTGTCAATCACGTTTCGGAAGCGACTCTCCATCTCCTTATACACAGCATCAAAGATCATGGGCAGATCCGACGCCCGGAGTTCCTTCCTGCCATCCCAGCCAGATCCAATTTGAACATTCTCAATGGGCTTGTTGTCTCCGCTGTGAATGACCGTGGTAAATGTGAGTCCGTTGCCCGTTGTAGATGGCGTCGCCACTGTGTTGACTGGCTGGTCTTGCTCAGCTTTGACAGTAGGGGTGGGGGTGTAGGAGGCCGAGGAAGATGTGTCTGTTTCGGGATCTCCAACACCGAGGCTTTCGAGGACATTGTGGAGATAGTTCTCAGTGTCGGGGATGAGTCTCTGAAAGGTGGTAGAGGTTAGACCTGTTTCAAGCTATCGGTTTGACTGACAACGTACTGGATCGCGAGGTTCTAGAGTCTTCTCAGTTGGGCTGCTTGCTTCGCGAATAGGCCGCGCGTGAACAGATGAAATGGCCAAAAGGCTCATAACAAATATGGTAATGTAGGATATCCTGGACGTAAAAAGCGACATTTTGCTGATATTGAAGGCTTTCGCTGACTTCGGGATACGGGTATTTTGAATGGGTGATGCGCACAATCGAGAAGAGGGAATTGTTATCAGTAGAGCCTTGAAGAGATCTTCAGTCGCGAGGGTGATCAGGACCCACAGATGATTCATATAGTCTGAGATTTCGAGCCCTGTGTTTCTCTGTACTAGGGAAACTAGAAAATGTTGTAGTCCTGTGGAATGCGCTACATCAAACCCCGACTCTTGCATAGTTGTTGGAATAGCGTCATTTTTCATGTGTCCATTATCTTTGCAACTTCTAATTTGCTTCAAATTTTAATTGTTGAACAATTTATTTTATCTTCATCCTCTTCGACTTTTGGATGATTCCTCGTTGTTTTGATTCCCAAGGACTTCTCCCTGGATCTAGGGGTGTCTGTGCACAACAAGGTGAGCGGAATGATAACCCAAACATTCCAGACACCTTACAGCGAATAGGGTGCTCCTCTAGATGGTCATAATGACATTTTGAGGGAAACAACAATATTCAGTGTGTTCCTAGTGCTGCGACCTAAAATAGCCCAGAATGAGAGAGTGTTACTTTCTCCACGCACGGTTACTTGACAAGCTATAGCAGTTGGGGATGTGCTCAAAGTGTTCAGAGTCATTGAAATGAGTATATTTTTGAGCTCCTTAGAGAACGCGAATAAATGATAGTATTTACAGATCATCTGATATTCACAGAGCACAAAATATCACGTATGATTAAACCCCGTCATTGAAAGCGTAGTAATTCATCCACCTCTATAGATTTCGTCAGTGATCCGCATCATTCTTAATCATGGGGGACACAAAGTTACCTTGTCGTATGGCTTTGAGGAGTCGCAGAAGCGCAGGTCCGTCGCCAGACGAATCACATTATCAGGGTCATGATTGATGGTAGAAGCATGAATCTATCGCATAGAGTTAGCATCGTGAAGTAGGCCATGTATAGCTGAACATACCATGTGCGGTTTATGCAAAACGACATCACCAGCCTCATAGGCCGACACCAACCAACGGCGCCCATGCTCACGGGCAAATTCAGCAGGCGTTTCAGACAGCAATCCGGTCGCCATCATATTGGAGTTGAAAGCTGACCTGGCCTCATCGTCGCTCAATCCAGCCTGCTTGGCTTTCCTGAAAAATGCTTCCTCCATCTCGACCCCGATCTTATCCCCATTTTCCAGATAAATAAGACCTCCGCCGTTGAGCTTGATATCGCCCATTGGTACCCAGGCAGTTACACTAGTCGGATCACCGTATCGCAAGAAGATCTGATCATAGTGAACGCCGATCGGTTTCGAGCCAGGGATATTATTCCTCAGCAAAGTGCGACGCAGGCTTAGCGTGTCTTCGCCCCAGTCTGAGAACTTGGCAACGAAGTCGTACAGTGCCGGGTGGTTGCAGAACTTCTCGGCGTACCATTCTTGATAGTGAGCGTCTAAGGCCAGATCCACAAACTGTGCTGCTTTATCTCCTCCAGGTCGCCCATTCCCACCGATATGCCCAGCTCCAATACCGGGATAGTCTAGATGGCTCTTATTTGGATCGAAGATACCTTCTACCGGCTTGCTACCGGGCTTGAGAACGCCTGTCGTTTCGAGAGATGAGAAGTAGGCATTCCGTGCTTCTAGAACGTCCTCGCGAGGAAGGATTTGCTTTAGAAATAGGTATCCGTCTTCCTCGTAGCGCTTGCGAAGCTCTTCAAGCGGGAGGGAGGGGTCGGAAGGGCGGAGCAAGGTGGCATTCTCTCCGTTCAAGGGGCCATCGTTGACGGCCAAGTTGTCTGCGAGTATCGCAACCATTATGGGTAAAATATAGTACAGATCTCGCTCGATATATGGAGAGAAAAGAATTTGACCAAACGCATCTTTAGAGGGGAACTCGGGTTTATAATGCTGTCATTCGTCCCCATACTGGCGGGGTAAAGGATGTAAGCAAACTGGCGAATTATCCAACCAAGACTGATAGAATGTCATCAGTACCCCGCAAATGTTAAAGCTGGGCATCATTTATGGGCCCTGTGAGTGGATTGTAACACTTCAAGGCTGTTTGGTGTCTGGGTTGATGGAGACAAGATGTCAATTGAGTAAAAATTTCCGCAATACATCGGGAAACTCTGCGGGATTGGGAGAGGGTGGGTCACCCAAGAGCTCTCCACAGCGGGGCAAATTACTCTTTTTTGTCATTTTGGCGATTCAATAGAATCATTCAATAATCTGTGTGGCACATGTTATGCTCAATAAGTCCCGAGTGCTAGCTTCGGGTCGGGATAGCAGCCGAGGCGGATTCTCTGGAAATAATGAGTACTTGTATATAATTGAGGCAAGGTGAGGCATGCGAGTGAGTACGCTATCCAGTTTCATATCTCTTGAACATCCATCTGAGTCCAGGTGTTCAAGAAGTCTCCAACTAAGCATCTCCTGTCCAACTTGATTTCCTCATGGTTGAAATTTGCAAGGCTTGGTAGAACGTACATGGCACCATATAGTCCTACAATTTGAACAAAATTCAGTACTTCGAGCCGGAAAAATTCTGTATCCTCAAGCATTTTAGTTGCTGGTAGATATCGTGAGCTTACATTATGTTATCAATCAGTGTGGCATGGCATACAAACGAAACAAGATATAAAGCATAGTACTGCAGCACCTTTTCAATGAACAGGGGGCAAAGTGAAACTCTTTGATACAATTTTAGTCCTTCAAATACTCCCACAAAACAATTAGTTTACTGAACATTACAAATGTTGGCCCTGACACCTGGCGATTTGCTCCACGGCTACCACGAAATATGAGGGGCCCCCGACGTCGAGAGCTGTGAGTGTCTTGGACCCTCTTCTCCCTTCCCACCCCCCGAACAAGTAGAACATGGAATTCACCCTGCCATTTTCACCTTCACTCACTATTCCCAGGACCAAGAATATCTGCGTTTCCTGCGAGAGGTGTGGCAGATACCTGGCTGTATGCTTTCGCTCCCCTCGTTTTCGGCAGATTGTAAATCAACATCAATCCTCTGTATCCGAGGATTGATCACGGTTTCTTGCCACAGATAGTCGCTGGCCGTTGTACAAAAGTGGGAAATGTATCCACGGCCAGATCCCAAAATCTCGGAAGCGGACTCGTACAATCTCCGTCCAACGGTGGGAGAGGAAGAGAAGCAAAACGATTTGCGGCGGCCTAGAACACCATTGGGTCAGCACGGGATATTAAAAGATAGCGACTGCAAAAGGAAAAGCAAAAAAGGTCATCATATGGAAGAAAGTCGGATATTGACAAAATCAACTCTGGTGGAAGTTCTGTAAGATGACAGGGCTCGATAGCCTCAGGATTGTGTGATCTGAATAAATAATTCATATTCTAATGTAGAGAGTGGGATATTGAGGTTTCAGAGTGGGAGGATAAGGAAGAGTAGAGCCACTTGAATTTTCGGAGGGAAATACCATGAGCAATCAATTATGATATCAGGTATTGCTGGTGATCCGCGGAAGTTTTGAGCCTGGAAAAGCTGAAATGTATACTAGTATTAATTTGGGCAATACTTATTTGGTTGATGCTATTTGCAGCTGCGCCGACCCGAAACGAGATCGGCTTCCAAGGTTGGTCTAAATTTTGCGTCATTGAATTGCTGTTCTACATAGTAACTATAAAAAGCGATTATATAGCTATAATCAGAAATTTGATCAAATCGTAGTATAAATAGCTAAAGACAATGGTCTTGTTCGGCGGTAGTAACTTGAACCATTGGCTGGGTATTTTGAGCGTGGATGTATATCTTGCTCTGAGTCATCGCTTGAACTCACACTTGAAGAATTCGTACCTTGTTGGAAGTACAGGTAGTACTAGAGGGATGATAAAACCATAGGTCAATTACTTAGATCAATAACTCCATTTCTTCCGACTTATCAAACTTTTCAAGTTTAGTGATGACTCCAGTTAAGTTGAACAGGTTCGGTTACGTGATATATCTTGGATTTGCAAAACAAAAATAAAATAAAAAGACATTCCATGGCATCATGAAGAGCTCAGCGGCAATGATTCTGAAACTTGTCACCTGATTATAACTGACAAGTTAAACATAACGTGGTTGCCTCGAGCCGAATAAAGAGCGAGATGGACAATCAAATAAGGCCGACGCCGATCAGAGTCCCGCCGATCGGCCCTGCTCGCGCCCGAGATACCCCATTCGGTGACCCTCGGAGTTAACAAGCTTACTCCTTCTGGTCGTTATACGGACATCTAACGCTGTTACCTTGAGTCCAAAGAAAACGGGACATACGAGAAAACGGGTTATTTTCGGTGTTCAATTTTCTTCGCAGCATAAATAGCTTGGATTTCCTCGCAGTCAATTTCCACCATCAAACTCTTCTCTACTTCAGAACACAGACTATCTAACGCCCTCAAAAACATACATCTTCTCATAATATATTTCATCTAAGTTATTGAGTAACCTTTGATATCATCGAAGCCAACAGCATGACTCAATTCGCCGCCAACCCTTCGAAGACTCTATCCTACGTCTCTGTCGACAGTATTGAAGCCGAGAAGACTGAAAATCAGCCGCAAGAACAGTCAGTAGCGACAATCAACATCTCCTGTTAGTCCAAGCTAATTCTTACACACTGTAAAGTGCACGCTCGAAGAAGCCTTGCTCGGCCCACGGGCTTCAGACGCCCTTCCTTGACCGTGAGCTTCTGTCAGCACGAGGCCAAGAGGCTATTCGTGCCTTATCAGCAGCCTTGAACGACTTGGCCGACGAGAACAAATGCACAAAGTGCACAGTGGAAGATTTCACGAATTTGCTCGAAGGCTCTCTTAAGGATCTGCGACTCGCCAAGAAGAATGGGGAATGGTCCAAAGAAGACAGAAAGAAACTCAAGGCCGAGACAAAGTCTCTCACCAAGCCAGCGAAGGAGAGCTTGAAGAAGTCTTTGAAAGGAAATTAGTAAAGGCATATTAAGTCGCGTTTCGATCGAGCATGAGCAGGTGTACACTAGGCGAAAGGAGATCTTATAGTTCGATGCTAGCGGAGGGGTAATTATTTCTTAATCAAGGTTTAATGCAATTATCATGTACTTTCCGGAGAACAGAAATATTTTTTGAAGCGGATTAAAAGTAGCCAAGGCTTTCGCGAATGGTAGATATAATATTTCACTTAGAATAAGTCGCATGGTCCGACGGCAGTTCTTGTCTGCCTATGGGAGATTATTTAGTAGACGGGATGAGCCTTCGCAGATTGTCCGAACGGTATGAGACTAGAAAAGAACTTGAGAGAGGCCGTTGTTGTCTTGAAGCTTCACGTTGCGCATCATCCAAACCCAAATGATTGAAAGTCCCATAATGGCGGTGCCGGCAATCATCATGTTGCGTTGGGTGAGAGCATAGGCATTCTGAATGGCGACACGGGTTGGGTCACCAATAGGGTAGCTTAGCTGAACATCTAGATCTTCATAAATACTTTGCCATTGATTCTTTGTCTCAGCCGGCAAGAGCTCTTGCAATTTCTTGGGAAGCGTATTGGTCCAGACAGCACCGGAAACACTGCTGCCAACAGCTCCACCGATATTACCAAATGTGCTCAACAGCGCAAGCATAGCGGCGTAATCTTCGTGTTTGGAGACACTCAGAACAGATACTTGCTCGATGAGAATCATGGTGCCGCCACCCACGGCCAAGAAGATTTGACACATGCACATGTAACCAACGCTAAAGCCAGGCATGCGGAAGTAGATCATCAATCCGCTGGCGAGGAGGTAAAGCGGAACGGCGCACCATAAAATCCATTTGAATCGGCCGGTGTATCTTATGAGGAAGCCACAGCCGATGAGCCAGATGGGATCCATTAGGTCGAAAATAGCGCTGA
This sequence comes from Penicillium sp. S1701, assembly GCA_023626415.1. Taxonomy (NCBI): domain Eukaryota; kingdom Fungi; phylum Ascomycota; class Eurotiomycetes; order Eurotiales; family Aspergillaceae; genus Penicillium; species Penicillium sp. S1701. Next base: position 92,762 of record JAMAGY010000010.1, on the reverse strand, counting down.
TGTAACCAGCTTGCGTGACACTGGTGTTGTAGACAACTTGCAAGAATGAGGTGTAGTAGGTTGCCCAACAGTAGTAGGAGACCTGGTATGTGATGTCCAGTAGACCAGCACCAATAATTGTCCGATCCTGAATAAGACGATACGGGATGAAGGGCTTTTGAGCACACCAACGCTCATAGGCCACAAATGCAAGCAAGGTACAAAAGCCGACAACGATCATAGCGATAATCTTAGATGACTTCCATTGTCCCTCTGTGTTTCCCGCAATGTTGAAAGCCGTAAGGAAGAGGATTAAACCACCAATCATGAGAAAGATCCCGATCACTGTGTAAGATAGACTCCAGGTTAGATAGTGTGAGTGGAATGAAATCACTAGAGCAGGGACTAACCATCAAATTCGATTATATAGAGCCAGACACTCTCATGCCAAGTGCGAGTGCTTCGTGGCTTGTACTGTAACTTTCCCTCTTTATTTGCCTTCTTTTTGGCAACTTCCCAGGTGGTAATCAATGGCAACGCTGCGATAGGGAGGATAATGCAGATGGCTCCGTACGCCCATCGCCAATTGGTCTCGTGGAATTGCCCAGACATGGCTGGACCAGAGAATGCTGTTATTATATAGGGAGATGATGTGAAGGAGAATGCAAGTCCTCGGTTTCGAAGAGTGGAGGTATCGGAGGTCATCACGTCGACGCAGAAAATAACACCAGTAAGTCCCACGGTGTAAAATGACTTTTAAGAAAGATGAAATGTCAGAAAGGGGGTTTAACGTTTAAGGAGAAGTGGTGAAAGGTGCTCACTTGCGCAGCGCAATAAGTCGCGATATTTTTACAGGCCGCCATCATAATGAGACCCATGATGGCGATTATGATCATGATGCACATGCCCACGGTGCGGTCCCACAAGTTGAGCACTTTGGCGATTGGTAGTAAACAAGAAGCGCCCATGACACTGGTAACAACACTGATCACCGATAGTAGCGAGTGACTTTCGAAACCACTCGTAATGTAAGGAGAGAGGTTTGTGGTGAAATTGTTGTTTAATCCGTTAACGAAGTAGATCAACCACATACTTCAGAAATTTAGCACTGATTCGTCATGGATCGTCAATGTGATCAGACTTACGATGCATATGTTATGATAAGGGACCTCTTGGACCAACTTGATGTAACTGCCGTTGCAACGCGAACGCCATCTTGCTGGTCTTCATTCTCAACATTGTCCTTGTTAACTGAACCAGGGGCCTCAGAGTCCTGGGGAGAGGGATGCTCGACCACCCCGGGAGATGAACTCTTATTATCAGCCATTCTGAGTGATGAGAAGCCTATTTGTCCAAGGAACACTGCTGAAGGAATTTGAAAGCTCGGATTTGGTGGGCACGGTTGTGCTTTTTTAAAGTCCCGGTATGGGGCCACTGGCCACCTCCAATACCGACGCCATCCGAGAAGATTTCCTTTCAGGCATTCTTCTCCGTCTAACCGACGGTTGAAAAAGTGTCCAATTTGTGGGTGGGTACCGACCAGGGTCGACGGTTGTGGAACTCTACCTTCGGTCTTTCTGCTCCCAGGTCTAGAGTTGGGCTACGGCTGCAACTTGAGAGAACTAAAATTATCTATTAATCCTCGGTCATATAGTAAGTTGATATATCTATCGAGAAGTACCGTGCCAACTCAATCAACAATAATCAAGGGGTGGTCGCGACTGGCCCCATGTCTCACGATCACGCGCAGGCTTTTAGTTGCATCTCATTATCTGCTCTAGGCATTTACTACAGTTAGTCTCCACCGATCCACATCTAAAGTGGCGGACCTCACTACAAAACTACCCCCGATTATACTAAAGCCAGAAACTAAGAGGATATATGGACCGACTTTGAATCGTGGCAAGCTTTTGCATATTGATGATTCGAATACCGTGAAGCCGATTTCGGCCTTGGCGATGAGGTGGAATACCTGTGAGAGGTCAGGCGACAAGGGGCGAAATTTGGGCTCAATTCAATTTCAGATTATCAGATGATACTCATAGCTTATAGCAAGAGAACCAAAGAAATTATCCATGGATCAGGAATGGTTCCTGTTGTGCATTCAGAGCTCACTTCTACTCGGGTTCGCTCATTATCAGCTTCGTTAGTGATTTACTCACCGGATCTAAATGTCATTACGGAAGGGGAATCAAAGTGCTACCTGCTTGACGGAAATCCTGTTATTTCGCGAAGAGAAGTCGGCTGGGACGACCAGCCATTCAGAACGTCTTGGGTGGCTACGGTGGTAGATGGCGGACGAGAGCCATCATTGGAGTAGGCATCAACCCGAAGTCTGTTTTGTGGATACTATTAGATACCTACGATAGTTATCTAATCTGATGTAGCATCATGACTGGCAGAAAACTTTACTCCATAGCTAGGATACATCGAGAACGATTAGCTCACCCATCGCAATATAAAGTGAATTGAAAAAATTTTAAAACCTCAGAAACAACAATCATGATGAGATCGAGAGAGCGAAAATGTTGCCAGAAATCGTGAAATATTTGAAACCCGAGCAGCAAAATTCCCTCGTGGAAATCACCAAGTAGTTCGGTACTTCGGTCCATGTCAATTGAACGGTTGCCTAATGGCACGTTCCTTGCTCGGCCCCATCCGATCCACACCCTGACACCCTAGATTGATAAGGCGCGGTAAGCTCCACTACCTGGTAGAGTACTAAGCGAGAATGGACTTGGCTCTGGAACTCTTTAGTAGGAAAAGCTCGGACTATTTACTCAAAAAGGATCCTTCAGGGACGCGCGGGTACCGCATGAACCAAAATATTCGGCCATCATGATAATCCAGTTCAAATCTTTGAACCTACCATCGCATTCATCTTGGAGGTGGCTATGGTGTAATCACAGATAAATAGACTGAGATTTTAGTAGCAATTCTCTCAAAGCCATGGTATTTGTCAAATTCAATGTTAAAACTCCTAAAGATAGACCTAACGACAGATCTTCCGTTACCTGAGACCGGGCGAGGTCATTCCGGAAAAGGCGACCATCGGGAATAACGAGAAAGAGGCGTCGCTGGCGCATTCTTGATCAATCGCTGTTTCACCAAGCCTTTGCAAATATTTCTTGGTCGAGGCTCATGTGAAAAATAAAAGAATTGACTAAATGATTAATTTGTAGATCCTGAATCCGCCATTAAACGTCACAGCGCGTACGGTCAACGTCCTCTAATATCCACATGGACAAGCATCGCTAAGCATTAATAGGCAAAAGGCTTCTTCGGATATCTGAGACCTCCACCAAATTTAATATAGAGCTGATTTGCCCGCAGAGCAAAGGCAATGATTTTATAGGTCGATGCCACAATAAAAATACGGCTAGAAAGCTTGGTGATACTGATATTACTCATGACTATTGAAGGATCGCGAAGGATAGTCGTATTATGATTGAAAGTTTGGTAATTTGTTCAGCGTCGTTTGACTATCACTTATATCCTTATATAAAACACCAATTGCTGGAGAAAACAAGCTGATACTTGTATGAGCTTTTAGGTAGTAGCTCAGAGACGATATATGCTGCTTTATTACTACTACAAAAACGACTACTACCCCTACGTAGCTAATATTGACTAGGTGACTACCTGTGTAGCTACTATCAAGAAGTAGGTAACCGATTGGTGGCACTATCACTTAGTAAGAGCCCCTGCAGACCCGGGCTACAAGAATGACATTACGCATTACGACAAAGATAGTAAATTACCGAAAATGCCACTTTAAGTTCGATGGTGCATATCTGAGTATTTGAAAGAATATGACGCTAACTGGGTATAGAGTAGCTATCAAGAAAATGCGCATTCTCGAAATGCAATAAACACCTGCAATACTTCATCACTCATGAAGTCTCCACCCAACCCCCAATCGACCAAGAAGCGACATCATCTTCAATAACCAGCTTCATCGTCGTGAAAGTAATATTCTCATACAACTCCCTCGCCGCCGCTCTCGCCTTGGCATGCCAAGGGCCGCGGCCACCAAGTCGTGCATCTTCCCGACTGCGCCAGATACCTAAATGTCCAAATTAGCACACGAACCCACGATTCTGACAGTAAGGATGATGCATTCAAACTCACAAGTTGCCAGATTTTGCCTTTTTTCATCTTTCGTTCCGAACCAGTACTTCAATAATCCTCCACTGGCAACAGCCTCCTGGTGCGAATATGCATCCAGCGCATGAAGATGGTCATTATCAACACCGGGTAGAAGAATAGATCTGAACGCAACAACGTAAAAAGTCTGCGCTGTCCACCTATGTCCTTCCACTTCGGCAAATGACTTCACCAAGCCGAACACCTCATCCCAATTGAAGTTCTCAAGATAAGGTGCTGTGGCATAGTCCTCACGAATGGACCTGAAAGAGGCCAGTGCTAGCGCCAGCAGCCGGCTCTGCGTGTCGAGAGTTTCCAGATCGAGCAGATGGGGGATATCATTGTACGGCGAGGCAATTAACCGAGTATCTATGCTTGACTCATCATCTTCCGGCGCCTCTGATATTTGGCGATTCGGACCCTCAGATTGCCATTTGATCTGGCGGGATGCCGCGGCGTGGAATTTGAGCTCGTCAAAATCCGAGCTCACTTCATAATGTGGTCGGAGATCTGAGAGGGTGACTTTTGGTGTTTTCGGCCCGTCGAAGGTTCCGATTTTGCCGGCTGTTCCTGGTGTCGGGGTGGCTATACCCGGTGCCATACTTTGACTGAAACCCTAAGGGGGAAATTTGCCACGGCAGTCAGATTCTTCTCTCGGGGATGGTGCTCGATGTCCACAAGTGACAATGCAATTGAGCCCGGTATAGGTGTTTCAGTTGCTTTTCTTTTTGTTGGTCGCAGATCAAATGCAGCTGAATTTACTAGACATCCGGATATGTAGTATATGTGGAAGGGAGGAGAAGAAACAATGCGGTTGGAGGTGAGATGTATAGACGGGAGGAAAATGGAAATTGGTCCAGCAGACGGCACCCTATTAATAAATGAAACATATGGAATTTCTTGACCGCTACCAAAGGATTTGTACCACATTCCATGAGATTGCGAAAGACCTTAGCAAAGGGCACGGAACAAGCACGCCATCATATCCGAGTGCCACGCCCAAAGTATGGTTCAGTCATTAAAGTTGCGCACAAAGAGACCCGCAATCCGCTGGATTTCTCTATGGAGGTGTCTCCATAGGGTCAGTTTGAAAATGCCCATTCGGGGGACGACTAGCCTCCGATTGCCCCTCATTATGTCAAGAATTGAAGAGAGAGAATACAGTAGAGTGGTTAGTACTACATTGGGGTTGGTTGTCCACGTGTTGTGGGCAAACCCTATTTCCATTGGGAAAATGGCGGGGAGGCTGGATGCTACATCGGGGTAAGCTGCAGGCCTACTAGAGGATTGGAATTGACAGGTCCAGTTTATAGTCGTGTTTTGGAAATTTTATCTCGTGTGATTGGCCTCTCGGTCACACCGAGAGAAGCTATGTACAGCCAAAGAAAGAAAACAGAATCATGGTATCACGTATAGTGCAAAACGGTCCCGACCTTCCCCAATATCATCGCCCAACGCCTGTAATGCTCAGACCCGCAGAGAATAAGAGTTATATGAGAATGTGCGATAAACGGCAATCGCACGCGACATCCCTTAAGATGCGCCCTGCGGCTTGGGTGGCGGGCCCATCTTGCCTGCGCCGGTATCGACCTTCTTACGGGCCGGGAGTGCAGGTACCTTGAAGCCATCACTGTCTTTCCCTTGCGGGTTGGTGCTGGTCTGTCCCCCACCGACTTGTGTAAATGTGCCGTTCTTGAACCAACGATCTTCTTCCGCCTTGCGTTTACGGTTCAACTCGGCCTGAACCTTCGGATCCACCAACTCCAAGCCCTGCACTGGTGTGAATGCAATAGTACTGGCTGTGCCGGCAGTAGCAGACATCGATCCCACACCAGATGTCCGAAGACCCTTGGACTGGAGCACGCTAGCCGTTCCACTGGCACCTTGGCCGAATGTGCGCAGCGACGAGGCCGTGCCGCTGGCCGGGGTTGCTGCGCCCCAGCCCTTGTTGTTCTTGCTAAGTTTCGCACGGGTGCGCTGGTCGATCTGTGTGGCTCGGATTCGACCGTCGTCTTGTTGGCCTAGCATGCCGAGACCCACGGTGCCTTCACCGGTTCCGTATCCAACCTCTGATTCCTCCTTGCCGAAAGCAACTCGGTTCTGAGCTTTGCGAAGCTCAGTCATAGCGACAGCTTCCTTAGCCTTGCGGGCCCGGCGACCACCTCGCTTCCGGGCTGGCTTGTCATCGGGGGCAGGCAAGGCTTTGATGCCAGAGTTTGGAGGAGGTTCGCTCAGTTTCTCCAGACGCTTGAAGCACTGCTCTTTCAAATCCTCGCCCAGTGAACCATCTCTCGCGTAATTTGAAACATCGGCGCGAACAGCAAGAATCATTTTCGCTGCGACAATTCGGATCGCCTGCTTCTGGAGATCGTTGGGAACCTCCTGGATGAGAGGCGAATCATACAGGAAACCCTTTGCCCGAACACCGTGGTTTGTGGCGAATCCCAACCCATCTTGACGCCTTGAACCTTGAGCTCCCAGGTTACAGGCTGGGATTTTGGCCAGCTCGAGTAATCCACCAGATTGGTTGAGGAATTGCGCAGCCGTGTGCGATCCAATCAGGGTAGCCAGATTCGGCGCAATCTGATTGACACGGGACCGAATGCTCTCCGTTAGAGCGGTACGTTCACGGTCGAGTTTGATGATCCGCTCGCACGTATCGAGAACAATCTTCATTTCAGAATCGGTCATCTGGCGGCCACGGGTGGTCGTTCCTTCCAGCGCCACTGTCATGAGCGATGGCCCGTCCAGAACCGATTTGAGAGACTCGCCCACCATATTATCCGCCGAATTGGAGAGAGCCTTGATGTCGTCGAAGGGCCCATTTTGGAGGATTGCAACCGTCTTGGCGTACTTGATGGAGCTAGTGACGAGGGTTTCGAGTTCGGGAAAACGGACGGAGTAGTGATCGCGTAGAGATTTGTGTAGTCGGGTGAGTTCATCGGCGGTCTCGATAGAAAGGTCGAACTCGTTGGTAGATTTTACACCACCATCCTGTGGCTGTTCCTCTTCAATCTCTTCCTGCTCAAGTCCATCGATTCCCTCGCCTTCCTGGTCCTGGAAGTCCTCGTCGTCTTCGAAGTCGCGCAGGAGATCTTCCGCGGCCGACATGTTGGGCAGCTATAAGATAGGAGCTGGATTCTGTCTTGCTGGAGATAGCGAGCACGATAGAATCAGGCCAGACTGTCGGGCTGAGTGGCGTTGACTGGAGATGTAAATGTAAGTGTAAATTAAATGTAAATGTCACGGGATCGCGTTGAGCTGTGATTAGTCATCGCTAGCTTTTCCCGGGCGGCGACCAAGACCAAAAGTGCAGGGCGGACATTTGGGAAGGCATCACTTCACGTCACTTCACTTCTCTCCACCATAGGGAACGGTGGCCACATTTCGCGCGATACTTGTTCGTTTGTGGGGAGCGCCTTGATTCAGCACCCCGTATTCGCTGTCCACCACATTCCCGGTGTCTTTCGAAGCTGCTGCCCATCCCGAAATTGAAGATTCGCCGACATTTTTGAGCTCGACCTGCGATTTATCCTCATCTTCAACCCGCCACCATGGAGGCTTCAAGGGGACCCCCACGGGTCAAGAACAAGGCCGCTGCGCCTATTCAGATCTCCGCAGAACAATTGCTGCGAGAGGCCGTCGATCGCCAGGAGCCCGGTCTGCAGGCGCCGACTCAACGTTTCGCCGATCTTGAAGAGTTGCACGAGTATCAGGGACGGAAGCGTAAGGAATTTGAGGACTATGTGCGGCGCAATCGCATTAACATGAACAACTGGATGCGCTATGCTGCCTGGGAATTGGAACAGAAGGAATTCCGTCGCGCGCGATCCATCTTCGAGCGTGCGCTGGACGTGGACTCGACCTCTGTCATCTTGTGGATTCGGTACATCGAAGCAGAGATGAAAACTCGGAATATCAACCATGCCCGAAACCTCCTCGATCGCGCCGTTACGATCCTGCCCCGCGTCGATAAGCTATGGTACAAGTATGTCTATATGGAGGAGACCCTCGGCAACATTCCCGGTACCCGGCAAGTGTTTGAGCGTTGGATGTCATGGGAGCCCGAGGAGGGCGCGTGGGCTGCCTATATCAAAATGGAGAAGCGTTACAATGAGTTCGACCGAGCCCGCCAAGTCTTTCAACGTTTCACCATCGTGCACCCCGAGCCGCGGAATTGGATCAAATGGGCTCGATTTGAAGAGGAGTACGGAACAAGTGATTTAGTTCGTGAGGTATACGGCGTCGCCATCGAGACATTGGGAGAGGACTTTATGGACGAGAAGCTCTTTGTCGCCTACGCCAAGTTCGAGGCGAAGCTGAAAGAGTATGAGCGCGCTCGGGCAATCTACAAATATGCACTCGATCGACTACCACGATCCAAGTCGATGGTTCTACACAAGGCCTATACCACATTCGAGAAGCAGTTCGGTGATCGCGAGGGCGTTGAGGATGTTATCCTATCCAAGCGCCGTGTACAATACGAGGAGCAGTTGAAGGAGAACCAACGGAATTACGATATCTGGTTCGACTTTGCTCGATTGGAAGAAACTGCCGGTGACCCCGAACGAGTCCGAGATATCTATGAGCGAGCGATTGCCCAAATCCCTCCGTCGCAAGAAAAGCGACACTGGCGCCGATACATCTATCTTTGGATCTTCTACGCCGTCTGGGAAGAGATGGAGGCCAAGGATGCGGAACGGGCCCGGCAGATTTACCAAGAGTGCATCAAACTCATTCCGCATAAAAAATTCACCTTCGCCAAGGTGTGGATTATGAAGGCACAATTCGAGATCCGACAGATGGAACTGGGCGCGGCTCGGAAGACTCTTGGCCAGGCGATTGGCATGTGTCCCAAGGACAAGCTGTTCCGCGGGTATATCAATCTGGAGCGCCAGTTGTTCGAGTTCGTGCGGTGCCGGACATTGTACGAGAAGCAGATCGAATGGAACTCTTCCAACAGCCAGTCATGGATTCAATACGCGGAGCTGGAGCGAGGTCTGGATGACCAGGACCGAGCGCGGGCACTCTACGAATTAGGAATTGAACAGCCGACACTCGACATGCCGGAGCTGGTGTGGAAGTCTTATATCGACTTTGAGGAAGAAGAGGGTGAATACGACCGAGTGCGCGCGTTGTACGAGCGTCTACTCTCGAAGACCGACCACGTCAAGGTCTGGATCAACTATGCCCGATTCGAGATCAACATCCCCGAGGGCGAAGAGGAGGAAGAAGAGGAAGAGGAACGACCGGTCAGCGAGGAAGCGAAGCAACGGGCACGGGCGGTCTTCGAGCGGGCGCACAAGGTGTTCAAGGACAAGGAGCTTAAGGAAGAGGTATGCTTGACTACTATAAACATATACCACATGAGGACCGATACTAACTCTTTCCAGCGTGTGGAACTGCTCAATGCCTGGCGATCGTTCGAGAACACGCACGGATCACCCGAGGATATCGAAAAGATCGAGAAGCAGATGCCGCGGCGGGTCAAGAAGCGTCGCAAGCTGGAGGACGATCGGTACGAGGAGTATATGGACTACGTGTTCCCAGCGGACGACAAGTCAGCGGCGAATCTGTCCAAGCTGCTCCAGCGGGCGCACGCGTGGAAGCAACAGTCGCAGGGGCAGTGAGGTTGTGGTGGTACAGTTGGAGTGGGAGGAGAGTGATTCATACAAACTACGGAGGATCAAGGATCAGGGCTTGGAAGCTGCGATCCTCCGTTACACCAAGCGGGACTGGAGTGGACAGGGCAAAAGGGAATGGAATGGCAATGGAACGAGTGTTACGAAGTATAATAATCGCCATCCGGACCCCACATTTTCGCGTGGCGAATCAAATAGCAAATATTCACATTTCCTGTCCGACGAACACACTAATTGCAGGGATGCATCGGGCCAAAGACCCAGCGTTCCCTCAGGTGGCCATGGACATCTTGGCGATAATGGGTTCAATAGGATGTATAGTAAAGAGGACAGAGTTTTCTCGATTGTCTCATTAGGCGAAGTTGATGCCCCGTCACAGATCGGCGACCCGACCAAGGCAGATGACTGGACTGGACCTATGGGCTGAGGGGCTGGGCGGTTGGGTCCGATCTAGAGGACTGTGCGGTCTTCCAGCTCTTCGACCTCTGCGACCTGAATCCTGATTCATGCTGACTCGGATTCAAATTGTACCTTACGGTACCTGCGTTAGGGCGGCCCCGGTCACGGGGCTGTCACGGTGTCATCAAGCGATGTGGTGGTGGTGCTTGGTTAGTGGTTATTGGCGATGTGCTAATATAGTGCATCTGGAATAGATTAATCTGGGCGATATACTCCATATACTTAGTGCTAAGCGACCCTCGTGTATGGAGCAGATGTCTCGAACCTGTTTCGGTCGGCCCACCTCGAGCTAGCGTGTAGTGTATGGTATAGTGAGGTGACCCTAGTGAAGTGAATAGTGCGAGACTGTCTAGTCTTGTACTGTCTTCTATTCTTACTCTATCATCTATCCTCTATTCTCTATCCTCTATCCTCTATACTATACTATACTATACTATATACACAGTCATACCATACTCTATACACTATGCTGTTATGCTGTTATGCTATTATGATATGCTGTATGTTCCTGCGCACGAGCCATGTGATTCCGTGGTTCTTCAGAGCCAACCATGGTTCATCCTGAGCTGTTCGTACCTCCTTAAGATCTGTTTATATTTACTCTTATTATTATTATCATTATTACTACGTACTGTTATTGTTGTGATGCCCCTTGCTCACACAGTCTACCCAAGGTATACTGTGCCTGTGCCTGTGCCTGTGCCTGTGCACTACTGTACTGCGCTAGACTCGTCCCTTGTAGACCCACCAGCCTGCAGACTGTGACTGCGCCAGTTTCTAGTGAGGAGAGTAGTGCTATCATGGCAGCACCATAAGATACGGGAACATGTTTACCCTATGGTATATTATTTCTAGAAAATAAAATATCTAATGACTATAAGATGCTAATATTGATAACTATACATATTTACATTTATAGTATACCAGTTTGAGTGACGGAGATTGCTATGACGGAATTACACCTAAAAGGGGTTAGGGTTCGGGGGGTGTGGTTAGGGGGCTGCTGCTGCTGTCTCACTCCTTTCTCACCTTCTCTCTCCCGCTCCCTCGTCCTCGTCCTGGCCTTCGCCCTCGCCCTCTCTGTTTTTTGTTGTGCTGTGCACTTGTCCTTTCGGTGTGTCTGACTCGTCTCTGCCCTCTATCCCAATCCCAATCCCGCCTAACTCCCTCCCAGCTTTCTCGCCGCGACTTGTCGCCCCCGTTCTCTACTCCACCCATTTTCGCCCTCGATCCTTCACTCTCATTCTACCTATTTTGCGCCTCGCTGGTTTCTGGACCGACTTTTGAACCGTCTTCGTGAACATACCGAGCTGGTCATCTCGTCCCTCGTCCCATCTGGATCGTCTCAACCCGAATATACCCCCGGACTTGTGAAACTTCAATATCTCGAGTATCGACAATTCTAGCGATTCGATTGACCACTTCGAGCCGTATCCTTTCCTTTTCGCTCCTATTCAGTTCTTCCCGAATGCGGATGACTCTCTGTTAAATCCCCGGCCGAGATGAGATAGTGCTCTGGCAGTCACCCTTCTTCCTCAACCTTCGGTCTGATTTCTCCGCCGGCTGGCCATCCGCAATCCTCCATTTGGTCTGGTATCATCTTTTCTCACTCATTTGATATTTCAATCACACACAATCTCACTCTCTTCGAAATCGACATGGGCCTTCCCGAACCCAAAGTGGAATTGAAGGGCCATTGCTCCGTCATCCACGACAATACCCTTTATGTTTACTCCGATGCAGCCTTCCAGTCAATTACTCTCCATAAAGATGGTCGCTGGAGTTCCCTAGACTCTGCAAAATATGCAGTGAAAGACGCCGCATGTGTACTTGGTGGTTTGGAGGGCGGCAAAGACGAAGCCCTCTACGTTATTGGTGGCACCTCTGACGATGCAAACTACTCCGGAATCCAACGATATTCTTTCAAGGATAAGACCTGGAAGGCCCTTGGAGATGCTGCTACTGCTATGACAAGCCGCACTCTCCACGGTGCTGGATATCTCAGTTCGAGCTCTGAGATCGTTGTGTTTTCCGGTAGTCAGTCGGGCGATGAAACTCCTTCGGACGGCTCTTGGACGATTTCCATTGAGTCCCCATATCGTGTTGACTCAAAAGTCAGTCAGGGGGCCCCGCTGTCCAGTCAGCCCATGCTGATGAGTTGGAACTCTACTGATGTCGCTATGATGGGGGGTCAGCAGAACACTGCTAACGTTTGGATCTATGGTGACTCGACAGGATGGATACCATCCGGTGCCAGCTTGCCAGACGGTGTGATTCTGTCAGACTCTCAACAACCAATCCTGATGGATGATTCTGCTGGTGGCAAAGTCCTACTTGTTTTCAACATGGATGGCTCGACCAACTCTGTGCAGAGCTATGCTCTGGTTAACGATGACGACGAGCCTCAGTCTCCTGCCACGCCAGTTGGTGCTGCTAAAAAGCGTAGCCTGAACGATTATCCCACATACAATTCCACATTCGCGCCTACTAAGAAATGGTCCGATTTTTCTGTCGCCCAACAGCAAGGAATGGCTGTTATCTCTGGTGGTTCCGGAGATGATACGTTGGCAATCTTCAACCAAACGTCAAACAGCTGGGTCAACGCCACTGAGTTATTCTATGGCAAGCCCCATCATACTCACACTACCTCGACTTCGTTAACATCAACCACACCGACCGCGACACCCACTTCCTCTACTTCCGCCTCAGTGACCCCAACGCACACTTCCTCCTCAACCCCTGCAGCGGCTGCTGGTGGAGGCACATCCCACGCAGATTTGAAAACAATCCTCGGTGCTACCTTGGGTAGTGTATGCGGTGTGGCTATCATCCTTCTTCTCTTGCTGTACCTCCTTCGCCGCAAGAAGCAACAGCAAATACAAGGCGGCCAAGGTGGCAACGACAGCAAAGACCGATTGAGTTTCCAAGACCGGGGTATAGAACCCCTGGCCGCTGGTGCCTACCCGATGGCAAAGAGCCCTGTTCCTGTCGCAGCCATGTCCAACGATTCTCTCGCGATCATGTCTGGCCATGTCTCTGGAGAAAAGTCTCTGAAGCCCCCTGCCCCTAATGCTGGCTATGGACTGTCGTCCAAGCCTCGAGAGAGCAGTCCCTTGTCCCCGATCGCATCTAGCGGCCTTGCGCCCTCGAGCATGTACTCCCAGGAGACCGAGGCCGCCGCCATCGTCGCTGGCGGAACTGCGGGAGCAGCAGCTGCATCCAATAAACCGGGCGATCGAACAACAGACGAAGGGTGGGGCAAATATTTTGAAGACAATGATAATTCGAACCTTGGGATGCCTGCCGACCGCTCGACAGTCAGCTCTGTCTACACCAAATCCGACTACCGTGGAAGCGCGTGGCCGATGACGAACCTCGCACCACTGAATTTCGGTTTCCTCGACCAACCCAAACCTTTGGGTCGGGTATACAGCGGCAGTCCGACAACTGAGAACCCTCCGTCTGTCGGTCACAGTCTCGCTATCCCGGAAGCTCAATCAGCGCGGATATCCAGCGCAGATTCGCTCAGTATCGCGTCCGACGATGACCCCCATGACACCGCCTGGACAGGCGCAAACAAACAGAGCTGGTTGGGCCGGCCACCTAGCAGTCAATACAGCACCAGCTTTTACAACTCCAGCACGCGAGATCTCCAGAATACCTCCTCCGGGTATTTCCCCAGCATGGACCCCCGACAGTCTTCGGGCCGGCGGTCCAGCGTGGTAATACCCGAGAACATTGATGAAGTTCGAAGCCAGGGCCGCAATAACCTCAATTCGGACATGAGCTGGCTGAACATCCACGCCGACCGCTGAGCGCCGGCGTCTATGCCTCCCTCCTTCCTTCCTTCCCTCCCTCTCTCATCTCCTGTTTCCTACACTCATCAATCTCGCTCTCTCTTTCATCCGTCTGACAATTCCTTCCTGCATGGCGTTCGGCTCTGCGTCTTTGTAAAAGTTCGTGTCGGTGCATACCCTCGCATTCGTTGCATTTCCTGTTTTATGTGTGCGCAAGCGACTCTTTAGCGGTGCTCCACATCTTGTCTGTGGTCAACCTGGCCTAGTTCCTACAATTCCCATTCCGTCTCTATCTCTCTCGATCTATTCCCGTCTGTCAATACCATGCCGACTTCATACCATGCGTGTCCTTGACTAATTCCATTCGATCCTCTCACTTTGCGTGCTGGTTGCTGAGTTTCGACCCTTTGCTGTACATACTTTCAATATATGTGGTACCTGGGTACCCATTCTCAAGTCCTTGAGCCCTTCTATTCATCTACTTAATATATAGTCTTCCCCCCACGCGCCAATTCAGTGGAGCAGCCATCTCAAATTTGAAAAACTCAAAACGCCCACAATCCTTTCCTGATATTTTATGGGATCAAGGCGTGTTGCGGCTGAGTGAATCTAATATTAGGAACCCCCTCCGGCGCTTAGGTGCTGTAGTTAGCCTCACGGCTGCAGGCGGGGTTAGCAGCCCTGGTGTGCGTAATATAACCCCCAGTACCGGCTTTGGATCTATCTTCGACTTCCTTTCAAATGTTTACGAATCACATAACAATTATCAACATCACATCAGTGGTAAGGATTTAAAACTTACACGTTCACCTTTTTCCCTCCATTATCTCGTACGCTGTCATCTCATCCACTCTTTCGGCAACCCTTGAGATATTCGGCAATGTCGTCGCTTAATCTTCAGACCGACGAGACCGAGAATTATGTCCTAGGCGACTACTCCGATCATAAGTTCTTCGATGTTTTGCAACAATATCTAGACCCGACGAAGGGAAATCTCTCTATCCAAGACGCCACCAAAGCGATACACGACTTATTGCCTGACGTGGACGAGACACGAGGCCCAATTGACGCAATGTGTTGCCTCATCATGGAAACGGCCGCACAGATCAACTATGCGCATCCGGCTCAGATATCCTTTGTGAGACTTCTGGACTGTCTGAGTCACTCAACCAAGTTGAATGAGGTCGTGACTGTTGACGTGCGTGGTGACCCATCCGTTCTAGTCACTTTCATGAAATGAGCAAGCATTTAGGGATACGTGCGATACAGTCCCATTGGCCAGTTCGGCTATATTATTCGAGAGTAGTACATGAGTAAGTATTTTGCCTCTTCTACAATATCTATCCATTGCTAAGTGGAATAACTACAATCTAGTCCAGGGATTACCAGATACCCTTCTCGACCGGGCTAATTTCATCAATCTAAGCGCATTTCTCGCCCGACTTCTCTTGATTGGCTTGTTTGTCAGTCCATCGACCGCAATTTGGACTCTTAGAGAGGGCCTGGAAGAAGACTGGAGCAAGTATCCGGATCACGGCAGCTACCTTGTCACGGGTGCGGCTATGTGGATTCTCTGTCCGGGACAGATCCTCTTCGTTGAAGTCGTTCAATCTTCACAACGATATCGTGATGATATGGATCGTCTTTAAAAGCCCGGTCCGCTGTTTAGTGGACCTGTGCTGAGCTTGGAGCGATGGAGATTCTGGCAGAAGGGGTTTGCTGCTGCGGGGGAGAATAGCAAATACAGTGAAGAGTGTCGTCGAGTTGCGCTCAAGGCAGCGAATTTTATTGAGGCTATCGAGCGAAATAACTTGTGGTAATTTTCTCTTTAGGCTTTTTTGAACTTTTTTTTTTTCTTTCCTTCCAAGTTCTCGGAGGCATCTTTATGTCGCTTAAGTCTAGTATTCGAGTTTCAAATATATCAAGTCTGAAATCGTGATATGTACTGAACAATTGTAGCTAACATCAAAGTTCATATGAATTCGACTGAAGGTCCGAAAATCGTCCAACTACTCCCATTTCTTGAGTAGTCAGGCATACCATCTGGGCACAGACGCCTTGTCTAATGAGGTTAGAGGGAATGCTCAGCTTCGGCTCGGGGCTTTCACCACGCATCACCCCGGCGCGATCGTCGGAATGACAGCCTCGTGCTCGTCGACGCAGCCGAACGGCAATCAGTACCAACAGCTCACAAGCTCAACGAACAGCTCACAAGCTCACCGAACATGAGCAATGATGTTTCTATCAAATATATCACGGCACCTTCCTCCCACTGGCACCAGACATCAAAGCTCCCATCCCACGACAATCTGGCTCCCAGCCCAACAACCATGGCAAAACCAGGAGAGAATTGCCATGCCCAATCAAAAGATATACCTTCTCGATCTACCAGCAGAATTGATACTGTTGATAGCAAGGAAAATCAAGAATGAAAGCGATCTCAATGCACTGATCCAAACAAACAAACGTCTACACTGCACCTTAATGCCAACCCTCTACAGAACCTGCAAAAACATCGGCGCCAAATTGGTCTGGGCCTGTTGTAACAATAATATCCCGCTAGCAGAAGCAATGATATCGCGCGGCGCTTCCACTCGTGACTTACACAATCCACGACCCAGAAGCCCGCGGGTATTTCCCCTCCTTGCGGCCGCCATGAGGGTACACACGGAGATGGTGCAGTTTCTGCTAAACCGAGAACCGGGTTTTATCAATTTACAGACTAATGTTAAGCGATCTGCGCTTGTACATGCCATTCGAAATGGCCATGTTGATGTTGTGCGGTTCTTGTTGCAGAGCCCTTTGTTCGATGCTACGCTTCTGCTGCAGTCTGTGGGGTCGGAGGGCATGCAAGGTTTTTCGATTGATACGGAGTTGTTTACACCGATCAATTTGGCGCTGCAACGTGGGAATTTGGATATGGTGCTGCTGTTGCTTGGCGACGAGCGGATTCAGTTGAACCGGGACAGTCTTCCGGCTGCGGTGATGGGAGGAAATATTGAGTGTGTTAGGTGTTGTTTGGAAAGAGACACGGGGGATGATTTCCATGGGGAATCGACAGGGAAGGCATTTGTGGATGCTTGCGATAGGGGTGATAAAGATATTGTTCGTTTGATGCTGGATCGTGTTGTGGGAATTGATCCTAATTGGGGTTTGCCGCCGGGAGGTAGGACTGCGTTGATCTCTGCGGCGCGGCGAGGTTATGAAGAAGTTGTGAAAATCCTGCTTGCCAGAGATGATGTTGAAGTGGAGAAAGCTTCGAAATCTGGCTGGACGCCTTTTAGCAGCGCTGCGGCGGGGGGTCATGTTCATGTGATGAAACTTTTGCTAGAGACTGGAAAGGTTGATGTCAATTGGCGGCCGAGGAGTGGAACGACGCCGCTTTGGCGTGCGGCTGCTGCTGGAAAGGAAGAGTCGGTGCGTTTCTTGCTTTCGCTTGATGCTGTTGAGGTTGATGCTAGGGATGTGCGTGGGAAGACGCCTCTTTATCTGGCGGCGGCGAACGGTGCCGCGAATGTTGTGAGTATGTTATTGGAAACTGGGAAAGTTGACCCCGATGTTAAGGATGTGCCGGTGAATGGGATGAATGGATGTACGCCTTTGATTGCTGCGATTCGGAGTCGCAAGTTTGTGAACCAGCCACGCCTTCGTCATCTTGGAAGCGTTGAGTCGACCCTTACTCCTGCCGAGCAGGATATTATCAGTTTGTTTCATGATGCCAACGTTCCTATTTCTTCTGAGTGGTGGGAGAGGAAAAATATACGCCTTCAGTCTAAAGATGAAGGGAAAGTTCTGGTTCCTGATGCCCTTCAAGTGATGCGATACCTTCTCGAGCGAGATGATGTCAACCCCAACGCAAAAAGTGCTGGTGGCCAGACGGCGTTGATGTGTGCGACGCTTCGACATCAGGTTGATGCTGTTCACCTCCTGCTTTCAACGAGAAGAGTTGATGTCAATATCACCGATAACAATGGGAGGACTGCGTCAGAATTAATTGGAGAAGCGATATCCGACCGATGAACTCGATGATAGCCAGCGTCAGATGGAAGCAGTGGATCGGCACTAGTCATGCTATTCGAAGCTAGGAAGTCCAAGTAATTCAAGACCAGAATTAATCATTCATAGCTATTATGTTGGATGGAACATCCCAATTGTATAAAACAAACAAGAAGAAAATAAAGTACAGGCTAATTCGTGGTCATCGTTCGAAACACATTATTCTTCAGTAATTAATAAAACTTAGCCAGGAATGATCCTCGTTTCGAGACACGCCGGAATTCATCTACAGCAGGGCTGACAGGCTTTAATGACCCATCATCCATGTCCATCTGTTCTACAGCTCGGTATCCTGGGGACCGTCCAGTGCCGAATGCACTCTTGCCATCTGCTTTGGCGCGAATATAGTAGTGTGCATCATCTTCTTCCATCCCAATGAACCAACGCTCTTTGAGCTGGCGGCCAACAGGACCACCACCACAGGCGCCGTGTAGCCGGGAACTATGTGGACTGTTCATAGCCAGTGCGAATAGATTCTGTGGCTCTGTGAAATCCGTGATTTGGTGACCGCGCGCTTCGAGAATCATAAACCCGAAGCATATGAAGCTCGTAATGAAGCAGAAAGCTAGGATGACGTAGAAGACGCCTTGCCACTGCTCGGTTCCACCAGAGGCGTAGCTAACAGCCTGCAGCGAGGCGCGGAAATATTGGTAGACTGGCTTCGGAAGGAAAGTGTCGTTGGGGGCCTTGGTGTAGTTCCATCCTTGAACGAAGGGCGAATCCCTCGAACTGAGGATCAACGTGCTGCCAGCCATTACAGCAAGGGCTTCCCCAACTGAGGGAAAGTGTCGACTAAGGGAGTATGTTTTCGAAGAGGAGTCGTAGGATGGCATCATTTGCATTAAAAGGCGTGCGTTACTGGCTGCACCGTTCGTGATGCCCGCTCCCAGACTCAGCGAGCTGGCCCACTCCGATGCAACATTTTTCCAGTCTGCCGACCATTCACCTTCGGCGAAATCTAGGTCTTTGTTGTTGTTGTATTGGAGAGAGTTTTCAGGATTTTCACAATTAGTGGTCAAATTGGCGCCACTGGAAGCAGCATCGTAGCGTGTCGAACAGACACCAGTTAGCTTGGCGCGGATTGAACACATAACATAGGACGGGTCAGAAACGTTTGGTGCACCTAGAAAACAGCAGACACTAGTCAGCTTGGCCCAGATTGAACACATAATATAGAGTGGGTTAGGAAGGCTTGGTGTACCTAGTAGATAGATTGCGCTTTCTGGCCAGGGGCCTGTGACATTAAGAATCGTATTGTAGGGTTCAGGATATTTGCCAAAAATAGGAGGACGCATGCCATACTTCTTGCCAAAACCAAAGATATCATCGACGACAGTGCTATTTAGCCATGAGGGGGGGCCTGGGATCCTCCCTGATGGGGTTGCCATCCAACTTGTTGCATTGAAGTCGTCAGAATTGGGCCAGGAATTATACACGAGGGGTGACAGTTCCGATTTATTCATTCCAACACAAAGTACGTTGACTGCCGGTGATGGAACACTAGCCTCGAGGTTATATTTTCCTTCTCCTGAGGCTTCTTTGGGCTGCTCAATATTATTTTTCGGGTCCATTGCGGCAGCCGGAACTCCGCCATGGGGCATCGCCATGGTAATGTTATTGATCATGCGATTATGCTTGATTGAGAGCTCTTTGATGTCTTTGATGTCAATCCAGCTCCCCGTGATAGTCGTATTATCCCAAAGCGAGCCAGTGGGCTTGGGGCGGTGGTGAAGGTCGTCAGAAGTTCTGTTGTCACCCACCACTAGGTCGCTCCAGTGCGTGATCCACTGTTGGTAATTATGGTACGCAGATCCCGCATGTTCGATCTGTAGACAGGTTGTATTGCGATCTAGAGGATCCATATCCAAAGGAATCGGAGTTTGGCAGACCGACTCAAGGTAGTAGGTGTTTCCGAAACTGGTATAAACCTGGCCTGCCAGTGTTCTGTCTTCGTGTGGGCCCATAGAGAGCTTTGGTGACACTAATATGCGGATTAGTCTCGGGGCCACATACCCATCATCTTCAATAATGTGTGGACGAGGAACTCACCTAAAGCCTCTGCAGCGGTCGTGTATAGCATAGCCACAAAAGTGGCGACCAACGCAATAGCCCCCAGAATTGATAGTCCCGAATATCGCAATGTCTCCCAGTGCACTATCATTGAGCCGGGCTGCATTATCCAAGCTCGCATACTCATATCAGCAATGCTGATCCCCCGCGAGTCCTTTGTCAACGCCCGACGACTCAACACCTGTCCTAAGAATGCGACACAGATAGTGACATAGGCCAGTTCAATCGTCTTCGCGAAGAATTGGCACAGTAGATTGGCGGTGGATGGGACCATTGATTTCGATTGCGGGTCGTTGAGGATGCTCCAGCGAGGTTTCAAACATGCCACCACAAGGTAGATACCCGAGAATATGGTGGCGTAGCAGGCAAGAACGAGGATGGTGATCGGAACCCAGGATAGTCGACGTTGAAGGACCATTTGCCGACTGGGACAGTTGGGTGAGTGGACAGTCGCGGGGGTCTGAGGGGTCTTCAGGAAACCTGGCGTATCTGCTTGGCTGTCGCTATGGGAGCTCGCAATCGAAGCCCGTCGGGCTTTGCCAGATGGGAGAGTTTCTCCCGAGGGATTGGTAATTCCCAAGCCAACATCACGAAAGACTTCTTCGGAGAAAGAGTTGTACGAGGGAAGGTGGTGATATTCGCGATTTGGCGAAGAAGAGCGTCCTAGCGGATTCCACGAACGCGCAGGGCGAGCATTGACAAGGTCTTGCTCTTGCAGCAGTGAGTGCTGGTATTCTCGCGATGACGACTCGGCCATATTGGCGCGCGGCGATGAAGAAGGAGCTGTCTTCAAAACATGAAAAGAGCCGCGAGGCCTTAAATCCAGCTCCAGCCCAGCAGAGGTGTTTAAAAATAGGAGCAAAAGACCAGAGTGGAGAGAGGGAGGGACGTTCTCGTGCTTATTTCTGCGGCTGATCCCATCGGTATCGGGGTTGTAGGCCTGATGCTCGGCACTAAGGCTGCACTAGTCACTAGTGTCTGTGCCCACATGAACATCATTTGCGAACTCGGATATAGTAGTGGGGTCTCAGGGACACAAATGGATTTTTAAAATGATCAATTCTCCACCGTAATTTGGTCATTGGGTCGTAAGCAATGGTTTGCCCAGGGTCCGGTCCTGTTTTGTCCACGCAAGTTGTGCTGGGCGTGCATGGCGGTGCAGGAAGCTGGGAACTCTTTCAGTCCTTTCTAGCCTCTTCTGGGCACAATAAGGCTGATCCTCTTTCATTTCGAACTGGGGCACACTGGAGTACATTAAAGTACATACACGAGGATGAAAAAGCAATGACAAACATGAACCGTGGAAGTTGAAGTCGCGTGGGGGCGGAAACCATGTGGGGCGCACGTTTTTGGGCTCAAAATAAGACCACATGGCACAACTCCGACCGATACTCTACCTAGTATATATACGCTACGGAGTAGAATTTCGTGGAAACAGACGGTTCCAAAGACTTGAACTATTCTCATTCATAGTGACTATTCAAATCAAAGCAGAGTCAATAGAACGGCCGAGGAGTCTGGAACATCAATCGAAACTATGCCATCTCGAGACGCTAGCATCTCCTTTTTCGAGTGAACAGTTACTGGTTTTCCATTTTCAAGACTGTAATCATACGAAACTCCTCCAAAAGTGACATCCATCGTAGAATCACTTCCGGGTGCGATCAGGCGCTCGACCTTCACTCGCTGGTGACGTCGAGGGATTTGGAATTGGTATTGTCGACTCCCTCGATTGCCGGAAGTAGTCTCATTGAAAGCTTTCAGGTTCACGGCCACAATCTTGCTAATGCTTTCTCCGTCATATACGGCATAGCCTGCCTCTGTGTCCTCCTTCATGGGAATATTGACCACCCGGGCATTCTGGGAATGACTTAAAGCCGCAGCGACCATGATCTGACCATAGTACGGAGGCTTCGTAGCTGGAGCCTCTCCTTTACTGAGGATAGGCTGCCATGAGGCATATCTGTAGTTAAGACCTTGGTGAAAATGAAGACGCTTAATGTTCTGAGATTTTTATCAGTATCATGTCCCACGGAAACGAAATGATCTTCTTACGTGTGCTGCAGCCCAGAGGGAAAAGTCGACAAGCCATAAGGCGTCTCCAAATACATTGGTTTCTCCGTTGCGGCCCTGTCCTGCGATTGAATTCAGTTCACCGAGTGTGAAAAGATGACCTAGATATGCAAGGTCCTTTGAGCGCTTTATCTGGGATGCCAAATTTCTGACTATGGAAGTGTGATTCATAAGAGTTTCTGCTGCCATTAGCAAAATTGTTTCATCTTTATCAGGGACTCAAGTCGTACTCTGAAGATCATACGCCCCGTAGCTGCTAGGGTCACGATTGACACCCATGTAACTAATGCCAATATTTTAGCTCGCGTTGCATTCTCGCGAAAGTTGAAACTCACTTATGGAATGAAAATTCTTTGGTCAGGTTCTTCTCATCGTACCCCAGATTATAGAGCTCCTGCGCATTCCACCCTTCTGTGTCAATAGAATCCAACAAGACGAGACTTGGTGCCATGAACCCTGGGAAAGATCCAGGGCAGGCCTTTTGGACTGCTGATTTGACTACTGAAGACTTGTAGTTCCACTCGTGAACATAGTCAAGCATTGAGTAATTATCCGGTCTATACTCGCCCGGTGCGAAGTTCCACTCATTACCAAGCTCAAACAGATGTAGTTGTGGCCCTATTGCGGTGCAAGCCTCAATGGCAGCATCCTCAAGCTGTTTAATAGAGCGGTTCTGGTTCTGATTCAACCCGTGTAAGAACTTGATCGGTCCAAGTGTGTGATATGATTCGAAGAATGTCGGCCCATAGTTTATTTGAATTGGTTGGTCGTCATCCGGGTGCGCGTATATACGCACGATATTTTCTTCCTGGTTGGGGAAGTAATCTGAATGGTCTCTGAAAGGGTAGGAATAGTTAGCAGCAGCATTACTCATACTCCAAGATGATCTTTCTTACTGAGAAGTTCCGCCAACTCTGACTAATGGATATACTCCAGTGATGTCTTTGAAATTCTGGAGTAGATTCTTGGAGAATGAATTGGGATGAGACTTATTCCCAGCATAGTCAGGAAAAAAGGCAAACTCAATCGAAAAGGATTGTATGTCTCTGGGAACAGGCTGCACGTCAGACTCCGGCCTTGGGATGACTATAGGACTTTCTGATCCCTGACAGCGACCGAGGAGCGTGGCTATGCCTATAACCTGAAGAAAGGACAGCATTATGGCCAATGTGTTGTGAACGAATTAAGTCTTGATCAGATGTTATGCGAGTGATTCGAAGCCCTCTTACTTCCTTCTATTTATGTGATTCCTGATCGGCTATCCAATATCATCGGTTTTTGACAAGATTCTCAAGCTAAGCACAGAGCTTCTTGGCTTTGGGCCCGGGGGCTAAAGAGATACTTCATAGAGGATATTTGACGAGTATTAATGGTTTTCTTTACCTTGAAACAATTAGAGTGATCTATGAAATAAACGACACCCGAAGTAAGTACGTCGATAGATTGATGTGCTCATCCTCTTGACTACTGCCACGTTCGACAGGTGCGTCTCTACCCAGTTCAATCAATCAGCATTTGGAATAAAGTTCAATATTTCAGACTAATCATTCCTAGATTATTTTACCTAAAGTAGCCGACATTCATATGCCGAGTCCGCCGGGTGTTGTAATGTATTCAAATTTCCTCTCGTTGGTCCCCAGACTTGACCTCCACATCCCGCAAATTCCCCATACTTCCCCGGTATGCACCCCACATAATGCCGACTATCCGGCTGTTGTAGTGGGGTTGTGCTGTTTATTTGATCATCTGGTATGCGCATCGGCAAGGTAGATTAAAGTTTTCATCACACGGAAGCATTCCGTCCATCAAATGAAGCCTCGCTGCCACTTGCTGTGTAGAGATTGACTACTGCTTCACCAAATGCCGATGTCATGCCCTTGCTGAAATGACTTGCTTCGGCGTTGGCGGCCTAAGTACCGGAGCTAGCTCGTGGTCTTCCCCCTTTGTTTTAATACTCCCTGAGCGTTGCGCATAATGGGATATCGAAGCGGGAATACTTAATATGAAAACTTCCAACACTAAATCATGATTCCCAGGACGTTCTACTAGTTGTCAACTGCTAATTCAAACTTAGATATTCTTTATAACATTTCGAGTTATTCTATGTACCCAGTGCGAAGTCCTCTCTTTTATATACATATGCCTGGCCACCTTGGATGATCTCATCGAACCGCCTACTGATGCGGGTATAATTCTGACCATAACGACCAAGTTCGCGCAGTCGAATGGCAACCCAGTCCTGATAAATCTGGTCCGGAGTTGCAATCCCAGCGAGGAATAATGGCCAGGCAATCCGGACCACGAGACGAGGTCGACTGCGATGAAGCTTTAGACCCAGTTCAAGAACCTGGGATACGGCCGTCTGGAGGGGCATCAGGTTATTGCGAGCTTGCGTCCCTGGGGATTTGTTTAGAATATCTTGGAAGCAAAGGTGGAAGAACACAATAGTGCTGTAGAAAGTGATAGCAGACCAGTAAATGGTCTCCATTACTCGGCGGCTATCCCCAACGGCCTCACATGAAGGGGCTGCTCTGGCGGTGATAAGAACTGTATCATATTCCTTTTCGACTGAGTTAATGAAGTTTTAAACGAGGTGAAGACTGGCGGCATCGCGCAAGATTTTCGTTCACTTACCATAGATACTGCATTTATCTCATCGATAACGCGTTGGTAAGGTGTTTCATTGCCAGTGTCGACAGTTGTAGCTATACCCTGCTTGAACAACTCAGTGATTTTGAACTGTATCACATGGCTTCGGTGATACAGTGTAAGTCCAGGGAGATTCTCCATGTCGTCTAACTGGGCAGAAAGAGGATATTTTTCACCCCAAAATCGGGCTGGAGACTGTCTACTTATTCGGTAAAGCTCCGGTAGAGTCAGTCGCGTTGCACTGTCACTTTCAGCTGTCAGGAAGAATTGAAAGATATCGGTGTCGAGCTTTGTGGTAGCAGGTCCAAAGAAAAGCGCCGCGGGAGTAAAGAAGTACAATGTCCAGAGAAGGAAAAGAGGCACCGATGTACAGCGAAGCCCCTCCAGAGAATTCGGGATCGATGTCACAGCATCGGAACTATTGACAGGAAAAATCTCATTAGAAGGCATCGGTCGGATATCAACATGTGTCTTTTGTGCAGTGTTTTCGTTCGGCGGTATAATTGCCGACGTGGAAGAGCCTCCGAGACCTTGTCCTTGCAGAGTTTCTACAGGGGCTTGAAGTAAAGGCACAACGTGATTGTGAAGAAGACTTTCGATCCCACGAATGTGGATATTTATGGCAGTCGCTCCGTTGCCAAAACGATTTTCGTAGTCAATCATAAGCCACAAGGTGATAAAGATGGCCTCGATCTTCTGTGGGCATTTCACATCCTGTTTAAGTGCATGGCGAAGACTTGATAAAGCTCGACCGTAATGCGCGCGCCCGTCTAGCTCATAATTTTCCATGTCTGTCGTTGGAACAGAGGTCATTTCTTGGTCATGGATCCGAGAGCGATGAACCTCGCGGGCAGTGCTGGCCAGCATCATGCTCATTACCATTGGCTCCTTGACGCCAACCTTGTGGTATGCATAAGAGACTGTGGACCATGGCCAGTGCTTGCCTAGCATTACGACCAGGATCGAGTTCTGAAGATAACTGATACATTCTCGGTCAAAGGCAGATAATGTAAGAGAATTTGCCGCTTGCACAGTTTTGTTGTTGCTCGCGATGCTGAGGTCTCTCGAGGGCTCTAGAATGGAATTGCGCGAGGCGATTATTGTTTGACCACGCGGCAGCGAATGGCCTCGAATGATCTCATTCTGATTGACACCCGGGGTCGTACTATTGTTTTCGCCATTCTCCGACGCAGTCGCAACTGGAGAAGAGGTAGGCTTCGGTTTCCGGGGAATGGGCCCACCCTTCCACTCGCATCGTATGCGTGCGACGATACATCGCTTACATTGTGGTTCTCCCTGGCCTTGAATCAACTGCTTCTCTTCGTCACATTTCACCTTGCGGATGCGACACGTTCGGCACCCTGTGCATGTTAGTCCTGTTGCCGACGCAAGGGCCTCGATCCAGAAATGGGCCGATCTTTACCTGTCTTAGAACGCGTCTTGCCGGGCTTGTGCATATTAAAAGTTGTTGGAAGCAGCCTCGAAAACGCGACCAGGGTCCATCTGGACCTAAGCGGGGACCCAGCTGAGCCGGTGAGCGCTACTACTAAAGATCCTTGAGTCTGGGGATATTAGGTTATGAAAATCCAGGGCGCGGCTAGGACGGACAGAGAATAGTCCTGGCAAGAAGAAATCTGTTGAGGGGAAAAGTGGAGGCCGGGGAAGTGCACTTCCTTATCTGCCGAGCGGAGGCATCGAGTTGGTTGAGGTCGATTCCTGGTTAGCCACCGCCAGTTCCCCACAATGTGAGGGGTTATTGGCCTCCGGTTAGGTGCCTGCAACATGGGGATTGCATCTATTCACCCGCCTTTTTCCAAGGTTGAACGGCAAAGGACATCACTCCCTGACACTACTAGGACTGTGTAGCAAGTGCTTCATCAGACAACTAGCAGTCTTCATTAGACTAGAAACGGGTGGATAGTAGGTTACCGTCTTTTGAAATCCGTCCTGCCTGAACTAAATATTAAGGAGGTTCTGACAGATGTGTCCAATAGGTGCCTATGCACGGCATTCGTTGTATACCCATAGTTCATTTATATATAACAAATTGAATGATTGACTGTCCAACTCGAAGGCAGGAGATTGTATTTTGAAATATATCTACCAACCTTGGAAAGCCATACTGGTCGCTGTCACTGCCATGGGTCCTGCTAGCCTTTTAAACTTCATATTCTATTAGATCATACCGTGACGGATATTTACATCTCACAACTGCACTGAGAAACTATCCGCATTATCCACTTGGTCCCCGAGTTGTTCATCTTTAAGCGATGCAAGAACAGACTAAGTCGCAGAGGATAACGCGAATGAAATTTCCTCGACAGGTATTTAAAGCCACAAAGATAAGATAATAGGAAGATAGTAATGCCGGGATTGAAAATATGACCAGGACAAGTGGCCGAAGCAGAGCCTTTTGCGAAAGTTCTTCTAACCGGGTGAGTTCCGCCGCATGGGAGGGGGTGCCGCATTCTTCAAGGATCCCTTGGCTTTCAACAGGGCGGCAACTTTACTATGGTCGCGAGTCGCCAACCGCGGAAGAAGATCCGTCCTCCTCAAAGGCTCCAAATCCACTTCAGCAAGTGGACCAGTCATCCTAATCTATCTCTCCATGTCAGTTTCGTGAATATAACGTAATCTGGGGCACAGTTCCTGACCCTCGCCCCCCGCGATAAGGGCCGAGCCGATTGATGATTGCCGATTGGCTGCGTCGGCAAGCATTTTGATGGCTCTCTTAACCCTATTCAGCAGGGCTATGCGTCTCCAAGAAAGGATGACTGCCCTCTACCACCGATGAGAGTTTTGAACTTGCCGGAATTCCGTCGATGCCGATAGAGAAACACTAGTATATAATCAACAGTACTCCGGGATAGTTACTGACTATCAAGCGCCTCACATCCTGGTTGGTCTACTGAAACAGACACGATGCATGTACCCGAATCTCAGCGAGCATTCCTTGATAAGGTGCAAGAAGTACTTCGCCGATATGAGTCTCAGTTGAAAGACATCAATCATAAGGTGGGTTATCAGACAGCAGTCCTCCTAAATGGTCAAAGTTTCCTAGTTAACTTTGACAGATCTGGTCCAACCCGGAACTTGCATATGAAGAATACAAGGCCCACGATCATATATGTGAGCTGTTTGATAGCCTGAAGGCTGAAGGCTATCAGGTTCATCGCAAAGCTTTTGGACTGGAGACAGCCCTCGAAGTTGATTATGTTTACGGCACTGGTGGTCGCGTCGTTGCATTCAATGCGGAATACGATGCTCTCCCCGGCATCGGCCATGCCTGCGGCCACAACCTGATCGCCACAAGTTCTATTGCAGCATTTATCGCCACTTGCGAATCTATGAAAGCTCAAGCGGAGTCATTGTCTGTACCTGGATTCACTGTTCGCCTGCTGGGAACTCCGGCTGAGGAATCCGGTGGTGGTAAAGTTAAACTCATCGACGCCGGTGCTTATAAAGGCGTAGATGCGTGCCTCATGGTTCATCCTGTTCCGATGGTACCGGGTAAGCCGGATATTCATTGTATGGCTACAGTCATCGAAGGAGGATTTCTCGCAAACGATAAGGTCAAAGTGACTTTCACGGGAAAGCCAGCTCATGCTGCAGCGGCTCCTTGGGAGGGGATCAACGCGTTAGATGCGGTGGTTTCGGCATACGTGAACATTTCAATGCTTCGGCAGCAGATCTTGCCGAGCCAAAAAGTCCATGGCGTTATCGTCAATGGAGGCGATCGTCCAAATGTGATACCCATGTCCGCCAAGGTCGATTATTATATTCGATCGCCGACAAAGAAAACCCTAAAGCCACTTACTGAAAAGGTGATTCAATGCTTTGAAGCCGCAGCCACCGCCACAGGGTGTAAGGTTGACTATGAATGGTACGTGAAAAAAAGATTATTCAACACGACTTGAAAGTAACTGGGTTTATAACTAGGGGCCCTTCGTATGCCGACTTGAAGAGCAACATTCCAATTTGCGAGAGTTACGTCTCGGCAATGAGGGCCATGGGGCATCATACTCTTCTTGATAACTCTGAACAAAAGGGAGCACTTGCCGGGGGGTCGACAGATATGGGTTTGTTCCACTCTTCTCTAAGCATGTTGATTTTCTAACTTCAGACTAGGAAATGTATCGTATGAGGTACCGGGATTCCATGGGATGTTCTGTATCCCTGCCGAAGGCGTGAACCATACCCCTCAATTTACCAGCGGAGCTGGGTCACCGGAAGGATTCGAGCGAAGCACTGCTTGTGCCGCAGGAATGGCCGTAGTAGCTTGTCAGGTTCTAGTGGACGACAAATTTGCCGAAGAAGTTAAGGCGAATTTCCAACGCGAGTGATAAGAGTGTCGTAAAACTGCAATGATTAGCTAGAAATAATAACAATCTGCCGAGACTCAGATTAAGAGTTCACTTTTCTCAAACTAGTTAGTGTGGATAGCGACTTATCCGTGCCCCCGCTCCTGTTATCTGGGGAAATCTAACCCAATTTCGTCAAACAACCAATCAGAGAAGCCGATGACCTTGTTCAGGCCTTTCTGTGCCTTTGTCAGAATCTCAGCTCCTTGGGCAGGGCCTGAATCCTGCCAAGCCTCGACTAGCTTGCCGATGGAGCCAATTGCGCCCATTCAAATAATGCTCTATCACAGTTGCTTTTATCTAGACCTTCTATAATGCGGGGTTCGCCATATTGGTGGCTTCGAAGGAGCCTAGCTTGCATTTGATCTGTCTCAGTCATGAGACTAGACTGAGATACTATATAAAGGAGAGCTGTCGGGCTTTCAAGTTACGACGCGAAGATCAACTAGTATCTCTCGAGGCCCTGAGATAAATTTGACTTTCATTATTTATTTTGTCCACAATGAGTGATCGAATTGAAAAGAAAACAATACGACCGAATCACGCAGATATGGACACCCAAAGTTTCGACAACGGGGCTGTTGAGCAATTCCAGTCGTCGTTCGAGTTCTCACCTATCGCGGAGAAAAAGCTAGTTCGGAAAATAGACCGCACGTAAGACACCTCTTGGAATTTCTCTCCCTCCATAGTAAAGCTGATTAAAAATCCCAGTGTCTTGCCCATCATGGTTGTGGCCTATATGATGGCCTTTCTAGATAAACAGACTCTGAACTACACCTCGTTGATGGGTCTTCTTCAAGATTTGCATTTGACAGGTAATCAATACAGCTGGAGTTCTGGTATATTCTATTTTGGATATCTGTTCTTTTCGTGAGATTCTCCAGTTGCAAATCAGCATCTCAAGAGTCCGAGTGAAAATGTTGACAGTGGTCTTATAGTTATCCTGCATCATTGTTAATGGTCAAATTTCCGCTGGGAAAATACCTCGCTATCAACTTGTAAGTTTTTCCGCTCCTTTGGAAGACTTTATATCTAACAAGCTTCAGTATTCTATGGGCAGTTGTATTGGCATGTCATGCAGCTACAACTAACTTTGCCACGTTGATGGTGGTTCGGTTCTTCCTGGGTTGTACTGAGGCCAGCCTATCGCCAGGGTTTACTCTCATTACATCGCTTTGGTATCGCACATCTGAGCAACCACTACGGGCTGGTATCTGGTTCTGCGGAAATTCCTTGTCTCTTCTTGTCGGAAATTCCATTGCCATAGGTATTCTCGAGATCAGGAGCAAGCTAGGTGCATGGCAGGTAAAGTTTGAATGAATTTTCAAAGTTCAGATGAAACCATACTCACCAACCCTTAGTGGCTGTTCATTATTTTCGGAGTTCTCACGTTCTTTTGGGGGGTTCTCATGCTATTCCGTCTGCCAAACTCCCCAACTGATGCTGGTTTCCTTACCGAGGAGGAAAGAATGATTGCGACCGAGAGGCTCAAGGCGAACAATACGGGTTTCAAAAATTCAAACATTGATAAAAGCCAGATTCTGGAAGTCTTTCAAGACCCGAAAACATTGCTCTTGGCAATCATGGTTCTGACAGCTAACATTCCGAACGGGGGCTATACTACCGTAAGTTTGGTTCCAGAATTTTAAAGCTCAAAACTAATATTGCGAAGTTTAATGGGCTTGTTCTTAAAGGATTTGGCTTCGACACTCGCCATACCTTGCTATTGGGTCTACCTGGAGGCTTTATCGTCTTCCTTTTTGTCTTAAGCGGGTTAGTAAAATTGAAACTGCTGCCAAATTACATACTGACCAAGAAAGTGGTATTATTTCTTCTAAATTGAAGAATAGCAGATGTCTAGTTATGATTGGAATGAACATAATCAGGTAAAATACTAGTAAATTGAGAACTTTCAGTTCAATGTTGGCTGACTTCACCGCAGTATTGTTGGAAGTGTACTTGTCTACGTTTGCAAGTCTACTGGGGCTCGCTACGCTGGTCTCATCCTAATGGGAGTTTACTCTGCCTCCATGCCTATTGCAATGACAATAATCAGTTCCAATATTGGGGGTTTCACAAAGAAGGCTACCGTCAGTGCGGTGTTTTTTATTTTGTACTGCGTGGGGAACATCATTGGCCCTCAGTTATTTTTCGAGAAAGAAGCCCCCAAGTACCAGGTATGCTCTGGCAAGTTTCTATTTACAAGAATACTGTCTAATCTATGTACAGAGTGGATTCCTGGCTATAATCATATGCATTTCGATCAATGTTGTCGACAGCATTGCCCTAATGTATTATCTTCGCAGAGAAAACACACGAAGAGATAGAAGAGGCACAATTTCGACACCCGACAACCTTCATGAGAAGCAGGCTGATACAGCCCCTAGAGAGTTGTCGGACGTCACCGACCTAAAGAACGAAAGGTTTCGATATGTATACTAGCATTTCGATGCAAGCAATCCGAGCTGGAAGGGGGATGTTAATACAGGATAGGTGCAGTAGAACAAGCAATCTGAGTCAAGCTTTGCTTCTGTCCTGAAAATTTTCAGAGAGAAACCTCAATCACAGGTCCAGTATATATGTGGCGAGCTCTGAAAACATAGTAAAGTGTCGCGAGTAGTAGGACGCCTCCCCACCCGACAACACTGTAGTTCATATCTGTCACTCCGGGGTGCATCATGGGAGGCCAAAAGCTCCAGAAAATTACAATAACGATGTAAATGACCGCGAAGCCATTAATCAAGATGCCCCAGATTCCAGGAACGTGAAATGGGCCCCAGACCAGCCTTTTTCCGGGTAGGTTGACAATCTCATCGTCATCATCGTTATAACGAGCGATATCTCCCTTAATTCTGCGGAACAGAAGTAGAGATGAGACTATCAGATATGAAGAGTACAGGCCAGAGACAGCCATTGATAGGACATTATTGAGAGCAACAGAGGAACCGATATTGATCAGCGCAAGCAACAAGCTGATTGTTGTCGTGAGCAGTACCGAGTACATTGGTAACTGGTTCTTGGGTGAGACCTTCGAAAATTAGTAATTGTTATATAGAGTGAAGTGATACATTTTCCACATAAGAAGTAGTACTTACTCGACTCCACATGCGCCAGCCTGGGACTCCTCTATCTCTCGCGAATGACCAGAATTGACGGGAGGTGGCTGCCAAAAGACCCACAACCGAACAGACGGCGATGACAAGGATAATTGAACACATTGTCAATGATCCAGCCATTGATCCTGTTCCCTGGTAGAATACCTCAATATATGGATAGCCCGTCTCGGTATTAAGGGCGTCCTCAAGGTTTCCAAGACAGAAGAGCATAGCAATCAACATTCCGAACCCAAGACAACCATTAATACCAACACTCATCATAAGAGCGCGGGGAATCGCAAGTGAGGCATTGCTGATCTCCTCGGCCATCTATAATTGAGTTTTAGTGAAAGTAGCAATGGGTTTTCTCGAGAAAGAAGACATACGTGAACGGCTGCATCACCCCCTGCAAATGCAAATGCACAACTCGTCATTCCCACAAACCAGGAGACCCCTTGGGTCGGAAACTCGCCGCTGTTGAGATGCTGTAAAAATACCTCATCCGTGCTCTTATGCTCTGACATGTATGTCAGGGGGATCAATATCCCAAAGAACCCGATAATATGAATCACCAGGATAACAGCTTCAAGTCGAGGGAGGAATTTGCCGCCTATCATATTGGCAAGAAGTGCAGCAAATAATGCTGCCCAGACCATTAATGTCCCATGCCAGGGCTCCGGATTGTAGAGCTTGTGAGCAAGAACTGCTGTGCCCTGGATCTCTGTTCCACATAAATACGAGGCCGCTGCGAAGGCAGTTTGCCAGCCCATTACCGCCATCCAGCCTGTTTTTGACGAAATAAATTAGTTTGAATGCCCCTCAGAGTTGACACCAAATCAATAATATACCCGTTATATAACTAAGAAACTTTTGTTGCTTTATCGGAGCAAGCATGGAACACCAATGATACTGTCCTCCCGACGTAGGCGCCCTGGTTCGATGTTAACTTCAGCCCCATCAAGATGACCACCTGGGCAGCAGGTTCACAACTCACATAGATCCCAATTCTCCTAAGACAACAAAGGTGCAGGCAGTACCTACCCAGGCGAAGATGAATGCATAGACGGCACCTCCAGACCCACCACTGCTATCTGTTAGATATCTTGGAGGAAGTGGGATGAAGAAACCGACTTTTGTAAAGGATTGACGAATGTACTGGAGAAGTGTTAGTTAGATAACTACTGCTAGACGTCATGAAACTTCTGAAACGAGCTCACCCGAGAAGTCCCTCCCAAGTCCCTAGAATAGTACAGCTAAATCCTAGAATCGAGAGGATTCCGAAGTTGCGCTATGAGAAATGTTCAGCCATAACATTGGGTGTAGCGTTTTGGGATGGTCGCATACCTTGAGTACTGGCTTTTTCCCCAGCCGTTGAAGTTGAATATTATCTCGGTCTTGGACTGAGTATACCGGCGCCTCAACGCGCGCCGTGACAGACCCTTGGTTTTTCAGCTCGTACGCCACCATGTTTGTTGTTGATGAGTTGCCACGGGATGAGCCAAGGGAGGAAGTGAGCGACGTTGGGATGAATGGCGGGTTAAAAAAGGGATCAATCGCAGGAAGAAGTGGCATGTAATGCAAGGAAAAAAAGCGGAGCCAGCTGAGCGACCTCACTTCAATGATAAAAAGTGGAAAATTCCAAACACAGTTAGTCGTGCTTGGGGTGAACACTCGTTGTAACGACGGACAGCCTAAGGACGCCTGCAGGATTCGCGGCCCACAACGCGCAATTGCGATGTCGATCCCATGCACAAGGTTGCCATTCAGGCGGTCGATTTCTGATCTGTTGTGGAACCGATTAGATACGCATATATTAAAAGTAATTCTCTATAGGCCAGAGGTGACTTTTGGTGGATGCTGCGCTAAGGCTAGAAGTTGGTGTTGCACCAGGCTGACAGGGGTCAATTACTTGTATAGAAAGACACCAAAACCGTCCTTTCCTCCTAACGAGTGCAGAATATGATCTCAAAGTATTATTCCGTTCCAATAGGGAATGTGAGCTCTTGCCAATCGACACTGGGGGCAGTATTGAGAAGGAGAACGAGAATCAGCGAATCTGGAGGTTGTAATAACGCGATACTCACCCTGAAACAGGACAACAATCCGAAAGTGGCAAGTTGGAATTATTCGGCCGAGCTCCGAGCCTATCAAGAGTATCTGCTACGATATATTGATTTCTGATTTTCCGGGCTCGCACTGAGAAGGAAGATTAGGTTCGGCCCCTGTAGCACGTAGCCACAAAGGATCTGATATAAGGCTATCGATCACGAGTCCTATTAGAAGCACCTATACCATTCTTCCCCTACATGTCTCTCCTGTATCCTCACAAAACCAGCATCAATGGGTACGCGCTTCAAATCCGAATCTAAAGATCCCGCCGTCAATGTCACGACATGGGTTCTCCTAGTCGTTGTAATTTTGAGCGTCTCTGCTCGGTTGGGGACCAAGCTTAACTTATTCCACAAACTGACGGTCGACGATTTGTTGATGGTGGCTTCTTTGGTATGAATACCTGCTTGGTATCTTTTCGTTGCTACTTCACTGCATCTCTAACCTGAATTCCCCGTCAATAGATATTCTGCATCGTTCAGAGTATCATCATATCTATGGCTGTCGACTCTGGATATGGAAAGCACTTTAAGGATGTTTCTGGCTCTGAGTTTGATCAAACTATGAAAGTTAGCAGTCGCCTCTATCATCTATTTTCTTGAGACTCAACTTGCTGACTTTTTTGAAGTTTCTATACGCCGGGTCGATTCTCTACCTCATCAGTCTTTCCCTCTCCAAATTATCTCTCGCCGTTTTTATACGATCTTTAACACCGACATCAAAAGACAGAATGTATGCTCGGATTGTCGAGGGTACTATTTGTGCATGGGCTATCGTCACGATATTTGGCACTTCATTCCAATGCTCTGTTCCTCGACCTTGGGATTTCTGGCATGGAAAATGCTTCAATGAGGTATATCTCTAAGCTTGATGAGTTACGCAGAATACTGAGCTTTTTTTTGTCCTAGATGGCATGGCATTTCTTCGTCACTGGGTCCAACATCATCACCGATCTTGTTATCTTTGCCCAAGCTATGATTCTCATCGCTAGCATTCAAACTTCGCTAAAAAGACGTTTGATATTCGCTGGTATATTCCTACCAAGGCTCTTGTGCGTTTTAAATGATCTGCAACCCCCTATGGCTACAAAGCCCCCAGACTAACGGTAAGTCTCTTTAGGGTTACCGCAGCAGCCATAGGGCAGCTTGCACTCATCAAACAAGGCATTCAATCAGAAGATCCCACCTACAGCATTTGTGATCTTACTATAGTGGAAGTCGTCATACAATGTTTGAGTATCGTGACAGCATGCTGGGGCCAACTTAAGCCATTTCTCTCATGGATGAGAACCAATGGACTAAAGATCGAAGGCGTGGACGATCCAACCAGCTTGTATTATAAGCACAGCCACCGGTCCCACACAAATTTCAAGTCGAGTCGAGGACACGACGCGTTCCCGCTCTCGATGAGAGACCAGATCCTCGTCACACAGGACTGGGAGGTCGACAGTCAATCTAGTCGGGCGCAGATCATCGCAGAAGAACCCAATACTTGGTCTGGAGAACGTGGGATGCGATCGCCCGATCGACTGAGCGAGTAAATCTTGCCAAGCGCCTATTTTCACGGAGCGGAGCCTTTCCAATTCGTTGCATCCAAAAAGAAAAATTGTTAAAAATGAAAATAAACTCTGAGTGAATTTCTGTTCTCAAAAAGTCTTGGCAAACAGACCACTGCTCAGCGAACTTACAAATAGTATCCATGACGGCACAGAATCATATCCTATCAATTACGTCCCATTTGGGGGCGCAGGATGGTATCCCCGCTCGCACTCGCAATCGTACGATTAGATTCACGGAGAATTGAGATTAGATCAAACCTTGCGACTTGACCCATATTTTCAGCCAATGGCAAGAATGCACCTGGCTTGCGGCATTTTAACATGAGACTTCGAGACATTCTGCAACGCTTGGCAGTGTGGATCAATACAATCTCGAAGGAACGGAGGTGCTTGGCTGAGTGCAAAAATCAACCACCTGCCTCAATCGCCCTAGTTACACTCGTAATCAAATTAAAGTTCTTTTCTGAAGCTTACCCGTCTCAAATCCTACGGGTGGGATTTCGGCCCCCAGACTGATCTGCACTTTTTCTCCCGGTCTTGGCTCTTCGACTAACTACATGTACATGTGTTATCTTTCAGCCCCTCGAATGACCTGCACACATTACTTCCGATCTAGGCTGCTCGCCGATGTCTCGTCAACTTCTTCCTGGTCCCAGTTCATTTAGCTACAGCAATGCTAACCAAAGATCAACGCTGACTAATGATTGCCTTTCAAGTCTCAGAGATCATAATTGTATATCAGTACCATCAACATGGCCAAAGCATCACTTTTCATCAAAATAGTAGCAGTGAACTATATCAAAATACACGAGTGTGCGAGTCTACAGGTGACAGTTAATTACATTCTCCGAAAAGCCTTAGCTAATTCTGTGGCAAAACACAGCGATTATGTACCTCGGAGCCCTGTAATTTGCTTCCACCCATAAATCCCGCTCCGTATACTCCACTGAGACTCTTCTTCCTAGCCTTTCAGCCTTGTCATCTCGAACCGCATTAAACAAGCCCACCGCATGTAATAGTCCTGGGAAGGTATAGCCTTGCAGCTTTGCATGTATCTCTCAATCCACATTAGATTACCCAAGGGCCGCAGACGACATAACTGCTAGTTACTAGCAAGCCACAAATATAAAAATGTGAGAATCCCTCATAGTAACTTCCAATTGCCTCTATCGTAGCTCTCTTCGGGCTAGCCTTAACAGCTATGGAACTGAGGAGATCTATTTCAAGCTTCGACACTAAGACTCCCCCAGTCGAACACCCGGCTGGCTTCCGGGATTTAGCCGGGGGTCGGCGAAACCGCGACCAAAAATTCAGGTAGTTCATCTTCCCAAATAGCTTATTTAATTCTTATATCCAAGTGAACGTATTCATACTATGAAGGGAATGACGCCGAATTTATGGGAACCCCGTGAGTAATAAATGCTGAGTAGATTCGATGTACGGTCGACGAACTTCTAGAACTCGCATACCCCCAACCCCACTGGCAAGGCTCCCAGTCACAGCTTGAGGCTATATTAACGATGAGGACTACAAAGCACTACTACTCGCTATCTCCAAGAAAGCAGGGTACATAAAAAGTACTACTTCCGACTAATATTCTGATACGATTTGGTACCATACTTCCCGTGCATCATGATCCAAGTTGACGACAAGGTAATAAAATCGAAAGTAGATAATAATAAATGTTTATTTGGGAAACTTGAAGCGTATTTGGGTCCTGTGAATATACAGACTACTATGATCGGGAGTGCTATTTGGTGGGATATCTCATTACGGCTGTAAATGAAGCTGGGGAAATTAGACTCTGGGACCTTGCCCCACTTGAGCTTGAAGCTTGCAATCTATTTTGACTCATCGCTATTTATTTGGTTTTCTAGAAGCTCGATAGCTGAGTCTCAATGGAGAAACCTCGGGGTCTTGATTTCCTACGCAGACGTGAGCTGTAAGACTGAGGGCTAGACAAAATTGTATGGAGTGCATCACAGATCCTGTGACAAATCTGGTGAGATAGCGACGATCGCTTTCCGTTTATAGATCGTGCCGACACTGTTGGATCTTGAAGTTCTGCTTACAAGTTTCACAGCAGTCTTTTCTTTGACTTGCGTGCTGAATCCAAATTATGCTTGTCAATTATTCATTTCCCACTCAAAAAAACCTTCAAGTATCAGAGGCGGAAATTGCCATCTAGGCTGGTACAGCATTGCCGTTCTGCTCGGGTGGAGGTATTCTCCATGATCAAAATAGATGTTTGCCACATTGAATCGCGCTAGTCGGTTAACCCGTCCTCTTTCATCCACATCCTGCAGGTCATTCCCCATGCCAAATACGAAGTGTACAGCAGTTAGGTTTTCTGGGCATCCAAATCTTGGGCACAAGATCCTTCAGATGATTCGTTGAAAGATAGTGCTGCCTTTGGCTCCTGCGTATCTTCCGGGCACTCCGATAGCTACCATAGAGAACTCATCCCAACCATGTGAACTATTTCGGAAAAAGAGATGCATCTATCTCCCCACGCACCCCGGGCCGAAAACAGGATTTACTGGTATTTTGTGGGTCCCCGGCGCAGCCGCACCCTCGGATGGTCGGCCACCATTCTGTACGATCCCATAGCGCCACTCCGGAGCTTTGTGAGGATCAAGAAGAGCCTAGTAAGGTAAAAAGTTATGATGAAATATGTCGATTTCGTTTGGCATTGAAGTATGCTATATGGGTGGAGTCTCTCAATTTCCGTCTCCATACAACAGATGGTTTCAAAAGATCATAAAATAAAGCAGCAGTCGCGTCAGTACAGCAGCAACAAGCCGAAGCACATTTCGATGGAATCCAGTCGAAAGCACTAAAGTCCCCGAGAAGCGAGAGCCCTGTGAGATCATGTGGCTTCTGCAGGGTCCTGGTGAGAGATGCGGGGTGCCAATCCGCAGCAAAGCAACCCTGATTGGGTGGGTCTCGAAGGTGTCTTACCTTGTGCAGAATCCCCAAATCTCCAGTGGACCTCTGGAAGTTCTCAGTCCTCACGGAAGACTACCTCAGAATAATGTCTCACTGATACATCACTAAGACATCACTAGCCAGCGCAAAACCGCTTGTTCCCGGCGTCTTCAACAAGTACTGTTACATACACTAAGTTTTAGTCACTTCTATTTCGAGGAAGTGCGACAGACCTAACAGCATTAATGGCGGTGATCGATCTCGATTTATCCAGTCCGTATAGATTGAACATAATTGAAAAAGATATAAATACCCCCTTTCAGTCCGACTACTTCTCCTATTCATCTTGATTCAGCTCAACTCTCTCCATTGAAAAAAACATAGTTACTCCTCCCAACCTCAAACCCAAACAACCACCAGAACACATCCATCATGCAGATTACTCAAGTCCTCCTTTCCACCCTCTTCGCCGCCTCGGCTGTTATGGCTGCCCCGGCCGAAACCAGCAAGTCCATGATGGCCGCCAGCCCCCAGTGGACCATCCGTGATCTCAAGCGCGTCTGCAACAAGGCCGACACATCCTGCACCTGGAACTTCGGCATCCAGGTCGGCACCGCAGCCACCCAGTCTTGCACCTATGTCGTCAAGGGCGATACCGCCTCCGAGGCCAACGGCGGCCCCTCCAACTGCGGTGACTACACCATCACCTCCGGCTGGAGCGGCCAGTTCGGCCCTGACGCCGGCTTCACCACCCTCTCTGTTGTCAACAACAAGTCTCGCCAGATTGTCTGGCCCGCCTACACCGACAAGCAGCTCGATGGTGGCAAGGTTGTTAAGCCTGACCAGGCCTATGCTCCCGCTGCTCTGCCTTAAACGGGGATAATGTGGAGGTTATATAGTGTGTGTACAGCCAGGGCTGGGAAGGAAGCCCGCACTCTATAATTTTGGACTACCAGTGAAACTACTGGCTGGCCTTTATGTATTTAGCTCTTTTGTTTTTTCAAGCGGCCACTCCTTGAATATATATATTCTTGTCATGATTCATTCTATCTTTATTTCGGAATTCAGAAGTGGTGTCAAGTTGAAGTGTGTACACTCTTCAATGGTGAAACTGGAGTTCAATAATCTAGCCAGTAGTCAAGGAAGTAAAAGAACAATACTATCAGTAAGATAGTGCGATCAATATATACCTATAAATGCATTCACATCCTTGTCTGTAATTTTCCAGGGTTTATCCGGCGCTGTCCATAAAGCTAGCTTTTTCTAAGTTTTAGCCCGAGTGGTTCTTGAAGGCTGCGTTGATTTGTTTTCTTGTATGGGTCTCTAATTTCCAATGGCTCTCATTATTCAAGTTGACTCATATTACTACCTCCACTGCCCACTGGCACCAGTGGCAACTTGGACCCTACCAGCTAGTCCATCTTCATATATAGGTATCATAGTTCCAACAAGGTTGAACTTGTTGAACCTTAGAGTGCAACCCTAGAACTTTGAATCTAATTCTCTTAATTTGAATAACGAAGAATATAGTGGTAGAAACAATTATATCATAAATTCGTTTTTCTATTTCAAGATTTGGTCTAACTCAAATTTAAACACCGAACCTCATTCCACCATTAGCACAAACAACACTACCCGTGCTCCAAACGCCATCGGGTGTGCAAAGCATACAAACCACGCCAGCAATCTCACTTGTGAATGCCGGTCGTCGACCTCCCATCTTCTCCTTGATCAAGCGGACCTGCTCCTCAGTCAAGCGGCTCATGGTCGTCTCGTCATTCTCATCCAGCTTGGTCATGGGTGTATTGTCCATAAAACCCTGAATATCAGCCCAGAAAGCCTCACCGGCCTTGAAATACATATCACCAATAACCGGGCCAGGGTTGATCGCGTTCACAGTCGCGCGGTCGGACAGTTCTCGCGCCCAAGTCCGGGTCATGGCCTCAAGGGCGGCCTTCGTCCCGCCATACATGGATTGACCAACGAAGCCCATTGAGGCCGAGACACTAGAGATATTCACAATGCGACCCGAACGGTCAGTAGGTAGGAATGGGGCAACTGCCTGTGTCAACAGCAAGGGTGCCAGGACGTTAATGGTGTAGTGCCAATTGAAGTGGTCGGCAGTGATGGGGCCGCGCTGGGCGTCGTTCAGATCGCGATCGGCCGAGACACCGGCATTGTTGATGAGAATATCGATCTGCAATTTTCCCGAGGAACCAAAGTGCTGCTGGGCGGCGCTGAGGATCGCGGCTGTGGCTTCTTCGGGCTTGCTCAGGTCGGCTTGAACGCTTTCGCAGCGGACGCCGTGCGCAGCAGCCAATTCCGCGCAGATCTTCTCTGTAGGCCCGCGCGAGGACTCGGAGGTGTAGTTCAGGATAAGAGAGACACCCTTAGAGGCCAGGTTACGGGCAACGGCTTCACCGATTCCTAGAAAGAGAAATTCATGGTTAGCGGAGCTGTTCGTGGTTGTTGCGGGGGAGAAGATGATACCCCGCGATCCGCCAGTGACGATGGCCAATTTTCCTTCCAAGACGCGCGACATTTTGACTATAAGGTTCGGGAGATCGAAGAGATCGAAGATACAGAGGAATTGAGAAGATGAAAAGAGAGAGAAGATGATCACAAGTAAAAATTGCGGCGAGGGCTTGCTTTGTATCTCCAATTTAACCGACTGCTTTCTCCACGGCGCGGGCGTAAATTTCCCGAAGGGGGGAAGTTGGGGAAAGTGGGTCAGAATGAGATCAGCAGATAAGGGGCAAATGAATAAATCAATCAGAAGAGGGTGTACTTTTTCTGTGTAGAAGTGTAAGTATAAGAGTAGAAGTATATGAGAGTGACGATGATGGCAATAGAAGAGAATGGTCATGTGCTCCCCTTCAACTTCAACTCCTCCTTGCTCATTCTCCTTTCTCCTTTCTGTCGCTTCTCTATTCTTCAATCACGGGGACTCCCCCTCCACTATTCGGCTAATTAGATTAGTCTTCGCCCGCTTAAATTCCTCCGCATTTCTTGCAACTTCGACCAGCTATCCTCAACTTTGTCATATTGCCTGCCCCCGAAGAACCCATGCACCTAATAGGTCCTCGACAGGGTGAACTTGGCGTGTGCAATTATCCCCGTCGCGGTATCACCAGTACCTCCGGATTGATCCCAACCGCCACATCGTGAATCGACTGAACAAGTCCCACACCCCTCCTCCGGTGAGAGCCCGCTACGAGCCCCCGATCGAGCCCAATGAAACGAGCCAGTATGTGTGACCACGATCATCGGAGCTCATCCGCGCCATCTGCACATCTGCACCGCATTCTTCGCGCTGAAGACACAGAGCCTCGTCACGAGTCCCTCTCGGTGAGCGGTCGCGACCAGCTCCACTTTACGATGATATCCCATCCTGATTTCTTCGAAACGCGCACGGAATCTGATAACTCGACGGCTGTGGGAAGCTCTGCAGACCGAGATTTTGCAACTCCGTGAAGATGATCGACTTCGCGCGAAAGAGCTCGGCACCGCAGACTCTCCGGTGACGAGCGTATCTTACACGATCGGGAGGATTTCGCTGGCCTATACCGTAGCGAGACAAATATTCTCGTCAGCTGATTTTAGTTCTGGGGTTTTGCTTGGGTTTGACGGCTGCGCAGGGTCCAGACGCGACGATGTCATATCCACGACGAACTGGCTCGCGTTTAGGGGGAAGCCTCAATC
The DNA here is from genome assembly GCA_023626415.1 of Penicillium sp. S1701. Lineage (NCBI taxonomy): Eukaryota > Fungi > Ascomycota > Eurotiomycetes > Eurotiales > Aspergillaceae > Penicillium > Penicillium sp. S1701. The sequence continues at coordinate 50,138 of JAMAGY010000010.1, read as the reverse complement.
CGACCAACGATCCCTGGCCAGCCATGCGGAATCGGCCGGAATTGTAAACCAGGATCCAAGCCGTAGCTGCCTTTCTCAACGGCATAACATATAGCAGACTTGGCTGGCATCCATCGAGCCCTCCGTGTAAGAATTGCCAGGTTCTAGCACTCACACCCAGCAGCACCGGCGCAACAATCATAGAGTCATCCGTGACCAGCTTGCGCAGATACCAGGAGGGGTTATTACAACTGATGGAAAGCAGCACTCACCTCGAAACTGTAGTATCGATTGAACAGAAGTTACTAGTATATGCCAAGGTAACTGGAAGTTGCACTGGTCGGTGGAGTCGTAGTAACAGTCCGTCGCCGCCCCTCGGAGCCATCAACTGGCATCACCCTCGACTGTCGACGCCTGGATGGTCCCTGTTCGCCGAGACCTTCGGAGTAATAAGGCTCAAACAAGTCTCACACGATGCATCTCGCCCCAAAAATGACGACTCTGTATCCAGAATCTCACCTTAGTGGCGAATTCTGTTTCTAGGTATACCAGCAGCCCTGGCTCGTGTCACAGAGGATATATAATCCGAAGTTTGCACTTCATTTAGGTGAGACAGACCGTGACCTGTTCAAGTTCCAATAAGGTCCCGATCGGATCCCACGTACTCTGTCTTTGGCTGTATTGCCGGGCTCTTGCAGTTGTATTTTTCAGAGTCCTTTGTTGCATCAACGCAAACAATTGCAAACTCGCTGAGATATTGAAGCTAGATCGGCAGCGTTCAATATTTTAAGAGGTTCAGGTAATAGCGACAGTGGTTCTTGCCTCTCGTTTCCTTGTCAAGCTGAATAGTTAGAATATTATGTACTAGGAGGAAATGCTTCCCCAGATGGTTCGAGTTTCACATATATCGATGACTGATCTAGACCATTTGACCGACTTGACCACAAACGCAATGTCAAAATTTTTAAGATCACGAGGTCTACTATCCGAATTTTGGAAGAACAACGGAATACCATGAGATAGCCAATTTGAATCTAGAGAGCTCGTATCTTAAGAGAGGTAGTAATAGAAGCACCAGGGTTTCGAGTCCGGGGTTTGATGCCAGGACTTCGAGTCGGAATTTACATGTACCCGGGCGTGACCTCAGGCTACTAGTATAAACCTTTTCGTGCCAGTGTTGCCCAGGTGACAAGAAATATATTTCTGATCCACCGCGATGCTTCTTCAACTTTTGAACCAAGTTCAAATTCAAGTTGGAATGATCATAATTTCTCGATCTAGCGATGAATGACCCCTGGCTCGGAGTTCCAGTATGGTAATTGCGACTCAGATTAATTGCCGTGCCCAGGTTGTTCATAAATCTAGATTTCACCTGAAATAAACTACCTAGCGTTGCTGGTTGCTGATATATTGTACTTCCTTTTTCATGTTGTCCCTTGAGATTCCAAAATTGAACTCTCTTAATATCTTTGCGATATCAAGGCCTTCATCTCTGTTAATTAGTATTGTCTCTTTATCCGGGATATGCATTTCCGAACACAAGTAATACTAGACTGCTTATGTTGTGAACCCGAAAGGAAGAACAGCCGGTGGCAAGAATTCGAAGCTCTACGAATGCCGGCAATAGATAGTATTTATGACTCATGATCTGGTAGTGCTAGTTACTTTTGCGGAGTTTTATTTTAGATTTCAAATTATGGCCTGTCTTGCCACTTCATGCATTTCGTCATTGGAGTCACATAACACAAACGCCGTGACTAGAGACTGGTTATCTAAGTCACCACTCGGTTACTTCGATAAATAAATTCATTTTCAATGGCAAGTGGGAACGAAGTGCATTCTAGCCTGTAGTTGAGGTATAATTATGAATACTGTCTCCGGTGGAAGACGTTAAGGGCAGTAAGAATGCCCACTTCCGTTCTTTCCAATGGAAATAAGGTATCACCAAGCTTGGTTGGTCAAAGAGAATGAGAGGATCAAAGGTAAACAGGCATGGGAGAGGATCGCATCTATGTCTTTCACTAATTACCTTATCCTGTTCAGATGAGACCTGATATTGCCACAGGTTGGATTAGTGATTGAACTTGAAATAGCGTCCGCGCAACCGCCTCAATCACTGTGAGAGACAACGAGGACTAGAATTCTGCTCCAGCCAACTCACGTAGCGCAAATGAACAAACCACCGGATCAAAACCCAACCCAGTCCCCGGCACCAATGCCCCGGCGATTGAAATAGCCCAATCATCACCCACGAGCCAGTTCAATAATCACTTCAAATATGCAGGAAGAGAGCCCCGACCAGTCAACAGTTGCAGCACAGGAGAATCAGGAACCAAGTCGACGGCAAATCAAACTTACTTCTCCATACTCCCACCCAAACAACAGCTTAAGCACCAAGATTTGATAGAAAGCATGGCTCCACGTAAACTGATTCGCACAGCGCCATATCAGCCAAATCCACTAATCCTGCAGGGGCCACGCTATCAAGCTCACGATTAATTTCCCTCAGCTTGGCGCCTCCTCTCCGTGGTGAGTATTCGACATCCCGTGGAGTTTACCACAATCCACCCTACCCAACATGACGTTTCCGGCTTACGCAGCCTCCTTTGTCTAGTTTTCTTCTAGCGATGCTTCCGGGGTTATGATTTCTGGCCTGCGAGGGTTATTTGGCAAAGCGAGCCAATTTCCCCATTCCTGTGATGATCGTAACAATTGGGATCTAGTATGCATGTGCTTGTATCATTTGAGTAGTAGGTATACACCGGATCGAAGACTGAATAGGTTACCTACTTTGGACTCTGTACGGAGTAGTTGTATACTGTATCGAAGTTGTGGAGACAGCTTGTAAAAGACGCGAAATCGTTCGGATTGGAAATCTTTCGTAACGCATGTATGTATGTTATGTGATTTACATTTACATACATTCTCATGCAGAAAGGAAAACAATATAACAAGTACATACATACTGTATGGAATACCTGCCAAGTTTAATCGTTGCTAAGCCACACACTGGCCTTTGCTGCCGAGGAGAAGGTGTGTGCGAATGCGAGTGCGAATGCTGGCCTCGTCACCCGTGCCACAAACAACAGCCTCTCTCTATCTTCCCCACCAGTCTTGGCCTCCCCACTCAAGCTCGATTCGGCCGGACCCTATACACGCCGGTCAGATAGGAGGAGTTCTGGTGGACTTGGCGTGGGCTGATAGCAATAGCGGGTGGGTTTGCTTCCCCTTGGACCCGATTAATTCTGGAAGATAGCTTTAGTGCCAACGTTGCCCGTGCTGGCGTGTGCATCTAACTTGCATACCAGGACCAGGCTGGGGTTCCGGCAAGGAATTTTACTGCACTACGTTTGTCCGAAGTGTGATTTGATTCGGCGGACGTCATTGGTTTAAGCGCTCAGGGAACGGGTTCGACGTGCTCCATGGATGAGTTGTCGAATTGTTTGAGGGGGCGGTGCTGAGCGATTCATCTGGTGCCTTTAGATAATGCATAATAGTATCTGCCTGGTGACTTCATTGTGGCTGCGCCCTGCAGAATGAGGTTACCTACTGTTGATGTTCGAATCCAGACTCTGTATTCTGTTCGGCCGCGGCCCCTTGAATCCATACCCAGATACACCATGAGAACATAGTTGACATACGCGTGTACTGTCGTACCCCAGGACCCCATGCACGCGCTTTTGTCGATCTATTGCCTAAGCGAACGAAATTCCCGGGGGACGTACATGCTAATATTCCCACATGGTGCCGGTTCTACAACTTTATTGTCCAATGGGGCCGTGGAAATATGTCGATAAATAGTCGGCGGTCGGGGTCCGGTGGAATAAACTTGAATCCATAGTAGTAAGAACAGAATCCACTTGTACAAAAATATCCTCTCATCCTCGCTTGAGGAGGACGGGGTATCAATATCTGGAACATGCTCCGTACTTTTTCGATAGTGCCATCTTTAGCTGTGCTATTTACAGACATGGGCCCATTTGCTAGTTACTTAGACCACCTGAAAAAGCATTGACCTGGTGCCAGAAATGGACGATCGCGATCGCAGGATACCGCGCCACAGATCGGAGCTTATTTGTGCTGGATATTTGTTGCGGTTGGGGAATTTGGAGAAGCAAAGTATTGTAAAAAAAAAGCAGAAAAATAAGTGACAGAAACTAGAAAGACAAAAATCAAATTTAGGGCCCGTTAGCGCTAGGAACGGGGGTATTTTATTTCCTGTCGCCCACATCTAACAAGTCGGCTAATGTTCGAAGTGAATACTTGTTGCCTACAGAATGCAGCGTACTTGTACTGAATTTAGTTATTTCTGCATTTACTGCTGTGTATGCACTGCGCCTCTTTAGATGTACATTAATCGGCGAATCGGCAAGTCAAGACCCGGATCAACTCTAGATTTAGCGAAAGATTAATTGCCGAGGCAGGCTAAAGCGGATTGGCTTCAATAGTGCGATAGTCTCCTCACAGAGCTTTCTGGAAGCGCGAGCGGTAGGCAGCACTGAAGAAAGCAGATGGGGCTGTGGCTGTGTGCATCCACTTGGCGGAGAGAACAGGGAAAAAAGCGTGGATGCCTGGAGTAACTGCAGCAAAGATCCTGATGGAGTAGGGTTATCGCCCGGCTGACGGATTTTCGGACTTATGAACCGATTGCGGAGAATGGCTGTGCATTGCATACAGTACAGAAAAGATCAGTGACAGCTGTGACGTTTGGCACTGAGCGATGAGTGGCGGATCTGGCAACTTATCTCCGAGAGGAATTGGAATTTTTGAGTTCGGTCAAGCGAAAAATGTAGTGATCTATCTGATGGGCTTGTCTCTGCGCCTCGGTTCTTGTCCAAGGGAAAGCAAAAGTTTCACCAATTTCCACTCTGGAATTTGGGGTCGGTATTCGCAAACATTTGAAAAGTACAACTATGTATCACCCTGGACCAAAAAAGTAAAAATGTAAATACAAATAAAAATAAAAAAAACAACCTCGGTCCCTGAAACCATCCAACCAACCTGGATGATGGAAATGGAACTACATAGCTTAGGTCGGAAGCCAACAGAGTCGAGAAATTTCCAGCCACGATGAGAATAAAGCCGCGTGGGCGTGGCGGGTGTGCAGCAACAATCAATCTGCCCCAACGAATTCCAGGATCCATCAGGCTAGGCGGTATTCGGGGATAGCGCCGCCCAAAGTGTGCAGCTTGAAGCCGCACCTAGTCTGTTCACAGTAAGCGGATGGGGATGGGCCACGAGTCCCTGCATGGAGCAAGAAAAAAAAGGAAAACCCGGAAGTGAAGGGGACAAAGGAAGTAAGAAGAGAAACGAGTCAAGTAGCTGACACTGGGGTATCCTAAGCAGTATGGGGTCTTTGATGCGACAGACTATTCGCTATTGGCACTGGGTAATAGTAATGTGTATGTCTGTATGTATGTACTATATACTTCTGATGGTATTTCAATGCCGGACGCTAAGCAAATGGAGGACCCTGACCAGGACTGTGGCGTGAGCTACTAAGGCTCAGGGCGGACGCTTTGCGCGACCGGCGTACGAATCATGGAGAAGATACCCAGCGACTAAAGCACTAGTCAGCTCTTCGCAATAGCAAAATCGCTGGATCGGGGGCTAGTTTTCTTGTAGTGCCAATGGATATACGTATGCTGCATACGTATGCCCCATCCTGGTGGCAGAGGAGAGCAAATCATTGCTCGGCATCAAACGCCAAACGGCCATCTTACCCCGTCATAAACCTCACGATCACGGGCCAGAAGCTTGGTTGATCGGCCCTCAAGATGTATGAAGGACCATTGCTCATTGCTCATCCGGTTTAGGATGATGAGATTTAGAGGTGGATCTGGGAAGCCCCTGGTGATGACAGACCAAGGTTGCGTGTTGTGAAGAATGGAATGCGATGGGTACTTCTCCCCCCGCCATAACCACAACGGAGATCTAATGGGACCAAAACAAGCATTGAATAGTTAAATCCACACAAGGACGATGTAAGATGATAACCACGTCTGCGTCTTACGTAGGCTGGCGGAGAGTCCCCGCGATAGCAGGGCGGGGCGGCAGTGGACGCGTACGAGTACGAGGGTTGCACGGGCCAGATTGAGCCCTAAGGCACGGCGTAAAGGGCATAGGGCTGTCGTTTTGGTAATTTTACGATTTGCTTGCTTTTTTGAGGGGCTTTTTTTTCATTTGGTATTCACAATCTCTATTGGGGTTACGAATGTCTTCTGCGTACGTGGATGTCCATCGCAGGTCGAAATGGCAATCTTCGTATCACGCATTCACTCGGCGCAGAATGCTGTTTATAGAATCAGTGACCAGGTGAAGGTCGGACGGGAACGGGGTCGGAACCTTTATTATTCTGTCCGACTTTATAGACAGCCCTACAGTTGAATGGACCTGCCAGATAATCGCTGACATCGGAGGATAAGACAAAGGGTATTTAAAGTTCCTAGGGCAGAGAGTGGAGAGGTAGCAAAACTAAAACCGAAAGCTTCGGGTGGGTCAATTTCTGTCTTTTTTTTCTCTCTCCCTGGTCTACTCCCGTTCTCTTGCTCTTTCTCCTTCTTTTTTGCCCCTACTACCAGAGCCCTGCAGTGACACAGTCGCAAGTAGATAACTACCTCACAAGTGCACCCGCCAAGGGAGCGTGCTTGTCGCCCTACCAGGATGTGTACCGTGTACCGTGTACCAAAGATTTCCAGGCTAACTGCCACTGATTCGCAAGCATTGACACACGCTGTGGCACTGGGTCCACCGACTCTCGGAGCCGGGCATGATCTCCTGAAGCAGCATAGTGATTAGCGTAACATCTTACGTATGTCCCCAGACTCTGGCGGCTCGCCCTGTTCACGATCGACTAATCAGCCACACGGGTTGGTACCAGATAAGTGTATACCGTATGTTGATACTGATATCATACTGATACTGGAATGGATATGATACTGTACGAACACTGGTATGGACGATCCGGGATTTCCGGCTATACCACTTGTAGGTCTAGGTCCAACTGGGGGTGGCAACCCCCTTTCCCAGGGTAAACTCTAGTCCGCCCGGACTTTTTCCAGGGATGCAGGTCAAAATCTGGTTCCCAGGGTCCATGGAAGGTCAATACCAAGACTCGGGGAGCCTTATCCCGATTATCAAACCCCTCCGTAGTTCTACCGATATGCTCTGCACCACTCAGTGGAGCATCGCTTGGGCCAACCGAAGCCCTAGTTGGGTTGGCAATAATTGAGGGCGGAGTCGGAGTCGAATGGGCCAGATGGTGATGAAACCGTTCGTGGACAGCGGGGGAGGTCAAACTAAAAATGCAATTATAATTATTTAAAAAATTAAAACTAACGTGTAAAATATAATATAGCCTGAGCTCGCGATGAAATTACACAAGCGAAAGGCTGAAAAGCAGATCTTTTTGCTGACGACTTTGGGTCCCGCCAGGGTCGATGGGGCGGGCCGGAAGAAACGGAGTCTGAAAAAACGGGTCTGCACAGAAACCACCATAGTTCCAGGGGTGGATTACCAGTGGATTAGGGGTCCCTTACTGTATCGTTTCTAGTACTGAGTCCTCAGTACAGTATTGAACTTGTACCTGGCCCGGGGGAGCCTCGTAGAGACCCTGAAGCTTGGCCCTGTCCTATTTAGTATGATGAGTTCCTGAGATACGTAGGCCGAATTTAATTTATTTTTATTTTTGAGGAGAGCCAGTATTCTTTTTCATCTCTTCGAACTTCTCGTTTACTTCTTCACTGTTGTATTCTCCATCCTTTGATTCCCTCTTCAGTTATTTCTTTCTCTCCTTGCCTGCTTTCACCATCCTGCCGGCTTGTTACGAATCTCTTCTGTCCCCCTCCTACCATCAGGCCAACCCACCTGGCTTATCTCGTATCGGCACATCACTTCCACTATCAACCGTTAAGAAAACCTGGATTTCACCCATCTTTCCTTGTCGAAGTGGTCTCTCATCTGGTGATACATATTCACATCGCCTAGCTCGATCTTGAAATTCTTCTCTGAAAGAACGGGATTTGTTCGTGGTTAGACGACCTTGGATCCTGTCCACCCCTGCAATATCGCCAGGCCGGTTTGTAACTGCCGTTGAGAATTGTGTTCCCCACGTCAAATCGGGTAGACGCAAGAAAAGGAAAGAAAAAAAAAAGGGAAAAGTAGTCTCTCACAAGGGTGCTTTCCTCAAACTTCTCTGCAAGCTCGACTCTAAGGTTTAAGACCCTGTTTGTGCTTATTTCAACTTATACACTTCGCCCATCAAAAAACCGAGTGACTGGGAGGATATCCCGTAGCGACAAGCACTAGACGCCGCGTTCGCCAGTCTTTCCTCACCTAGGTGAACGCTACAGGATATAATTTTTGAGCCCGACCTCCTGTGTCTTGCCGGCAAAAGAGTGCCGACGGCAGGCCTAATGTTGTCGACGTGTTATACGACGCAAGGATCAAACATCTTTCGAGAACCAGTGGTACGTTCGCACCCTCAGTCAAGAGGAGAGATGAAGGAGGGACATGGGCAACAGAATCCCAGAGAATGGAGGTTTCTCTCAGTAGACTCTTGTCCTCTTGTGTTTCTCTGCCGTTCCCCTCCCCACTCTTCTCTCCCCATTCTCCTTCGCTTTTCTTCCCCCCACTCTCCCTCGTCCACTCTCAACTCGAGATCAGCTTTCTTTGGGTCTTTTTCGAGTGACCGGGGCCCCGGGGTGAGGCGGCCCCTCGAGGATAGAGATAGACTAACAGTCGGTGGTCGTTTTTAGTATACATTCCCAGTCTCGGTGACCGCGCATCGAGGCATCGAGGAAATGTCCGGCTGCAGAACGAGCATTGTATCAATCCTGAATAATGATGACCATCCATCATTTGCTGTCCGATCCAACCCCAGGCATAGTGTCAGCCAGCCTTCGCCACCATTGAATTCTCAGCGAGAGCAACTTCCCCCGCCCGTCAACGACGCCCAGTATATCCACCGCCATGCCTCGTCAGAATCACCAACGGCATCACCACGGGGCACTCGACATCTGCCCGACCCGATCAGCGAAGCTGTACAACCCACCTCGCCCGGTTCATCTGAGGGCTCTGTCTATGACTATCTGACCAGCCAGGTGTCCTCATCCGTCTACCACCCATATGCCCGACAAGAGCCACGACGCGATGCGTACCGGTTTCCCTCACGGGGACCGGCGCCACCTCGCACGCCGCCGGAGATCCAGTCGACGTCTGGGACAGAGGCAAAGTCCTCATCGGGGGGAACCCGGGGCACAGGACCAAAGAACAAGTACCCGTGTCCCTACGCTGCCAGTCACGGATGCTCCGCTACATTCACAACATCGGGCCATGCGGCGCGGCATGGGAAGAAGCATACAGGCGAGAAGAGCGTGCATTGCCCGATCTGCAACAAGGCCTTTACTCGGAAGGACAACATGAAGCAGCATATCCGGACACACCGTACGCATTCGGATGAGATGCGCTCAACCTCCGAAACTGAAGCGGACTCTCGGTGGGCAGTTGCGAGGCCCGAGTCCGGCTATACATCTGCGTCTGCGTCTTCGTCTGTGCATAATCGGACGGTTAGCCAGTCCACAGATGCCAGTAGTGCGAGTGTGATGGCCCCGCCGGGCGTTCGACCGCACCAGTCTTGATGAAACAAAAAAAAAAAGGCTGAAGGCCATGTTTTGTCTTCTTTTGAACGCCGGTAGATTCGGTGGTTACCGTCGATGTATTCTTTCTATCTCTCATGGCCCGCATACGGATACCCCAAGCTGTTGTTCTGATTCTTTTTCTCCCTTCTTGCGATTTCTGCATTTGCATCTGCGACGTTATATCCTGTCTGTTTTCATTGCGTCCTGTTTCCTTCTATTCTTCTCCGAGTCTTCTTCTCCCTACTTCCCGTTTCTCTGCTTGACATTATCCTGGCTCGATTTTGCTTCCCAAAGTCCTGTGTATTCCTATCACTGCTGCGCAGTGTAGTTACGCTTTGCGCTTTGGTTTGCCCTGCTTTATTTTCTATTGCCGTTGGAAGGCGTTCTGTTTATATCAAATTCTCAACCCTACCAACCTCACCCACTCCATATGCCTATGGTGGCTGCAACGGGCAAAGGGCGCATCTCTTTCCAGGCAACCCCGGCCCAAGCAGCTTGGCTGGCATCCTTTGAGACTAGAAGGTCCTGCTGTCGTGGGAATGTACGTTGTACACCCACCGGATATGTTTGTGTCTGATTGTCTGTGTCATGTCGGGGGAAAGTCGTCATGAGCCCTCGGGGGTGATTTTGTATCCTGGGTGGAGTATGGACTTTTTTGTATAGTACTTAGCAAGGATCTCCATTGAATGGAATGACCGTGTGCGACCAAATCTGGCTGCACCAAGCAACAACTTGCCACACCTGCGACGAGCAGTAGAATAAGACACAAGGATAGACATAAGAGATGTAAATTCACGACATATTGAATGGAATGATGGAACGAATTGCATGTCAATGTCAAATATTCCAAATGTGAGTTGTCTCTAAAATGTTAAGCAAAGGCACGTTGCAGCCACGCGGGACCAGCCGAGCGAGAGCCATGGAACTGAGTGACCCCCGGAATCGATCCTTGGGATAAGTCATCAACAACAACAACCACTCAACTCTAGCAAATCAAAGCAAATATGCTACGAAAATAGGAACAAGACTTAATAAGACAGCAGTTCAAGCCTGTCATAGTGGCGTCTAGATCGGAATGTAAAAGGAGGGGCTGGGTAGGGCTGGCACGCTGCCTTGATCGCCGCCATGCAGCATGACGTCGGAAGTCAAGCCTTCAAGGGAAGTGACAGGCTGTCGGTGAATACCAAGCACGAATTCCAGAAGGTCTGGGCGATTTCGAAGGGGAATTATCTTCCAGATTCCACGACGTCATGGCAAAGATCATCCTATATATCTGCTAGTGCCTGGACTGCATATAAAGGTAAAAATATGCAAAGAATAAGTTACTCGATCTATTTTTCAATTCAATCACTTCACTCTGCTATGCCATAACTACCTCGGGCACTTTGCCTGTGCAATCTCATCAGCCTCTCGCCTCAGCCCCCGCTTCAGCCCGCCTCAGCCACACTGAGAGTGTTTCGTCCAACGACGTCACGCCACCTGCCCCGCCTTCCTCTGTTTCTCATTCTGTTTCTGCTCTTCTCTTCTCTCTCTTCTCTCTTCCATCTCATCTGTGATCGATTAAACGATTCACCCCATACTCGACTTTTTTTCTGATTTTTACTGTCTCGTTTTCTCGCTCCCCCCACGATGTCGTACTACGACGATCGTCGACACCACGCACCCCGCGACCGCGGCCGCCCCGCTAGCGGTTATGCTGCAGATTACTTTGACGACCATCCACGGGACCGATATGCAAGGAACGAGAGAGATCATTATCCATTATATAGGGATGATGGCTCACTCGAGGAAATCCCTCGTGATTTTCCCCCTGGACGCGACTATGTCTATGAACGCAGTTATGACTCGAGGCGGCAGCGACGCCCCGTTCACGAGACTGTGCGTCGTGCTTCGTCTGTAAGCGGTGATCCATATTACGACAGTGGATATTCTCGTCGCTCCCGGCCCCAGCGATCTCGCCGATATGATGATCGTCGTAAGTGAAATTTCCTCCAAGGGCTGGTGGATGTTTTGTTTTGCGCTTTGTGCTGACAGTTCTCCTTCATTAGCCCCTCCCCGTCGCTCTAGATACGAATCTGTTTCATCTAGCCGCTCACCCCCTCGTCACAGTCGCCGTAAGTCTATCGGTGATGCTGCCCTTGGTGCTCTAGGCCTGGGTGCTGCTTCCAAGGCTAGTAGTGACCGGGACCGTCGCCGAGACCGCTACGATGGCCGAGGCCGCGGCCGATCCTACTCTCGTCATGGCCGATACTCGTCATCTTCCCGCAGTCGCAGTCGCAGCCGCAGTCGTGACCGTGATCATCGCAGCAGCAAGCGGGAGAAAAGTGAACAGCGCATGATGCAGGCTGCTCGTGCAGCTCTGACCGCCGGTGCGGCAGAGGCATTCCGGTCTCGCAAGGATCCTGGTGAATGGACTGGTGCCAAAGGCAAGCGTGTCCTGACCGCAGCTGTTACTGCAGCTGGTACCGACGCCCTGGTCGACAAAGACCCCAAGAAGCACGGCACGCGTCATGTCATCGAATCAACTCTTGCCGGAATGGCTACCAATCACTTCATCAACGGCGGGCGATCTTCTTCTTCTCGTGGCCGAGATGGACGTGGTCGTTCCTCCAGTGGCTTGAAGAATCTTGCCGCAACCGGTGCGCTAGCCACGGCCGGCAAAGAGCTCTTCGATCGGGTTTCTCGCTCGCGGTCGAGACCGCGTGGCCGAGACGATCGTGGTAGCGATGATGACGATGATCGTCGTGGGTCTAAAAAGCGCAGCAAGAGTGTATCAGACTACATCAACAAGGGAATTGCCGCCCTTGGCCTTGACGAGGGCAAAGATCGCAGCAGAGATAGGAGCAGAGACAGAGATGATCGATCAGACCGCCGGGAGCGTCGTCACCATCGTGACCGCGACCACCGGGATAGAGACAGAGATCGAGACTCCCGCTACGGCGGCTATTCAGACTCAGATTCAGACGGCGGCAGGGACTATTCACGGCGAGGCAGAGGCTCGAGAGATGTAGGTCGAACGCGTTCCCTGAACAGCAACAGAACCCCCCAACCCCCAAGCGGCGTCACAAACGAGACCACCACACGTGGTGGCGCCTCCAGCTCCGAGAGTGATTCTGACCTAGGCGACAGTTCTGATGAAAAAAAGACACAAAAGAAAATGAAGCGGGATATGCTGCTAACCTCAGGCCTGGCAACCGTGGCAACGATCCACGCAGGACACAGCGTGTATGGGTCCGTGAATAAGCGAAAGAAGCGCATGGAGCAACTGAAAAGTGGAGAGATTTCGCCTGAACAGGCGCGCAAGCAACGGATGAAAGCGAATGCCCTCGACGCTGCGAGTATCGGGCTCGCAGCGCTGGGTATCAAGGGTGCCTATGGCGAGTGGAAGGAAGTGAATGAGAAGCGCAAGGAGACGAACAATTTCCAACACGAGTGTGTTCGCAGGGCGATGAAACGGGAACTTAAGCGCAATCGCAGTAACTCGCTGCCTTCTTATCATCGCTGGCCGGATGAGATTGAGTATGCGGGGGATAGGCATGGAAGTTTCACGTATCATGATGGGAATCCTTACGGGGCTACGCCGGAGGCGCCGGCGATATCTTATTAGGGCTACAATGGTTTGACGAATTTATGATTGATGAAGGGATATGATATTCGACTTTGCCTTTTTAAATTCTTTACCTTCTTTACTTTTTTCCTCCCATTCTTTACCGTCTATGCTAGATATATCAGAATATCTTCAGGCGATGGTGGCATTGTTGTCTCTGAACAGTGTAGCTGGGCCGTCTTACATCAGCCAATGTCTACCAAGGTGTCTCCTGGTAGTACTAATGTTTCTCCCAAGGTATCACTATCAATGTCAATCTCAGTACATACTGTACTATAGTATACTATACTATGCTGATTGCCCCACTCGGCAGCCCGCCAACCGGAGATCACGTGGGGCTCACGTGGGGCAGCGCGGGGCCAGTGGCTGACTAAGACGAGAGGATTTCTCCTCTCGCTGTTGCCCCTCTTCTTCACTCGATTCCTCCTTTTCTCTTTCTTCTCCTCCCCATCCCCTACTTTTCTGGTTGGTTTTCCTCATAACATTTCCCTCTCTTCTCTTTCCATCCTAACATCTTTTTAGTTTTCTACATTTCATCATGTCTGCCCCCGCACAGAAGTTCAAGGTCGCTGACATCGTACGTATCCCCTCCTCCTTCCAAGCTTATCTACTCCAATCCAATTGCTAACAATTGACCCCGTAGTCCCTGGCCGCTTTCGGTCGCCGGGAGATTGAGCTCTCCGAGGTCGAGATGCCCGGTCTCATGGCTATCCGTGAGAAGTACGGTGCTGACCAGCCCCTCGCCGGTGCCCGTATCGCCGGTTGCCTGCACATGAGTAGGTCCTCGCCGTTCCATCCTCATACGATCCTATCCTGACCCATTCCTAGCCATCCAGACCGCTGTTCTCATCGAGACCCTCACTGCCCTCGGTGCTGAGGTCACCTGGACTTCCTGCAACATCTTCTCCACCCAGGACCACGCCGCCGCCGCCATTGCTGCTGCCGGTGTCCCTGTGTAAGACGACCCCCCAAACTCCTTACTCCCCCTTCAATTCCTGGACAATTCCATCTAATTCTTATTTATAGCTTCGCCTGGAAGGGTGAGACCGAGGAGGAGTACCAGTGGTGCCTTGAGCAGCAGCTCTTCGCCTTCAAGGATGACAAGAAGCTGAACCTCATCCTTGACGACGGTGGTGACCTGACCTCCCTTGTCCACGCCAAGCACCCCGAGATGCTTAACGACTGCTACGGTGTCTCCGAGGAGACCACCACCGGTGTTCACCACCTGTACCGCATGCTCAAGGAGGGCAAGCTCAAGGTCCCCGCCATCAACGTCAACGACTGTGTCACCAAGTCCAAGTTCGACAACCTGTACGGTTGCCGTGAGTCCCTTATCGACGGTATCAAGCGTGCCACCGATGTCATGATCGCCGGTAAGGTCGGTGTCGTCGCCGGTTACGGTGATGTCGGCAAGGGTTGCGCCCAGGCCCTGCACTCCATGGGTGCCCGCGTTCTGGTCACTGAGGTTGACCCCATCAACGCCCTCCAGGCCGCCGTCCAGGGTTACGAGGTCACCACCATGGAGGAGGCCGCCAAGATCGGTCAGATCTTCGTCACCACCACCGGTTGCCGTGACATCCTGGTTGGCCGCCACTTCGAGGCCATGCGCAACGACGCCATTGTCTGCAACATTGGTCACTTCGACATTGAGATCGACGTTGCCTGGCTCAAGGCCAACGCCCAGAGCGTCCAGAACATCAAGCCCCAGGTCGACCGCTACCTCCTGAACGGCAAGCACATCATCCTTCTGGCTGAGGGTCGCCTGGTCAACCTGGGCTGTGCCACCGGTCACTCTTCCTTCGTCATGTCCTGCTCTTTCTCCAACCAGGTCCTTGCCCAGATTGCTCTGTTCAAGGCCGAGGACGCCGCTTTCGGCAAGAAGTACATCGAGTTCGGCGCCGGCGGCAAGAAGGACGTTGGTGTTTACGTTCTGCCCAAGCAGCTGGATGAGCAGGTCGCTCGCTGCCACTTGGACCACGTCAACGCTAAGCTCACCGAGCTCACCCCCGTTCAGGCTGAGTACCTCGGCCTCGAGGTCGCCGGTCCCTACAAGAGCGAGATCTACCGCTACTAAACAACGTTGCGACAACACCATTAACTTCTTGACCAATTGCGTCCGATATATGAGTTTTTGTTTCTTTTCTTCTTTGAATAGACTTTCAACATGATTTCGACGATGTTACGATTGGCATTCGGGTTCTCTATCAACTTAGAACTCAAAAGTGGTTGTCCTTCAACGGCATAAAAAGTGGTTTCCACATGGGGGAGTGCGTGTTTTCTGTTTACTGGCGTGGGTCGACCTGGGTTAGGTCTTGCATTCAACACTGCGCGTACGGATGGGAATTTTTCTAATTGATACCTTAGTCCTGCTGGCCCTACCGTCGGTCAGATTGTGGCTGCACAGTGAAATAATATCTGAGCACCAATTTTGAGCATACCGTAGATCAATTTCAGCGTAGAGTAAAGCTACTAGGATATTGCTCAGTTGCACAAGCGTGAGTCTTAACTCCGCATACCTTTCAAAGTTTTCTTCCAAGGTTTCCCCTATCTATGGTTAGTATGCGAGGTCATCCACAGGGAGGTAAGTGTCTAGATATATTTTGAGGTGAATTGCTGAACAAATGAGGAAATTTCAAGTTGCGCTTGTCAGATATGAGCTTCCAACTCGAAGGTTTTCAAAGTAACCATGCAGGTGATACTGCTAGCTACTGCCCATGCTTAGGTACAGGTAGACTACTACCAAGTTCCAAGGTCTACTATAAATTGCAGCTGTCAGTGGGTTAGGTGCCGTTCAAGTTAGGTGGCGGATTACCACGGCAGCGTGCTCAAATTGTGCCCCAACCTTGAATATTCGGTTAAATGATCTGGTATTTTCCGAGCCTCATCCAAGTTTCAACAACCTTCAACTTCAAGAACACCCTCGTGCCTCACTTTCGCCAGTTGAAGCGGCCTCCCGGGTAAAGTGCACACCGCCAGACCTGCATTACATGGCACCGGATATCGGGTGTGCTATTCTGGCCGATTTTAGTGGCAAGGGGTATTTGGCGGACGCAGTCAAGACGCTGCTTGCCAATGCTTGGATGGGCGCATATTCATCTCGGAATTGGGATTTCTTCAGGATTCAGCGATCAGTCAAATGGGCGGAGTTTGGGTCCTGGAAGGGTTCCAATGATTGGAGTTTAGGGAGTTGTGTGTCTTTAGTGGAGCGGAGTGATGTTTATGTCTTGCCAGGGATACTAGGGATGATTAACTGTCAATGGACCTAGCTGAGCTAAACTTCAGATGATGAAGTTTGCTAACTATGGCCATTTAGTCTATTCCAGAGTCACTATTACTACGAGGTATCATTCAACTATTGTTGTAGCATTTCAAGTTGCATACTACTCCTACCACCTTTTTGGTGGACTGACTTGAGAAACTTGAAAATCGGTAGACGAACGAAAAGAAAACTTCCAGAGCGACAAAATAGAAAGCAACATTGTTCATATCTCATACTGATGCGTAGGCATTACTATTCATTAAGGTCATTCAAGGCATCCTTTTGTATATCCGATCCCCAGACCGAGGCTGCTGCAAAAAGTCTTCTGGGGGAATCTGTGGTAATTGATTATTTTCTGCCCATTCTCGAATATCTTCAAAGTTCTTGCACTTGTGGTTAGTTTTGAAATCCACGTATGGCTCTGGATTTTCCGGGTAAATCCAGACTTGACCAATCACCCCGGTATCAACGGTGCACATGAGCTGTTGTCGAATAACGTCGAGACAGTAGGCTGAACCAAAAAGGCGAATGAGCTGCTGCAAAGGAATTTCTCGAGGGAATTAGTCGACTCACAAACTTGACGGCGAGCAATGTAGTCATTGTTGACGAAGACGCCCTCGCCACTTCCATGGTAATAGTCATAGTTGTAGTGGAGAGACTGGCGAAGGGTGTTCTGTTCCTGAATTAGCAATGCCTTTTCTCCAAGACGTGAACATACCAAACAATGCAGATGGTGGAAGCCTGCGATCTTTGCTGGGTAACCTCCTCCATATTTATCTTTAATTTTGACCCGATCCGGTGTAAGGCCAGATTCTTCTGCATCGGTGAAGGGAACCCGAATACCACGATCTATAAACCCATCAGACAAAAGACAAAATTCCATTAAGTGGAGATGACGAACGGTTGACTCCAAGGGAATCCCAGGCCGCATCGACCTCTGGACTTGCGTCTTGTCGGAAGATGGATTCCTTAAGCAGTGATTCGTTAAGTGTCTCGAGATTGTAGTTGACTTTGACATTCTTCACAACAGGTGCTATAGAAGTGTAAGCTTATATACAAAAAAGCAAGGTTGATAGAGACATCTCTCACAATACTGAGAAACCTGCTGTCCACAAAGTCCATCCAGATCACCTCTCCAGAAGAACCCGACTAGAGTGCCGATGAGGAAAACAATGGCCAGAGCGGTGAATTGAACAAAGACAGTTGTAGTGGTGATGCATACTTCTGAATCATCATCACCTGTCCAGAGATGCCCCTCTTCCTCAGCAAGCAGGCGCTCTGTCGACTCGTAATCCGGCGGTCGTAGGTCTGAAGATTTGTCTCTGAACATCTTGAAGACTATATTTGCAGCAAACCGTGAGGAGGGAAAAAGAAAAATACAGAATTGAAACTTGGATCGGGGTCCGACTCGGGTATACGGCAGCTCTGTCCTAGCCTCCGCTCAGGCATGAGCAGACCGCAAGTCCAGGCGCAATCTGCACACTGTCCAGGCAGTTCGGCTTCACCATTGTCAACCACTCAGATGGCCCAAGCATCTGGATCACACTGACGCAATGACAACTGTATGTCTTACACGTTTTGCTGGTCCCATGAGCATTTCAAAAGCGTGGTGCATGGGCGCAAGAAACGCCAGGGGGCTGGCTGCCACGCCAATACCCCATCAAAACCAAGCGAGACAAACGCGGAGTCGTAAGCGACTACTTTCAAGATACACTTCTCATGCGATTATCTGTGGCTCTCGGGCCTCCGATGATCAACCGGAATGCAATTAAGCCCCTTTTGGGGCGATCGACCCTCCCGACACGCTATTTCATGCGAGGTTCATCATGCAATCGCCGAAAAGTATACATTGTAAGACACTCAACGCAGGGAATTATCTTATTCGCTCATACTAATTCAGTCAACACGGCTCTCTGAAGTCATGATGCAGCCCGTCAAGTGCCCGATCCTCTCATCCCCCGCAAGGTAGAACGAGTGCTCACTGCACGTTCATCTTCTTGTCCCTTGCAGCGAACCCCAATCCCCAGCAAAACTCAATGCTCCGATGTACACGATGAGCTCAGACATTGCCATCAGTAGCTGTTGAAGCTCAGCTCGAGCTATTTGCAGCTACGTAATTCTGAGGCTTGGGGCTCTGCCAGCTCTGGTATAAGTACGAGGATGTTCGACGGTCAAATCAGTTCTTCATCTCAAGCCAAAGCATCTCTCGAGATCACAAGATTAAGAGAGATAAATACCAGATTCAACAACCCAACAAAAAAATTCATTCAATAGACAAACCTCAACGATGCGTTACACTCTGATCAACGGCCTGCTCATGCTGGCCATCTCGCCTTTCACTGCCCTTGCCCTTCCGGTCGACCCCAATGACCAGGGTGGTGTTTGGGATCCCAGTGGCCAGTACCGTAAGGGACACTACGATGGACAAGGCAACTTCATTGCCAACGACATTGGCCGAACCGGCTACCAGACCGATTATCAAAACGAGCAGTGGCGCAACGACCAGAACTATCGAAATGGCCAGTGGCGCGATAACAACCAGAACGGCCAGTACAACAACCAGGATGGTCGCTATAACCAGAATGGCCAATACAACAACCAGGATGGTCGCTACAACGAGGCTGGTCGCTGGCAGCGTCGCTGGGTTCCGGGTCAGGGTATTGCTGATGCTGCTGGTCTTCACAACGATGGCACTCGCTTCGGCACTCCTGGTGTTGGTGTTCCGGGCACTGGCATCCACGCCCGCAACTGGCCTTATGATAACAACAACAACAATGGCGGCTGGACTGACGCTAAGGGTGTTTGGCACGCCAACAACCAGCAAGGCGGCTGGACTGATGCCAATGGGCAGTGGCATGCAAACAACAACAACAACCAAGGTGGCTGGACTGACGCCAACGGAGTGTGGCACGCAAACAACAATAACAACAACCAAGGTGGTTGGACCGATGCCAATGGACAATGGCACGCAAACAACCAGCAGGGTGGTTGGACTGATGCCAACGGTGTTTGGCACGCCAACCAGAAGCGTGCTGTTGAGCCTACTGCCACCACCAACTTGGCTGCCAATCCCGAGCTTCTGAAGCAAGCACAAGCCTCTAGCCCATTGAATGCTGCTGCCGGCCACGCAAATCTCGCTGGAGCTGGCACCAACAATGCTGGTGCACTTCCTCATGTTCCCCGTCACTACAACCCTGACTACAATGACGACCGCTACAATGACCGCTATGAGGATGGCTACCGTGATGGACGCTACAACAACGCCGAAGACCGCCGCGTTGCTGAGAACGTTGTTGGAAACATCCTTTCTCGTCGCATCTGGCCCTTCACCAGCTGGAACCACGATGATGACCGCAACTGGGACCGCAACTGCGACCGCAACGACTGGAACTGCCGCAACCGCTACAACAACAACAACAATGATGAGGGATACGACTATAACACCGGCACCGGTTACGACAAGTGCAAGAGTGATGACCAGGCTGACCGATCGGGCTGGAGCTGCCGCAGTGACTGGGACCGCACCCGGGCTACTCCTACTCCTCGTGTCTGGACTCGCAACACCCCAAATGACAACGCCAACTATGTCAACAAGAAGCTTAACCTGAACGATAAAACCAACACCGACACCACTAAGACTGGCGAATCGATCACCAACGACCACAAGAACTACGACAACAAGGGTCTTGACAACAAGGATCAGCACCAGCACAAGGACATGACTACTTCTGCGGAGAAGAAGTAAGCAACAATCAATGGCCTACATGGCTAGTGCCAGTGATAAATACAGAGATGTGAGTAAGATACCTGTTCTTTATCCTATATAATATGTTACTGACTTACCAAATAGATTTTTCAACAAGATTGCAATGAATTTGATATTGATGCATTTGATGATTTGAATGGGCACACGAACTGGATACACTCCTTGATGATAACGAATATTATGGCGCGGCAAGTTGGCAAGTTAGTGGAGGAATTAAGTTAGAGTTAGTTAGGAATGAAGATTTGTATTTCGCTTGAGCCTATGTCTTAGGGTCTCTGTTAAGAGCTTTTGTGGATATAAGTAGATCCAATATCACCCCAGCGGATGTTAGAAAACGTCACTGAGGTTTCAGGATGCTGCGCTTGAATAAGAGCAGGATTTCCCTCAGTACTGTTACATGGACCAGCACTGTCGCTATCCAACCAACTCATGAACTGGCTGGAATCATTCCAGATACTGAAGATCAGAACCATACCGCGACGAAGTGCGTTACCCATCTGCTTCAGACCACCCATCTTCTGGAAGTAACTGGCAGAGCTAGCGCAAAGCTCTTCGGTAATGGAGTCAACCTCACTGCCCGATACTTCTGCAACCGCATTGTGAATCACTTCCCCGTTCTGAACATAGAGACGTCTGATCTCCGACAGGTTCCCTCGTGCCGTATGGTCGTCAGTCACGAACTGGGTGACAACCGTGAAACGTTTCGACGTGTCTACCTTCATATTGTAGCCATAGTAGTCTTTATCGCCAAGGGCGTATGGATTGAATCCACAACCCGACTTGTCACAAACTCCATTACTTCCGCAATCGTCGCCACTGCACTCATATAAGCGGCTGACGTTACAGGCGTGCGGAGTTAGAGCAGTAGAGCGAGCATTGGCCTCCCAAAGATCCATCTCGTTGCAGCATGCGCCAGTAGAGTTGATATTGGCGACACCATTGATCCATGGACTCGTACCACACTGTGCATCGCAGTAGCCAGTGCCATATTGCGCACCCGCGGGGTTGAGTTTATTGCGTCCGCCTGACTGCAACATTTCCGACAGGTAAAGAGCACCATTCATACCACAGACAAGCGATGAAAGTTCAACGTCGAAGCTGATTTCTTGGTTCAGTAGCTGTAGCATGTCGTAGTTCTTCCCAGACTCGTCAAGCAAGTACACACGCGGCGAAACGGCAGAGACAACCCCATTTGATTTCTGGTATTGATGGAGAATCAGGCGATCGCCTTTTGTCTGGACGCCATGAGAAGCATAATCGACTCCATCTAGGACACAATTTTTGGCGCATGACTCTTGAGTTGTGCAGAGCGCTTTGCTTGCACCACCATTACCGTCTGTACATGAGATGCTGGCATTTCCCACCGCGTGAAGAGGGTGGGAAAGTGCGTCGAGGACAACAGAGGTGTTATGTTTGACGCATCCATTTTGGGTAGAGCATTTCCAAGTCTGGAGCTGGGGGTGGATCTCGGGAATTGACCCTATGCGTTGTGCTGTAGTAAATTGGATCAAGGCCACAACTGCAGTCAACAAAATTGGCGTCATTGTGAAAGGTGCAGACAGATTGTGCGTCGTACAATCGCGATGAGCTGTTATTAACTTGAATGGAGTTATCAGATATAAATACTGCGTCCAGAGTCCTTCTCGCTAATATTGTGTTGCATCTCTTGAGGCGGAACGATAGTTGTTTCAGGTGGACGCGAAAAGGGTATCAGGCCCGAATGACAGCGGGAATTCAAAGGCCACATATCGACGATCGACAAGAAATTTCTTCTCTTGTTCGGCCCGAACGTCCGTGGACAATTGTCTCGGTGCGATTAAATGTGGAATGTCAGGGTCAGGGGTCTGTTTATTTCCCCGCATTTCTCACGGCCCTGGAGGAATTTAGCCGCCAACCAACGCGAATTTTTATTTCTCAGTACTTTTCATCCCCAAGCATTGCTGCAACTTCTTCGAGAATGAAGAATATAAAAACCTTCTTATGCTAATTCTGATAAATTTACCACCCCCCCTTAAGAAGATGAATGTGTATAATAGTGTCCCGACTGTCATGTAGATCATTACTCTGATGTTCTGATCGGACACAACGCGGCCCTGGGATCTTCGTATTAATATACTCGAATTTCTCGGCTCGTCCATGCTGTGTTTCAAGCTGAGAGACAAGAAACAAATATGAATCAGGGTCGGCACAACCCAATTAGGTATCATATGGTTATTGTTTCCTGTCTCGACATGGGCTGGGTTCATTTCAAAGGGTCGACGTATGATTTACTGCAACTATGATGACGCCACATTTGATATCATCAACTGTATCCAGTCAGCTCCCTGGTTTTTCTGACCTAGATACCGGATAAAGCGGCCCTTTCTTGTTCTAGCGTCCAGACCGTTGTCAATTTCGCTCCAGAGTAGAGTTGAGTACAGCCTTGACCGGTCTGATGGTCAGTTATCATTCTATAATCAACGTGATCCAGTCCTGAGCCTGACCCAAGCACCTTTGTTTGCTCCGTGAGTCTGCTGTGAATGCAATCTGATTACCGACAACTGACCTGAGCAATAACTGGGTTGCCAACTAAGCTTCTACATGAATTTAATAAAACATAGCTAGGTTCAATAAACACAACTTACTAGCTCAATGGCTGTTTACGAGTTGGTCTCGTGAGACTAGTTACAACTAATCGAACTATACTCTCATAGATCTGAAACGTTTGCACAATTGGCCAGCCCCTCTTTCAAATTTGGCTTGTTTATGTACAAGTAGTGTCTGAATTCCCACCGAAACTATGCTGGGTTGTTTATATTCATGATCAATAACTAGCATTAATAATATATTTCGTAGTATCTAGACAACAGCATCTCTCTAGTGTATACTAATCAAGGCTCGCTGTCTCTTCAAATCCCAACACCAATGGAGAGGAGGATGGCGGAGACTGTCAGCAGAGCACCAATTCCAGTGAGGGGAGACATGGCAGCTGCGCCGCTGGTCGATGAGGCCGTGGCCTTTCCACTTCCGCTGCTGCTGGTGACAGTCACATTGTCCAGCATGGTCTCAACTTGATCCCACAGTTTGCATACACTGTAGTCAATGTAGCCGGCGGTAGTTGAGTTATCGAATATCATTCCAGGAGTCTTGAAACCAGTCTTTGTAGTTTTGAAATTTGGCCAACGGATCTCATCGGTCGATGGCTTGGCGTTATCCGCCATCGCCGTCCACAGACTCATCATCTTCTTGCTGAGAGCATACTCAGAGCTTGTAGCGTTGCAGGTAGTGTTTTGGGATGTGAAGTTGAAGTCGAGGTTACCGAAGACATAAGGAAGTTCGGCTGTGTGAGCAGCACCATAAACGGAAATGCTCGATTGAGACATTGTGTCCAACCAGGCACAGGTGGAGTTGTGGGTGAATTCGTACATCCATACAGACTGGCCCTTTTTGGCAGACTGTACTGCACTTTTGTATGCCGTGCATTTGTAACTCGAGTCCGTAATGACAGTTTCCATGGCAAACAGTACCCCGAGGTAGGTTGAGCCGGCGGCTTTCTCAAAGGTAGACAAGGGGTAATATTTCTCAATGTTTTCAGTAGCAGAACCGAAGTTTCCCTCGAGGAACTCCTTGTAATCAGTTGCATTGAGAGCTCTGATCTTTGCCACGGAGTCATATTTGGTAAGTGCGTCCATCATGCCTTCTCTTTGGTCTATTATGAATGAATTATTAGTGTTTCGCTCAGCCTTTCATGGTGGGGATTCCTGCTCACTGGATCCGATAACTGTTGGAACTTGTGCTCCACGAGTGAGGGGGTTCTCAGTGATGACGGTGCCGTCAACATAAGGATAATACCCGGGCGATTTCGAATTGGAATGACCTAAGCCGTTGAGTGCACCTAGACCTTGATTCATGAAGGGATCAGAGCTGACTGCGCTTTGGATATCGCTGGAAGATTTGGATTGGAGACATGATTTCTGCTGGACGGTTAATGTTAAGTTTAATTATGAAAGGATTTGAACTCACATCATTGCTGCTGCACCCAAGAACCTTCGCGAGTGATGCGCCCTCATTTTGTAGAGTGACGTTTGCTTTAAGTTCGGGCAAAGCAATTGATTCCACGATGGCACTGCTGAAGAGTTTTGGTGCTTGGGGAAGGGTGGCGATAGTAAAAACATCTGTAGCACCAGCTGATTGTCCGGTGAGAACAACCTTTTTCTATATGCACAATGACCTGTTAGATCTGAGCTGCGAATTTGGTCGGGAAACCTACCGGATCACCTCCAAAAGCAGCAATGCTTTTTTGAACCCACTCCAGTCCCATGAGAATATCCTGGATTCCTTGGTTGCCGTAAATACCGGCACTGTTGAGTGCCATGAAGCCAAGAGGTCCAAGTCTGTAATTAATTGACACAAGGATTGAGCCATCGTCTGCAATATTGCACCCATCGTATAACGGGTAGGCTATTCCACCCTCCATGTTTGATCCACCATAAACCCAGACTCTGACAGGGAGCTTCGACTTCTCGGTGGCATCGGCTGGAGCCCAAACATTCAAATACAGACTGTGGACGCCGATATATTAGTAAGAAATAAGAATGCAACGCTCATGGAAATAACATACCAGTCCTCTGACTTTTTATTAGACGGCACCGTCGCAGTACCGAACTGGATACAGGTTGCAGCGTCGGCAGTGGCATTCAATGCGCCGTTGGAGTACTTTTTGCTGTAGGTCTTCGGGGGTTCGAATCGTAATTCATCAACTGGAGGTTCAGCAAATGGAATACCCTTGTAATACACTGCATTTCGCCCATTGCTGCACTTTCCACCATGCAGAGTGCCTGCGTCAAGAGTAACCGAAGGCGAGGCTAGGACTGCGGAGACCAAGGTCGAAAGCGTGGCTGGAAAAAGCAGCTTCATTGTTGATATTGTCCGAAGACTCGGATTGTGATGAAGATGGAAAAGTCATTGGAGCTGGTCCGTTGCCTTTAAATACCCAGGAACGACCAAGCGCCATTCGAAGTTATTACCTAAAAGAGTCGCGAGCTGCGAGTCCACGAGTTAAACCAAATTAGAACCTACTTTTTAGCCCCCAGCAAACAGACGAGATGCATGGAAGTACCAAATATTGGAAGCAGCCATTGCTGGCTGCAGATCTATCCCGTTTATGATTGAAGAAAATGAACGCCCCATATTATGAAGCTAGTCCAATTCAAGCATCTTTGATGCTCAGCCAATCAAGAACTGATCCTGGTCGTAAAAAACCTGGCCCGTTGATCTGACGCTGATTCCTGAACGAGGATGGGGCATTCAGGGGAAAGCTGAAGACTCATGGAACCACGAAAATGCGTAGCTGAAACGAAAATTATGGAGACAGTAATGTACACAAGGGTGAACCACAGCGCTATCCGTAGCGATGCTTCCGGGTTCCCCATATCACAAAGCGATGTGGGTCGGCTTCAGCGACGGATAATTGTCGCACATTGTCTACAGAATTAGTAGGCGGTGGGTATAACTACAGCTTAAGCATGTTTCGGCCCCCAACCCTCGTAAACCTACAGCCTCGTAAGGCACAGTCCAAGTTGTGGGTCTCTGCAAGCCACCGAAGCTCGTTAGCGATGCCCAACACAGACCCCAAGTGCGAACGAAGCGATGCCAGTCGGTCATCCGCCAAGTTTAGTAACATCTAGACTTTTACAGGAATATTTCGTTTGTCTCGGTGAGTTTGATCATTCTGTATCGAATACTGGTCGACCAAGGCTTCATAGACGGCACTTAATCAATGGTAAATATACAAGACATAATGCTTGAATATATTTACTAGTAATCTCTTTGTTTTAGTTTCATCATCGTGTTCTTGATATATCTTTACTAGTATCTTCAACGACACTGATTCTATAATAAGTGACGAGATGGTCAGAGCGTCGGAACCGCGACTACTGCAAGAGAATGGTTCACAGACATCCTTGCCAAGTTGAAACAAGCTTTGTAGGGCAGGTATACTGTGTAGATGCAAGATTAGGTGTCACGATCTGTCGTGACACTCCAAAATGATCATCAATAGTTATTCTGAGTTGCCGTTGACATAATTAAAAAAAGAACACCCACTAAAGTCGTTGACCTTCATTGGCCCCCAAGATGATACCCACTATTTGTTAAGGTGGAGAAAAATTCCACGCCGATCGTGTCTCCTTGCGATACAAGCGATTTAAATGTTTGGGGGCCGCCCGGCTCGCACTTATTCCCCAAATTCGTTCCCTAGTAAGGCTTGATGTAAAGAGAAAAATGTAACGGTTTTTGATTATAGGGATGGCCTTGGCTTGTTAGTTTCTAAATAAATATTTTATTTCAGAAAGGAACCAAACGAAAGGTGCTCAGGCACGTATCTAGACTGGTGCAATTTCAGCGAGGCGGCAGGAACCAGTCGCACGGTCAACACGATGCTTTATTTTGCATCTTTGACGGTCGCCGTAAAGTTTGTTTCCTTAATGTACAAGGTGGACGTCCAAATTGAATGCTTTACCCTGCTTTTAACAGGTCATTCACCACTGTTATCGCTAATATAACCACGATAATTAGTTTTTATATTTTCAATTATCGACATCTTTCACACTTCACTCTTTCAAGTGTTCCGCCTGTAGCATGAGGCGGGTGTGGCTAAATGCACATCAACTTGAAGTGCCCGAACATCCCGCTCGATCTTTGGAAAACCAAAAGTCCACTTCCTTGAAGATTAGTTATCTTGATTGGAAGCTCGAAATGATGAAGCAATATGCCCAAGATTTATCGCGAGTTCATCCTCACTGGCAAAATTACTATTCAAATGAAACCATTACTAACCTGTACATGCAGATATATATCTATAACCCTTCAGCCCTCTTACCATGATGCCAGGGGCCCGGGCTGAAAGGAGAAGCCCGACGAGTTCGATGTTATGTTCGTTACTAAGTTCTCTTCAAGTTTTCAGGCTCGGTTTTTATTGTGGTTATCGAAAGAGATCTCTTTGTAGTATCATAGTTTCCTCTTCATTGAAATGGTGTTCTGCCTCGAAATGACTATTGGAAATT
This sequence comes from Penicillium sp. S1701, assembly GCA_023626415.1. Taxonomy (NCBI): domain Eukaryota; kingdom Fungi; phylum Ascomycota; class Eurotiomycetes; order Eurotiales; family Aspergillaceae; genus Penicillium; species Penicillium sp. S1701. The sequence continues at coordinate 22,846 of JAMAGY010000010.1, read as the reverse complement.
TCAGAAGAAGGCCGATTGACAGGCAGCCTTTCAAGATTTCTAACACTGACTGTAAGCAGAACTTCAGCTGATGTTGGATCCTTTCTTACGCCGAAGAGTCATCGAGTTGAGACAACTTGATTAATTCGTCCGGCTTTACGATCAGGAAATACTCGGTTCACAAGTTACGCCTTGAGTCTGAAAGAATCCTTTGACCCCCACCGCGAAAACCATAAAGGATAGCCGGATTGTCAAGTCCTTTGGAATCCCTCTCTTTGTTCCATGTAAACTCCGGAGTAGAATTTAACTCATAAGAATGTTATTTATCATCTCGCCTCTCCGTACTACTACTTCACTACGATTGATCCATCACGTCTGTTTTATGACATAGTACTTTCTTTCCCGCAAGGAGGCTATTTGAGCTGTGGTTCGAAATTTCAAGTCCATATCATAGAGGAGTGATATATATTAGCAGCAAAAGAGAAAATGCCACGCAGCTTGCGAGCGGCCAAGGAAAAGGCCAAGGAGAAGATGAGAGGATCTCTCGGGAAAAAGGGCAAAAATGAAGTAAAATTCGATAGAGCATGCAGGTACAGAAAGAATGGCGAACTCTTTAACAAGCTACCAAAAGAGTTTCAAAATCCCGGGAACATTAAGATCACAAGACGTGCGGATGCACCAAAAGGTTGGAGCGTCAGTGATAATGACATCGATGAGAAGTAGGTTACCCCGGCCTGAGATGATATAAGTCAATCCTATTCAAATTTCTAACCCAGTGACTTCGAGGCGATGATAAATAGATGCCATGAACGAATTGATGCCGGAATACTGCCCCAGATCTGGGAGAAGAAACTTAAGATGTATACAAATCTGAAAAGAAAACTCCTCAAAGTCAGGTTTAGCGAGAAAGAGAGTCTTAGCGAAGAGGCTGTATTTCGTTTGAAACGGCTCGACGCGGTTAGAAAGGCTATCTTGAAAGTTAAAGGTGGTGATAGATACAAAGCACTTCCTAATATCGAGGCAATAATGGAGGCCTACCGCAACGAAAATCTCAAATGGGAAGCAGGGAAAGCCGCATATTGGGTCGACGGAAAACGTGTCGCTGAGCCCAAAAAATTTGATCTCGACGAGGCCTTGGCGAAATGGAACCAGTATAACGGCGTTCCTCAAGATAGAAAAAGTTCCAGCGGTAAAAAGGAAAAGGCCCCTCCAGAATTTGATGATTAGGTTAAACATGGAGTTTGGGTGGAACTGGTAAGATATCCGCAGATTCAAGCTCCCTTGAAGCATTTAACAGCAGAGCTGTTAACATGTTAATGCTAGCACGATACTCCGGTTATTATCGCATCCTTGGTAACTATGACCATGTCTACACCAATAGGAAATAACCCTGCTTACCCCTATCATATCGCAGTATGTCGCACTTTCCAGCCGTGTTTCTTCTGCTCTCCCTTTATAGCTACGGTAATCTAATTTGCCATTGTCTCAATTCAGTACAGCCTGGTATTTCGAATTCCAAATACAGAGCAACAGTTTGGTCTACCATTGACCGTTGTTGATGCTGGATCCGTTGCGATAACGATCAATGAAGTCGACGTGGAACCCATAGCTGCGCATTTCGGTTTGCGGGTGCCGTTTCTATGGGGTGGTCTCCTTCACGGCGTGGGGGGCTACCAATACGCCATGACTGTTATGTTAGAAATTGTGCATTCTAATGAGGATAAGACAATGCTAACAGAGTGTTCCAGATGGCCCGTCGCCGTTATTGTGGGCGCAGAGGCCTCTATGCCGAGACTTGGTGGGCCATTCTTGAGGCGAATGTTTTGCACTAGAACCGCACCCGAGCAGCCTGCGAAGCTTTACATGTCCACCAATAAGGAATCGATGGCTATATTAATGCCTTGGCGAAATGAATGCGATTCAACGCCAGATACTTTTAACTATATACCTATGCAGAAGGCAAATTCCCATGTTCCCCCCGGCACACAGCCCGGGACCAGGGCCGTTCTGACGCTAGAACATGAGATAGAGCCAAGGGCCGCACCCTTACCTAGTAAGTTACCTAGTAAGGGTCGTCCCGGTGGCAGTGGCGGTCGCGGTCGCGGTGGTTGAGTACGATTTGTTGGTTATTTTGTTCTTCTCGGTTAGATTTACTTGCCCCTACAATGTCAAGGTAAATCGTCGATACTTATCATTAATGTCCATGTTTTTAAGAATACAAATATTGAATGAATTTTCTTTTCACAAAATTTTCAGAGGACTACAACTAATCAAATATAGCGGAGGTTCAAAGTATGACATTCTTTGGGATGGATGTCTCTTTCCATTCCTTTAGTTCCGGCTAGATGATGCTTTGGAACTAGCTACCACCATCACCGTAAGTCTCGTAACTCAAGAGAACTTTCATAGTTCTGGTCAGTCGGTATGGACTCTGCAGGTCACTATTTCGGAAACCTATCAAGTCGCATAGATGGTCAGGATCCATAAATGGAATATTCGTGAACTTCGCCAACCGAATCCTCCACCCGATTCCTGTCACTACCAATAGCCCCCATAGCTTGTAGGCCTGGCAAACAGCGCTTTAATTGTGAGCCATTCAACATATATGGCTATTTGACTCACCATGTCAACCTGAATATATTAGGCTTGACAGGATCTATCCCTCCGACATTGTTCTCTTGGTCAACCCCACATTTAGAAGTAAGGGTGAGGTGAGGCGGTCTTGTTTTTGACCGTCTCCAGGCAGTCCCAGTGCTCGACAATGCAAGAGCCGTGGGTCCTGTAGACATCCATCACATTAGTTGTTGCTGAGCCGACTGTCAATGCCTTGATGTGAATTGTTGTGTACTCCGGGCCAACCATCACTCGTGCAATCTGTGCGAAATGTGAGAAGAGGTCTTGCATCAACTGCCTGTAGTAGGATTTACCTCGAATGACGTCTTATTAGAACCAAACAATGGTGCCAATGATTCAATGGCTGCATCTCTCCCATCGATGATATCCGGATTGTGCTGAACGTAATTGCTTGCAACGTATAGGTTAAATGCCGTCTCGACGTCCTTTTCCACATAGAACAGATACGCAAATCGGTCCATTTCTGCTTGCAGCTCATCTTGGCTCAGATGTGCGCGTGTGGTTTTCGGGCAGTGGAAAGTGTTGACATGGTTGGTGTTGATTTCGAATACGCCCGTCTGGCCTTTAGAGGCAGACGTGGCCTGGGCAAATAATGAGCTCGCGGCGAGCAGGACAGATGTGAGGAACTGCATGTTTGATTACGCGGTAGTCAAGGGAGTACCTCCAGTCTAAAGGCAATTTAAGTGCTGTTTCCAAATTTCAGTGACCATGCCCTTTTATCTATTTCGGGACATGCGTGTGTATGCCGAGGTGGAGGCGCTGGGCCGATGTGGGCGGACGATCTCAGATTCTTAATTGAGCGAACCCGTTTTTATGATGCAACTTGCTGTGTTCTTCCAAATTGAAGACTGTATGAGTTAAGATTTGTCCTAAATTTTATATTACGCCTAATACAATACCCAAGACGGCTAAAAGCGCCACAAACTATCTGTACAGTTTAGATGCTTACCTTGTAATAGAAGCTACAGCAAGAAGGGCTGTTTGATTTTTCTATTGAAAATATTGTTCCAGCAAGAATTGAGAGCAAATTGGCGTAATGTTCAATTTTTCTCATAAATCATTGGATCAAAGTGCTTCCCATCGTTGGAACAATCGAGGCTCACGGAGCGACATTTACTAAATATTTCTTAGGGTCCAAGACCTCGCAAGCTTCATGTGATATAGAAACAGCGTGAACGCTGTTTATGTTACGTATTAGCGCGAAGGATCTCGGTTCTCGACTAAGCTTCAGCATTGTGAAATATTGGCACTTGTCACTATAGCCTGGAAAACGCAACATGCACCCCATATTTCGATTGCGAGGACACTTCCGCTAATTGCGGAATTAGAACTTATAGTCCAGAGGATTTACTCTATCACTATCCACTCCCATTCACCTGTGATGCAGAGTCTAGTTAACCCAGATCACGGCTTTGAGACAGTACGGGCGTCTACATACAAGGATTTAGTTATATTTCTCGGCGTTGAAATCTAAAGTTATTCGAGCTTTACAACCTTGAACGTCTAGATTTCTTTTTAAAAAAAGAAGGAAAAAAGAAATTCGGGAATGAGTCTCATGACACAAATTCAGAGAGGGCATTATGATGAGTTCGGAGGTGATATTCGGTAGGTAAAAATGGCCACTCTATGTCAATGCCACATGGGGCCAATCCTTCAGCCACGCCTGCGCTCGGACCAAATACAGCAATCGTATGATGGGAGCTTTTCCAGCAAGAGTATCATGCAATGCAAACCTAAAATGGTACCTCTTTAAAAGAAACTTCGCATCAATCCAAAGCGAATCGAGCTGTTTACTCGGAACACCAGCCTGAAGTGAGAAAAGCTAGCCTTGCGGCTTCTACCTAAACTTCCACCCCCATTTCCCCGAACATATATATATTTTCCACTCCACCTGCAAGTACCTGCCCCTGAACTTCCCACTTCCCACTTTCCCCCACACATCACCCCATTTAGGGCTCCAAGTGTCAGCCCACCGGCAACCCCAACCACTGCTTATCAGCACGTGACACTACGTCACGCCAGATAAGGCCTGTCACTTCCGGCCGACTACCCCAGGGTACTCTCTTTCCTCCTCACCAAACAACAAGCAAAGTACACAAAAGTCACAGCATTGACAGAACTCATCATTGCCATAGAGTATCCAGCACTCAATTGAAACACCATTTTCGAAAATGGCATCTCCCAGCCTGCGCACCGGAACACGCTCGTTCCGACTAAGCGGGATCCGACTCCAGCCACAGCTTCAAACCAGCACCAGTCCACGAGCTCTACACAGTCTAACGGGGGCCCAGCGATACAAACACATCAACAAACTCAATCCGAGCACCACAAGCTCAGCTGTTTCCTCCCTCCTGCGCCAAAACACCCGCATCACCGCACCAACAAACCAACCCACCCAGTTACGCACCTACGCACCCTCCACCTCACCAACGGAAGCGAGCGCAGACAATCTAATCGAAGAACTACAAGATCTCTACGAGATAGCCAAGGATGAATTCGAGATCGCGACCGATTCAACGGATGGCTCGACTATCTACGCGGCGTCGGATCGGGAGTCGGCGCGTGATGCGCTGAATCAGCTTGTTGCGGTTTATGAGCTTTACATTGGAGTTAGAGAGGCTTCGGATTTTGGGGCTGGTCCGATTGTTGAGACAAAGTTTGATCCGGCTGCCGTCGGGGAGGATGTGCGTGGGGAGGTGAAGAGGAGGGTTGGGCAGCGGGTTAGGGAGTTGAAGAATGCTGTTGAGGTTCTTGAGGAGAGGGCTCATGATGAGTAGGAGTGTTATCATACTCAACTGGTGTTGTGTTATTAGGTTATGTGATGCTTGAGGTTTGTACATTAATGTATGACACCGGGACTATTCTCATGGATATTGTCATTTCCCTTGTTGAATATACCCTCTCAGGAGGCGACTTTTACTTAACATATGTTGAACAAAATTCATTTCTTCGATCGTGGTATCAAGATCATTACTCTAGCATTTCATCATGGCCAATACCATCGCTGCATTTAAATCGATAAAACCACGCAGCAGTAAAGATGGCAGCTCAAATTGGGACAAGAATCCCGGATCAAATCCAGATAAATCGGAGTCTGGATGATTTGAAAGTTTATGACAAAATCAAATAACGCCGGACCACCCGGGGAGTCAATCTTGAGCACTGCGTTTCCACAATAACTTATTCTAGATCTCCCCTTCCCAGAAGCCATGATACGCCGAGTCACACGTAGCGCCATTTCGGTGGTCGTAAAGTCACGCAGATCATGCAGGTCATGCATGCATATTATTCCATGGGTATTAATGTGGAGGGTTGAAGTTTTCGTGTTCGCTAAACGACAGCAAACGGGGTCATCGCGAAGGTTTCCGGACTCGGAGACAGAAACGAGGAGTCTGTTTTGTGTGTTGTTCTCTGGTGGCGTTTCAATTGATCTAATCATGAATATCCAAGATTAGAATAGTCGTTACAAATGGTGGATTGATGACACATACCTGGGCGAGTGAAACTCTTGGTGCATCCTGGGTAAGGGCACTTGTGTTTTCTTTCGCCATGTGTCAACCTATGACTAGACATGTTGGATGACTGATAAAAATTAGTTAAGTACGGAGATCGGTGTGATGGCAAAGTACTCACATCGCCAGTCGTGAAATTACATCCAGGAAAAGTGCACTTGAAAGGCTTTTCACCGCTATGGGTTCGCGAGTGTGTTTCTGGAGGTGGTCAGTCTGACACACGGATAAAAGAGAAAAGTAAAGACAGGAGGGGGGACAAGTAGCACATACTCAATTCACTGCTGTCTGTGAATGTCTTCCCACAATCCTTGCACTTATACGGCTTATCACCTCGATGGCTGCGCTCATGGCGATCCAGAGTTGCTTGCCGTGCAAAAGCCTTGCCACAAACTGAGCATCTAAAGTTTTTGTCTATGGAAAAACAGGCTGTTAGCTGGCAGAATGGATGGGAGATTGAATGAAAACGACCCACAGTTGCTATGTGTCAAGAAATGACCTTGGAGCTTTGATTTCTGGGAGAAAGGCTCATCTGGCCGATGGCATCCTTCCCAGCAACAATAGTATCCATTTCCTTTGGCGCCATCAACGGTGTTCATATGTGTCGCGACCAGATGTTCCTGCAGAGCACCCGAGTCCACGAAAGTGATGCCACAGGGGGCCTTGATTCCATTGATGTTGACCACCCACTTGCAAGTGTGGAATTCGTTGTCCTCGGCAGAAAAATCAGGTGTAGTCAAAACGGATGGTACGCCTCCGTCCAGCGGCGGCGGGGTCTCACCCGGGCTTGAGAGGAAGTGCGAACTGATACTAGACCGAGAATGACGCGAATAGGGCGAGTAAGGATGAGAATGATGATGATGGACTCTGCACCTATGGTGGTTGCGAAGGGGTCCTCGGGGGATCTGGATGTTCAGATCATTGGGGTTTTTGAAGGATCCATGGACATTGTGGTGCTCAGGGTGGAAGCAGTTTAGACCGACCGATACTGGGTTCTCCTTGGGCTTCTCGAGTTCTTCCGTGTTGGTCTGAGTCTGAGGAGGAGCAACATGGTCATGGCAAACCGTGTAGTCTGGGCACATTCCCAGCATCTGGAAGACATCTTGCGGGTTGACCTCGGTCTGCTGGGGAAATGGCTGATGGGTGAACATGCCCTGCAGGTCCCTCTGGAAGTCATTACATTCAAAATGGCTGGTGACATTCTGATCACAATGGCTTGCATGGGTCTGATAGGAATGAAGGAAGTCTTGGTGGTAGCAGGGATCGATGGTACCGGGGAGGGTATGGTTCAACGTTTTGCCCTGGTCGCCGACGACACTGGGGGCCATCGTCGGATTGGACGGCAGGAGACCCGAGCTCTCCATCGACAAAGGGGTATTCAACCCAAAGAAGGAGTCAAAGGCACAATCCTGGCCGTTGGTATCGTCACAGCAGTGGTCTTCGAAGCAGGCAGGGTCTGTGCTCTCACAATGAGTCTCGTCGCAGTGAGCAACGGAGCAGACGGTAGAAGCGTCGCAGTCTGCGAAGCCATCACATACTGACCCACAGTCTAGCGCGCAATCATCGGTCTCGCAACAGTCATTGTCAGGGGGCTTGCAATCGGCAAGCGCGGTATGGACATCGGGCTGTGAGCATACCCACTGCGCCTGGGACTGGGAGCCCGAGCTGTCATCGGGGGACTTCCCATCGATATGGAAGCTCTCCCAATGACACTCGAGACAGAACTCGCCGCCTTGGGGTTCAGAAGACATGGTGCGCGCGCGGACCACGTCCGGATTGGAGGGGTGGCAGAATGGGAAAGGATTATAAGACGGGGTAGGGCTAAGAACGGGTGTCACGGGAGGAGCAGGTACCGCCAGCAGGGAAAACTAAAGAGGGGCAGGGAGAGAAAGAGAAAGAGAAAACAGATATGGCAGAGAAATTGGTGGGAGATGTGCGGTAAGTGGGATTATCGCAGAATCAGGTACAATATCCGGTGGATGGCCGTTGAATCACGTAACCGCAGGTTACAACGCCACTTCAGCGGACCAGGCTCAATGTAGAGAGATCAAGCAGGAGAATCAGAGCATGGGCTTGGGTTGGGTGTATGGGCCTCCACAGAAATGCAGGTCGTCTGCTTGTGTCATGCGCAGCGGGGAGCGAGGAGAACGATGCAATCGGAGAGATTCGCGAAAGATCGCCGTGCAGCGCCTGCGCAAAAGCAAAAAACGAGGACCTTGTGGGGGAGGGAGGTCACATAGGCGAGCAAGAAATCACAGCCGAAATGAAAGTTGAAGTCGAAATCGAAAGTTTCAGGGGAGAGCGGGGTGGCAGCGTCTGCGATTCTCCTATGGTGGTTCACGGTGAGGGTGAGAGTGAGGACCTTGGGATGCGAGGACCTTGGGGGTTAGGCGTCATCGTGGGGAAAACGAAACAGTCCAATAGCAGCGCATCGGTTGGCAAGCGGTAGGTATTCAGCCGGGACCCATTGCATTCATAGTGAGCATAAAGAGATAGAGTTGACCTATGGTGGTGAGTTGCGTTGCGCAAAGAGGCTCAGGCTCAGGGCGAGGGACCGGTCAACATTCCGATCTCCTCGTGGGAAACGGTAATCTTTTTCGCATCGGATGACTAAGGCGGCCTTCCCCGGGAAACCCCCATTCCCATGGAGAGACTCCGTTTGGTTAAATAGGAATAGGAAGGTGGAAGATGTGTCGTCTTGCCATGGAGGGTCCAAAGAAAAGTGGTGACCCACAGGGTATCAATTGGGATGATATGGACGAGGCTAGGGTGTTCGACTCTTGAGAAGTTGTGTTAGTCTTACTTAGTGTTAGTGTTAGGGTGACGATATACCGCCTGAGGCATCCACTCTTATCGATAACTGCTGACATAACCCCACGTGCCCCGCCCGATCGCTCCTTCCTCCGCCTTTCCCCTGCGCTCCTGCCCCAGGTTCGACCAGTCAAGTCCAGTCCAAAGGGGAAGGTGCAGTGCATCCTCACCCTTCTCTTTCCTTCTCACCAAATACAACACACACACATAACACATACATAGACACACACTCTCTCTCTCAGGCAATACGCTTCCCCTCACTCCTCACTCTACTCCACCCGCTATTCTCTCTCCACACCGCATTCACCTCAAACAATGGGCAATATCTGCTCACGCGCGTCGAATGACCCCGAAGCATTCTCGACTCCCGGTCGCGTCGTCGGAACCAATCCCTCTGGCCAACCATCGGCCCCGCGAGCCTCCGTCCCTGCAAAGGCCAATTGGAAGAATACCCCGGGTCGGACGTTAGGGGATGGCTCCGCGGGAGCCGCGCAAGGGGATAGTGATGAGGCCCGGTCGAATGCAGCAATTGCTGCCCAGGTGAGTTACTTCCTACACCTATATCTACTCGGCTCTTTCGGTTATGCGGGGTCTAGCTATGCTATAGCCAGATTGTCCCATGGTGATCGACATGGCGGAGTTGGACGGGAGCTAATCGCTGTGGGGTTCCCAATACTTAGAAACGGGCCGAGACCGCATCCTCTGCCAGCAAGGGCAAACTAGGCTCGAAATTGGCGGCTCAGAAGGCTAAAACGCAAACGCAGACACTCAATGAGGTCAGTGAGACGGAACGAGCTGCTCGCGCTCAGGACGATCAGAGGCAGATGGCGGCCTATCAATAGACGATCCAGGTGGGAGGGACACCTCTATTGATCCAGGCTGGGGACTTGACTTTTCACCGGCATTCCCACGTAATCAGTGCATCCACTGCATGCATCTTCTCGTATCTTTTTTCATCTTGAGCAGTTTTTCAAGCGTCGGCTTCGTCGGTATCTTTGGTGGTTTTGAGCGCCAATCTGGAGTACATATCTGATTTTAATTGAAAGCATTCGGGGTATTTGGACGATTCGGAATTCCTTCGGGACTCACAAGTGATAGACAACAGTCAGCCTCCGAGCTAGACTCGGAGTCTCAATGCGATATCATCCGGAATTTTATTCCGAGACCAGAAGCCGTGTGTATATATTAGTATATATATACAAGCCCTCGCGATCCCAGGCCTAAGGGGATGGGGTTACGGTATTTGGCTGGTACTTTCCGAAACTTTGAAGTTTAAGAATGATCCATTCTCTGTAGAATTGTGTCAATTGTGATCGTAACACCTCATCCATCATTCCGAATCCTGTCAGGACATTCGGGATCGGCGCCCTGAGGCCGATCTGTCTTGCACCGCACTGGCCTCGGCCTCGGCCTCGGGCACCCGTGGACGCAACCCCAGGTTCCCCGCTCAATCCATGCCTAGCCCGTAGCCTATTACAACCCCTGATCCAGACTACGATACACTGGCACTAGCATCGCAAAATGACAAACTCCATACCCTTGCAATTAGAACCTGTCACGATAGAAGACGCTCCCGCCATCACAGAGCTCTGGTTCGCAGCCTTTGCGAACCCAGAACTCCCCGACATCTTCCCCGACACACCAGCCGTCCGACAATGGCTAACAGATGCCAACCGGCATGACCTCACTCACAAGCCCTTCCAAAAATACATCAAGATGATCGACCCTACAACCATGGATCCAAATGGCCGACCTCGCATCGCCGCCTATGCAAAGTGGGATACATCCATGCCTGAAGAGCGCGGCAGCCGCTATCCACCCTGGCACGAAGAGATGCCCGCGCCGCTGTGTGATGAATTTTTCGGGAGGGAGGAAGAGAATCGCGTGCGGGTTATGGGTGTGAGGAGACATTACTGTCAGTTTCTTGTCTCTTCTCATTCTTGTTTATGATCCTCATCTCACTGACTCCTGGCTACCCTAGACCTAGATACTGTCGCGACACACCCGGACTACCAGCGCCGCGGGGCCGGGTCGATGCTTGTAAAATGGGGCTGTGAGCTGGCGGATTCTCAGGGCGTTCCGACGTATGTTGATGCTAGTAAGGATGGTGCGCCGCTGTATGCGAAGTTTGGGTTTGTGGATTATAGTCGGCCGGGTGAGGAGATTGCTTCGATGGCGCGGATGTAAACATGCCACCTACTAGGTTTCGATTTAAGATTTTACTAGTTGGGTATTTACAAGGTGTCAATATGAGAGGCTTTTGTAAATCCATGGATGCAGAGCTAGGTATACATAAACATATATGTCCTGGGTTCGCGATTGCTCATTTTGTTTTGAATTCACTTTTATTATACACACAATTGAGGGTAATCAATCAAGCGGCAATATTGAATTGGTAAGCGAGACCACACATACTAGTTGAACTATTGAAGATTGTAATGTGCAACCATCTTCGCGAAGTACTTTGAAGTAATGACTAACAAAACGGTTACCGTTGGGGCGATCCCTTCTGGGGACGTTGAGCTCAGTCTCCACTTGTCCCGCACCATGCCCCGCACCAGGTCTACGCCTTCAAGTTTTACAAGGAAGAGATTATAGAGATAACGGGCTCAAAGCAGTAGATGAAATTTGTCTCATTATCAGTAACACCGCTGTCATAGAATCAGAATAACCACCCATTTTCAATGTACACTGCGCAGTATTTTGATATTATGTATTTTTTCTAGGCCCTTACCGGCTCTAGTATGACCTCCAAGACGAATGACTATGCATAACCTCCCATATCAAGGTTATGCATATCAGGAAAAACCAAGCCGAAAATGGATTTCAGGTCCGTGATCTGATTGTTTGAAATTTGCATATCCTGCCAGACTGGATAATTCAAATTTCCATTTTCAATCGATGGCGACGTATGTTGGTTTCCATAATTGGCAGTCTGCTGCGTGGGATGTGGAAGTGTGTTTGTTGAGGGGAACTGTATCTTGATTAACAGAGCTTAAAGAGAAAATAAAAAGGGATTTGCTCACATCTATCCCGCTGAAATCAATATTTGGTGCATAATCCCAGATGGGTTGAATCCCCTGGTGCATCTCTGGAGTAGGGGGAGGGAGGGCAGGGCCGCTGCTGTGTAAGTTTAAAATGTACTGACGTGCAATGCCTGTGAAACTTGAGACGATGTTTCCTGGAAGCATGCCTTCAGAGGCATAGTCAAGCTGACCAAAATAAGCTGATGCCCGGTCAAGGAGTGCGAGATTGCGTTGGGTCTCCCTGTGGTCCGGGTTATGAATCACAAAATCAAAAACAATGAAGACTGCTGACAAGGGAATAATCCCGATAATACTTGAGCCATGGTTAGCACTATGGGTTCGTAGCCATTCCAAGAGGTATGTATTGAAGTGAAGTGAAGACTTACAAAGAAGGAGTATGAGGCTGAACATCAACTAGTGGTAGCAGTTCAATGACATTGCGAGCTGCGGCCATCAGTCTCCACTTGCTTTCCTCGGGTTGAAGCCTTCTGTTGGGGTCAATATGAAGAGAGACGCGTTCGAGGGCGAAGACTAGTTGGTAGTAAAAGTAATGCGTTTGCACAGTGATTGTCTTGTCCCTCGGGCTTTCAGAGTAGCCCAACTGAGGTCGGTGCATTGGTCGGAAGGCCTCTGGTACTGATGAGCACCAGTCTTCCAATCTTTCCCGTAGATCTTGGACACACGACAAGCGATCCTCATTCGGACGTAAAGACGACGCCGTCGTGAATAGGGCAGTATAGGTAATAGATGATAATCTTGCAAGCTGAATTGCCGACAAGAACCATCCATAGTCACCAGACACAGATTCCGGCACATAAGGAACCTCGCACCCGATGTCTTCATCCGCAAATATCTATTGCGTGACGACGAGGAAATTAGAACTGTGGGGAGGATTTTCAGTAAGAGGTAATAACACACCGAGCTGTTGTTATTGGAAAACGAGACGATTTTCTCTAGGTGATATATGGTCCAAAAGGCCTTCAACTGCGCAGACGTAACAGTTGAGGATTTGTGATACCGTAGGTTCTGTGCCATTCTGGCAGCCTCATATACTAGTGTATTATCGAGCTGGAGACAGCAAGGTGCCATCCCAAAGATAGCCTATGATTGAATTTTCAGAATCATCTCGACATTTTCTGGAATCAGTGGCGCTAACCATTGTAATCAAGGCCTTATGAATAGTTAGTCATATTTCCAAGGGCCAGAAGGAGAAGGATTGTACGACCTGAAGTTTTGTCAATGAATAGGGAGGGACCAATAATTTTGGAGCCAGGCCAAGGCTTGACTGAAAAAGGTTCCAAGCTAAGCCCAATCCTGGCACAAAGCTTGCGCCGCCATGGTAGCGACTGCCCAAAGCTAGCACAGCGTGGTAAAGAGCCGAGCAAGTCTCACTACAATTAGATATACCTGTGCGTTGGCATTCAGAAGTATGTGAAACAAATTCTTGTCTATCAAGGAAAGGGTAGACGGGGTGGATGTGTTCGAAGTAGGCTGTATATTTCAGTTAGTGAACAGATAATCTATACCTAAGAGGAAACCTACCATCAATGTACGACTGGGCTTCGGTTGGTTCTACTGTCACCTTTTCCAATGGAAGCCCGAGCTCGATGTCAGGGGGTGAATCTTTGACCGAACAGAATCGGGACACGACAAGATCCTCAAGGTCCTGAACAAGTTCTGTGAGTATAGATGATCCTAAGCGATTAGCCAATGAAGTCATGCGTTGTGATGTAAAAAAAGAAATGCTCGAGCTGTTTGCTGTATACTCGTTAGACCACGGGGCCGCATAACCAGATCAAAATCGGCTTACTGCGCTTGTCGCTAGCCTTTAGTTATAATGATATCAGTAACATGAGCATCAAGGAGATCGTATATTGTATTCATACCTTGATAACGGCAGACTCGTCCAGTAGATCAATACTTTGAGGTTCAGATCGTAACATCCGATCAATGGGCAGATCGGTGTCTCGTGGCAAGGGCGATGTAGCCGATGGAGAACTACATTCTGATCAAAATTAGTCGACGCACTGACGAATCCGTATAGGGACATTCACCTGTATCCTTGCGAATGAATTTACGCTTGATAGGACTGAATTGACAAGTCTCATTGCGGTTCTTGACGCGTTGCTATCAGCGGCACTGTAATATCACCAGGGAATTTAAGGTAACGTACAATACAATGTATACAAGGGGATGTGATCCCCGCTTTTCGTGGGGTTTCGGGAACTATCAAGAAGGGGTTGTATTAGCGTCGCCGCGTCGGGTTCCACTGCAGTAAATGACGGGGGGAAGATCTACCTATGCATCGAACTTTCCGGGACCTGCAATGGTCACAAGACTTGCTCATTCGAACCACAGTCCTACGATCCAAGTCTCGCATATTATTCATGTTGAACTAGGGTCATGTAGGTACCGTTCAACGGGTCCGCATATGAAAGTGGTCAGACTCCTCTCGGCTCTGAGACGTGGTCAACTCACCCCTCATTTTGGTCCACACCGCCTTCAAACGGTCTTGGTTTCTGTTTCACTTGATATTTAGCCCTTTGTTATTGGTTGCTTGCTAGAAACTAGCTTGGAGCATCAAATTTGCTATAATACTGATATAATACATACGTCGACATCCAGATCGATCAACCGAAGATCTCTCTCTTTGAGATGATGGCACTACCGGTAGATCTAACCGCAAAAGGACGATCTTGTAGATCCCGGATTGATGGCATTGTCTTGGTCTCTGAATTTCTTTGATTGGAATTCCAAGAAGGCAAATTCCCAGGCTCTAGAGTGATGGATATTACCAGACTCAAAAACTTGGCTAACCATCACCCTTCCAGATATGCCAAGATGACTTTAGCCGCATTGTACCCTCCAAATCAGCAGTGCTGAACTAGTAGGTCTATTTACAGGTGACATGTTCAAGTGACCAGGAAAAAATAAAGAGATATAAATTAAAAAAAAAAAAAAAAAAAAAAAAAAAATTCAAGTAGCAAGGATTGCTATTGAATGTGTAAAGCTGACTTCCCTCTTTTCGCCCTACTTTCTCTTAAGCCTTCTTACTACCCTTGCCTTTCGGAACCTTGAACGCCCAGTAAAGTGCTAGCCCCGCCGCTATGTTAACGATGATATAAACCCAAATAAGCCCAAAGTCACGCCATCTGGTGCTGTAAGAGATGCCAAATCGATCTAGGAACTCATTCGTCGTCGCATATGAGCAATATTGGCAAATATCTTGCGATGTTGGGTTGAGCACCCGCCCGCCAGCTGCACTGATATATGGATCGAGAAATTCCTTGCATGTAAGATTTCCAGTTGGTTCCATCCGGAGAATCTCACGATCGGAACATTCCGCCGCTGATTTCGCAACTGCATTCGACATGATACCCCCAACAAGATAGGTTGCTGGTGACACACGGTACATGAAAGTCCAGAATTTTGGCAGATCAGCCATCGGTACCCCGACTCTGGTTTTCCCGTTAGCTTGTGCATAGAAACAAGGAAATCGGACTTTTTACTAACCCGCAGAACAGGATACACAGCATCCAGAAAAGGCTGGTGAGTACACCAGCAGTTTCCGGGAGATCGACCCAGAAGATGGCGAAGTGAGCAAATGTGCTCGTGAATAGAAGGTATACCCATAAGAAGAGGAAGACAGAAAATCCACGAATGGCCTGGTCGTCAGATGTGGTGTTTTGGACGAAGCCCACGGGATAGTACCAGCAGAAGTACATTATGACGGCCATAAGGGTATGCCACGCGAGCTCAATGAAAATGTTCGCAAGGAGGTATGCTTTGATAATATTTCATTAGCATCAAGGCAAATAGTAATAAGTGATCGAGATATACTTACTTGTCCATCTGTAGATTTTCGAAGGCCTCTCACGCGCCTCGTACAGCGCCCGCTGAGGCAAAAACATGGGCATTATCTGCTCGTTGATGTTGATGAACAACACCAGTAACATAAAAATTGCCCAGAGCTGATTCGTGAGGCCTTGGATTGAATTATTGGCATTGAAGCTGAATCCAAGGTAGAGAGACTGTAAGTCGAATCACGATTAGCCTAGGTAAGGGGAGCAATGAGAAATTTTTTACGTACCGAAAGAATTATCAGAATGGTTTTGGACCAGATATAAGTCGGTGATCTCCAGAGGTGCTTCCAGGTACGCTGCAAAACCTGGCTGAACTGTGTCCAAAAAGAGGCCACAAACTCCTGGTGTTGAGAGGTCTTTTCCTCTTCAAGTTGTGAATTCCCTGCTGTACGGAGAGTTCGGAGACGACGGAGCTCCTCTTTGACTGCCTGATACTCAGGCGAGTCTAGCCAGGTTTGGTGCCAGTCTATTCCACTGGAACCGTCTGCAGGTGGTTCGATGACCTGCAACATCCACTCAGCAGGATTCGCTCCTGTTGGGCATGGAGGGGCGTTGTTTCTCTCAAAGTATTCAATCAAAGTCGAAGCGCCGTCGCCAAGATCTATGTAATAGCTTCGTTAGGTTCTATAAAAACGGGAGTAAATGTGGATTGAGAATCCTCACCTCCGAAATATGCAGTTTTTCCTCCGGGGGCAATCAGCAAAAGCCGGTCGAATTGATCGAAAAGGATAGCGGAAGGTTGGTGAATTGTGCAGAGGACTGCCTGACCGCTGTTTGTCAACTTTTTGATGAGCTCTGAGATAGACCAAGATGTCTGAGAGTCTAGTCCAGAAGTAGGTTCGTCAAAGAATACCAAGAGCTGTGGCCTGGCAGCCAGTTCGACTCCGATTGTTAAGCGCTTTCGCTGTTCGACATTTAGTCCCTCTCCTGGAACACCGATTACAGCGTCAGCGAATTCTCGCATCTCCAGTGTATCGATGACATGTTCGACATATTTAAGCTTCTCAGTTTTGGGGATTTCTGCTGACTGCCGAAGAATAGCACTGAAACGTAGAGCTTCTCGCACCGTCATGGTGCTCAGGTGGAGATCCTGCTGTTGGACATAGCCAACCTTGTGTTGGAAAGAATGATCTGTTGGATTGCCGTTTACCATTGCTTCGCCAGTAACAACGCCCATGGTAACACGAGTTGCCAAGACATCTAGGAGGGTTGTTTTACCTGCCCCGGATACACCCTAATAGAACGACATTAATCCTGTAGGGTATTGAGGCAGATATCAGAGCTTACCATGAGGATTGTTGACACCCCCGGCTTGACCCAGCCATCAACATGGTCCAGAAGACGACGGGTCCCACCTTTGACTTTGATGTCATAGCATAGGTCCTCCCAGTGGAATACGTCTCTCCCAGCATCAATTTTCTCTGAATGGGGGGAGGGTTGCAACTTGTCGACTACTACTGGGCGGCTCTTTTCTTGATTCTCCGGGTCCATTGACTGGGAATTTTTGAGATCCCGCGAACCCTTCTTGAAGACAAGAATCTCCCCGCGCATCCTCGGAGGCTTCGCTAGCTCAGCAGCAAGCACATAGACAGGGAAAAAGAATGCCAAATATCCGAACAGAATGCCGATGTTTCTATTGAAATCTGCGGTGAGTCGGTGAATTTCAATCCCCAACTGGGCATCTACTAACCTCCATTTATGCGAATTCTCATAGTCAAAGGACTTGCTGATGTAGTCATCGCCATTCACGAGGGTGGAACCTGCCACGGAACCAACCACAGAGCATATTTGGGAAGCAGAAGGAAGGTTTGCATATCCCTGACCACTCGGTACCATGCTAGCGCATTCGTAACCCCGACCATGAAATTCATTTGCCATCAAAGCCTCGAAGCCGTACGCCAGGGGGTTGATGTACGCCATCCAGCGGGACCACCCCGGCATGTACGCAGTCGGGGTGGTAAATCCAGTATATATCATGAGTCCAAGACTTAGAACTGCACTCGGGATCATGGCTTGGTCGGAAGTCCTAGTGATACAGGCCAACGTGCGGAATACAGCCGACTGTACGAGGGTGGTGAGAAGTGTGGTGAGGCAGAAGAAGAAGAAAGCACCGGCCTCTCGTTTCAAACCCGCCATGAAGTAAATCAGGATGTTGAAAACGAACATGTTGATGATTTTGTAGGGTAAATCAGTCAGATAGCTCGCAATGGCCTGGGCAGATTGGTGATAGAAGGCGTAGCGATTTTGCTTCTCTACCACCGGTCGCTCTGCATAGATTGTTAAGACCTATGTCCCACGAGTTTCGATGTTAGTCGAAAGAACCAAATAAATTCAAAGTCACAAGACTGGCTTACTTCGAGTTGACTGGCAAATGCATTGAAGAGGAGGGAGAAGAAAATGAGACCCCCACGATAGTAAAAACTAGAAGTATCTGGCTTAAGGTTGTAAAACATGCTCCCTAGGATAAGCGCCATGACAATGTTAAATAGTAGAGAGGCAATCGTGAATCCAGGATCAGCAAGCAGCCTTCGGTAAGCGCGCCATAGAGTCAACGAAACTTGTTGAGCGTATGAGATAGTATACGCAGACTTGGCACGCTGTTGTTTGGCCTGTTCGGCTCGCCTGGACCGGTTGTATTCTAGCATTCTCTCCTCAGAAGGATGCTTCTGCTCATATACTGCCACCTCCGAGAGTATCTTCTTCCGCTGCTCGCTCGATTGCCATCGCTGTGCAAATTCATCTGGTGAGCGAGGCACGGAGTCTTCGAAGCCAGGTCGCACCCTCCGCTCTTCCGTGCTAGTCATCGACGTCAGGAAATCAGGGATAGTCTGCCTAAGGGGAGCTTTCAAACAGGTAAATGTTAGTGATGATAAGCGAGATTTGTTTCAAAGAAAGTCGAGGACTAACAGAAAAAGCCCAAGCCCTCGAAATAGCCTTTTGCCTCTGTGACATGACCAAAGAATATCTGCCTCCCTTCATAAATGAGAGTAACTCGGTCAAAGAGCTGTCGGGAAAAGAGAAAGGAAGGAGTTAGTGAATCTAGATATTCCTGAAAGCCAATTGCCGGAGACTCACATCGTAGGCTGACTGTGGTGCTTGATACAAGGTCACCACAGAGGTCACACCAAGAAGGTCGGCCTGGAGGCGCAGATTGCTGCAAAAGTTGATGGCATTTCCGCTGTCAAGTCCTCGTGTAGAATTGTCCCAGCATTGGAATTTGGCCCCAGTCAGAGAGGCCTCCGCGATACTGACACGCTTCCGTTCTCCACCGCTCACTCCTCGCACAAAGTCATCTCCAACGCGGGTGTCGATTGTATGATTCAAGCCAAAAATTGCCATCATGACATCGCGACGCATAGTGTCCATTTTTTCACGAGAGAAGCCTTTCGGAACATTTCGAATAGAGCGGGCACGAGACGCAAATGTCAGAGTCTCCCCTACAGTGAGGTGAGCCAGGTGGGTATCAAGCTCAGCGTTATACAAAACATCGCCCCGAAGTGAGGAACGAACACTAGCAATATCCAATCCTTGAAAAAAATTAGCAAATCTTGAAGGAGGCAGAAGGCTCCTGTAGCATACCTCTGAAGTTGATGTAGGATTCTGGGGTAACGTTCAAATCTGCTGTTTCTCCCGCTAGCGACTTGAGAAGAGTCGAACACCCAGATCCTGGAGGACCCAGCACGAGTAGCATCTCTCCCTTTTCCACAACCCCCTCGAAGTCTCGTAGGATATCTACTCGTCGACCATGTCGGTTTCCACGGAGCCATCGTGCCAGATATGTCGCGCCTTCAACCACAACATTTGCTGTTGTCTTCTGAAACTCCGCGGCTGTACCGTAGGCGAAAACACCCAGTTGCTTGAACGCAACACCGAGGGATCGAGGAGGTGCAGAGTCAGGATCTGCTTCTATCAATTTGTTGAATTCTTTGATCCAGGACCGGGCATCGAAGGCGGGAGATGAAGGGTCAAGGTTGCTACCAGGCGTCGGACTTAATACCTGCACTTGTTCTTCGTCGGAGGTCGATGTGATAGACAATCGCTTCGCAACCCTCGCAACTTCATCTTCAAGCTTGTTTACCTGTCCAACCCCCGAATGGGTCCTCTCATCACGTGTAGACTGTGAAGATGCTCCGCTGCCCCCGACGTCGTCAGCTCGAGTATCTAGCTCCATTGCGGCTGTGATCATAGGTACATACGCAAATAGTCACAGAACGCCTACAAAATGTTTTATACAGATGGGCATCTCTTTGACGGGCAAATAGTGGAGCTCGGGGCTCGGTGCTTGGCTGATGACCATAATCGGTCTGAAGATCTGCCGCCTGCATTCCGATCCTTTCATACACTTCGGTGCTCGGGACTTGGCATGCCAAAAGCCGGCGGCCGAGATGCACGTCCGATTCAGAATTGTCAGACTCTTCAGTGGGTCCTTACTGATGTTTCGGGTCGGCTAACCAACGCTAGCCTTGACGGGCCGCCGCCCCTCCGTCGGGAAGATCCCTTTGGCGCCTCATTGATGCATCTCATCTTCACAATGGTACATGTGGCTGGGGGCCGTATCTTATCCAATACGCAGGATCTGGAACACATATGTAT
Source organism: Penicillium sp. S1701 (assembly GCA_023626415.1). Lineage (NCBI taxonomy): Eukaryota > Fungi > Ascomycota > Eurotiomycetes > Eurotiales > Aspergillaceae > Penicillium > Penicillium sp. S1701. Next base: position 2,431 of record JAMAGY010000010.1, on the reverse strand, counting down.
GTAGGCGGTGCAAGCTGACTCCGCATTCCGTGCTTCTCTAGGATTCGCTGGTATGGTAAGATTACAACCAATGAGCTGTCAAGTCAGCTTAGAACAGCAGATCTTGTCTTGTTCGAGGAACATTCCTTCACACTAGGCACTTCGCAAAAGACCAGCTAATTAAATACATATGATGCAGGTGTAATTCTCAGGAAACCTTGCATTTCACACTCTGCAGGTTCGCATCACCACCCATGTTGAGCAAAACAATCGGCCGGCCCACAGACCACGTTACGGCCCCATCCACCTTTGATCAAGATGACTAGCAGGGTCGATTTACCAGGCATATGGGACGTTAGATACGCAAGGGGCTCCACATTGTCTGCCATTCAAACTTAATACCAATTCAAGGCAACCATCTGAGTGGACCTGAGGAGTCCCTTTGCTTTGGTTCTTCGAGTGATGGCTGACAGGCCGAAATCCCTCAGCGTGACGACGGAGCTTTGGGGGCGAGATTGAGATTGAACTCGTGGAAGATGTTTCCACGGCTATCATTGATAACCATATCTCGCACCTCGGAGGCCCTGTTAAGCCGACTTCGAGAAATTTCATCCGTCTTAAATTCGATCTCGTTTACTTCGCCTTTTCAGCCAGCCTATTTCTTGACCTTCCCTACAAGCTAAACAATGACTGAACTGCCTATTACTTCCTCATTTGTGACGGAATGGGCCAAGGCCCAACAGATCCGGAGCCAGAAGGGGAATGGGTCTTCGGTTTTCTATCAAAACCTCGAGGAGGAGCTCAACCTGAGCAGGTCACAGCATAGCTGCGCAATGCTGCATAATCAGGATACTCTCATTGACTTCTCATCTTGTGATGTCCTAGGTATTGGAGAGTCCGGGGAGTTAAGAGCTGCTTTTTTGGAAGAGCTGGCTCGCAACCCCACCTTTCAGTTAGGTGCTCACGGAACGCGCTTGCTGAACGGAAATTCTAAGTATCTAGAGATGGTTGAGAATGAGGTCGCACAGCTCCACGGTGCTGAAAGAGGTCTCATTGTGACTTCATCGGCAATTGCCAATGATGCCATTTTCTCTGCAATTCCACTTCCGGGAGATGCCATTGTGTACGATGAGCTCATCCACGCCAGTGCTCTCGATGGTTTCAAGCACAGTGTTGCTCTTTGCCAGCAATCATTTCGTCACAACGATGTGGATTCCTTCGTGGAGACCTTGCACGCGGTCAAGAATTCGCAGCCCCAAATCCGCAATGGTACTCGATCTGTCATCATTGCAGTTGAGTCATTCTACAGTATGGACGGAGATGTATGTCCCCTGAGGGATTTGGTTGAGGCTGCCAACGAAGTTTTTCCGAATGGTAATGCTCAATTTGTTATGGACGAAGCCCATAGCACTGGCCACATAGGTCCAAATGGCTCGGGATTGGTCAGTGAACTCGGCCTCGAAAAGCAAATCGCGGTCCGCAATCACACTCTCGGGAAAACACTTTGCGGAACAGGAGGTAAGTTCTCGGTTGTTCTAAAACAATAGAGCATAGCTAACATGAAATCTAGGAGTGATTCTTTGTAATAGCACGATCCGTAACACACTAATTAACCGCGCCAGACCTGTCATGTTTTCCATCGCACCATCGTTTCCCTTATGCGCTGCAACTCGGGTTGGGTATCAAATGTTGAGATCTGGAGTCACTCAAGAGGTAAGTTGAGTTCATTCCGCATTTCATCACTTGGAGCATTCTCCTTATCATTCGCTATCACCAGGCCCAAAAGAGAGTCCAGTATGTCGTGAAGCTTTTCTTGACGACTATAACTGCTCATCCGATCTGGGATCGAGCCAATGATGCTGGAATTCTACGAATTCCTCTCTATGAAGAGGATGATTGGGATTCTTTGCCATTCGTTACTCAGATCTGTCCCATCTGGACCCGCCCAAAGCATAACTTCTATCTTGCTGTGCATCTTCAACTTGCAGGATACTCGGTCTATCCCATCAGCTTTCCGGTGGTTCCAAAGGGATCTGACAGAATACGAATAATCTTCCATGCACAGAACACGGATGAGCAGATTCTCGGATTGGCTCAGTGTACTTGTGAGTGGGCCGAAGAAATGCTTGAGATTCAGAAAAGTGGTGGAGGTGTCAAATTGCCCACTGCGGCCCGTCATGCCTACAGTCTGATGACGAAGGAGAGTTTAAACGGCCCTGAATAGATTTTACACGTGCTTAGTTTATTGCCATATATTCTGACAAATTTATCATGAAATATGTTCTTCGATACGCCAAGATAATCATTCTCCCGACATCAGGAGATACTGACTCGAAGTATTCCTGCGAACTGTCCCATAAGGCCTATATCTGCAATCTACCTAGTGTAGCCGGGGGGGGGGGGGGGGGGGGGGAAAACCGCAAAATTTAATTTGGAATTTTTTTGGGAAAAG